>JAUPFN010000014.1:21931940-23131940 GCA_036924255.1 Apodemia mormo | reverse complement strand
TCTTGCGGCCAGGTCTAATGCCACATGCATAAGTTTACCTGCTACCTTACCCTCCAAACCGGAACACGACAGTGACAAGCACAGACGCTACTGCGGCAGGAATAGGTAGAGCCGTGGTACCATACCCGGGCGAGAAAATGCAGAACTCTACAAGACCTGCCTGGCAGAACAGCAAGGCCTATTCTTTAAGAGCCCGGGATCAACACGTAACGAAAAGATCATCAAAAGCGTCGCCAATTGCTTACCGATCGCTGGATGCACTTTTTGCGATGTCACGGCACCAAAAATAATCAAGCGACAAAGACTAGCACTAATATACAAGGCTATTTTGTCTTGCAATAACTAAATAATTACGATAATTGCGCATTGCGAGATAGCTAATAACCCCGTGGAAAGCAGACCTCCTTCTCATGAGGGAAGCACATTGTTGAATGGTGATGTAACACAAATATAAATCTAATGTTTGTTTAAAAATAACAAGACTAATGATCATAAATCGTTTTAGCATACCAAGCCATTTATGGATTCACAGCTTTCGAACTTTATTACAGCACAATTGCCCAAGTTTTAAAATAAGTACTGATCGTGATAGCATTTATTTATAAAACGAATATTTCAAGAGACGAAATTTTTCGACGCGTATATATTTTTTTATGTTAAACCACGCATAACTTTTTACAGAATAGTATACCCTGAGGGTGGTTATTTATTATTTTTTTAATCCAACCATAAGAGTCCGTAAACAAGGGATTACTGAGTGTTCACTCATTGATTTGAATGTATGACCAAGCATAACTTTTTACAGAGTGATCCGATTTTGATAATTATTTTATTGCATAGAATATACCCCGAGGGTTATCCATATCAATTTTAAAACAAATGCAACCAAAAGTAGTACACTTTTGGGAGGTGAGAGGTGACAAAACAGAGGATGATTGAAGAGCTATGTCTACACTATACAATTTATTGTTCATCAAGGGCATGCGTCACGGCGCAAACAATACCGCACGTGAGGCATGCCCTTGACGCACGCGCTATGACGGTTGAAGGCGTAGCGCGCGTTGTGATACTCGTGTTTCCGCGTCGGGTTGATTTCTGTGCCACAAAGCATTCAATACATATTCTACCAAGTATAAAATTCTCATCGTACATGTTTCAACGAGCTCACGGAAGCCCAAATGACTATGTTGGCGGTGCGTTCCTTGACACATTCAATTATTGAATGCGCCAAACGAAAGTTGAATAGCATGATGAGGATGAAAGTTGAAGATAAAATGACACAATGGGGGACATAGCTAATGAGTGAATATCACTGATTTATAATGTATGACCGCATACGCGTAACTTTTTGTCAGTTAATTTTTTTGTTAAAAAGATAATATTATTACTTGTCTATTAAATACCAAATGTCTATTAAATACCAAATTTGAGGTCATGCGCATAGCTGGTTATCGATTCGTTAATCCATTAATTATTAATTAACGAAGTTGACATTTCGATTAACGGCTTAACTTTTTAGTTAACTTTAAAAAATGTTAAGGGACTCATTAACATCCGTTAAATCTTCTCAAGTCCGTTAAATCGTACACCAGTACCTACTGTTTACCATGCCACCGTGCCGCGCCGCAAGAAACACGTTCTGATAAGTATTTTCAGGCTGGGCGAGCGGAAAGAAACTAGTCTTGCCACCGCGTGTGAGTTAGAAAAAAGAAATTTGATTCACATGCATGTGAATCAAATTTCTTCGCAGTTATGGGCAGGCATGATGTGTTTGATCGTTTCCATCTTAGAGCCGGCACAGCACTTAAAGTGACGGGTGTTTTTTAGGGTTCCGTATCTAAAAGGTAAAACGAAACCCTATTACTAACCCTCCGCTGTCTGTCTGTCTGTCCGTCACGAGGCTGTATCACATTAATCGTGATACGAGGGTGGATTGAAAAGTATTCAGCCTAACACAGATCCATTCAATTCTAAAAATCAAATCTATCCACATTATTTAAATCAGTTCAGAGTAGTTAATTGTGTGAAGTTCAAAACGTGTGCAATAATTTGTTGTGATTTTATAATTTTTTAACAAAGCAATCGGACATACTTTCTGCAAATGTAGCAAATCGAGCAGGGTGCCGTCATTAAGTACCTCCATAAGGGGCTATCACCGAAAGCCATCCATGATGATATGGTCAGTACATTAGGCGATTCTGCTCAATCGGCGGAGTGAGTGTGAAAGATGAACCTCGATCTGGAAGACTCGAAGGTCTCGTCCACTACTGACGAACATATTAATGAAGTACTTGATTTAATTATAGGAGACCGCAAATTAAAAATTAGAGATATAGCCGAGATTATAGGCATCTCTTATGAACGAACTCAAAGTATCATAGTCATCAAATTGGGTTTCCACAAAGTGTCTGCGAGGTGGGTTCCGCGACTGCTTTCAGATGAACAAAAAAGGACGCGATTGACTATTTCATGTGACTGGAGTTATTTGAATCCGATGCAGATGATTTTTTGAATCGTTTTGTTACAATGGACGAAACATTGGTTCATTACTGTACGCCAGAAACAAAACAACAATCAAAACAGTGAAGAAGACCTGGTTCACCACCCCCCAAAAAAGCTAAAGCGCTTTTGTCGGCAAATAAGGTAATGACTTCAGTATTCTGGGACTCGAAGGGTGTGATTATGATTGATCTGATTGATATATAAAGGTGCAATTTTTATCACGTTTTAACGAATTAACGATTAACTTGCGTTAAATCTTCCGACATATAACGCTTTTACGTTTAACGAAATTGGCTTTTTTATTAACGGATTAACGATTAACGAACGATTAACGAAGTTAATTATTTGATTAACGGTGCCCAGCAACATGTTGACTCCATAAAGCGAAAAGAAAATATTTGTCAATGAAAAATCAATATAAAACAGCGAGTAAAAAAAATTCAAAATACAATTATACCTAATGCACTCATTGGTTTATTTTATAACATAATGGAAATATGTTGGATTTACGCTTTTTCTTGACTCGGGTAATTTTTAAAGCGTTCTTATCCAAAAAACCATATATGGCTTCGTATACAATCATACTCAAATTTTAACATGTCGATAAATGCGGCGGTGAGGATCACCACTTATCTCTTCAACCGACAAACCGGTGAATCGCGGTGAACTGGAAAGTCTATAGACGTTCGGTTTACTCTGCCTACCCCGTAAGGGAACCGGGCGTGAAGATACTACTCAAATTTTAAATTTTATTTCGACATTTATGTCGGAATAAAATGTAGGTACATTTTTTTGGGTGTTAAGCTACAATTTTGTTTCAAGTACACAAATCTTATATCCATCTCGTGATGGCCACTTTGAGTAATTTATGAAACCGATCTTAACTCTAGTTGTACATGTAAAAGAATAATTTATTTTGCAAAAGAAAAAACTTTGCAAGGACATTAGTTCCTCTCATAATGTAGACGTTTATAACCAGCACATCGCATCAGAGGAACTTATCTACTAGATACTTGGCTACTACAGGATCTATTTACGTTCGCGCAAATGGAACGAGAGAATTTTCTTCCGTACGCTTGTTTGCTATAGCGCTGATGTAATTTTATATAATATATAATTATAGTGTTCATGGCGTTAATTAATTTCAAACCCGAAGGTGCTGATCATATATTTAAGACAGGAAAGCACTGATGGCTAAGAAGCAAGGTGAATCCCACGGGAACAACATATTTATCCAGAATAAGTATCGTGTCCCATTCTAGGTCATTTTTTTATATCATTAGATAGCAGACAAGCATAGGGCTCTCCTGATGAAAAGAGAAACCATTGCCCGTAGACACCAACGATATTAATGGTGCATTGCTATCGATGTGACAAGGTATTAATGCCACTTGTATAAGTTTACCGGCTCACTTACCATCCAAACCGGAACACGACAATGACAAACATTTACGCTATTGCCAATACCCGAGGGCAAGACGTTATGGGACTCTACCACCTAGTAATCACGATGGTAGTGAAATATATAGACAAACATTCGTCTTCTACAATTATTCAAATGGGGCCCGGACCAACATGGGTCAGCTACCTGTGTGCAAAATTTCATCCAAATCGGTCCAGCCGTTTTCGCATGATTGAGTTACATACAAACTTTTAGATTTATCATGTGACGTATGAAATATTGTAACTCTAACCTAGTATAACAGAAACAAACGAATGAGTTTTATTGTTATTTCTTTTCTTTTGCCGTGTGTGAAAAAATCAAATTTTAGTTAAAAATGTTCTACTTACAACAATTAATATCCCGTATAATCTAATTTCTCTCAGCTTTGACCCATTTTTGTTGGTCAACACAGTACTGATGACATTGTGTTCGCATGTTACGTCCTCTCATCTGAAATTCAAACCAATAAAATGAAAAAATAAATTTTTATTCACACTACTGCTACTTTCTGTAGGAAAAATAAAAAAAAAACAATTCAAATTACTCAGAGTTCTCACACAATTTTTCTCGTATACAACACCGATTGAATTTAAAATAAACAACAGACCAAACGACCTGTCACCCACTAGAAATGTTCAAAGAATGTGTTCTTTTTCGTAAGCATGTGTCTTCAATAAGATCCCACTAATAAAGAATAAAATTCCACCTTCCATGCAAAACCATTCAATTCGATAAAACTCAAAATGCAATGACGAAAACTTACCATAATATTCAATAGGTCCTTCGAGCCAATTTGTAATCTTCAAAATGAGTTCACAATGGTGGAATGGGTGACGTGCCAAATTCCAACTTACAAAACGATTGTTCACCAAACATTGATAATAATTAAACATGTTCTGCAACCACGACATACACAACTTTCGTTTGAATACGTCCATTCAGAGTTTAAAACTTTTCATTTATTACTTGACTCAATTGGGAAGCATATAGAGGCACACGAGAACTCGCCAATAAGTAATTTTAAAATAATTACATTTCTTGTAACCAACACCCAAAATATTTGCTTGATGATGTATACCTGTTTCAGTAACTGGTCAGATCATGGCATTTGAATTGCAAGACAATGTATATTATGCACCAACATTGAGCAATTTATAATGAAGAATTGAAATCGGAAACACTTTTTTATAGCCGACTTTGTATTTTGCTGGTCCGAAATTCAGACTATTTCTGGCTGTAACACTTCTCCCAAACACCTTAAAGGTTTATGAAAAGTCTGGTTCGTCATGCAACAAAACATTTGTAATTATAACCTTTTGCGCCTATCGCTTTTCCAATATTATTCCTCATAACAAAGTGATGAAACCAAGAAAAGCTGTTCAGTAATACTTTGGTCATCCTATGCCCGATTTGTGTTCAATAAAGCAATAATATTTCTTAAATTAAAATTCTAATTCTGATTTTTTCAATTAAAAGTTAGCCAAAACATCTCTGCTGTTCTGAAGTGATGCAAAATTATCAAACAGCATTTAATATTTTCATACATATTTAAGATATGCATGTTAATGAGGGCGTATGCCAATTGCCTGAGATTCCATTAAAATGTAACATTGACTTTGCATAGACAAGGCCCACAGTCCACTTGGAAATCGAAAAATCAAGCACAATTTAAACTGACAAAATTTATGACACTGGTAACAAGTAACGATAACCTTATTTTTTGCCATGTATGTAGAAAAATAAAGCAATTTTCCGACAAAACACGATATTGAAGACTAAATAAGTTACATGGGAATAATATTGAAAAATATTAAGGTTCACTCCACCTACACTCAACATAAAGTATTCACTCTAACTTAACATCAATGGTAATTGAGCAGTCTTGCCGATAATGAGTTTTTGAACCTTCAGTGTAGCCTGGGTTAAGTTCGATTTAGACGACGAACGACTCATACAATACATATCAATAACTCATTGAAACTCAAGATTATACTGTAATGATTATAGCTTTGCCAAATTGCGATGGAAATTACATTATTCTAAGTTCAAGACAATGGCTTCTTAGGAATGTACATGTAAAACGTTTTTCAATAGTGGCATTATCACAACTGACAAAGTGTGTTAGGGCTAGTTTGAGCGAGTGAGACAACTGTTCTGTTATATTAGTTAAAATTACGACAGGCCCATATAATTCAATTCAAACTTTTCATTGTGCACTACTCCATAAATTCACAAACTCGATACACTAGTATCATGTGTCTTATGTATTAGATTCTTAATAAATACATATGAAATTGGCGTTTTAGCGAACTGGCAACTTTGATTTCAAATATGGTCACTGGAACCTGAGGAACTGGTGTTTGGTTAGGAATTCCAAATTCAATTTTTTGATTAATCAAATCCTATATATAGAAATCTTAAATTATTGAACTATGTATGAATACGAGATGCAACGTGACACCAACACTGCAAAAACAATTTGGAATTTTAATTGTGTGTGAAAGAGGAAGCTACTGTAAAAAAATACATTTTGAGTTCCAAAGGTTTCGTTCTAAAAATTTAAGCTACAAAACAAGTAGTGGATCCAGATTAGGACTTGGGGCAATAACCCTCTCCCCTCTCCCTGGAAACCTTGAAAGATTTGATGAATACCTTGATAGAGTTTTCCTTCAGCCGAATCAAGAGAATGAGCCCGTAAATGGCCAGAAACTCACCCTATTTGATAGTGAAGAATTAAAATTGACCGCGGCAGTGCATCCATCGCAAATCACGTCAGACATAGCAGCTGCAGCAGGCTTCAGTGCAAGTGACAAAATAATTTTGATTTATTTTGAAATAAATTGGAAATATGAAAATTTAATAATTTGTAACGCATAAATTGAGTGAAGCACGTCAACAACCACCATTGCAAATGCTGTGTTTTAGTACGCAACCATCACAATACCGTTGGCCTTTTGGATTGTATTGTTAATTGTGATAAAAAATGGATCCCATACATTAATCGGAAACATTCATATAACCTAACAGTCGAACCCAGGAGAGCCAGCTTAATCCTACCCCAAGCAAAAATTAACTTAAAAAAGGTACTGGTAAGTTATTTGATCAGTACTGGAATCATCCATTACAGCTTCCTAAGCTACACGATCTACGATTACGGCAGTTTTGTATAGTCAACAATTGCAAGCCACGGTAGAAAAGCTAGCACTTAAACAAACAATACTGGTCAAGTAACCTAGTCCACAGCTGTTTTAAGACTATGGACGGTTTCAAGACTTTGGTTGCCATAGAACAACTCAACTTGATTGGAATACTCCGACATCCAGCAGACTCTTTGAAATTATAAAAATTCCAGAAAAGTCTGAAATTTCTTGCAAAGCTAAAACTCAACTCCAATGAAGTACTCAGTCACCTTCAATTTTTTATTGATTCATTTCCCAAAGATTTTTTCAACAAAGAATCGGTGAAGTACTATAAAATGGTAGACTTTACGGTTTGCTTTTTCCATCTTAAACGTGCCAATTTCATATGTAAGTATTTAATACCTGTAGTAATATGGTAACAGCACCTACAAAACCATGTATCAACTTTTAAAATGGTGCATATACTATAATTATAAAATCTGGTAAACCAACGGCGATGTTATTAAAAATGTTTTATGGATTATTTTTAATGCAGCAATGGCATTAACTATTACATAACATGTATAAATATGAAACTTGGTCAATTTGTGATACGCTTCTTCAATGGTCCCTTATCTGACAATTAAGACGTAACACAATTATCACAATTTTTACTCAAATAGGACCATCACCTTCTACCCTTCTTACGCTTCAAGATTTAATACAGATGTTATGAAAAATACCCTTCCCTGGAACAAGCTTATATACGATTGTGTTTCTGCGTGATGCAAAATCGTCAGATTACAATAAAAATGAGATGTATATTCACCATAATAGTGGGAGGTAGCCAATGACTGCAATTCCTTAAAAAACATGGGATGAAATAATGTTTAACGATCAAACCAAAAAAGCGACACTTTTAATATTACTTTATTTATTTTTAATACCAGTCCCTAATTCCTATTAAATCATTAACAAAGTTAAACAGCTTCTTAATCTTCTACATTACAACTGCTAGACATTCATAGAAAAGTCAAATTAATTTGAAGTTCATTTAAAAAGAAACTGACACGTTTGACACACACGGAAAATTGAAGTTATACATTTGTTTTTAATATAATTATGAAAATTCTTATCCCAATGACTGAGATTGTATATCAAATTTGACTCTTATTCTAAACTAACCTAGATACAAATAATTGTCAATGATATTTCTCAACTAAAAACCAGAAGCAAAATACATTACTCGGCGTTGATAAGACGACGACGAAAGATGTTTTCAGACCAAGAAATGAACTTGACACATTCCTGCAATCACAAAAACATACTTTATTCAAAAGACTGACCTGAAAATTTTAAACAATATATTTACACAAACAACGACACATCTGAGCTTCAATACATAAAGCCCATAACAAAACAATATACAGAATTGCATAAATCCCTGCAATTTAAGAAAATAATAAATTATAGGAACTTCAACTAGTCACAACTCACAAGACAAATTCGTAATTATTATTCTAAATATAAACGTTTTATTTTATATTTCCAGACGTAGCAAGTGTCCTCTTTTCTTATACCATCATTTTTATACCATAGGACAGAAAATAAGCAAGTGGTTCTCCTGACAAAGAGATAACCATCGACCATAGCCGCCAAATAGATTGGTACACTGCTATCTGGATGGTGGGTATCTACAGGCATAATTATACCAGGCACCTTATCCTCAATTCTCTACCACCTTATTACACTATAATAGAGTTGTTTATTTGTTTTCTTTTTACGAAATCTATATCAAACTGGCCGGTCAAACAAACGCAAATAGAATTTTTATGTTTACTTATAATGTTAAACAATCCTAAGCTTTCTTTATGAAATAATTATGTTTCTTTTTTATAGTATAAGATAGCAAACAAGCAGATGGGTCTCCTGATGGAAAGAGTCAACCATCGCCTATAGACACCAAAGATGTTAATGACACGTTACTATCTTGTGGCGAGGTCATATGCCACATGCAAGTTTACTGGCTACCTTTCCCTCCAGACTGGAACATGACAGTGACAAGCACTGACGCTATTGCGGCAGGAATAGATAAGGCGGTGGTACCAGACCCGAGCGAGACAACGCAGAACTCTGCCACCTAGTAGCTACGATAGTAGTGACTCGCATACCCAATCGGTCGCCTTTAACGACCTGCCTGGCAGAACGGCAGTTGGGCTATTCTTCAAAGGAGCCCAGGACCAACACAGGGAGAGAGACGGGGAGTTTCTTAATGAACAATTTATTTAAAATGAATATTGCAACAATTCTCAATCAACGTTAAAAGGATTTCATACATTGGGATATTGAACCCACCACAAAGTAACCCATAACAAATATATCGAAAAATATAATTGACACATTTTGACATATGTGGTTGTGACTCAGTTCCTTGACTTTTTATTATCACCATATGAATTTGTTACAATAGCTGTTGTTAAGTTATCACAAAGCTATTTTTAAGTAACATCTTGGACACCTTAAATGCAAACAAATTGAATAATCAAGATCTCTACTAATTTGCGACACCCAATGCAATAAGATCTGAATTATACCTCACCAAAGTAAATACACCTAGGCACAATCGTATTATATCACCTGACAGTACTTCGAAAAGATCAACTTTTCTATACCCAATTGCATAAACTGACAAAATGTTTTATTCAAATCAATTAAAGCATCAATAAAGCGACAACAATTAGTTTTTTATACTAATGTCCCAAAAGAAAGTTCTGGTTTGCTGAACTAAATAAAAAATATCGCACCTTCGCTCAAATAGTTAAAGTTTAAAAAAAAATAGCTCACAAGTCAAAAAAACGATTCTCGAGCAAAAGGGATTTAAAGTTGCTCCTGTGTATTTTTTCGCTTTTCCGGCCAACGCCACTAAGGTCACTAACTCCATACAGTATCAAATCTTTAAAAACAGTAGTAGATCACCATTCGAGATAAAACTATGGCATAATAGGATACAAATTGTACAATAAAAATGATTTTACGATTTTTTTTATTGTGACACTATTTGAGCGGAAGTGCGATATATCCAACTACATCTATGTATTAATATGTGAGGTGAAAACTCTTAAATCCTTTTTTTTTACGAAAATTTCGAGGGTTGAGGAGTACGAAATTCGAAACAAAGTTTTTACGGAGAAAATATACAGAAAGATAATATTTTTCTATATTATTATTATTAATTAATTATCTATACATATAATAAAATCGTAGGAAAGTCAAAACTGTACATTGATTATTTTTTTAAAAGAATACTTGGGGCGTGCTCTACAATTGATATCGAAGCTAAAAATATAGTTTTTAAAATTTTTGTCTGTTTGTCTGTTTATCTGTTTGTCTGTATGTATGTCCGGGGTAAACTCAAAAAAAAACCGGGGTAAACTGCATGGATTTACTTCAAATTTTGCATGAATATTAACTGACAAGTCGGGTCAACATATAGGCTACATATTATCACACTATCACCTAGCGGCCAGGTGCTGTGCGGAGTAAACGAAGTCCGCGCGTACGAAGTCCCTGGCAACAGCTAGTAATATTATAAATACGAAAGTTTGGATGTTTGGATGGATGTTTTGTAACTGTTACTCAATCGCGCAAAAACTACTGAACGGATTTTAATGAAATTTAGTACACAGGTAACTGATAACCTGGAAGAGCACATAGGCTATACGGTTTATAGATGGCTTCGAAATCAAAACAAGGAAAATTCTTCGAGGTCTTTGAGGTACTCAACTAAGTATAGTGTTTATAGATATTTATTAATATCAGTATTGTAATAAATTTTAATTTTATTTCCTTACTATGAAACTTTCTTTTGGAACACATTTTCTTAATATAATAGATAAAAAAAAAGAAGTTTAATAAACATACCTTGGTTCCTATGAAAACTTAGAAGAAACGAACATCAATTGTCCTTCCATCGATTCGAGTCCTGTCAAACATTTCTGAAAAATATCTAAGGAAATAATTTTATATTATTATTTGTTAAAAAACAGGCATAATCAAAGTGTTAAAATAATTCATATAAAGTGTATTATTAAAAAAGCTCAATAATTATTTTTATTAATAAGGATTCCAATTAGCACACCGTAAAACATCAGTCAAGTCAAAAGTGGTGGATATATTTAATATACATTCAGAGAAAAGAATTAAAAATTAAATTCAGAGTTTTTTGCAGAAAATTTCACCAGGCCCTTGGTGCGTTTAGACTTGTATAATATTTAGACATAGAATTGAATAAGGAGACAAAAAAAATATATTGCTTTTCATTTAAGTCTGTGATTTTTTTTTAAATATTTACCCAAGCTTACATTGCACCGCATTTATTTAAAAACAGAAAAATAACCTTTTTAATGAGTCTAATTTTTCCAAAAAATATATACCCAAACCTACATTGCACCAAATTTATTTAAAAAAGGATACTGACTGCACGCTCAGCGTCCCACTCTTTGTGGAAACGAACAATCGCCGTATCGGGGGCAGTCATTTCTGCGAATTTCACATCTCCACACTCGCTAAACTTTTCTCTTATCAATTGCCATGTGACTGTCGATGGAAGCTAAAAGGTAAATCAAACATATTTTTAAAAGACATCTTTTGCACCCTATTATCACAAGCTCTTATTCTAAATGTTTGTATTTCCAGGTTTGCGTGTTTATAAAATATATTCCAGTATTTATATATGTATTTCTATGTATTAGTATCGTTGACTAACACCCATAACACAAGCATATAATTTGCTTACTTTGGGGTTAGATCAGTAAGTGTGATTTGTCACGTAAACAAAAATGTCATGTAATCAGTAAGTGTAATTTGTCCCGTGAATATTTAATTATATTTATTTATTCTAATTTCTATGAACATATTTTGGAAAATCATTATCTTAGCATGTATATAGTTTTTAGTAGTAAATGCTGACAGACACATTAATGCGGGTAAAGACAATCAGGCCATTCCGATCTATCATTAGTATCACGTTTCCAAAATTTGTAGCTATGACTTGCGTTATTTTCGTATGAAATACAACAGCTAGAAAGAAATATTGTCACCTGTAATACCAACTTTACACCAACAATTTATTTCACATTTTATTTATTACATGTTTTTAAATAATTCAAAAACGTATTTTAAATGTAGAACATTTGCAGATCTTATGAGGGTAGAATATTTAAAAGGTAATACAGAACTTCAATATTTCACGGGACTTAGTACCACTGCTTTACCTATTTCTGTCGCAAAAGCATCAGTGCTTGTCACTGTCGTGTTTTGTTTTGGAAAGTAAAGTAGCTGCTAAACTTATGTATGTTATATTACATCCGTTATTAACTTGGTTGGTGTCTATAGCCTATAGACAATGACTTTCTCCTTCCATCAGAAGAGCCATCTGCTTGTTTGTTATAACATAGAGAAAAGAATATGCTGGTAATATTAATAAAGTAGCCTGTAACAAACACGTGTAATAAATTCTAAGTGAATGAATATTTTAATTTTTTATTCAAAATGTAAAGATGTGACAACTTTTACAATTATATATGAAGTTGGTAAGCAAGGTATAAAAACTTGTAACAATATTATTCTTATCAAATTAGTTAACTTACATTGGTAATCATAACCATGTCAGACGGTTTCTCCCTTCCACTTGCCTGGACAGGTGGTTCTCTGCCGTAGCCCTGTCCTGATACCGAACCTCCCATTTGGCGGTTAGGACCTGCAAAATGATTATTAGTTCAGACATAACCAGATTTTCTTTATATTAAAGCATAACTTTTCCTATCGCAATAGCATCAGGGCTTGTTATGAGATTTTTTAACTAATCACTTTTCGACCTTCTACAATATTTTATAAAATAATAAAATAAAATAAAATAGCCTTTATTTCCGAAATTAGATATACAACTAATCTTAGATGTTACTTGGTATTTAAATTACATTCATAAGAAATCCCTAATTTCGGAGAACCTATTGGCAAAGGCCTCCTCCAATTCTCTCCAGTATATCCTGTCCAAGGCAATCCTAGTCCAGTGTGGGCCCAAAATCTGTCGTATTTCGTCCTCCCATCTTCTTATTGGTCGGCCCCTCAGCCTCTTACCGTTTCTTGGGTACCAGAGGGTCACTTGCTTGGACCACTTCTCCAAAGTGCTTCGCAGCATATGACCTGTCCATCGCCATTTTTGTTGGTCTATTCTAGAGAGTATGTCAGGTAGTTTTGTTCTTTCCCGGATGATCGAGTTGGGAATTTTATCCTTAATCTTTATAGCTAACATACTCCTTTCCATTGCCCTCTGACATACAGCTAGTTTCTCTCTGTGTTGTTTGGTGAGAGCCCAAGTTTCGCAGCCGTAAGTTATACAAGGCAGGATGCATGTATTAAAAGTTTTACTTTTTATTTGTATGTTTAGATCTTCACTTTTCATGATTTCCTTAAGAGACCAGTATTTTCTCCATCCGTTGGCTATCCTCTTGTTTATTTCTTTTGACATTTGGTCAGTGGGAGAAATGATTTGTCCAAGGTAAACATATTCTTCAGTGTATTCTAGTCTAGTCCCATCTAGTTTAAGTTCAATGTGTTCGGAGTTGGTCATCAATTTTGTCTTTTCCAGGTTCGTCTTAAGTCCCACTTCTTGGCTCCTATGTGCAAGCATCTGAATCATAGTTTCAAGTTTTTTTGGGTCTTCTTCAAACAAAACTATGTCATCAGCAAACCTGAGGTTGTTTAGACGTTGTCCATTAATATTTAGGCCAAAACTTTCCTAATCCATTTTCCGAAAGATGCTTTCAAGCACTGCCGAAAATAATTTTGGGGACAAAGGGTCTCCCTGTCTGACACCTCTGTTTATTAGAAAGGGATATCCTACTGATTCTAGCTTTATGCAGCTCTTACTTTTGCTATAGATGTTTTTAATGATCTTAATGTAACATTCGCTAATTCCTTGCTCTTCCAGACTCAACCAAATGTATTTATGGATAAGGCTATCAAAAGCTTTAGAGTAGTCAATGAATGCAAGGTAAATAGGTTTTTGGTATTCGTTATATTTCTGAAGCAGTTGTTTGACTGTATGGATATGATCGATAGTACAAAAATTTTTTCTAAATCCGGCTTGCTCATTGGGCTGGTTTTTACAATATTTTAGTACTTAAAAAACTACGTCAAATGCAATTTCTATGCTCAAAATCGAATCAAGTTATGGCTTTTTATGTTACGAGTAATGTTTTGTGGGTTTTAGCAAACTTACTGGAAATTATTAAAATTACTTTCAGGTTACTATTAACCTGAATATTAATATATATCTAGTAGATAGTTTGAAAAATTTCAAAGCTATGTTAAAATATTATTTTTTTTAAATTTCGGTCTATGACAAATCCCTAACAAGTTGAACGATTCTAACCCAATTAACGGTAATGCCATTTGAAAAATCAAAATTGATCATCTTTTCCAAAATTAATATAGCTTTTCAAAAATCAATATACTGTCATTTTTAACTAACTAGATGTTTGAACCGAAAAAAGTCTATTCTTATATTTTTTACTCCTTTGAGCTTAAAATACCTCAATTTAGCAGGAAGTTTCAGGGATGACCTGCAGGATCAATTGTTTAAACATGATTTTATACATAGGGGCCAAACAAGCAAACGGATCACCTGATGAAAAGCGATTACCATTGCTTATAGACACCCGCAACATCAGAGGAGTTGCAAGTGCGGTGCCGGACTTTTAGGAGGGAATACGCTCCCTTCTTATAGGTTTGCAGGTCGTATTTGTCTGGAAAAACCGTTAGCGACATTTCATTTAACTGCATTAAAAATATTTTTATATATTGTTTATAAAAACAATTAAAATTATACATAATAAAACATTTAAAACTTAAATGCGTAACTTTATTTACCTACATAAATATTTGATTGTAAGAAACAACCCTAACATGCCCAGACTTCGTTCTCAAAACTACAAGGCCACGACAACGCACTAAACTTATCGATCGAGCGTGTGAGCATTTAAGGTTCATTTTCACATGAAGCTGTCTCCTTTCAGAAACTGTAGGTATTTATAAAAGTAGGTATGGACATTTTTGTATGGAGATTTATCTGTTACGAAATCTGTGGTATTGGGTAAAGCATCTAAATCTATGTGCTATAGTTTTAGTTTTGCTCTAAAGTAACATTATAACAGATTTATATGGGCATAATCTCTCATTACCATCACTATAACTTCTGTAACCCAGAATCACTAGCGGCAATCTCCTGATAACCACTGAGTTGCGGACTCAGTATACCCTGGGGAAAAAGCTAAACTGTCTTGGAACTCGCAACGAAATTAATCAGAAGAATGATATAGGAGAAGTAGGAATATACATCCATTTCCTTCCTTTGGACGCGTTCCGATGCAGTAGTAATTCTAAAAAATGTTAACTCATCAAAAATGCCTGTAAAGCCTTTTTGAATAAAATCCTTGCTTGGTGTACATACAATCAGATTGTACGACGGTATTTCAGAGATTGAGGACCTACCAGAACATCCTATTTAATTCTGCTTCCAGTAGTAGGACAAAGTCGTTTGAAGTTCCCACTTATCCCCACAAGATCGAATCGACTTATATGTGAAAACGATAAGATATTTTAAGTTTTTGTACCTGAAAGTGGACCACTGCTCATTGTGGAGTTAGGTCCTAAGACACTGCTTCCCATCCCACTATTTCCAAGTACACTGGACCCCAAATCAGTTGTGCCAAGTGCCAAATTATTAGTGTTGACATTAGCAGCCTGTGCTTGAGAAAGCACAGTTGCTAAATCATTGGCAGTGAAACTCTGTTGTAAAAGTTGGTTTTGTAGAGCTCCTAATCCAGTCAAACTTAACGCCTGAAACAAAAAAAATTAAAATAATACAAGTCAGATATTATGAAATTTCGACAGGGTAATGGTAGGAAAGTAGAATATATGTTTTATAGCTACGCATAGAAAAAAAAAGCAAGGAATAAAAACTTTACAAATGAATGAATGTCTAAGAAACAATGACTTAATTACGCATGGGTGTTCTTTTTTCAGGATTTGTGTGAAGTTTACTGGCAATTAGCCAGGACCCAAAATTATAGCTTAGTAAATTTAAGAGTAGCTCTCTCTCCCCGTCTCTACTCAGCAGTATAAATAATCCTGAAGTATTAGGTGGTAGAATATCTTGGGCGAGCTTGGTACTATAACAAGTCTATAGTGTTACAGATTTTATAGCCACTGGCAGGTTATTTTCGTTTTTGTTAGACTTTAAATAATGCTTTAGAAAAGTGTGCAATATAGAAATCAGAAGAGAATCATTTTGAAACCCGAATAGAATTAACATGCTATCAAAATCAAAATTAAAATTAAAATGCAGTTTAAAAAATATATATCTTCAAACCCTTCAAAGGTATTTTATTTCTTAGTCCCATAATAAAAAAATAGCTGTTCCGATATTCTATTCTTACAGCCATGAGGGTGTTTTACAGTATCACAATCTTCCCTATACTGGCACAAAAGGAACAGTGTTTTGTAACAATTATTTTCTGGGAGAGAAAAAATAGAGAAAGTTAGTATCTCGCTCTGCATAATTTTGTGCTAATTCAAACACAATCGTACAGAAACAAAAGACAGGTATAACAGAAAGGGAATGAATGCAGAATTATCGCGGTCCAGATGAAAGATTTTGAAAAATCTATGACAAAACACTCGCTGATTGCTTTCATAATACTGACAGAGAGGTTGGGTTTGGAAGAAAATATCGGTGAAAAAATGAGAAAGAATATATATAAACAGATAACAAAAAAGATTTAAAATGCAAATGTGGTTGGTCTCCCATTCATAATATTGAGATAGAGAGGTTGGATTTGAAAGACAGTATCAGTGTATAAATTAGAAATGACACATTGCACTGGTTCAGACGTGTTAAAAGAATGCCAGTTGAACACATAACAAAACGGATATGAAATGGGAATGTGGATGGATGTTGGTATAGGGCAGATCAAGACTTTATGTATCATCACTAAATTGGTAGAGTGCTGTACAAAGGTGATGTTATGAGTTTCCGAAACCGACGCATTCACATCATCGTGATATGACATTCAGTGTTCTCTGCCTACCCCGTAAAAGATTTCGCGTGAAGATATGTATGTACATGGAGGGGTAGTTCATAAAAGAAATGGAGGACGATTATGTTTGATATAGTTATAAGTAGCCAATGTGAGATTCAATGGCTATCTCTAATTTTACTATCTAAGCTTAAAACTAGATAGCCATTTGAAACAAAAATTGACTAAAAATTCTAGAAAATTAAGTAGGGGTTCTAATAAAAAGATACAATGTTGAGATGAACGTTTTGTGTTCAAGGAACAAGAACAATTTTTTGCAGCTTATGTAAAAATGTTATATTCATAGTATTTTGAAAATATGATGCATGCTACTAAAAGATTGATTTTAAATGAAAGTGTGATGAGATAATACGAATAGAAGAAAGTAATAAAATTCTTGCAATGTGAACTTCTTACAAGAATCCATAATTTGACTTTACCAATTTCAGTTATACAAACCTTTCCTCTCTAAATACCAAATTTCAACCAAGGACGGATCCAAGAGAGGTCATGGGGATTATGACGCCTAGACAAGGGTCTAGGTATAAATTTATTATTGCAAACAAACGAGGATTCGAGCCTATCTTGACTGAACCTCAAATATGTGACCACCCGGATCCAAAGGCTAAATTTGCCCTTGATTTCAACCTACCATGATGAACCAGTCCAATAGTAATTTTAAAAAAGTTGACTCTTTTAAAGTGTCTGTAAAGAACAATTTTAATAAAACTTATTTGATTTAAAGTCGTGAGAATTGTAATAGACTTCTCCTTAGGATTTGGGATCAACAAGATAATTAGCTATTTATATATTAGTCCTTAGGATTTGGGATCGACAAAACAATTAGCTAATTATCCCATCTATTGTGGAGTGTTTCGACGAATTGTTCTGATTATATCCATCATCGAACATCATGTGAAAATTCAAAGTTCCATCCTCACCACCTAAATGTATAGATATCCAGAACCGTGCGTACTTAAGTAGCTTTTGACGGTACTTGATGCCTCGCACTTCATTTGTGAAATCAACTATCGGCGAGGGGTTTCCGAACGGATACGACTTAGGAACCTTCTAGAAAAGAGCATACTCATTTTAAAAGACCGACAATGCAATTGCAAGGCCACGGGTATTGCAGATGTTCATGGGCGGTTGTGATCATTTAATATCAGGTGCACACCCTGCTCATTTGCTCCCATGGCGAGGTCTAATGCCACATGCATAAGTTTACCGGCTACCTTACCCTCGAAATCGGAACACGTCAGTAACTAGTACTGATGCTATTGCGGCAATAGGTAAGACGGTGGTACCAGACGCTGGCGAGCTAATGTAGAACTCTACCACCTAGTAGCCACGATGGATGTGACTAGCACAGCCAATCGGTCGACTTTTATGATCAGCCTGGCAGAACGGCTGTTGGTCTATTCTTCAAAGGAGCCCGAGACTAACACGGGGGTAAATATATGACTAATGCGCTTTTATATGGAATAATGTAGCATGTGGATCAGACTTAAGGGCGCGTATTCAATTCGCAACGAAAACGTCATGTTTTCAAGCTTTTTCCAGAGCAATATCGTAATAATGTGAGGAGATTATTCGAAGGATATTACAGTTTTTGCAAGACCAAGCTTTGATTATTCGATTTACTGCTGGTCCAAAATTTGATTGGCAAACGATTGCGCGCGAGAATTTAGTGTTTTTAAAATAATTCTTCTAAATAAATCAGTTCATATAACGGACTGAAAAAAGCAGTATATTGAGCACTATCTTATTCATATAATATATATTTTAGGTTTCTATTGAAATACTTACTAGTGAAAAAAAAGTTAAAGTGAACTGATTTTGTAACTTTTTAATATTATTTTTTAATATCTAACAATATTATCGTTCATTTTAGCTGTGTTGCACACAAAGACCATATATCCTGTTGGAAAAATGTATAAAATAAAATATTATGGCACATTACAATGGTTGTATTCGTCCTGAAAGATAACTCTGACGCCTACTTTCGTAAAACGCTATGCAAGGATTTGTCTTCATTTTAAAAACCGTTACGAAAAATTATATTCTTGCTTTGTAGTGGACTAAATCAAGACTTAATCTTGCAAAAACTGTAATATCCTTTGAATAATCTGCTCACATTATTACGATATTGCTATTGAAAAAACTTAAAAAATGTAGTCTTCGTTGCAAATCATATACACTCTCTTATCTACTCGCTATTGGGAACACTTGACTCTGCTAAAAATTAGAAGTTTAAAGCTTAACATTTCACAAACCAGTCCCTTTATCGAAAAGCTGTTTTCACAAACCAACATTTTTTAAAACCTATCCAACAATATCGCACACTATGGGGTACATGAGAAAAAAAATTACCATCCCCACTTTACATGTAGTAGTTGAACCTACGCTAAAAAATATTTTTCAAGATTTTATGTCAACACATTGTTGCCGTGCTTTTTTTAAAATTAAGCATTCTTGCACTAAGGATCTCTGAGCTAGACTGCGGACGGACGGACATAGCGAAACTATAAGGGTTTCTAATTTACTTTGGAACCCTAAAAATGGAGAAACATCAGTATTTTACAAATAACATATAAATATGATATTTATCAAAATCAAATGCATGACTAAATTCTAAAATAAAGTAAGTAATCCAAAATGCTGTTATATACTTATATATATATATATATATATATATATATATATATATATATATATATATATATATATATATATATATATATATATATATATATATATATATATATATGTATATATATATATATATATATATTATTTGATTGTATTGTTAAAAATATTATTAACAGTCATAGCAAACAAATTTACACTGTTACAGCAATGGAATGCTGCACTGCATACTAGTATATACCTAAATGCTAAATTACAGTTTCAAGATTTTTAAATTCAATTTGTATAGAAAATTATAGAAAAAGAAAAATCTGCAATGGAACAGTAAAAATAGAGTATGTAATTAAAATAAAAATGTAACATAATTATAATTAAAATTTACTTATTTAACATTTATTTTAACAACAGCAACTTAACAAAATTTGGCACGAAAGTACTTTTTCAATAATCCATTTGAATTGGCTCTTGATAAACATGCAGTAGCTTTTTAATCATTTATATGTTTTTAAAGTTTTAAGTGACGATATTCTTTTCTAAAAACGGAAAAAAGCATTAATTTCAACCAAATAACCTATAGTAACTGCTTATGACTTTTGTCATGTGTATTTCTTTTTTCGTACCTTGCAGACATCACTTACTACTATATTTATTACTTTTTAATGTCAACCCACAAAAGTTTAAAGATTCATAAATAACTGCTGCATATTTAGCGATACTATTCAAACAAGATTTTATTAAAAAAACTTTACGAAAAAAAAAAATTAAGGTATCAAAAAGTACTTTACATACAGAAGTGTAAGACTTTCCATAGGAGTGCAAAAAGTGTCAGGATATTTATTATTATTAAACTGGGTAGAACCAAAATAACGAAAAATTAAAATGCAATATGTGTGTCTCTCTTAAGCTGAGTACTCACTCAAAGATGTAACGTAACACATTTATTATTTTTATAGAAGAGGGGGCAAACTTTTTTTCCTATTTATGTTCCAGATTTGGGCTTGGAGTACCTTACTGATTGACGGAGATGTAGTGAAAATTACAAAATAAATAATCAATATTTCCAAATAATTCAAACAAAAATGGATAAAAATATTACTAAAGATTAATAAAAAATGTCGTTTAAGACATGCTGACACAAGCTACACGACTTTGAATTAACTTATGTCTACTAAATGTTTTAGCACAGCACATCTCTTGTCATTGTGGATATTACAACTAAAATCCTATTATGTGAATCGTCATGCTCATTATGCATACCGACAAACCAACTGTAGTAATCCTGTTAACAAATGAGGTTCTGTTCACTCTGCTCACTGTTTAAAGGAATTGTTAAAGGATATGTATGTTTTTATTATTAAATGCAATTTACACATTACATCCTAAAGATAATACTCAGCTTTAGAGAATTATGAAATATCCACACCTTTGTTGAGTCATCACTCTCCAAATTATAGCGTTTTTGTGCATCTCGACACAGCATGTTACAGCGGTTCCTTATAGTTTTGTAATTCTCAAGAGCTTGCTCTGACTTGTCAGTTTTTAAACGAGCTTTAGCATTTTTTTTTTCATTGAGCATAGTTTTCAAATCATCACTAAGCCATGGAGCTGGCAAATGTTTTTTTTTAAGCTTAACAGGACGACCATCTTCGTGAAATAACTTGAGAGTGAATAGTTTAAGCCTATCTTGAGGTGATAAAGCTTTAACGGCTTCAACCAAATCTTTTAGCAAAGCTTTTCTCTCAACATTTTCAGTCCCCATTACATTAAAGTTATGCTGTAACAGAAACCTTAATTTTGGCCATCATTATTAATGTGACTGTTGATGTTGCAAGCAGGAATGATTTTTTTTTACTACACAATATAATACAGGTAAGCTTAATGCCAAGTTGGTATTATCTTCCAGTTTACATGAAAATTAATGCTCATTTTTATTTGTTTACTGCAAACTTAATACTAGTTTAGCATTTTCTACCAGTTTACCTGTAAAACATATGTTTTAATATATAAAAGCAATGTGTCTATGTATATTCACTATTAAAACCAAAAGGGCTTTAATAATTTTGATGAAATTTTCAGGTGGTGTTCAGGTTAGCTTGATAGACAATCCTCTGAAGTTTGATAGTGATTAGACAGAACTTTTTTCCTTTTTGGTAAATAAATGGCATATGCTTTTAGATAAAACAAGTACTAAGTACTATCAGTACGAACCCAAGGCAGAACACCAATTTTACATATAGTGTACAATAAAAAAAAAAAAGAAATGTTTACCTGTATCCCAAGACCTCCTCCAAGAGCAGCATTAGTACCAAGCGGGTTCGCAGAAAGTCCTGTTCCAAGTCCATTCAAAGCCACACCGGCATTAGGCACAGCCCCTAAAACTCCAGCACCAATTGGGTTACCCGTGTTTGCAAGATTCAGGTTATTTTGATTTGAATTCTGCGGTAAATTCTGGGCTACATTTCGTAATGGTTCGCCGTTAGGACCTAATCCTACTCCAATACCCTTTAAGCCTTCTGGTAATCTTATTTCTGATTTATCAGATGTGCCTCGGTCCATACGAACAGTCATTCTACGATCATACAGTGTTTGTTTGTCAAACATTGAAATTGCCTGAAAATTTAAATAAACTTGTTTGCTTAATTGTCAATGCAAATAATAATCTATAATAGAGAAATAAATATCTCTTGGCAATCATAATCAAAAATTAAAATGGCAGGTATATGACATGGCCCTAAATTATCACTACTTCATAAGCCAGATTGTATGTATTTACAAATCTATGTTCACATATTATGTATGTATGTATGCTAACATATGATACATTATAAATATAAAAAATACAATTGTGTTTACCTGAACTGCTTCAACAGGATGATCATATTCAATAACAGCAAAGCCTCGGCTGTTTCCATCTTTATCTACCGCTAGATCAATGGAATGCACTTTACCCGCCATTTTGAACACCTCCTTAATTTTAGCTCGATCGGCTTTGTAATCCAACTGAAAATATGTTTATTTTTAATACACATTCTACATGTTTTCTATGTCACTACCAATGCAGCCACAGTGGTGAGGTTGTAGACTTTACTGTGGGGTTAACTATTCCTGCAGCCATAACAACAGTACCTGCCACTATCATGTTAATAAACGTAGCTAATAAACTCACATTCCGACAAACACTTTTATTTAATGCGGTCTTAATGACAACTGCTTAGTTACTGCAAACACACATGAATTGAAACATCCAAAACTAAATTTGAAAAAAAAATTATGCATTTTGACCAAAGCTACTCTTATAACGCTGGATAAATTAAAGATTGGATGACGAAGGGGCTATTTGCTTTACTTCACTTAATATCACAGAAAATAGTTGTTTTGTCCTAACGTGAAATCTGTGTAGTTTACATAACAATTTTATCAAAATATCTACCATCATATCTTATAGATAATTAACATACATTCTGTAAATTATATATATTGGAAATAAAATGTAGTTATTCAAACATACTATAATATTAGGTATAATTTTATTTTTAACATTGTATATTACACTAAAAAAAAAATTAACATAAATTCTGTAAATCATATATATTGGAAATAAAATGTAGTTATTCAAACATACTATAATATTAGGTATAATTTTATTTTTAACATTGTATATTACCCTAAAATATTGATTATTATAACAATTATTGTAAAAGTTTGTGGAATCTAATAGATCAAATATTTATAGATAATTATTATAATAAGAATGCTAAACATAATTTCAAATCGAAACCGAAAACATGTATTTTTTTAAATTTTGGAATTATGTATAGCTGAATATAATCTATAAATGTTGCATGCCGTTCGCTAGAATGCGTGATACTACCTATGTACTTTTGAAAACTACATCTTTCTATAGTAACCGTGTTCTAAGCAATAAATAATCATTCTATTCTTATTCTATCAAATATGAATGTAACAAAGAAAAACATTTCACTATGTATTTTACAAATTTAATCTGAAGATAATACTAGCTAACTTCTGAAAATTTCCAACTGTACAGCAACAGAGACCCCATCTGATCCTCAAAGTGACAGTTAATGCTAATTTGGGAATATTGACAGATGTATTTACCCCAGTCAAAATAATTAACTTAATATTTTTAAGTCTTTTTACTGTGTTTTAGTTATGTAGTCTGTTGTAAAAAAATATTTCTTGCAAATCTATATATATATATAAAAATCTATTGCTGTTCGTTAGTCTCGCTAAAACTCGCAAACGGCAGACCCGATTTGGCTAATTTTGGTTTTGAATTAATTTTTTAAGTCCAGTGAAGGTTTCAAAGGTGAGAAAACAGAACAAAATAAGAGTAGTTAAAATAGCAGAACAACGTGTGCCGGGACAGCTAGCAAATAATATTTATTCTTATTTGAAAAAGGCCTGCACAAACAAAGACGCTAATAAGACATGGTGTTGTTCAATTTAAAATATTTACTAAGTATTAAGGTAATTTACGGCTTTCACAAGAGCATTTTAAAATATTATTTTAATTTTAACTATCTCAAGCTATACAAACTGTAATAAATCTAAAATGTTTGTAAATACAGCTTCAGCTTTCTTCTGTCGACAGTCCTCATGACCTCCATTTAAAAAAAATATATAAATTACCTACCTTTCGGATTGGACAGGGGTTTTGTAACCTCACTATACATATTTTCAATATAAATATTGGTAGCATATTAGAAATATGTAGCATATTGGTTAAGTCAAAACACGGTATAAAAGTCTTCCAAAATAGATAATGTTTTAGGGCCAATACGAAATGAATAAATTGATCATTTATCATTTATATTATTATAAAGTATCTCGTCCTATAACTGACTCGGCCCAATGGGCCGAGTGACAGATATTTGAAAATAATCATATTTTCATTCAGTGTCTCGTCCCAATGACGAGTTTTCGCCATTTTGAAACAAAACAAACGTATACAGAAATGTCGACTATAAAAATTCTTGACATAATTTTATTAAATTGTATCAATATAGGGATTAAGTAGTAGAGGGATTTGGGGACACTCAGCAAATGAACTGATAAAAAAATTATAATTATACCTTAAGGTTTATTCGTGTACTAAAAAAGATTATATTATATGATTATAAAATATGAATACCAAACTTTTACAAAACTAGATTTCGTTTTATTGAATCCTTGATTATTATTTATGTAACTACGTTTATGTGCTATCGACTGTTCCACAAATTAGACAGACTGTAACACTGAGTGAAAATAAAAATATTTTAAAATTTCTATGTCTCATTCCAATGGACCGAGTCGGTCGTGGGACGAGACGCTGAAAGTACCCCATCACACTAGTACATTTTTCCTATTGATACTTATCAATAAATTAACTACAATGTAAAATTCTCACTACCTTCAAAAAAACACACAAATTCTCTGGAACTTATATTATCTTATATTTACATGGTAATGTGACATTTATTGCAAATCTATACATGTAATGACAGATGAATCTATATGGGTAATGTTGTATGAGATGATAGAAGATACAGTGTAAGACAGCATGCTGTCTCCTGAAGGCGACAAACTTTCAAACTGATTTTGAATTAAATGTATGGGTAAAAAAATAATATATTAACTCCATAAGCATGACAATTATAAAATTATTTATTAAAAGATAGCAAACAAGCAGATGACTCTCCCAATAGAAAGAGAAACCATCGCCTATAGACACCAAAGGCGTTAATTATGCATTCCTATTTTTGAGGCGGAATGGCAATACCACATGTAAAAGTGTACCGGCTGCTTTACCCTCTGGAACATGACAATGTCAAGCATTGACCCTATTGCAGCAGGAATACGTAAGGCGGTGGCACCAAATACCTGGGTGAGACATTGTGAAACTCTACCACCTAGTAGTCACGATAATAGTGACACATATAACCAATCGGTCGCCTCTTACACCGTATCTATTCTTCAAAGGAGCCCAAACTAACACGGAGGAATTATACTTACATTAGCAACAAACACTTTCTTAACCAAGGGGGGCTGTACATTTATTGACTCCAAAAATGCGAGGCTTAATCCATAAGTGTTGAAATTCTCTGGTTCCCGAGGTTTGTTCATTCCCCACCTTAAAGGAAAATGTAAATTAGCAAAAATATACCAAAATAAGTTAACACAACATGTCAATATTATTCTGGATCAATTTTATCATAAGACGGTAATTGTTATTTATGGTGAACTAATTATCCTTTTAAAACAATTTGAAACACACCATATGTGCATATGGTAACTGACCGTATATACAATTATTATAAACACTGACTACAGCTTTTGCTTTATGACTGTGCTAATATACATCTTAATTTACATGTACCTCAATGTCACAGCTGAAAACCAGCTCTGCATGGGCCCATGTCCCCGTAGCAGGCTAACCTGAGTAACGTCCTTCAGCCCATTAATTTTTATTTTTATTTGAATTTTATTCAGATGTTTTACATTCACATGTTATGTATGGTATGTAAAGACTTTTATTATTATGAATATATGTCTTAGGGTGATTTGATTTTGTTAATTTTGTAATCGTGTTAATTCTGATTTTGTGATTCTACTAGGTAGAATATTAGGTTAGCTTTAATATATATCACATTTTTTTAAGCGAAACATGTTGAAAATTTAAAACAGCTGTATTTATGACATAGATAAGGGCAGTTTCAATAGTAGGGTAGCCCTAGATGCTAAATGGTGATTTATTTGAGGATCGTGAGGATTGTATTTAGATGGAAAAATTAAAAGGTTATATTTTTCATTTTAAAAGTGGCAAGTGTCAACGGATTTTCAAAAATGTAAAAAAAAATCTATGACAAGGAAATACTAAAGCGCAACAGATTAAGGCATACCTTAACCACCATAGTGAGTTAATTACAAGCTTAAAAGTTGGTACATTTAAAAAATCTGACAATCTGTTAAGTGGGAATGTCACAAAGTTGCAATAAAAATATTGTCTTGACATGCTCAAGTGCCATTAGATTTTTTTATTTTGAAGAGACTTCTAGAAGAATAACGAAAAAAATATAATCTAATGATTTCCACATGGTTATGTATGCTTTTTATGTGAGATGTACGTCTCTATATAAAGGGCTTATAATATTTGGTGAAGAGCATGAGGTATCCCCCTAAGTACGACAACAGTATGAGGTATCCCCCTATGGTAATGTCACACTTAAGTCGCGCCACGCCGCACGTAAATCCCGAAATCACCTTTGACCTCCCCTACTATAAGCTTGTTTAAGTGAAATTTTGCTGAAGAAGTTTATTTGGATATGTTTGTATTATACATATTTAGAAATAAATCATCATATTATATTTATCTATACATATAATAAAATCGTAGGAAAGTCAAAACTGTACTTTGAATATTTTTTTAAAAGAATACCTGGGGCGTGATTTACAATCGATATCGAAGCCAAAAATATAGTTTTTAGAATTTTTGTATGTTTGTCTGTATGTATGTCCAGGGTAAACTCAAAAAGTACTGCATGGATTTACTTCAAATTTTGCATGAATATTACTAATAGGTCAGGTCAACATATAGGCTACATATTATCACGCTATCACCTACGGGGGAGGGGCAGTGCGGAGTAAACAAACTCCACGCGGACGAAGTCGCTGGCAACAGCTAGTAGTAAATAAATGTAGTAGTTCAACAATTACATAAGTCAAAAACTACTATTCTTGTTCTAATATTTATTTATCCCTTTATAACATTTTATAAATGTATTAAATCATAATAAAATATTAAAAGTAATTTATTGCCTAGACTTTTCTGTCAGGTGAGAATTATGAAAAAAAAATTGTCACTTTCATCTTTTAGATTGTAGGCTGGGGTAGCCAGTAAACTGACACCAGGCTATACATCTTTATTGTATTCTAGATGCACTAACTTTTTATAATTACTCATTGCTATTATTTATATCTATATCTTTATGTTTTAACTGCCCGTTGTTCGAGTGGTTAGCAAACCTATGATTTGATAGAGCCCAAGTTCGATTCCCGACAGGGACAAACATTTATGTGATGAGCATAGACGTTTGCATTTCTGAGTTTAGGTGTTTATTATGTAACAGTATTTATATATGTATTTCTATATATTAGTATTGTTGATTAATACCCATAACACGAGCAAGTGTAATTTGTCCTGGGATATTATGTTTTTATCATTATTATATAATAGCAATGAGTAATTACCATCTGCAATACCTTCAGACAAGAGAATCAGAAGAGCCCTTGCTTGCTATTTAATGCCAAAACAAATTATTACTTTCAGTTGTTTTTAACAAGAAATAACAGATCTTCAAAAATACATACCCATCTTTATCATCCCTCATTCTACCACCACCACCCCCACCTCCACCACCACCTGATCTTCCAGGGTTTACTCTCATATTTCTGTCACTAGCTGAAAGATTAACTATTAATTAATAATATTATTATAAACAGCGAAAAGATTTATTTATTTTCAAGATTATAATGGATAAAATTAAAAGCTACTTTTACCCATGGAAAGCTACATTGTTGCGGAGTAACAATATTTTAATCATCAAGTTCAAATATCTTTCACTATACTCATATCTCAAAAACTACAAATCCGATTTTCATGAAATTTGGACTGTTCAGTAGTTTTAAAAGAATTATCTTGATATGGTATTTATAATTCCAAGGAAATTTATGGACAAAGGCTTCCCCTGTGTTGATCCGGGCTCCTGTGAAGAATAGACCAACTGCCGTTCTACCAGGCAGGTTGTTAGAGGCGAACTATTGGCTATATGTTATACTACCATCGTAACTACTACATTAACATCTTTGGTGTCTATAGGAGATGGTTTCCTTTACCATCATGAGAGCAAACAAGTTGCTATCTTATGATACAAAAAAAAAAGCTATCAAACTATTTGGTTCAGTTTGTCTGTTTTGCAAAGGAAACCTATTGACATTTATTTTAATACTTAACATTTGAATAATTTAAGTACAAGTTGCAGAAACAGAGTATAACATACTTTTCCAAAATATAAATTATAAGACTTTTTTTTTTTTCTTGTTTAGTTTTATGTATTACCACTGTTTTATTTGCGACTAGCTGACCCAGCAAATGCTGTTCTGCCTTTTTAACTACTCTTTTTTTTCTATATTTTATCACCTTGTAAACCTTCCTTGGACTTCAACAATTAATTCAAAACCAAAATTAGCCAAATTGGTTCAGCTGTTCTCGAGTTTTAGCGGGACTAATGAACAGCAATTGATTTTTACATATATAGATTTTTGTTTTTGTTTTGCTTTTGTGTGTAACTGTAATCGGATGTTACTTTTATTATAATTTTTTGTCTTTTATTTAAGAGCTTAAAAACTGTAAATTATCTTGTGGTTAGCACCACTTTACCTAGTATATTGTTATTGCTATTATAAAGGTTGTCTGGAAGAGATCACTTTATTAGTCATAAGACCGCCTTTGTGTATCTTACTTGTATAATTTTTATGTTGTAACTAATATGTTGTCATATATTTTGGTGTGTAATAAAGAGTTATTGTATTGCACTGTACGTACCAACTGTTTGTACCCTATTTTATGCAACAAAATACATACATGTATAAATACATACAATTTATAATATACACGTATAAATACATACAATTTATAATTAACCTTACCAGTTTCTTCCTTGAGGACAAGCTTTCGACCATTAAGTTCATATCTATGCATAACAAACATAGCTTTTTTCATAGCTTCAGAATTTGAAAATTCCACCACTCCACATCCTCTAGGCTTACCATTTTCATCATTAAATAATTCAACGTAAGCCACGTCTCCCACCTGTAAATTATAATTGTTTAAATAATCTAAACCAATTGGGTTTTATTTTGGTGGTTTAAAACCAATACTTCAAGACCTTAATCATTGAGTGTATAATGTTGACAACAAATGTAATGTGTTAATATATTTGTATAATAAATCATAAACTTTATATATTTTTTATACTATTTCTTTTTTCATGTCACATTTATTTTTATACTGTGTTTTAAAAACTGACTGTTATTAAGCACTTGACGAATTTTAATATACTTATGTATTTCTTATGATGCATTATTTGTGAAGATATGCAGTAACACATATCTTGGATTTCACTCAGAAAAATAATAGAAACTTAATTTAATCTTTTGTGTTTATTTTTTATATTTGATGAACATGTTATTACAATTATTATCTATGTTGAATACCAATACTGAATTTTAGTATTTGTTAAATATATTTCAATACTAGCTGTTGCCCATGACTTCGTCCGCGCTGACTTCGTTTACTCCACACAGCTCCTCCCCCGTATGTGATAGGGTGATAATATGTAGCCTATATGTTGACCCAACCTGTTAGTAATATTCATGCAAAATTTGAAGTAAATCCATGCAGTACTTTTTGAGTTTTCCACGGACATACATACAGACAAACAGACAAAAATTCTAAAAACTATATTTTTGGCTTCGATATCGATTGTAGATCATACTCCCCACAGTATTCTTTTACAAAAATATTCAATGTACAGTTTTGACTTTCCTACGATTTTATTATATGTATATAGATTTCTATGCATTAATATTGTTGACTACAGTCATATCACAAACAAACAATTTGCTTACTTTGGGTGTTTTTTTTTAATATCATTAGATAACAAACAAGCAGGTGGCTGTCCTGATGGAGAAAGAAAACCATTGCTCATAGAGACAAGCTGTTAATGGTGCTAGCTATCTGTATGGTGGGATGGCAATGCCACAAGCATAAGCCTACCTTACCCTCTAAACTGGAACATGACAATGACAAGCATTGTCTGCTATCGCAGCAGGAATAAATAGGGCTGTAGTATCACATACCTGGACAAGAAGTTACGAAACTCTACCACCTAGTAGTCAAGATGATAGTGGCACATATAGCCAACAGGTCACTTTTTACGAGCTGCTTGACAAACCAGCAGTTAGTCTATTCTTCAACACGGGGTTAGATCAATTTGTGTAATTTTTCTACAAATACTATCTATCTATCCACAAATACTATTATTATCAAATAATATAGGTATAGCATATAATATACAAGGTCATCATTTTTACTTGTCCACTGGTAGTTAACACGTTGCACTCGTGACTGAACTTATAGTATAGGATCTCACTATAAGACAACCTTCACCTAGCTGATTAATGGATATCCAATAAAATATGTCAATAAATATTACAAATGGATTGAAAAATAGCAATACAGAATATGATTAATTAACTATGTTTAAAACTAATACCCAATGTGACTTGTAACATGTGTGTGTAAAAAAACTGTCTAATTGTCAAAAGCATTATTTGGTAGCTTAATAAAATCATATACATATATGTTATTATTTTATGGATATTGATAAATGTTCAAAATATTTGCTTAATTTAAGGGGAAGTTCCTTAAATTTCGTACTAAAATAAAGCACTTTAAAATACGTTTTTTTTTATATTTTAATAAAAATGATTATTTTATTTTTTATTTATTGATAATTTCATTGCTACCTACATACCTCTTCTGAATCGGAAAGGTTATGTTGCCTTTAAATACCAATTCAAAGCCAGAAATAGTGTGATTGTTGAGTATAATATAATTTTAACATAAAAAAATCAGTAACAAAACGTTACACGTACATGGCAGAGTGGGTAATGAGATTGTTCCTCCTCCATCTTCTTCATCACCACCCCTACCGTCCCACCAAACGAGGCGGCACAATTCTATACTGTGCTTACCCATAATAAAATAACTTTAACATTGAAAAAGCATTTAAAAAATCTATGTGTTTCCGGCGGAGGGAGTAATGTAGCTCAATGCTCAGTGTTTCCAGATCTCCTGTTTTGGGGGATCTACTGATTTTCCCAGAACTCTACTGAACTACTGATTTGAACTCAAAATCTACTGATTTTTTTTCAAATACTTTAACTTTACAAAATTAACATAATTAGGTTGGCATTACAAAAATATCATCGTAAAATGGACTTTATGTGATGGACACGTGGCTGATTATTGAAGCTTAGGCTCAGCGAAATAAAGTCTTTTGAAATATACCCTGCTAAGATGATTACATTCAACAATCCGCCCCAAGCCTTGGACCTTCAGATTTTATAGAGGCAGCAAAAGAGCTAGATCAATAATTATCTGCAGATCAAGATTAGATCATGCATACACTCCAGTTTACTTTAATAAAATTAATGTGAGAGACCATTCTATTAGCGAATGTAGCTTGGATGAGGGTTCTCCCATTTTTTTTTTTATTGTCAATAGTACTCACTTTCTTTTTATATTATTTTACCTAAATTTACACCTCACCCTATAAATTTCAAATTCTTACTGTGTTACATTGATTCCCCGTTTATTTAACTCTTAATTAAATATTATACTACTTTGACATTACGTTACAATATTTTCCATACTTTTCTTGCAATCTGTTTCATAAGAACATTTAGCAAAAGTTTAAGAAGTTATGTTGTCTTGGTGGGTACAGTCCAGCGACTGTGCACACAGTCCAGCCCTTGCCCTTTGTCCCTTTGTCTACAATATTTCCTATAAATCTTTATGTGTCTTTCTTTTTAGTCTCTTAAATGTTGAGTTAGTATCCATTACCTGCACTGCTAGTGTATTTGGGTGGTTATCTATTTTTACACCTCGCCCTATAAATTTCAAATTCTTACTGTGTTACATTGATTCCCCGTTTATTTAACTCTTAATCAAATATTATACTACTTTGACATTACGTTATAATATATATAGCTCAGTATCTGTATATCTGTAGTTGTGAAATGTGTATTGCCTTTAAATTACTAACAATTCCTATGTTATGTTTTTGTCTCCAATCAGTGTGGTTGTTTTAGGTGGTGGCAAATATCCTAATAAAACTGGTATCAATCGTTGACTGCTAAATAATCACCAACATACAACAATTATACTCCAATGTGCCTTAGTCACTACTTAAAGATTGGTGGAATCTCATTGCCCCAAGCAATAGGCAAAAGCCATCTACAAAAATAAAAAAAGATGAGCACATGACTAAATTAAAAATGTACTAAATTAAATTTTTCTTTAATTTAGTACATTATCACCTATAGACATCTTTGGTGTCTATAGGCGATGGTTTCTCTTACCTTCAGGAGAGCCATCAGCTTGTTTGCTATGAAATGATGTAAACATAACAAAATTGCATCTTCTGATTTTTTGAAAACCTTCCCCATACATCTCTTGATTTTTTCTAGTCTATGCAATGCTTCGGCGCATTCAAACAGAATACAAACACGCAACCAAGCGAAGGTTAATTTAATTTATACAATACATACTTTTTCCTTGAATAAGTCCTTCAGTTCGGTCCAGCGAAACTCATATGGTATATTTGAAACAAATAAACGTCTTCCTTCTGATCGATCATTTGACCTGTCTCGTGCGATGTCTGAAAATCTCGAGGGTCTATCTCCACGTCTCGAACGATCTCTGTCCTTTTCTCTTTGATTATCCATCATAGCGTTTGTAATAATATAACTGAAATACACTCAACAGTTAAACACAAACTTTCGCCTCCAATCAGATCATTTAATTTGTGAAAGCAAATCGCAAAAGGCACCACGACCCGTAAGCCGGCAACCAACGGCAACTATAACTCAGAAAATATTTAAAATGATGTTAGTTTATTGAAAAAATTAACAAAATTACCTTTCTAAGATTGTAAAATAAATATAGTACGCTGCCAATCACAATTTACAGTACCTTTTTACTTTTATCTACAAAAACATTAAGTTTAGCGGCTCAACGCTCAGCTTGCAACAAAATGGCGCCTGAAAATGGCGGCTGGCGCCTATTATTGTCGATGGTTATTTATAGATAAATAATCTGTGGTCGATGGTTTTATAACTTTATCATTTTAATAATGATAAACACACAAATGTGTAAACATTAATAGGCTGTAAAGCCTATTAAAGTATGTTGGTGTTTGTGATTATATTGATAATCAATAACATAAAATAGATGGTTGTCAAGGCAAACAAATCAGTAAAGTACAAAAAACGTGTGTGTACATTTGTACGCACATAAGAAGTTATACCCACTTCTTTGGCGTAACAAAATAACAATAGCTAAAGATTTAATCTCGTATGCCCCAAGTCTTTCGTAAAAGAAATGATAAATTAATAAAACAATGGCCTGTAATTCACCACCATATATAATTTAAAATCATACACATATGTAGGTAGGTACATTTTTATAATTAAATATTTATTTTTATCTCCACTGAGAAAACACGTGTAGTAGATTTATGAACATTTAAGAATAAATTTTGTATATATTTATTAAGTAGCTGCAGACCGGGACAGACATTGTTATAGTCCTATATTTTGGTCTGGCAGCTGGCTAGATAGTTAATTTTAAATAATCTAAGGCCCATTGACCCGCTAAGAAATAATTATTCAAAAATATCAAAAATACATAAATGATTTTGTCTATGGCACGAATATTAAGTTTTGTACAAAAGTAATAAACGCAAATCGCAAAGGCAATTGATATAACGTAGCGTAAAATATTTTTTGAATAGGTAATGTATCCATCTACTATACATTTTCGTTATCTGCACATCACTATTAGTATATAGGTCATAGACACACGTGTCATTCTTTCTTCGCACACTCATGTAAAAGTATATAATAGTATAGTGTTTTATCTGTATTCATGATTGTATTGCATATTATGTATATTTTTCGCTTACGATAGCCATGCAGGCGATCTCTGCAGATTTTTGGATTTATGAATAGTTAAAAAATAAAGTTATGGAACAGGTGAAGGCAAATTCGCCTAAACTTTTTGTGTGCACTGCCATAGAAAACAAGGATGAAATAGAGGAGGTAAATTGCCCTATTTCGCAGTATTTAACAAAGAACCATTTAGTCAGCCATATAAAATCATATTTTTCTTATTGTGACAGCAGCGGCGCTAGTGTTTCTCGGCGCGAAATACAAGTTTCTATCATATGTGAGAAGATTTTTATTTAAATTAATTACATTCTTTTATTTTATTTCAGAGATATGAAAGAGCGTACGTGTACTTTCAATCATTAGTAGCTGAGTGTAGTGAAAAAGAAGCACATGATGCCCTTAATAATGCCGTTTGTAAAAATCATGAGGAAGTCTCAATAGGAATGTTAATGTCTATTCTTACAGAGCCCCATAATGCTACAAAGTGCTATCGAGATCTTACTCTTATCACCAGAGATGGTTTAACATGTGTACTCAACAATTTGTCTAATTTAATACTGGAAAGATATCTAAAATTTCATGATACAACCCGCAACCAATTATTATGGCTTGTAAAGGAAATGATAAGAAATGCTGTTATGGGTGTGGATAGTGTTTGTTGGAACTTAATGCGTTACGCATCTGGAGGAGATATAACACCCAAGAATATATATTTAGTTGAATCTCTGTTGGATATTTACATTGATAATCGGATGTGGTTAGATAAATTTCCAGTACTTGTATGTATGGTAGTGTATACTTATTTAAGATTAATAGAAGATCATAACATACCACAGCTTCAGGCACTAAGACAAAAGGAAGTAAATTTTGTGATTATCCTGATTAGAGAACATTTTAATGAAATACTCTCTCTTGGTAGAGATTTAGTGCGTCTGCTTCAAAATGTTGCTAGAATACCTGAATTTAACCAGCTGTGGCAAGATATACTATTGAACCCAAAAACATTATCACCAACTTTTACAAATATAATGCAATTGCTCCAAACAAGGACATCTCGAAGATATTTACAATCCCGGTTGACTCCAGATATGGAGAGAAAGTTGGTATTTTTAACATCACAAGTAAGATTTGGTCACCATAAAAAATATCAAGAATGGTTTCAAAGGCAATATCTCGCTACTCCTGAATCACAGTCTCTACGAAGTGATATGATAAGGTTTATTGTTGGAGTAATACATCCAACAAACGAACTTCTCTGTTCTGATATTATTCCAAGATGGGCAGTAATAGGATGGTTATTAACAACATGTACATCAAATGTAGCAGCATCAAATGCTAAACTTGCACTATTTTATGACTGGTTGTTTTACGACCCTGAAAAAGATAATATTATGAATATCGAACCGGCTATTCTTGTTATGCATCATTCTATGAGATCTCATCCAGCTGTCACAGCTACCTTATTAGATTTCCTATGCAGAATCATACCAAACTTTTACCCACTATTTACTGATAAAGTCAGACAAGGTATTTTTAATTCTCTTCAACAAATTATTGAAAAGAGAGTTCTACCTAATTTACAACCATTGTTTGACTCTCCTAAACTTGACAGAGAGTTAAGAACTACTGTCAGAGAAACATTCAAAGAGTTTTGCACAATTGGCAATGGGGAAGGTGTATCTGGCATTCGTGATGAAAGTCATGAAGAGTTATCCAGAGGGTGTCCAGATGAACCAGCTTTTTCGGATGATGAGGATGAACCCACACCAAACATTGCAGAAGATACTGATGATGATGATTTACCACTTTCCGAAGTTCGTGCACGGGAAAGACCTGAGCTAGCAGCTGCCTTACCACTAGTGATAAGACCATTAGCTGAGACTTTACTTGATGAAAGATCTTCTAGTGCAGCAACAGCTTTATTAGATGCTTGTGGATCACCAATGCCTACACCTATTGCCTTAGCAGATTTATTCACAGCAACATTACAGGAAGGTCCACCTTTACATATTACCCCTAACCCAACACCAGCTGAACTTGAGTTAGCGATCAACTCCCCAATTTTTGCCATGTTTAATTATCTCACTGTAAAAACTGAAAGTAATGACGTTAAACGAAAACTGATCATGGAGGCGTTAAAAGAAATGCAAAATTCCTTACAAAGTATTGGTTATTGTTTGTTATTTTATTTAAAAGTATTGTATGAGAAGGAAAAACGTCAAGAAAGAGATCCTGTTAAAAAGAGAAATGTTAAATTTAAATCAGGAGTGTATAAAGATTATTGTAGTTACTTAGAGTTAAAGATAGCAGAGAGTGTAGCCGATGATTTTGAAAGATGTCAAGAGTGTGATTCTAATGTTCTTGTATGGTTAATACCAGATGTGTATAGAGAATTTAAAGATCAAGTTCAAAATCATATAAGATTATTACATATTATAGTTTCTACCTTAGATGCATGCCAATTACAGCGACTGATATGTCTTACAATGCAAGGCAATTTGATGATGTTTAAATCAGATGATAAAACAACAATGCTTTCCACAAGTCTTGGTTGGGAGACATTTGAACAGTATTGTCTATGGCAACTTTTAACTGCACATGAGATTTCAGTAGAAGATGTATTACCTATCATTCCTAAATTGTCATTTAAGGATCACGCAGAAGCACTAACATCAGTATTACTGATGTTAAAACAAGAAAGACCAACAGTTGATGTTTTGAGGCAAATGTTTTGTAGAGCGGTTGATGATGAAGATACATTCGTAGTTTCTACTGTAATGTATTGGTGTCAGGAGTATGAAGACAAAGTTGCCGATTTGTTGGCAGTTTTATTGAGTACACGGTATCCAGGCACCAGTCCAAATAAGAGAAAACGTCCTGGCAAACACAACATTCCACCAAATGCACCACCATCTGCCGAGCTAGTAAGTATTCATCTATGTGTTTAAATACTTAAACATCTGTACTAATGTGAAAATGGATATTTTTTGATTTTTTTTAAATGTGCTAATCTTATTTTTACCTGTTTTATTTAAATTATTGCTGAATCCAGCAATCTGCCAATATAGCTCAATTTATATGTGTCTTGAAAATATTCAGAATTTTCTGCTTGAAACCTAGAAGTGTTATAAAATTATCAAATGCTATTTATGCACCATATATGGTAGAACATGTTGATAAATATACATTAAATTGTACAACTTGTAACACCCATATTGTTACAAATTAACTATTATCTTTCTTCTTTCTTTAAACTTTGTAAAGTGTAAAAATTTTAATTAAACAAAAAATGAAAATTTGTAAATTATAAAAATAAGTGTTGTTAAATAATAACTTTTTTTGTTATGTTATATAATAGTAAATAAGCAGATAGCTCTCGTAATGGAAAGAGACAATCAATTGACACCAAAGATGTTAGTAGTGCGTTGCTATCTCTGTGGCTGGGTGTCAATGCCAAATATATAAGTTAATGGGCTACCTTATCCTCCAAGCTGGAACATGAAAGTGTCAAGCATTGATGCTATTGCGGCAGTAATAGCTAAGATGATGGTGCCAGGGCAAGGACCTGGGCAAGATGTTGCAGAACCCTACCACCTAGTAGTCATTATGGTAGTGATACTTGTAGCCAATGGTCCACCTTTTAACAACTTCCTGCCAGAATGGTGGATGGTTTATTCATCAAATTTCTGCATTTTATAATCTATGAAGAATATAATCTATGAAGGAAGGTTACAATGTTAAGTCACCATAATACAATCCTTAGTTGAGAGAGCAAACATGGGTAAAACCAAATGATAGTATAAGTATATTAACAGTTGGTAAATACCAAGATATTCAGATACTAAAGATATTTTCACAGTATTACACATGTCATGTGACTGAATTTTATTGCTACACTTAATATTTTATAGCATTTGAATGTAACAGGAATAACAAGATATGCATAAGTTTTTTCTAATACAAGGCCAGTAAATTGGTTCTCAATATGATAGGATACAACTACTGGTTATAGATATAATTAATGCCAGAAGCAGGCATTTACATTACATAATAATAACTGCACAATCATTTTGGACATTTTGTAATCAGAATATATATGAAGAAATTGTAATTAAGATGCTGTCAATACCAAAAACATGCACACTATTTCTATCGGAGTAAACGAGAGCCCACTATCAGTGTAACTAGGTGGCCAGGTCTTATAATAAATTAATGTTGAAATTTAAAAAAAAATGTAGATTATTTGTCAAATATGATTCACTAGCGGTTTAAGTATGAATATAATGATTTCATGTTTTTAATTGCAGATCCATATGTCAAAAAATAAAGATATAGAACCATTTAATGATGATTTTAAGACCAAGCTTTGCAATTATTTTCTATTAACCAAATTTTGTTCAATTATGTATTGAGTCTGGCCATGGTCTATGGCATAATATGATGAATATTAACATATATTTTTTTATGATTTGCTACAAAAAATAGTTTTTCTGAAAAAATTGCTTAAATAACATCAATTTCAACAAATTAGGTCTCATCAGCCTCTTAATATATATCTTTCTCTGAAACTGTTTTTATTCTTTAATGATACAGTATTCTTTTTATATCATAGAATAACGGATAAGCAAATGGCTCACTTGATGTAAGGGATAATATTAATAATGGTAAGGTGGATAAGGGATAATACTAATCTGACATAAGGGATCAGAACTGTATTATAATCTTATGTAGACAGCAACATAAGGTATAATAATTTATTTTTATTATAAGATAGCAAACAAGCAGATGGATCTCCTGATGGAAAGAGTAAACCATCACCTATAGACACCAAAGATGTTAAGGGTGCGTTGCTATCTTGTGGTGTGATATAATGCCACGTGCATAAGTTTATCGACTACCTTACCCTCTAAATTGGAACAATGACAAGCACTGACGCTATTGCGGCAGGAAAAGGTAAGGCGGTGGTACCAGACCCGGGCAAGACAATGCAGACTTCTACCACCTAGTAGCCACGACGGTAGTGACGCCTATAGCCAATCAGTTGCTTTTTACGACCTGCCTGGCAGAACGGCAGTTGGTCTTTTCTTCAAAGGAGCCTGGACCAACACTGGGAATATGTATTGAATATTTATATTTATGCAATTTCATGTATTGTTTCAGGTTTTAGGTCATTTAGAGCAAATAAGAGTGTCTTGTGTGGAGCAAGACGACATGTCAATTTTTAATATGGAGTGCATGCAGAAAGCTTTGCAGCAGTCACAATCTAATAGTAGTGATAGTTTAAAGGTAATATGGAGTTTTGATATTTGTAATTAAAGCCGGTTTTGGTGTCACCGGCATAATTTTCATTTTATCAGTGTCATGGCACACCAGTAAAAAAGCGACCAAGTGTACACTGTGTCCTGTAACAGCTCACATTTTTTTACTTGTGGTTTCACATATGCAGTACACTGGTTAAATTCCAGTGCTTTAGAGCTAAGAATGCAAACAAACATACAGCCACAGTATAAAGATGCAACAGTATGGAAACTAAGCCTAATTGATTAAATAATTACCTTCATTGAAACAAAAGGGTTGTCACTTTTAATGTTTTATGATATGGTTTTTTTTTTTAATTAAAATATTCTGTGTTTTGTAGTGATCAATTAATTGGATTGATATAGAATTGTGAAATAAACATGACCACTCGTCTTGAGCGGTCTCGTCAGGGGTCTCGTCGATGCGCATGTTTGTGTGAGTGAGCCGTTTCGAACGTTTATAGGTAGTCTCCATACTGTTTCTTGCATATTTATACTGTGATACAGCTGCCTTAATGGTATATTGTCAAATTTTACCTTGTATCTACATAGTCTTATCTGTGTGATCCGCTTTATGCAGAGGTCGCAGAAAAGTGCGCGTAAAATGCATATTTAGGTCACAGTGTACTATAAAACAATTTTCAGTATTTCTATGTATTAGTATAATTGACTAATTTTAATATTATAAGTAAATAATTGATAAAATTTATTAGGGATTCATTATCTATCTATATATATAAAAATAAATTGCTGTTCGTTAGTCTCACTAAAACTCTAGAATGGCTGAACTGATTTGGCTAATTTTGGTTTTGAATTAATTAATAAGTCCAGGGAAGGTTTCAAAGGTGAGAAAATATAGAAAATAATAAGAGTAGTTAAAAAGGCAGAACAATGTTTGCCGGGTCAGCTAGTAAATAATAATAATGTAATGTAATCAATTAGCTTCCTAAACGCTTGATTTACTTAACAGAGCAAAGCAGTACTTCATGCCAGCCCATCGCCTCCAACTTTACAAGGCCCAAATTTGACCTCACATGGAGAAGTACTGTTCTCACCTCTGGGCGGGAGTTCCTCAGTACCAGCTTTCCCTGTGTTGGTCCCGGGCTCCTTTGAAGAATAGGCCAACTGTTGTTCTGCCACCCAAGTCGTAAAAGGCAACCGAGTGGCTATGCCCGTCACTACCATCGTGACTACTAGGTGATAGAGTTCTGCATTGGCTCGACCGGATCTGGTACCACCGCCTTACCTATTCCTACCGCAATAGCGTCAGTGCTAGTCACTGTCGTGTTCCGGTTTGGAGGATAAGGTAGCTGGTAAACTTATGCATGTGGCAATAGACCTCGCTACAAGATAACAACGCACCATTAAAATCGTTGGTGTCTATAGGCGATGGTTAACTCTTTCCATCAGGAGACCCATCTGTTTGTTTGCTATCTTATGATATAAAAAAAAGCTTCTTCCCCTTGATCGCATTCAAGGTAGAGCGGTTCGAATCGTCGACGACCAGACTATTTCTAATCGGCTTGACTCCTTGGCGTTACGCAGAGATGTAGGTTCGCTCTGCATATTTTACCGTATTTATCATGGGGAGTGTTCCGTCGAGTTGTTCGGATTAATTCGTGCCGCTAAATTCCATCATCGGATATTGCAAATTGCAAAATTCAAAGTTCCGTCCTCACCACCTCCATGTCTGGAAATCCACAACCGTGCGCTTTTGTCGGCGCTTTTTGCCTCGCACTACTCCTTAATGGAATCAATTACTTTTGGGGGTGTTTCCGAACAAATACGATTTGGGGACCTTCAAGAAACGAGCTTATACATTCTTAAAAGGCCGGTACCGCAAGCTGCAATACCCCCGGTATTGCAGATATTCATGGGCGGCGGTGATCACTTACCATCAGGTACACCACCTGCTCGTTTGCCCCCTCAACTATAAAAAAAATTAATAATAATGGAATATTTTTTCAGAGACAATATAATGAATTATTTTCATTAGCTTGGGAAGACGAGCTACCAATATCAAGGCGGGCGAGGAAACTAGTTTCAAATTCGTTGCCTATCAGTCCAAGTTTGCATTCGTCTAATGAAGATAGTGAGGTAATTAACAAAAATATATAGTCATGTTCCCTGCAGGTCAATACTGTCTTGAATGTTATTATTAGCTGATATCCTTATATTTTTCTTTTTTTTTTTGCTTAGTTATGGCTACGCTAAATGGTATTGTTTCGAATAATTTAGAAAAGCGAAGAGTGGGAACGCTGGAAAAATCTAGAAATAAAAGAAAGAGTATTGCTTCTATCAATAATCAATAGCCGCCGTTACCCAAACAGCTATATTATAATTGACCTCGCATAGGGTATAAAGATGAAAATAGCATGCAGTATGACTTGTTTTTAGGTATTTACGCGTTATTTTCAGAGCTTTCGGAAATATGGTCGAACTTTACCTTGTGTATAAATAAGGATGTGTTGGCGGATAGCTAGTCAGTTTTATACAGCGATTCGGAAGCGAAAGTTCAAACGATCAGTGTGAAGTATAGTATTGTTACGTACTCGGGTTCGCAATGAAGAATGTTACTAGGTATGCCAAATCGCTTGCAATTTTGTCTCAGTAAAGCCTGTATGTATACAAATACACTAGTTTTTATTGTAGTAAAAAATACCTAGTAGTTTTGATTTTATAGGCATTCAAAGTTTCGAAAAATATCAAGTCTCGCTAACAGCCACGTGACCGCTTGTGACGTCATGACACAACGCGCCGCGCCTCGCTTAGTATCAAATCAAGTCTCCAGCGGTTATAGTATAGTAAGGTGTAATAGCTTGCGCAGTATTTTGTTGTTTTCGTCAGCGTATTACTTTAATAGTCTATTAATAGTAAATATTATTCGATTAATAAAATGAATGAAGGATTCGAAAAAGGGCAATCGGATATTTCACCTAAAATAGATGGATTAATGGTTGCGCATTATTTATCAACAAATAGTGATTAAATAAATAAATAAATAAATAAATATTCACGGGACAAATTACACTTACTGATCTAACCCCAAAGTAAGCAAATATTTGCTTGTGTTATGGGTGTTAGTCAACGATACTAATACATAGAAATACATATATAAATAGCAGAATATATATTATTCCCAAACCCGGAAATACAAACATTTATGCTCATCACACAAATGCTTGTCCCCGTCGGGGATCGAACCCGAACCCCGTTCATTGCGTAGTCGGTCGCTAACCACTCGACCAACGGGGCGGTCATTTCGTTGGCGCCGAAATGCGAGGAAGAATAATGCAAAGGTAAGAAAACTTTCCTTGCTACTACTTATGCTTAATAGTTTATCTGTTCTAAATTATTTTATCAAAACAAAATACCCAACTAATGTCGTAATGAAAGAATGCAACTCAAATAATAGAAGGACCTACCTACCATTAAATTTTTACGTTAAAGACAACAAATATGTATTAGTTTTGTAGCTATAGGTAGGTACGTAGGACGTAGGTATATGTACGTGTATAGGTACCTACCGTTCTTCTTAATTTAAATAAATACCTCGAGAACTCCATCCTTTCATACGCTTGCGTAGCGTTTGCCCGTCTCCCCCGTACGGACTTGCATCCGTTGCAAGTGGTACAAAATAAATTCCTGCGTAGTGCCACGGGAGCACCGTGGTATATGCGCAACGTAGACCTCCATAACGATCTTGAATTGCCGAGCTTAGCAAAGCATTTCAAAGACATCTCCGAAAGATACTTCGATCGTGCCATCTCGCATCCGAACCCACTGGTGGTAGCCGCGGCTGACTACATCCCAGACCCTAATCCCGATCCCAAACTACGTAGGCCCCGCCACGTTCTTACCGATCCCGATGACCCGATAACTCTGGCAAACGGTTTACACGATAACACTACACACCTACATTCGCGACACCGTTGCCGCCGGCGGCGACGAGGACCCTGTTTCGCCCTTCGGCGAACCGAGCCCAAGGGCAAGGTTCGGCGGACGGACAAAACAATGCCACTAGCCCTCTCATCGCAAATCACGACCCCACTCTAAGCCGAGGTTCGGTCTCACAGGAGACACCCTTAGGGCGGAGGGCGTACAGCCCTACACCTTTAAATTCTGGCTGAGCACTCTGCTCACCCCCGCGACCGGTGAAGCTGTAACAGCCCATAAGACTAACAGCAATTGAGACATTCCGAAAAAAAAAACCTCGGGAACTGTACATTTTCCCAGAATTAAAAGGAGCCGTGAGTTATTCCAGACTTCGTCCAGATCCGTTCAATAGGCACAACTCATGATTTCCTAGTATTTGGATTGGACATTTTTTTTGGAAAAGTATTGAGGTGTAATTTCGACGACACGGGCGCGCGACCGCGAGCGCCGGCCGCCGAGCGAACTAGACTGAGCGTGTTGTGAGATGACGTCACAACGTCAACGGCAGCCAGCGTCGTGCGGTTCAACTTATTTTACTTCTAAATCGGAAACTAATTGGCGTATCGAAGTAATTCTTTCACTAGTATTTTTTATTTTTCACAGAGAATTAGGAGTGCTAATAATCAAAATTAGTTAACATTCTTCATTGTAAGAAAACACCACTTATATTAAATCCGTGTATTTACACAACACAACACAACGTAATACTAAAATACACTACACCCTAGTCACTCGCTATACTATCACTGAACTTAGAACACTACACAATAAAACACTTCTCGCTTCGCACTGGTCACTTGATGTATCGCTCTCGATCGCTTGATAAAAACTGCCTTGTGTTTGTCAACATCGTTGTATTTATAGGCAGGGTAAAGTCCTAGCTGGATCCAGAAAAATCTAAATGTATCGGGAAACAATGAATCACTTCTTATCGTAAATATGTTATGAGTCATCAATCCTAGTACACGCTACTTCCAACCTTATGCCATATCCCACAAAGTCCATTATGGCATAGCCCAGGTTAACTATTTGTTTGTCAATAGGAGTAGCTATCTCTTTCTTTTATTTCTAGATAGTGAGCGCGCGCGCGCTCCAACTCTACACGCTTCTAGATTATTCGTAACAGTATAGTTAAAAGTGATACGGAAAGTGTGTTAGTTTAGTGATTATAATGAGTTTAATAGAGGTTTGTTCTAATGTGAATAGAGTGATTGTTATTAGTGTTCGTCAGTATATTTACGTGTTGTAAATACATGGTTTTAATATAAGTGGCATTTTATTGCACAATACGAACCCGAAGCTCGTAATAGTATCCTTTTAGTAGTAAAAATACCACGCCTGGTTCCCTTGCGTGGTAGGCAAAGGAAACCGAACGTTTATAGACTTCACTTTCACCGCGAGTTTGTCGGTTAGCGAAATGAGTAATGAACCTCATCGCCGCATTTTAACATTAATAACGATTATCGACTATTTCTAGAACGATGGGTTTACATGTTCATCCGAGACACGGAAGTGGTAACACACCACCTGCTAAACTCCGAGCTGCTACTGAGAATTTGGATTTTTGAGAAAAACTCATATAAACTACACGTTTCTGTGTGTTACAATTGTTGTGAAAAATGTGACGGCCGTAGGTGAAGTATTGTGTTTTTAGGGTCTCCTTTAATTTCCACACTTTCGCAAAATGAGAATACTGCTTAACCATATAGTAAACCTCAACAATATTAGTGTAGTAATATTCAAAAAGTATGGTCACCGCACAATTTACTAAGGAGTCTAGACGCGAGTTCAGTTAATCGCTGTTTGTAAACAATGAATTTCTATGCGCCGTGCGGGGGTGTCCATACTTAACATTTTTATTGGATAACTAGCTGTTGCCAGCGACTTCGTCCGCGCGGAGTTCGTTTACTCCGCACTGCCCCTCCCCCGTAGATGATAGCGGGATAATATGTAGCCTATATGTTGACCCGACCTATTAGTAATATTCATACAAAATTTTAAGTAAATCCATGCAATACTTTCTGAGTTTACCCCGAACATACATACAGACAAACAGACAAAAATTCTAAAAACTATATTTTTGGCTTTGATATCGATTGTAGATCACGCCCCAAGTATTCTTTTAAAAAAAAATCGGTTGTCTGTAAAGTTGGTTTACAGACGATAGTTGAACGTGACAACGTCTTAAGCTCTCGTTTGTACTCCAAGCCTTAAACGGAACGCCTCAGAGCGAGGTAACGCCGCATGAGTCATGTTTTTTCGTGCGTGCAGCCAGCTCTATCGAATTATAAGACGTTGTCACGTCAAAAATATTCAATGTACAGTTTTGACTTTCCTACGATTTTATTATATGTATAAATTAGTTCAAAATTTAAGAAGCTACTTTTTAATATATTCGACATCAGAATCGGGTACTGGAACACCTTTCTTCATTATGTACTATATTTTACCAGTCAACTTGTGTATACAATATTTTTTTATTAAATATATAGTTACATATAATTGCGTTTTTTAAATTCATATACGAATGTAATATCTTTTTTATTTCAGGAGGAAGAAATCGTAAAACCAAAACAAGCGAAACGGCGAAAGAAAGCTATATCCGATAGCGATTGACATATCTCGTCTAAGAAAAATGGTTATACAAAACACCAAAGTGCAACTCCACAATACAATAAATATGTTTAATACTTAATTATTTGTAATAAATGTAGGTATGTGTTACCTTTTGTTACATGCAGGTGCAATTCTAAGAATAGTACCTTAGTTCATTGTCATATTGCTTTATACTTGCGAGGCGAATTGTTGGGTCTCTGTAAAACACGGACTGCCAATAGATGGCGCTTTTAATGAGGTTTGCTTATACATGTCTAATTTATACTATTGTTTTTGTAATTTTATATGTATCTAGTTTTTGCCGGAGATTTCGTCCGCGTGGTACATGAGACATCGTAAATTAATTAAACCAACATTTATGGTTAGTTTGTACAACGCCATCTAGTGGCATTTTGAGAAAACTTTGAGGAAATGAAACCAAGATAATTTTGAGCATGAATTTTTGCATAACAGTTTATTAAATGACGTAAATGTGTGTTAACATTTTTCCCAATATAAACTTAGGGATGTCTTTTGGAAAATTTTAAAACACGAGTATACTTAATTGTTTTTAGAGACTAAAGTTTTATGTAATTCTGACCATAAATATTTTAATTTTCATATAAATCTTACCGTCCGTTTTAACCCCCTTAGGGTTTAATTTTTTAAAAAAACCCTTTCTTAGTGCAAACTTGCAGTTTGGAATGAACCCATGTGTAAATTTTCTTGTGCCTGAATGTAGGGGTTTTTCAGTTGTGGAATTGTGTAACAGCAGCCCAATTCACGTATTGAGTCAATGCGCTTAGGGCTCTCACACACATAAACACGATAGAGCATTGAGACATGCCACGACGCGGCTAATATCTAAGAAAATGTGTACAAGAGTCTTAAACGCTTCGACTCGATTGAAGTTTAATTACGTGAATTAGGCCTCAGAAAGTGGGCTTGTTCTTGCTCGGATATTGAATGGATCACTCTGTAAGTACTATTACATTCTTTCAACTGTACTAGTTCAGTCTTTGAGTACTAATAGTACAGTGAAGAAATAGCGAAATATATTTTGATTTTCCTTCATATTTTGCAATCTGTTATTCTAAACAAACTCATTTATTTATTACGTGAAAAACTTTAAAAACAACAAAGGAAAATGTCGACACGCGAGACTTGAACCCGCGACCATCTCTTTCAAGCCGGGAAGCCCTGCCATTGAGCTAGTGTCGACGGGCTCGACATAGCGAAATTTTTCTTTGTTATATGATCGATTACGTCGATTGTACTGATCGCTAGATATACATACTGTTAGGTTCGTTTTTAATAATAGACAGTTTGAGATACATAGATGATTATTCTTTCACGGTTTGGGTGTTTATTAAATATATTCTAGTATTTATATATGAATTTCTATGTATTAGTATCGTTGACTAACACCCATAACACAAGCAAATAATTTGCTTACTTTGGGGTTAGATCAGTAAGCAATTTGTCCCGTAAATATTTATTATTATTATCTCTTTATTTTCATTTTCCTCTTATTTTACATACATTTATAATTATAATATTAAAAAAAATACAATATTATAAAAATAAATATATAAAAATAGGTTTCCCGCCGACGGGAGCCTTGCAGCATTATTATTATTATTATTATCATGAAGCTGGGGACGAACTACTTTTGCAATTGACCAATGAGCGCAAGCTATTTGAATTGATCAATGAGCGTGCGCGGTTACTGCTTCTCCTTTATTGTACGAATGGCAATTATCAGTGAATTCTACCAGTGTCGAGTGAACTTAGGAAGTGATACGTGTTATCCATTTCTTGAAATGTAATTAGGGAGGCTTCTTTTTAGATTGTAGGCTTCCTCTAAGTAAGTTTATTAAAAAGAACATAAAAATATAAGGTAGAATAAAAAGAAACAACAAAAAATCTACTTAATACAACCTACAGAGTTGGACATCAGAGTGCTAAGTGTGAGTTTTTCTTTTCGCATTCCATCGTGAGCGCGTTTGGAGTTTACTAGGAATTTGTATGTGATTTGTACAGCGCCACCTAGTGGTAATAGTGAGAAACCAGTTTACCACTAGGTGGCGCTGTACAAATCCCATACAAATTCCTAGTAAACTCAAAACGCGCTCACGATCGAACGCGAAAAGAAAAACTCACACTTAGCACTCAGATTGTACTAACTGTATCACTTAAATGTCAAATTATACAGTGTGTAAATAAAACCCTGTCCGGTAGCCAAAGAAATTATTTGGTAGATTAATACAAACATATTTTGTGTCATTATTGTATGGATATTGATACATAAAATTTCAAAATATTACCTTGATTTAAGGGGAAGTTGCCCAATTTTAGTACTAAAATGAGGCATTTTAAACTACGATGTTTTTCTTATTTTATTAAAAATATATTTTTTTGATAATGCCATTGACCTACCTATATACCTCTTTCGGATCAGGCAGAATTTTCTTTACAACCTGTATACACACACCACGTGCGTGTAGTCCTGTATGGCTTGCTTTTTTGGGTTCCGAAGTAAACAAACCCTTTTAGTTTCGCTATGTCCATCCGTCCACAGACTAAATCAGAGATTCTAAGTATTAGAAAGCTGTAATTTGGCATGAGTATACGTATGTCGTGGCAACAAAGTGGTAACATAAAATAATGAAAAAATGTTTATAGGGTATCTCTTCTACATATAAAGTTGGGATGTTAATTTTTTTGTCTCTTGTGCCTTATAGTGTGGATTGTCATTGGATAGGTTTATAAAAATACTAGCTGACCCGCGCAGCTTCGCCCGCGAGTATATTAATAAGTCGTCCAAATAACTTTTAATAAAAATTTCATCCCCTATTTCAGCCCTCCGGGGACTGATTTTTTGAAAAAAAATTAGCCTTTCTTTGACCCCGGATCTTCAACTATATCCATGCCAAATTTCATGATAATCGGTCCAGCGGTTTAGCCGTGAAAGCGTAACAGACAGACAGACAGACTTTCGCATTTATAATATTAGTAGGGATTGTAGGTTTTTGAAAACAATTTTTCGACTATGGAACTCGTTTGTGAAATATTAAGCTTAAAAGTGCTAATTTTTGTGAGAGTCAAGTGTGTGTCCCCTCTGCCTGCTAAAACAGTTGGTTTTGGGGGTGAGAATAATTCACATTAGTAGTAAATATAATGAAATTAAAAGGAAAACTGTCGCAACTCTAAAGGCCCTACAAGTTTCTGAATAATAGTCTTAACTTACAAAATGTACTTGGAGAAGTTTGTATACGCCATGAACCTGTGGTGTGGATATATAGGTTAAATGTTCAAAGTATGAAATATAAAAAGCCCTTTTTTAGTCTACATTATTGTGATGGGCAACTTCAGAACCCTACATTGCCCGAGGCCCAACACCAATTTTACCAATTTTTTTTATATGAAGTCTATTCTTTTAATATTTTTGAAATTACTAGTGTCATTAATAATTATAAAATTGACACAGTAACAAAATATACCGTCCTGTTTGTCGAGTGGTAAAAAAGTAAATCCTTTGCCTACACCTTTTACGATGAGAAATGTTTTTCAACAACCACAATTATAAGTATCTTTGAGAAAGTAAATTAATCACCTGAGTGAAAAATTAATATAATTAGATATCAAACAAGCAGATCGTTCACCTGATGAAAAGAAACTATCACATTGAAAAACAACTTTTCGTAACGGTTATAGTAAATATCCAAAATAATTGTTGAGGTTGAGAAATGCGACGATAGGGAACACATCCCACTTCAACAGCCACATAATATGTGAATCGTGTCAAATCTGGCTGTCTATTGATGTTCAGTTGTTTTCTGTACCGAGGCAAGGAAATTGGTATGATAATATTTTTCCCACAAATGTCAACGTTGGAAGGTGTAAAATATAAGATAAATATATTGTGTTACCCTTGTTTGTTTTTTATATATATCAAAAATGCAGAAAACTCTTTAAAGTCTCTTAAAAGTAACCATCACCTTAAGGTATCAAAGCTATTAATTTACGTGGAAGTATTGTAAAGACACAAACATAAGTTCTGCCGTTCTAAGAAAGAGTACAGTAAGTTACCCAAAACCGATTCTGAAGATAAGCGCGTCCAAAGTTGCGCTGGATATATTTAACGACTGTGTGAAAGTCTGTAATTTTATAAAACTATTATGATTAGTTTATTACACTTTCCACACTGTTGGTTAGTTTTTTGATTTTCATAGTAAATAACACAGTATGTTAATTAAAATATGACAATTTATTGTTCTATTTCTTAGGAACTCTTAACATGTGAATTAGACATACTTACTGTATTAATTTATTTACATGCAAAATCGCGGCAAAACATAATACAGCAACGAAACCTAGATAGAAAGACGCGTTATTTTTCAGGGATCATTTCTGTATAATTAAGTCGATTTTGCCAAAATCACGACATACTGTACTCTTTCTCAGGACGGCAGAGTTAACCGGTTATTTTACAATTCAAACCCGATATACGACAGTGTTAAGCATCGGTGTTGTTTAATCATATTATTTAAGCAAAATGCTTATGCGTGAGAACTAGGTACACCATTCTTACGTCATGTATTCACTCGAGTTTGTACTAACGTTTCAGTCTTATCAAAGTGACTGTTTATTGTGACGTCACCATAATGGCGACCGCGTTGGGTATTAATTTGCGATTATAAATATGCAGTCTTTTAAGATTTATTAAGGTACTTATAATGAATTTTAATTGTACCCGAGCGAGTTGTTACAATTCTAGAATTATGTCGATAGATTTTTATTTATAAAAAATGAAGTTTTACAAAGACCTAACAGTTCTCATAGACATGTAAAATAGGACTTAATATTACTATGTAATATTACTGTTGTTCTTGGGATAATTTTGTCGGTGTAGTATAGTTTTTTAATTCTCTGTTAAGTTAAAATCGTTGCACTTTTATGGTACGGGCAACTTTATAACATCAAGGTATACAATCGCATTCCCAGAATGCACTTTTCTTTTGTAAATCTTTTATTTTAGTGTTAATGTAAAATAACTTAATGTTATAAAGTTTTTTTATCCATGCTGTGTTGGAATTATTTTAGTATAAGGACCAAGATTTTATTCAAAAAATATATTGTATTAATGCAATTTTCGAAATACCATTTACACTAGGATCAATAAAGTATTTCCTCTTATCAACGAATTTTGTTTAGCCCTTATATATTATTATTATATATATTAATACGCTAAGGTTAAGCTGTTTGCTTCCCTTTTAAGAGAAAACCTTACAATTACTCCAAATAAATTCTATATCACTTTATATATAATTGCTTGCTCTACCGGCATCAACAACTAAAAAAAATATTACTGCTTTTGTTTTTATAAATTATTTAAATTATATACATATCTATACATATAATAAAATCGTAGGAAAGTCAAAACTGTACATTGAATATTTTTTTAAAAGAATACTTGGGGCGTGATCTACAATCGATATCGAAGCCAAAAATATAGGTTCTAGAATTTTTGTCTGTTTGTCTGGATGTATGTCCGGGGTAAACTCAAAAAGTACTGCATGGATTTACTTCAATTTTTGCATGAACATTACTAACAAGTCGGGTCAACAGATAGGCTACATATTATCACGCTATCACCAACGGGGGAGTAGCAGTGCGAAGTAAACGAAGTCCGCGCGGACGAAGTCGCTAGCAACAGCTAGTATTATATAAGACATTAGAGGATTTGACATTTAATTTTTAAACAACGTCAACTAGATTGACGGTCGGTAATTTTTTTGTTCAATTTCAAATGAACTTGAGAAGTATTTAATAAAATTACTTAGTGCGAATTATTCGCACGGGTATTGCTAGTTTAGTTATATTCCTATAGTTTAAAACAGAATTACAGTTAAAATATTTGTATGTTATAGGGCAGCAAATTGGCAGTATTTCCTGATGGAAATAGATAACCTTCACCAATACACACCAGTGGTGTTACGAGTGCGTTGCCATCCGTGTGGCGTAGATGTAATTGCATGTTGTTACATTATAACACATACAACCTGTTACATAATCTATATTTAAGATTTTTGGATGGATGGATGGATATTTGTTACTCAATCACGCAAAAACTACTGAACGGATTTGAATAAAATTTGGCACACAGGTAGATGATGATCCGGAATAGCATAGATATAGGCTACTTTTTTATTCCGGACAAATTAGGTATAGTGCGCGCGGAACTAGTTGGCCGCGCCATACGTAATACGTAATACGTATGGCGCGGCCAACTAGTTCCGCGCGCACTATAATCCCGCGCGAATCGCCAAAAACTGGCCGCACGCTACAGCTAGTTGTATGTAAACACGAAAAGCAGTTGGTTCAGAATCGGTGACTTAATTCCAGCAATTTTTAACATACACATTTGATCATTTTTCATGTCATTAGAATTTAGATAGCTCTCCCGATGGAAATAGAAACGATCGCCTATAGACATCAAAGATATTAATGGTACGTCGCTATTCGACTGGCAGTATGACAATGCCACATGCTATCGGCTACCTTACTCTCCAAACCGGAACACGACAATGACAAGCATTGCGGTAGAATAAGACAAAGCGGTTAACAAATATGCTGGCGAGACGTTGCGGAACTCTACTACCTGGTAGTCACTATATTAGCTAAACCAGAGATCAATATATTATATCCCCTTATTCTCTGGTAACACGTATTGCCAATTAATCGCCTTTTTCTACTTGTCTGGCAGAACGGCAGTTGTTTTATCCTTCAAAGGAGCCCGGACCAACGCGGAGATTAAATTATGGAAAGACATAGGACCCAGCTATCGCAATCACACCGTGTTGGTCCCGGCCTCCTTTGAAGAATAGGCCAACTGCTGTTCTGCCAGGCAGGTCGTAAAAGGCGACCGATTGGCTATCGAGTCACTACCATCGTGGCTACTAGGTGGTAGAGTTCTGCATTGTCTCGCCCGGGTCTGGTACCACCGCCTTATCTATTCCTGCCGCAATAGCGTCAGTTTTTGTCGCTGTCGTGTTCCGGTTTGGAGGGTAAGGTAGCCGGTAAAGTTATGCATGTGGCATTAGACCTCGCCACAAGATAGCAACGCACCATTAACACCTTTGGTGTCTACAGGCGATGGTTGACTCTTTCCATCAGGAGACCCATCTGTTTGTTTGCTATCTTATGATATAAAAAAAATCAGCAAGCGACAGACGTTAAAGTCTGAGAATTAAAGCAACGGGAATCTCACCAATTTTGTCAGCGGACTTTTATGATGTTCAACTAAAGTCCTTTTTGTTTTTTTAGACGTCATCTCCCTGTATAATTTGTGTATTTACTACCCATCACGTTAAGTATTTCTACGTCTATCAAACCCTCCAATTTATCAAAACCTAACGCAGACTCGAGGACCATTTCGACAACCCTATATTATCAGTGGTCTTAAACCCCTTAGTCACCGGAGAGATGTCGGATCTCTGTGTTCTACCATCTGTATAATAGGGCGTGTTCTGATGAGCTATTTAATACCGGAATCCACGTTCCGCCATCGCACTTCACGCCGTAATGAGGAATTCCACCCACATCATCTTGACAATTGGTCATCTACGATTGTTTGATTTGCACCTTCTTTAGACGAACAGTCAATCTTTAGAACAGCCTACCTCACTTAATTTTTCCGAGTAGCTTTGTTATTGGGATTTTAAGAGGATGATCAACAAATGTAACGATGAACAACTAGATGTATCTGTATCTAGCGATCATTACAATTGGTTGGTCCCGGGCTCCTTTGAAGAATAGGCCAACTGCCGTTCTGCCAGGCAGGTCGTAAAAGGCAACCGAGTGGTATGAGTCACTACTATCCTGACTAGTAGGTGATAAAGTTCTGCATCGGCTCGACCGGGTCTGGTACCATCAAGGCGATGGTTATTCCTGCCGCAATAGCGCCGGTTCCAGTCACTGTCATGTTCCGGTTTAGAGGGTAAATTAGCCGGTAAACTTTATTCATGTGGCATTAGACCTCGCCACAATATAGCAACGCATCATAAAAATCTTTGGTGTCTATAGGCGATGGTTGACTCCACAAAGTACTTTCACTCTTTCCATCAGGACACCCATCTGCTTGTTTGCTATATTATGAGATTAAAAAAATCGACGTAATCTATTACAAAAATCTCACTACGTTGAACCAGTCGAAAGTGACTCAGCCGGTTAGAGCGTCCCGTCGTGTCGAAATTTTGTGTTTTTATTAAAGTTCATTTCACCTATCCTAGAATATTAAAAATTGGGGCGGTACTGTTAAAACTACATAGGTAGGTGCATATATATCTTCACGCCAGATCTCTTACGTGGTGGGTAGAGAGAACCGAGTGCCATAAGTATGTCATGATCCTTGTAGATTCATCTTGCTTCCTCCACATTAATTATTCTCTTCATACAAATACACCCGTTACGAAGACTTTTGCGCACCCTAACATGTTTGGTTTCTATAGGTGACGGTTTTCTCTATCAGGAGAACCATCGGCTTGTTTGCTGTTTTAAAAAAAATTGTCCCTGTTTAGGTCCGGACCCCATATTGAGCAATAGAGCATCTTCGAAGCAGTACGTAAGAAGCTAACGATTGTCTATACGAGTCACTACCATCATGGCTACTAGGTGGTAGAGTTCTGCATTGTCTCGCCAGGTCTGGCACCACGACCTCTTTCTGTCGCAAAAGCACCAGTGCTTGTCACTGCCGTGTTCCGGTTTGGAGGATAAGGTAGCTTATGAATTAAAAATGTGTAAACCGATTAGTCATGCAGGACATCGCTGAAATTTCCGGCTAATTGAGGTATTTTATGCTCAAAGGAACAACAACTGTACCTAAGCATTGATTTTTTTCAGAGTTTAAAATCTAAATTTGATTTTTAAAAAGCTGTATGTCCTGGAAGTGTAGAGCGAATTTTATCTTTCCATGTATTGTCATTGTCACCGCTTTCGAATGGCATTCAACGCAATTTAAGAGTTCTAAAAATTTTTTAGCCCGAATGTTTTCTTACTACATAATCTATAGATTGAAAAATGTCGAAGTAATGTCAAAAAATTATGTCATTCACAAATTCCAAATAAATCGAGCTACGTTGATCCAATTTTTTGAAAGAAAAACTTGCACTTAACTGGTTTTCCTTTTTATGTCCCATGTCGATCAAATGTATCCCACGTCGATGAGACGATCAAAGGTACCTTACCTTTGATCGTCTATCTGTACCGTACCTTTTGATCGTCTATTCCTGACTAAGCCATTCTGCCAGACAGTTCGAAAAAAGCGAAAGATTGGCCAAAATTGCCCCCCTGAGCTCTGTCCAAATCTTCAAATTATTGAAATCGTCTGAGATTTTTTGCAACTTTTCTTGAAGATTAAGCAGGTGAAATCAGTTGAAGATATCCTCGTCGTCCACCACCAAATCCTTGATCCGCGCCTGCACCTTTTACCTCCGCAATATCATATAGTTGCTACTTTTTATTCATTTCCATTGGAGTAAATGTAACAAAAATATCAATGATTTCAGTGTGAAATTTCACTGGCAATGATTTTTACTTATAAAATTACCCGAAAGTCAAATGACCGTAAGATTTTAAAAATGAAATATGAATTATAACCACTGCGTCTACTATATATGAATTAAAAGATTTTATTGAGTGAAATTTCACAGACCAAATAAGAGAGACATCAAATGCGATATATAAAAATACATTTCATATGAAATTTCATATGCTACTTGTGAAATGTTCCATGCCTAGTTGTTACAGTCGTGTTGTTAGAGGGTAAGATAGCGGGTAAAATGCACTTGACACTACCATCCCGCAACACGGATAGTAACCCACCATTCTGTCAATGCTGCGTTGGTATAGATGCAAGGGCGAATCAAGAGAGGGGGGTCATGACCCCCCCCCCCAGGCAGGGGTCTAGGTATGGATTTATTAGGATTAGATAAGGATTAGAGCCTATTTTGACTGAACCTCAAATATGTGACCCCCTGAACCCAAGGTTGGATCCGCCCTGGTATAGATGATAGTTATCTCGGTCCATTAGGAAAGCCTTCTGCTTATTTGCTATATTATGACATTAAAAAATATAAGTAATGATTTAAGGTTTGTATAGTTGAGAGAAAGCAGGGACTTTTAATTACTGAGTGTACTTTTTATACTTTTAAGCAATTAAAGACATAATACATGTTCATATTTTATTTATATAATCTATTTACAATAAAAATGTAAATGTCTTTTGAAGATTACTTTAAGTATCAAACCACATGTAAAACTTATAATACAAAAGTACCTACACTGTTGGTCTTAACTTATTATAGTTTGTCCAGTAAGAGTTGATGAAATACAGTGTGTGTTCCTACCCATTTTAATATATAAATAATTTACATTTATAATCAGTATATTTAGAGACAATTTCCCGCTGGAATGATCGAAGCTTATTGCCTTAAGGTATAATTGTATGTGACTAGGTGGTAGAGTTCCGCAACGTTTTGCCTGGGTATTTGGTACCACCGCCTTACCTATTCCTGCCGCAATAGCGCCAATATGCTTGTCATTTTCGTATTCCGGTATGGAGAGTAATATAGCTGATATACCTACTTATACATGTTACATTGCCATTCCGCCACACCGATAGCAACGCACCATTCACATCTTTGGTGTCTACTGATAGATAGATAGAGTACTAGATGATGGTTTCTCTTTCTATCAGTATAGTCATCTGCTTGTTTCCTATCTTATGATATAAAAAAAGAACGGCCTTCGTAGTTCTAACGCATTTATCAACTCCTACTGGCCAATTTACAGGTGTAATAAAAATACATTTCCTATGTAAATGTAATGCGTCAGATCCACAGAACATGATCCGCTGTGATACAAAGTAAAACATTAAAATGAATGTCAAATGTGTAAATAAATATTAAAGAGGTAATCGAAAACAAAATATCCAAATTTAAAAATCATATACTAATTCAATATATCTATCTGATTAAGTGTACCTAATTGTACTAAAATCTATAATAATATATTAAGAAAAATTACGTGAATGTAAGGAGTAGGAAATTTGGCACAATTAAAATTTTGCATGGTAAAGGAATGCAGAAACCTAATACTTTTATACAATGTGCATTAGATACACATTAAATTGATAAAAATTATTACATACCATTTGCACACACCATAATGTACACACTATTTTGTTTATGGTTAAAGTCTGTTTTCAAACTTAGTCTAGGGACAAACGAAATCATAGAACTATGGTCAAATATCGACCAGAGGTTGATCGCTAGTTTATATAAATGGACGAATGCGTATGCTTTTAAAGCATACTTTTGAGGTGAGCCGCTATTGGGTGGGTTCCTGTTAACTTGTCTATCTCAAGTCCGTCTACCAAACTTAATTAAAGCCATCTTAGAACTGTCAGAGTAAATGAAATTTTATTCTGAACATCTAAGTTTAGCTGGTTCTTTCAAACATACTTTCTATTTAACTGACAAAACCTATAGAAAAATTGTCGGAATTATGAGGCGCCTTGACTTACAAAATAAAATGGAGGCATCGGATGATGTCTTACTATCTATAGTTTCCTGGAAAATATTAATCAACCCATCTGTGTTTTTATTAGAAGTCTAAGTTTAGATATTCGTCAGGAATACACCCATTCTATATTCAGGTTTTTGGTGAAATTTAAATAATATTTTTTAACTTCTCGCAATAGCTATTATCTGTGACTTCTTTTAAACGATTACTGATATCAGAATATATAGAACGCTCAGTTTTTATCAGATCTCCACGTTTTGATGTCCCAGGAAGCTTTTATGACTAATTTTACGATGACATCTGTCATATCTCTGTGAATGTGTTATGGCTGAGCGTTAAGGGGAGGTATTTCGACGCGCGTCAAATCTATAGAAAATGGGTGGCGCGGTATGTTCTGAAACCGCTGGGAAACGTGTTAATTTTCGGATAAATAAATATAGGACATCAGCTGAAAACTAAAATTTAGCACATTTTTTTTTGTATTTACAACTAAATATCACTACATAAAGATTAGAAATATTATTAACAAATTATTTGTTATAGAGATTTTTTTAGCCTGTTTTCGGAATTTTATGTGATCGAGTAAAGTACATTCTATCATGTAATGAGTTAGCACATTCTTTAGGTAATATCTTCAGATACATCGTGTAATTTTTGTAAAGTTGTTATTTAACAATCAATACAAAAAAACGTGATTTAACTAACCAGTTTTTTCACGTTTGTCGCGATGCCTTGCCTTAAGCTTGTCTGTCCGCTTCACTTACTTTTATAATATAATAGTTTTTAATAATTTTACAATACGTAATCAAATAAGAATTAAATGTAAATAAACAGACTGTAACACCTTTATGGTGTTACAACAAAAGGGGATATCGTCGGCAAAGTAACACGTCCGGCACGTAGTACGCTGGGCGGCGTTACAAGACAATAATATTTATATATAAACACTTATATTTATTTATAAACACCAAATCCCAGAAATACAAACATCTATGCCCATCATACAAATGTTTGTCCTGTCGGGAATCGAACCCGAGCTCCGTCTATTGCGTAGTCTGGGTCACTAACCACTTGACCAATGGGACGGTTTCGGAACAATTCACCATATGGGCATGGAGGGCATCTCCTTTCCCGTCAGTTGAGTCTCAGCAGGAGATGAGTGCATGTCCTTTCATGTCTGTTCAGTTCTTTAATTTTTATATTTATAATTTTTTTAATCAACATTATTTATACGATTTGTAATAATAACAAATTTATTGAAATTGATGTCTGGAAAATAAATAAATAATAATTATTATTTTACACTATGAAAAGATATAAATTTATTATATTTCAACCTTCTATATTTTAGTAGTAGTGATGATTTTTGTTACACCTGTACTTGATTTATAAAATTACCCATAAAAAACAACCTTAGAGTCTAGACTATAGCTTCCCTTGTTTATATCGTTGTCTTGCTTGAGCTTTACTATATTTTGTCTTCTTTTCGGGTATAACGTTCTCTTTTTCATTGTTGGTATCTGCAGATAAAATAATTATAAATATAATATTGTTACGTACTTCTTGTTCGTAATTTTAAGAAAACACCACTTATATTATATATATATACTTATATATATACATGGTACATTGTAATTGTAATTGTAAAAACATTGTTTAAAAAAATGTATATGCACAAAAAAAGACAAGCCTGCTGAGTTTCTTCCGCCGGATCTTCTCAGTGTGTGGCCGCGTTTCCGATCCGGTAGTAACTCAAAAAATGTTGACTCGTCAAAAGTGTCTGTAAAGAATAATTTGAATAAAAATGTTTTGACTTTGACTTTGATATTAAATCCGTGTATTTACAATACAAATACACAAAACAACACAATGAAATACTCAAATACTCTGATTTACACTAGTTAACACTAGATATTAAATCCGTGTATTTACAATACAAATACACAAAACAACACAATGAAATACTCAAATACTCTGATTAACACTAGTTACTCACTGTACTATCACTAAACTTAACCGACTACACAATAGAACACTCGCTTCGCACTGGTCACTTTAAGTATCGCTCTCGATCGCTTGATAAAAACTGCCTCCTGTTTTTAAACACATCTCTATTTATACCCGAGGTAAAGTTCGACAACAATCGCGAATGTTCGGTAATCATCTCGTACACAATAACAATTAATGTAAACAGCTTATGATAAACAAACAAGTCCTAGTACACGTTATTTCCAACCTTATGCCCCATACCATAAAGTCGATTATGGCATAGCTTCGGATAACGGTCAACTATTTGTTTGTCAATAGGAGTAGCTATCTCTTTCTTTTATTTCTAGATCTCTCTAGCGTTCCAACTCTTCACGTTTCTAGATTATTCGTAACAATATCTTACATTAATGATGGTAGCTGTTCATTTCACGAAAATTCTATTCATTAATATTTTCAGGCACCCTTTCAAATGTGGAGTCAACGACCTCTAAGTACTAACGTCCTATACAAGACACGTTGAACGTGATTTATTTAAAAAATACTTCTATATGGCCTGTAGGTTTTCTTAAAGCATACATAAATTAAAGTAAGAGAGCACAAGTTTGGGTAAAACAGATAGGGACGCCACTTCAACGTGTGAGAGTGAAAGAGATAGCAAGCCTGAGCATCATCTACGGCATGAGTTACGAGCACGTAATCAAGTCCAATAAGCAAAGCCAAAGTTAGTAAGTACGAAAACGACACGAACGAATGCAGAAAAATGCGCGGTAAACGAAAGAACGTAACATACTGAAGTATCAAGTATTGTAGTTCGTGCGCAGATGATGCGGTCTTCCTATCTTTTTCACTTGTGGCGTCTCTGTCCATTTCATTCTCATGCCGTAGATGATGCTCAGGCTTGCTATCTCTTTCATCACACTCTCACTAACACGTTGAAGTGGCGTCTCTATCCGTTACCACTAACTTGTGCTGTTGATGATGCTCAGACTTGCTATCTCTCGCACGTTGAAGTGGCGTCCCTTTCTGTTTTACCCAAACTTGTGCTTGTCTTAAATCACTTTATGTAAGCTTTAAAGAAAACCTACATGCCATTAGAAGCATTTTTTAAGTAAATCAAAAAAGCTTAAATCAGAGTTGCTTTAGAAAATTTAAAAAAATACCATTATTAGGATAAAATGTAGTAAGTAATTATATCATTTTAGAAAGCCCACTAAATGCGCCATACTTTAGTTCCACGTGCTGAAATAGCGTAGTACATTTTTTTTTCAACAAAGCCAGTTAAAGTTGAATGATGTAATAATTTTGAGTACATGTAAGGCAAATTAGGGATATTTCCTCTGAAACCAAGATAGTTGTGTTCAAATTTTTAATTGTAATTTATACTACCATTATTCAGTAAGAAATCCCCCCAAAAAATAATTAAGCTAAGTAAACATTTTGTAGTCATAGTACTTGGGAAAACATAACAAAGTGTTGATTTTCACTTTTTTTAAATGGCTATAATTTTTAGAGTGCAGGTAATTTTTTTTAATATTATATTTTGAGAACCACCGTCCCTTGGCCCGTCATCCGTTTTCGGCTTGACGTTGATTTCTGGGACACCCTGTATAGTAATAATAACCAATTTACTGTAACTTATGTTAGTAAATTCTCATCTACGTTTCTTTCACTTCCATATTACGAACGCGATCCTCGTGTGTCACATCACAGATTTTTCGTAACGCTCTCTTTTCGAATAACCCCTTCGAAAGAATAAATGAGTTTTTTTAATGTGTTTAAACATAATTAGGAAACATACTTCAATAAAACTATTACAAACCTAAATCTTCAGGTGGCTGAAGTGATTTTCCAGCGCTCCATGTGTTTACCAATGTTGCAGTTTTCCCAATAGCCCATCCCATAAGTGCCAGAGCCATTGAAAATGCCACCATACTGATTGGATTCTGAAAATATTTATATTTAAATAAGGTGTTTCTCGGAGAAAAACCTTAGGACCTATTTTCAACCGACGAAAAAACGGAAGTTATCAATTTGACATGTATTTTAGTAATATTGTTGGATTTGAATGACATTTGAGTATGATGATTTATTTAGGCGTCCAAGCACGTATACTAAATTAGCTGCTCCATGCAGCCCGCGGGAACAACTCGTTTTTCCTGGATAAAAAATAGCCTATGTGTTATTCCAGGTCATCATCTACCTATGTGCCAAATTTCATTCAAATCCATTCAGTAGTTTTTATATTAGATTGAGTAACAAACATCCATCCATCTAAACATCCAAACTTTCGCATTACTAGCTGCAGCGTGCGGCCCGATGCATTATAAAAGTTTTTATTGAATCCCACGGGATCGCCTAACTTTTCCCGGTCAAAAAGTAGCCTATGTGCTATTCCAGGTCATCAGCTACCTGCATGCCAAATTTTATTCGGATCCGTTTAGTAGTTTTTGCGTGATTGAGTAACAAACATCCATCCAAACTTTCTCATTTATAATATTAACTAGCTGTGCCCGCGAATTCGTTCGCGTGGAAAAAATTCTAAAATAAAAACCCGCATAGTTCCCGTTCCCGTGGGATTTCCGGGATAAGAACTATCCTATGTCCTTTCTTGGGTCTCAAACTATATTTGTACCAAATTTTATCCAAATCGGTTTGGTGGTTTGGCCGTGAAAGCGTAACAGACAGACAGACAGAGTTACTTTCGCATTTATAATATTAGTATGGATATAGATAATATAGATTATATATTTCTTAAATGTATGTATGTTATATTAGGTAGTATATATTATAAGTATATGATTAGTAGATAATTATTTTTTTAAGATATTCATTTTAATGATAATTAAAATTACACTAAAGATCAATTACGATCTATAAAACAAAGTTGTGTTAGTTACACCACTTACAACTCAAGAACGGATGGACCAACATATATAATTTTTGTGTTCTTGGATTTGTATTCGTGGGGAATAAGATAATAAGTATTAAAATGATATTTAATTTGATCTAACACGTTAAGTTTAGCCAGGGTTTGCAACGAAAGTGCGCAAAAATATGTTTTTACGACAAATCTCTGAATTCCCTACAAAAATAGGAATGTAAAACACATCCCTACTAATATTATACATACGAATGTAAGTTTGTTTGTTACGCTTTTACGCGAAAACTACTTAATCGATCATCATGAAAAATTGCACACATATTCTTTTTATTTAAAAATATTGAGCGAAACCGCGGGTAAAAGCTTATTAAGTATTATCACAGTATACTGGAGACTAGCAGTAGTCAATCTACATACACGTGATATTCGAGCAACGCACACATAGACACCTCTCACGGACGCGATATCTCGGAATGGTTCGGGACAGTTTGTTCCGCACCAGTCCGAGATATTGCGTCCGTGAGAGGTGTCTATGTGTGCTATGCTTGAATATTACTTGTATGCAACATTGACTTCTGTTAGTCTCTAAGTATTCTGTAGTATTATGGTGTGGTAAATGTATTTGTAAACATGCCGACAATCAAAATACCGCCACCCCTCACTCGTCACGGTCTTGTCCAGCTTAAAATATTCGCTAAATTTGAACGATATTGACGTGTAGTATTTCTTAATTTCATCGTACGTTTACTTTATGAATAGAATAATTTCATTACTTTTTTTGATAATGCCATTGACTTAACTATATCCCCTTTCGGATCAGACAGCGTTTTTTATACACACTGTATATAATTTAATTTTTTATGACTATAATTTATTACAAATAATTAAAAATATGTACCTTAATTATAAACTTCACTTGATTAGTTTAAAGACTAATCAAGTGAAGTTTATAATTAAGGTACATCATAAATCTTCCTCTTGAATTGCTCTATCTATTGATAAAACCACATTTAAATACATTGAGTGATTTAAAAGATAGAGCGTACATAGAGTGGGAAGAACTTTATTTTATACTGTGTACTCGTAAAGATATTCTCAAGCGACTTCCCAAAAGGAGGAGACTTTCAATTCGGGTGTATGTATTTTTTATGTTCGTTATCTCAGAATTCTATCATTTATGGACAGATTTTGTAAATTATTTTTTTTATTTATGAGTGCATAACTCCCGTTTGGTGACACCACATTTAAATTTGGTAAAGATCTGACGCAGGATTCTGGAGATATAGAAAATGGGAAATCGGTTGCTGCAGTTTTACATCGTTTAAAAATTATTTTCCTTAGATTCTTACTTAATAAACATTAAATTGGGGAGAAGGGGGTCGGCCTATTCTTATTTTTTCTTATGTAGAGTGAGGAAGGAATAAAAAATAGTAAAAATAGTGTTACGTAATAAATCAACGGCGCCTTGTGTTTTAACTTCTAGATACTCACTGCTTGTGTCTCAATGTATCTTAAGTTAAACATTAGCATATAAGCGATAAAAGCAAATGTTGATTGATACATCTAGCGATCTATTAGAAATACGCAAGTGAGTCATTTCGTGATCGCTTAAATCTTGCTCGTCTTGATTTGCTAATTGATATATCTGAAGAATGATATTAAACATTTTTCTATTGACTACAGAGAAATAATTAAGTATGAATTGAAAAAAAAGTATCTTCACGTACCTTCTTCGAAGAATTGGCAGATGTACAACCAGTGTTGAGTGTACCCAAAATTAAACTATTATTTTATACATAGAAGAGGGGGCAAACGAGCAGGAGGAGCACATGATGGTAAATGATCACCGCCGCCCATGGACATCCGCAATACCAGAGGTCTTCCGTTTGCGTTGCGGCCTTTTAAGAATGAGAATGCTCTTTTCTTGCAGGTCCCCAAGTATCCGTTCGGAGAGATCCCTGCCGGTAATTGATTTTACAACAGTGCAGAGCGAGGTAAAAAGTGTCAAGAGAAACGCATGGTTGTAGACTGTCAGACATCGAGATGGTGTGAGTGGAATTTCAAATTTTGACGCGATGCCATCGGACATTCATGGGAATATATTCCATATTCAGCGGCACGAATTAATCCAAACAACTCATCAAATACTCTACATCTATACATATAATAAAATCGTAGGAAAGTCAAAACTGTACATTGAATATTTTTTTAAAAGAATACTTGGGGCGTGATCTACAATCGATATCGAAGCCAAAAATATAGTTTTTAGAATTTTTGTCTGTTTGTCTGTATGTATGTCCGGAGTAAACTCAAAAAGTGCTGCATGGATTTACCTCAAATTTTGCATGAATATTACTTATAGGTCGGGTCAACATATAGGCTACATATTATCACGCTATCACCTACGGGGGAGGAGCTGTGCGGAGTAAACGAAGTCCGCACGGACGAAGTCGTGGGCAACAGCTAGTGATAAATACAACAGAAGATGCAGAGCAAACATATATATCTGCGTAATGCCATAGAGTCCAGCCGTTTCAAAAAAGCCTGGTTGTCTACGACTCGACCGCTCTACTCCGAATGCAATCATGGAGAAGCTGGAACTGGAGAGCTCCGTCCCAGAGATGAGAACAGAACTCTGTGAAGCCGAATTTGTTCCTTATAAAGCTAAAGGAGATGGGCCGGCAAGAAGTACTGTTACGCTCTATTGAGGACATTGAGCTTTTTAGAGGCAAATTCAACCTTACCTTCCAAATGATCACGAAACTGAACATTCCTAGCTGTAGCTGTCAGAGTATTCCTAAATCATGGTGGTATAAAGGGTGTTTTTAGCAGTAAACGCGCAAGCTGTATATAAGGCCTCAAACTTGATGTCGACGATTTGCGGCGCGGCGGCAAGAGCAGCGCGATTTGGCGCTCTGACACAGCTCCCCGCGCCGCCGTCGCGCCGCTGTCATCCAGTCCAGTTAACTACAATATGAATCTGTGTTAGATCGCGCCGCTCTCGTCGCCGCGCCGTAGATCGCTGATATCCAGTTTGAGGCCTTAATTAGGGCAAATATTCAATTCAAAATTCCAGAACAAAAACTTACCGTCAGGGTAGGACTTGTGGTCATTGTATAATCCAATACAACTATACATATCCCAATAATAAAACCAACACAAGTACAAATCCAAATAGTGTTTTGATTTACTGAAAAGAAAGACAGAATGAGAATAAAATCTTAAGGAGATTATAAATCAATTTATATACAAACTAGCTGCAGTGTGCAGCCCGCTACATTATAAAAGTTATTGGCGAATCCCGCGGGGTCACCTAATGTTTCTAGGATAAAAAGTAGCCTATGTGTTATTCCAGGTCATCATTTATGTGTGTCAAATTTCATTTAAATACATTCAGTAGTTTTTGCGTGATTGAGTAACAAACATCCATCTATCCAAACATTCAAACTTTCGCATTGATAATATTAAAATATAGATATAGATTTTATCATCCTCATAGTTTACAATTTTAAGTTTTGTTTTAAATTAATAATGCCTTTTTTGAAAAGACGACTATCCTCGTTATTGCCTGGCAATTTGAATCTATACATCACTACAAATTTTCTCCACAATTTGGCACCACCGCCTTGAAACTCCCCAAACACCGCAAGACCGTCGGTGAATGCCACCATTATGATTTGATTGACTGCCTCGTTGGTCGAGTGGATAACGACCCTGACTACGCAATCGACGGGGCTCGGGTTCGATCCCCGACGGGGATTTGTGTGATGAGCATAAATGTTTGTATTTCTGGGTTTGGGTGTTTTTTATGTTTGTAAAAGTATTTTATATGTATTTCTATGTATTTGTATCGTTGACTAACACCCAAAACAGAAGCAAATAATTTGCTTACTTTGGGGTTAGATCAATAAGTGTAATTCGTCTCGTGAATATTTATTTATTTATTTTTATTTTGCAGTTTGGTAGAAAAAATGAATCGATAAACATTACATCCCTGCCACAATAATTATAACAATATGCCATTAACATGTTCAGTGTTTATAATCAATAATAACCTTTTTCTATTTCAAGAGCCCTATGCTTATTCGCTAATCTATCCTTTAACGAAATATTAGTCATGTGTGCATATCATGTATGTCAAATAAATGTACTGTGTGTCATGTTTATTTTTATTAATTTAATGTATTTCTACTGCATATACTTTAAAAATATTTGTTTCTGCAGTCGTCCACATTGCAAACTTGACTGTACCAAATTTCATACTTCACCATTTGTGTAATTGTCTAAAACAGGGTATAAAGTTTTTGGCTTCACGTATTATTAATAATAATACTTTTCGACCAATTTCGGCGATGGCGACCATTTTGCCCCTAGTCATCGGAGTCCAAAATCGTAAGATCAGTTGCGCATGATATATAAGGTGCGAATACGCAGAGGCACGCACTCGATTTCCCTTGCACGATTCATTGAAACGGTAAACCGCTACGACTGGAAGAGAGCTCAGACGATGTGTCTGGCCGACGGTAACTGTACGCCCTCTACCGTCGCCCGAGGACATCCACCTTGACTTGCTGAATCGCTGAGTCCGCCAAGTCTGTTCGCACTATCTGTATTGGGTTGCTATCTTCGCCGAGACTGACTTTGTATAATTATGCAGGAGGGATCTGCCGTCGTTAAACCTAGGGAGAGACGGGGAGCAGAGATAGGATTGAAATTGGAAAGGAATTTGGGGAAAGTAAAAGGATATAAAGGAAATGGGATACTATTGACGACAGTCAGGAGGCAAAGACTGTAGTAGCCCGGAAAACCGGAATCGCATACCCGTGTATCGCACATAACTTTCGGTTATGTGCGATACACGGGTAGAAGTTGAGATGGATACCCCTGACTTAACACGTATTAATATGTTTATACTGACGAATATTTATCATACCAGTCCCTTATGGGATAAGCTAGGTAATCTAAAAGTCAAAAATGCATATCTCATCATGTTTTACCATTTAGCTGGTTGGGAAAATCGATTGTGGCTTATCACATTAATGGTAAAGATATATAGCCTATCATTCGCGATAGTTTACATGCTTTACCAGGAACTTTACATGTTTTTATAAGACACTGGATTGTAAATATCGCCCTACACTAGACTTTGGGACAATTTTTTTGATGGAAAATACCCAACAGCACTGTCTGACCGGAAATGAAACTCAAGACACTTCATGGTCTTAAGTTAGTCTTCTAATCAAGTGAAGTTTATAATTAAGGCACACATTTTTATTTATTTGTAATAAATTAAAGTCATAAAAATTTAAATTATACAGTATGTATAAAAAACGCTGTCTGATCCGAAAAGGGTATATAGTTAAGTCAATGACATTATCAAAAACAGGTAATGAAATTATTCTATTCATAAAGTAAAAATACGATGAAATTATATATATATGTATATATATATATATATATATATATATATATATATATATATATATATATATATATATATATATATATATATATATATATATATATATATATATATATATATATATATATATATATATATATATATATATATATATATATATATATATATATAATATAATCTAAGAATATAGGATTTAATAATGCCACGATTGTCCCGACAAAGTAAATAAATAAAATCATGAGCTTTCGTTTATTAAAAAAAAACTTAATTGCACATACTTTTAAAAAAATCGAAAAAAATCTTTAAGCGCGGAAATTGGCAGTTATTTATACTAATATTATAAAGAGTAAAAAGTCGATTTTTTTATTTCTTACGATTTAACTCAAAAACTACGTGACCGATTTATAAAAATCATTCATTTTTAGAAACTACATTATTCAAGAGTGACATGAGGCTACTATTTTACTCGATTGTGCAAAGAGAAGTACGGATTTTGGTCACACGAACGAAGTTTTTTAGACTTTCGCAAACATTGAAAAATATTTAAAAAATTTAAAATAAATTTATTAGAAATTTTGAAAAAAACTATACTAAAATGCCGAAATTAAGTGTCATTCAATTAAATAATAGTCCAATAGACACCTAAGAACGTTTATACCCAATCAATGAACCGGGGCCGTCAATTTGTTTAAAATAAATTTATTAGAAATTTTGAAAAAAAAAATACTAAAACGCCGAAATTAAGTGTCGTTCAATTAAATAATAGTTCATTAGACGCCTAAGAACGTTTCTAACCAATCAATGAACCGGGGCCGGCCATTTGTTTAAAATAAAGTTATTCGAAATTTTGAAAAAAAAAATACTAAAACGCCGAAATTAAGTGTCGTTCAATAAAATAATAGTTCATTAGACGCCTAAGAACGTTTATAACCAATCAATGAACCGGGGCCGTCAATTTCTTTAAAATAAATTTATTAGAAATTTTGAAAAAAAAAAATATACTAAAACGCCGAAATTAAGTGTCGTTCAATTAAATAATAGTCCATTAGACGCCTAAGAACGTTTACAACCAATCAATGAACCGGGCCGTCAATTTTTTTCAAATGAATTTAATAGGATTTTTAAAAAAATATACTAAAACGCCGAAAATAAGTGTCGTTCAATAAAATAATAGTTCATTAGACGCCTAAGAACGTTTATAACCAATCAATGAACCGGGGCCGTCAATTTCTTTAAAATAAATTTATTAGAAATTTTGAAAAAAAATATATACTAAAACGCCGAAATTAAGTGTCGTTCAATTAAATAATAGTCCATTAGACGCCTAAGAACGTTTACAACCAATCAATGAACCGGGCCGTCAATTTTTTTCAAATGAATTTAATAGGATTTTTGAAAAAATATACTAAAACGCCGAAATTAAGTGTCGTTCAATTAAATAATAGTCCATTAGACGCCTAAGAACGTTTATAACCTATCCATGAACCGGGGCCGTCAATTTGTTTCAAATAAATTTATTTTGAAAAACAATATACTAAAACGCCGCAATTAAGTGTCGTTCAATTAAATAATAGTCAATAATAATAGTAATAATTTCTAACCAATCAAAGAACCGGGGCCACCCCATTAGTTTAAAATAAGTTTAATAGAAGTTTTGAAAAAAAAACGTGGAATTTCACTGTTATTCAATTAAATAATAGTCCATTAGACGCCTAAGAACGTTTATAACCAATCATTAAACCGGGGCCAGCTATTTGTTTAAACAAATTAATAATAAGTTTCGAAAAAAATATATATAAACGCGTAAATCAACTGTTATTCATATAAATAATAATCAATTGCGAAAGAAAAATACTATAACGCATAAATTAACAATTGTACTATTAAATAATAGTTCGTTAGACGCCCAAAAACATTTATAATATTTCAACAAACCGGGGCCGACCATTTATTTGTTTAAACAAACTAATGAACGATTGCGAAAAACTACTTAAACGCGTTACTTCACTATTATTTAATAAAATAATAATCCATTATAAGCCTAAATACGTTTATAACTAATCAACAAATCGGGGCCGTCCATTGTTCAAGCAAAATAACAATTTCGAAAAAAATATGAAAACGCAAAAATTATCTGTCATTCAATTAGATAATTGTTTATTAGACGCCTGAAAACGTTTATTACCTATAATTTTAACCGGGGCCAGCCATTTGTATAAGCAAATTAATAAACAACTGCGAAAAAAAAAACGCTTAAACGCGTAAATCAACTATCGGTCAATGAAATAATAGTTCATTAGACGCCCAAAAACATTTATAACAAATCAGCAATCGGGGGGCACCCATTTGTTTAATTAAATTAAAAAACAATTGCGAAAAAATACTTAAAAGGTATAAATTAACTATTTTTAAATTAGATAATAGTTCATTAGATGCCCAAAAATATTTATAACAAAACCATTAACCGAGGCCGGCCATTTGTTTAAACAACTTAATAAACAATTGCGAAAAAAAGGACTTAAACGCGTAAGTTCACTATTATTCAATAATATAATGATCCATTATACACCTAAGAACGTTTGTAGCTAATCGACATCCGGGGTCCATTTTTCAAACAACTTAACAATTTCGAAAAAAAAAATATGAAAACGTGGAAATTAACTGTCGTTCAACTAAATAATTGTCCATTAGACGCCCAAAGACGCCCAAATTATAACAAATCAACAAACCGGGGCCAGCTATTTGTTTAAACAAATTAATAGACAACTGCGAAAATATACTTAAACACATAATGAACTTTTAAACTAACGGCCTGGCCACGGTAAACTGGCGCCTGCGATTTTTCACGCGGTGCGAACGGCGACGCGTCTGGCGTCTGAAACAAATGTATAGGAAAGTAATAAACATGCCACGCAGCTTGGCGATCGCTGAGGCGACCGACGAATTTTGTCGTCATAGATAAGTAAAAAATTCGAGTAATTATGGAGTATGAATAAAGCGGCACAAGCGGCATGCAACATCAACGACGTTTACGGCGTTAATTAACACTACAAAAGAACGCACCACCCGTTATTGGTTTGCCTGCTTCTGTTCTGGAAATTTTTACCAGAAAAATGAACCCCGTGGTCGTCCGAAAACTTTGACAATGATGATTTAAAGGCGATTGTGGAAGCTGATGAAACACAATCTACAGCTGAATTAACAGCAGCTTTCGACGTTAGCATCAAAACAATATTGGTCTATTTGCGTCGAATTGGCAAGGCAAAAAAGCTTGACAAATGGGTACCCCACGAACTCAATAATCGCCAGCGTATAGTACGCGTCGAGACGTGCCTTGCACTGCTCAACAGGCATACAAATGAAGGAATTGTGAACCGCATTGTTACTTGCGATGAGAAATGGATCTTGTTCGACAATCGTAAGCGTTCAGCAAGTTGGTTGGACCGTGGTTCAGCACCCAAACAATGCCCTAAACGAAAACTTACCCCTAGAAAAGTGAATGTCACTGTTTGGTGGTCTAACGCGGGTGAGATTCATCACAGCTTCTTACCAAACGGGACGAGCATTACTACAGATGTGTTGTGAAGAACTAAACACAATGATAGAGAAGCTCGCACATCTCCAACCAGCTTTGGTCAATCGTTCGGCTCTACTGCTCTTGCACGACAACGCGCGACCTCATACTGCACAGCAGACAGTCTCCAAGCTGCAAGATCTGGAGTTAGAAGTTACAGGCGCCTACAGACTTCTATTTTTTCCAGAATTTTGACAACTTCTTGGCGGGAAAATAATTCAATACCCGAGAGGCAGTAAAAATTGTTTTTTAATATATTTGAACAAAAGGCTGACCACTGTTTGTTGATTTGTTACAAATGTTTTTGGGCATCTAATCAACTATTATTCAATTGAACAATAGTTAATATACGCGTTTAAGAATGTTTTATCAATTGTTGATTAATTTGTGTAACAAATGACCGGCCCATCATAAGAAGCATAAGAAGCGGCATATTTTCAATCTTGGCTGACGACACAGCGGATATAAGTGGGACTGAACAGCTTGAAATGGGCATAAGATACGTCAAGTTTGACCGAACGAAACACAGTTACGTAATACTTGAAGATTTTTTGGGGTACAGACCACTTCAAAAATTAGATGCTTTTTTTATATCATAAGATAGCAAACAAGCAGATGGGTCTCCCGATGGAAAGAGTCAACCATCGCCTATAGACACCAAAGATGTTAATGGTGCGTTGCTATCTTGTGGCGAGGTCTAATGCCACATGCATAAGTTTACCGGCTACCTTATCCTCCAAACCGGAACACGACAGCGACAAGCACTGACGTTATTGCGGCAGGAATAGGTAAGGCGGTGGTACCAGACCCGGGCGAGACAATGCAGAACTCTACCACCTAGTAGCCACGATGTTAGTGACTCGATAGCCAATCGGTCGCCTTTTACGACCTGCCTGGCAGAACGGCAGTTGGCCTATTCTTCAAAGGAGGCCGGGACCAACACGGCGATTTAATTGAACGATAGGTAATTTCCACGTTTTGATATGTTTTTACCAAATCGTTTGTTAATTTGTTTAAACAATGGAAGGTCCCGGTTTGTTGACTTGTTATAAATGTTTTTGGATGTCTAATGAACTATTAATTAATTGAACTACAGTCAATTTACTTGTTTTACTACTTTTTTCACAATTGTTTATTAAGTTGTTTAAACTAATGGCCTGGTTATAAATGGTTATAAATGTTTTTGGGTATCTAATGAACTATTAATTAAACAATAGTTAATTAACGCGTTTTGGTTTTTTTCCGAAATTGTTTATTAATTTGTTTAAACAAATCGCCAGTCCCGGTTTATTGATTTGTTAATATATATAATATAATATAATAAATGTTTTTGGGAATCTAATGAACTATCATTTAATTAAACAATAGTAAATTAACGCGTTTTAGTTTTTTTCCGCAATCGTTTATTCATTTGTTTAAACAAATGGCTGGCCCCGGTTAAATGATTGGTTATAAACGTTCTTAGGTGTCTAATGGACTATTATTTAATTGAACGACACTTAATTTCGGCGTTTTAGTATTTTTATTTTTTTTAAATTTCGAATAAATTTATTTTAAACAAATGGCCGGCCCCGGTTCATTGATTGGTTATAAACATTCTAAGGCATCTAATGGACTATTATTCAATTGAACGACACTTAATTTCGGCGTTTTAGTATAATTTTTTTTCAAAATTTCTAATAAATTTATTCTAAATTGATAGCCCCGGTTCATTGATTGGTTGTAAACGTTCTTAGGAGTCTAATAGATTATTATTTAACTGAACGACACTTAATTTCGGCGTTTTAGTATATATTTTTTTCAAAATTTCTAATAAATTTATTCTAAATTGACGGCCCCGGTTCATTGATTGGTTGATAATGTTCTTAGGCGTCTAATGGACTATTATTTAATTGAACGACACTTAATTTCAGTGTTTTAGCATTTTTTTTTTTAAAATTTCGAATAAATTTATTTTAAACAAATGGCCGACCCGGTTCATTGATTGGTTATAAACATTCTTAGGCGTCTAATGAACTATTATTCAATTGAACGACACTTAATTTCAGCGTTTTAGTATTTTTTTTCAAAATTTCGAATAAATTTATTTTAAACAAATGGCCGGCCCCGGTTCATTGATTGGTTGTAAACGTTCTTAGGCGTCTAATGAACTATTATTTTATTGAACGACACTTAATTTCGGCGTTTTAGTATATTTTTTTTTTCAAAAATTCTATTAAATTCAATTGAAACAAATGGCCGGCCCCGGTCATTAATTGGTTATTAATATTCTTAGGCGTCTAATGAACTATTATTCAATTGAACGACACTTAATTTCGGCGTTTTAGTATTTTTTTTTTCTTCAAAATTTCGAATAAATTTATTTTAAACAAATGGCCGGCCCCGGTTCATTGATTGGTTATAAACGTTCTTAGGCGTCTAATGAACTATTATTTTATTGAACGACACTTAATTTCGGCGTTTTAGTATATTTTTTTTTCAAAAATTCTATTAAATTCAATTGAAACAAATGGCCGGCCCCGGTTCATTAATTGGTTATTAATATTCTTAGGCGTCTAATGAACTATTATTTAATTGAACGACACTTAATTTCGGCGTTTTAGTATATTTTTTTTCAAAAATTCTATTAAATTCAATTGAAACAAATTGACGGCCCCGGTTCATTGATTGGTTAGAAACGTTCTTAGGCGTCTAATGAACTATTATTTAATTGAACAACACTTAATTTCGGCGTTTTAGTATATTTTTTTTCAAAATTTCTAACAAATTTATTTTAAGAAATTGACGGCCCCGGTTCATTGATTAGTTATAAACGTTCTTAGGCGTCTAATGAACTATTATTTTATTGAACGACACTTAATTTCGGCGTTTTAGTATATTTTTTTTCAAAAATTCTATTAAATTCAATTGAAACAAATTGACGGCCCCGGTTCATTGATTGGGTATAAACGTTCTTAGGCGTCTAATGAACTATTATTTTATTGAACGACACTTAATTTCGGCGTTTTAGTATATATTTTTTCAAAATTTCGAATAAATTTATTTTAAACTAATGGATGGCCCCGTTTCATTGATTGGTTATAAACGTTCTTAGGCGTCTAATGAACTATTATTTTATTGAACGACACTTAATTTCGGCGTTTTAGTATATTTTGTTTTTCAAAATTTCTATTAAATTCAATTGAAACAAATTGACGACCCCGGTTCATTGATTGGTTATAAACGTTCTTAGGCTTATAATGAACTATTATTTTATTGAACGACACTTAATTTCGGCGTTTTAGTATATTTTTTTTCAAAATTTCTAATAAATTTATTTTAAAGAAATTGACGGCCCCGGTTCATTGATTGGTTATAAACGTTCTTAGGCGTCTAATGAACTATTATTTTATTGAACGACACTTAATGTCGGTGTTTTAGTATATTTTTTTTTTTCAAAAATTCTATTAAATTCAATTGAAACAAATTGACGGCCCCGGTTCATTGATTGGTTATAAACGTTCTTAGGCGTCTAAGGAACTATTATTTTATTGAACGACACTTAATTTCGGCGTTTTAGTATATTTTTTTTAAAAAAATTCTATTAAATTCAATTGAAACAAATTGACGGCCCCGGTTCATTGATTGGTTAGAAACGTTCTTAGGCGTCTAATGAACTATTATTTAATTGAACGACACTTAGTTTCGGCGTTTTAGTATTTTTTTTTTTCAAAATTTCTAATAAATTTATTTTAATTTTTTTTAATATTTTTCAACATTTGCGAAAGTCTAAAAAACTTCTTTCGTGTTACCAAAATCCGTAATTCTCTTTGCTCAATCGAGTAAAATAGTAGCCCCATGTTACTCTTGAATAATGTAGTTTCTAAAAATGAATGATTTTTATAAATCTGTCAAGTCGTTTTTGAGTTAAATCGTAAGAAATAAAAAAATCTACTTTTTACTGTTTATGTTATTTATACTAATATTATAATATTAGTATAAATAACTGCCAATTTCCGCACTTACTTAAAGATTTTATTTGGATTTTTTTTAAAAGTATATGGAATTTTTTTTTTTTCTAAATAAACGAAAGCTCATAATTTTATTTATTTACTTTATCGGGACAATCGTGGCATTATTAAATCCGATATTCTTAGAAATCTTTAATTATGTCCGATCCATTTCTTTTTGTTCTAGCAGCTAAACGTCAGCAGCTAATTTCAGCCTCATGTTAACAAACTATACCTTCAATAATCAGACAGGGTTTTTTACACACTGTATATTGATAAAAGTATTTTTTATTACATATTACCTCTTAATTTCTGTTTCTGATTTTCTGTAATATTTTTAATAGATTCAATAATTTTAGGATTGTGAGGGTCGAGTTGTAGAGCTCTTGTGTAGGAGATTATTGCTTCATCATATAATCCACTAGCTGCCTCCACTTCTGCACGTCGAAAATATCCCTAGAATTAAAAATTAGAATTTAACAATGTCTTTGTATATATATATATATATATATATATATATATATATATATATATATATATATATATATATATATATATATATATATATATATATATATATATATATATATATATATATATATATTAGCTAAGCAATATTGTGGAGCTATTAAGTCAAATAAAAGATGAATCAACGAGATCTGTAAATCGCGTAACTCTGGGTTCGCGTAAGTCGAGGTATTAATATATGTGAGTGGTTACGCAAAAAGGGACCTCAAGGGAAATAATTGATTTCGAGTAAATCACGTTTAAAATGTTGAGTCGAAATGAGAGAGGCGCGGGGTGTTTTATGTTAGTGTCGTTAGTGAGCGACTTCGTCAGTGAGAAATAGCACGTGTTTGCGATAGCTGTATTATTGGTGACTTGTTTATTCGTCTTTTACTTGTCTTTATGTGCGCGCTAGAAAAAGAAACTAGTGTGCGCTGTGTATAAGGTGTAATATTTTCAAAACTGCCTCGGCTTACATAAAAAATCATTAAAAAAAAACTACGGCACCTAAAATTATTTTGATTAGAACAAAACAAAGAAGAAGGACCATAGAATCAGAATTTATCAAAAAAAAAACCGTTTCCAATCCCTTCAGGTCCCTTTTTGCGTAACCACTCACATATATATATATATATATATATATATATATATATATATATATATATATATATATATATACAGGGTATAACAAAAATAAGCACTAACTTTCAAGGGTATACGTGTACATGAACTAAACAAACACCTGGTAAAATATTATACCAAAAGGCACACATTTTTTGTTTCATATAAATTTAGTAAAATAAGAAATTAAAGTTTATTTTCACACCCCTACCTTGAAGATGGAAGTGATGTGACGTCAGCAACACGTTGAATGAATAGCGTGACGCACACATAGACATGAAGAATACCGCGTACTTGTACTTACACACATTTAATAAGCAATTTTTTACATATCACTTTCGTCACTGATTAATTATTATACATTAATCCAAATTCACTATTTACAGGCAATAATAAAACAACACTGTCTTCAAATTAATTTATAAGTAAGGTTCAAAATGACCACCACCCTTCTCAATGCAAAGAGCAGTTCTGCGTAACATTGATAACCTTACATTATGCAACATATGTGGGGTTATGGACCTAAATGCTGCATTAATTTTACCTTCCATCTCTTCACGTGTATGACATTCCACAGAGTAAACTTTATTTTTCACATAACCCCATAAAAAGTAGTCTAGGCACGTGAGATCTGGAGAACGAGGTGGCCAAGGCACCGGGCCACTTCGACCTATCCACTCTGCAAATCGATCGTTTAAATAATCACGCACAGGGCGTGCAAAGTGAGCGGGTGCTCCATCGTGCTGAAAAATTATATTACGGTATACATTCAGTGGAAGATTTTCCAGATGTTCTTCTAAATCCTCTCTCAGGTGTTGTAGGTACCTTTGAGCGTTAAGACCCTGAGGTAAAATAGTCGGCCCCAAAACATAGTCCCCAACGATGCCTGCCCAGACATTAATTCTCCACTGGTGCTGAAAGCTACTTTCACTCGAGGCATGCGGGTTATTATGTGCCCACACATGCTCGTTGTGCAAATTGAGCACACCATTTCTTGTGAAAGAAGCCTCATCTGTCCATAAAATATTAAAAGCAAATTCGGGATTTGCTTCAGCACGGTTCTGGTACCACCTACAAAAGTCCATTCTGGGCATATGGTCTGCAAGTCCTATCTCCTGAGTCCTTGAAAAATGGTAGGGATGTCGTCCATCATCCTGCAGAGTACGCCACACCACCATATGGTTTACATTTAACATAGCACTGCATCGGCGTGTGCTGGTCCGAGGATTCTCGTCAAAATGATTTAGAATTCGAGTCTCAATAGCAGTACCTACTCTTGAATTAGGACGTCCAACGTTTCGTTCGCGGTGGAAGGAACCAGTACGCTGAAGTCGTAAACACATGTTACGGAATACTGAGTACGGAGGTAAATGACGTTGTTCTGCTGGTGGCCTTCCATCAATAAACCGTTGTCGGTAAATCTCCCTCGCTTCATTAATGCTACCATTCCTAGCAGCACCAACACATAGCATCATTTCGTAAAATTCACTATTAGTGTAAAGGTGACGGTCATTATTATTTCTACGTGGCATTTTTAAAATCGCGATTTCCAATCAATGGGTATTAAGTAAGATTCATAAAAAATCGGCAATAATAGCAATAGTTACGCTCTCCAAAGACAAACGGCAACTGAATAAAAAAATAAAAATTCCTTTACAATTATCTAGGTACTTTTCCGAACTAATTAGGGTTCAGTGAAACAAATTTAAAAATAATCTTCTTCATCTTAGAGTTTATTCCGGTTATTCTCCACGCTTGCGCTAGGAACGAGTTTGAGTTTGCCGTAGCGACTGTCGTCTAACCTCCGAACCTCTCTGGAGGAAGCCGGTGCCAGGACCTCTTTCATTGTACAGCAGTCAGGTTGTCTTGGGTCCCGAAGGTGGTGGTGGGACCCCTTGCACCATAAATAAAAAAAAATCATTTCCCGTGTTAGTTTGAGTGCCTTAAGAAGAATTACCCTCCATTCTACCAGGCGAACTGAGAATCGAACCCAGTACCTTACGAAGAAACGCCTAAACCGGCATCACTCTTATCATAAAAGTGACAAAAATGTTGACTAAAACTATACGGAACTACATATTAGTATGATTTTACATAAAAACAAAATGGCAGAAAAAAGGGAGTGTCTTGTCTCTTTTCGAAAGTGGTCTTTTCGCCAATCAAAGCGTTTCGTTGCACTTTGTATAAGCCGCAAAACACGTGTAAGTTCTAAAGGCCTGTACAAACGACCGGCGGCGGCTTTAAAGTTAACTTAATACTTTTTCATTTCCAGTATGATAAACAATATTTTGATGAAAAAGATTAATTTTTCTGAATGAATGAACAGGTTGATATGTAATCCCGGCAATCGCTAAAATTAGCAATAGTTTTCGTTGGTTTCGCTTGCGTGGTTTATTTTTGACATTCACAAAAAACTCTAACCACGCGTGCGAAGCCGCGAGCAACGGCTAGTATTTTATAAAATCTTTGATCTAAAATGTAATCAAAAAAACGTAGTCAAAAATTATCTTTTTCCTGAAATAACTACTACTTAGAAAGGTCTTGCCAATTTCTCCCGTGAAATAGCTTTGCTGTGTTTCGGAGAGAAGGGCAAGACAGGCACTGTAATTACTGGCACCGAGACTTAACATCTTATGTCTCAGGATCTTAACATCTTATGTCTCTAACACATGAATGGAATACCTGGGCTAGTTCCAGCCCAGGTATCCCATTTTTGTTCATTAGCGACGTCGACCACTTACCATCAGGTGGCACGTCTGCTAGTTTGCCTATCTCAATAACATAAAAAAAGGTAAGAAGAGGCGCACCTAAAACAAACTTTAGGTTGGTACTAAGTTCCATCAGCCATGTAGTGATAGTGACAAACAAGCCTATCAACTCACCGGGAACATTCCGATTCTTGACATTTTTTTAGCAGTGCTAGCCATGTCAAATTTCATATGTAACGAAAATTAATTTGCGCAATTAAAATTCCCGCGGAAAATATTCAGTAGTGTGTGTGAGCAAGGCCTTAAGTCGGGCGCTTGGTGTTGAGACGCCTAGCGCGATGTCGGTAATACTTCAAATCAAAGGACTTCTAGGCTAATCAATGCGTAGGTTTATTTGTCAAAAATGCTTATAAAAGGTTGTGTTGTGTCTTAATTCTTAATGATAATGCATATTTATTTTGCGAAGTGTCGTGTTATCAACGAGAAAGTTTTACTAAGTTTTTAGAATTGTGTGTAAAAAAAGTGATAATAGCTATGATTTACCTGCTCAAAAACTAATTACCTATTTAGACACCTTGTTATGTGAAGTTAGAAGCAAACAGGGTAGGTACTAGAGGTAAGTATTATGCCATTAGAACAGTTTGTAAGTTGAAACCATGCCAGATAATACATTGTAAAATGCCTATGAATCACGGAATAGATTTAGGTACCTACACTGAAAACACATGTGAATAGTTGACTTTGAAGGTGGATATTGTGTGATGAAGTAATTTATGTAATGTGTTTTCATAACAAAAAGATACCTTAATTAGTTATATTGGATTATTTGCCACGATTGTTTTAGAATGTATGTACCAAACTAATAGTTTCACTCAGAGTTAGAAATAATAATCCAGGTCACAATAAATTTTAGGTACACAGCTGATATAATTTTGTTGCCAGGCGGGAGATTTTCCTGCATGAAATGCCTAATAGCCGCAGGTTTGCCTTACGTAAACTAGGTATGAGACTACTAGGTAGGTATTTACGATTAATAAAATTTTATGAGATTTTTTTTATTGAATATGAGTATAGTAATTAATAATTATTTTAATATGATCGTAATATGCTATCGAGTGACACCAATAGTCGGACAGTGTTTTTTTTAACATAATGTAATAATTATGGCTATCAAAACCCAGTTAAGTTACCTATGAATCAAATTGTCCAGCCTGGTAATCAAACTAAGGACCCTCATGGGTTTATTCCAACATTAGTCCTGGTAGAAAAAAATATAAAAAAACTCTTTAAATAATATCTACATTATTTACTCTGTCAAGTAATTAGTACTTTGTTGTGCGTCTAGCAGTTCATTGACATCTATCATATGATTGTGACCTTTCATAGCTGCGTAAACCGTGCGCGTACGTTACTGCGTGCTATACTTCAGGGCTGCCACAGATCATTTTGAAAAAAAACTTTGACATTCATTTTCTCAGAAATTTCATAGTTTTTATTTATTAAAAATGTATAATTAAAGAGCTAACCACACATCCTGAACGCTCCTTCAGTATTAGTGCTTATTTTTGTTATACCCTGTATATACATATATATACATATATATATATATATATATATATATATATATATATATATATATATATATATATATATATATATATATATATATATATATATATATATATTGCTATTGCTTAATAAGGACTCCTATGGAGCTTAATTTTTGGGTTTGGAAATTTAGATTTTACGAAGCCTTCTATATCAAAATAACTTTGGTTGCCAATTTTGTATTAATATTATTTGAGATCTTAATAAACATTTTTTATCTACGTGTATTTTTAAAAGCCCCAGTCAAAAACATTTTATATTTATTTTTATGGGAAATTGTACCCAGACTTAAGCGAACTCGACTTACGCGGTAATCGTCCAGTCTCACCTAAGTTCGGGCTACCTACACCTGTACTATTATATTTAAATACCCACACAAACGAATATGCTAATTACAAAAATATTCATCTTTATATGATTGAAATTAAGCCCCATAAATTGTGTAATATAGATCATTAGCCACTTGGAGTTATTATAAAACGACCGATGATAGTTTGATTTATATGTATGTATGTAAGATTAAATTTAAACCAACTTTACTGTAAAAGAAACAAGTAAGGTAACAGGGAATGCTACATACCTTTGCCCACTGGGGTTGCAACCTTACTGTTTCATTTGCATCCTGAATTGACAAATAATGTTGATCAAGCTTCAAAAAGGCAAATGATCTATTACTATACAATACATAATTAGTTGGATCCATTTTAATCGCGTGAGTGTAATGTAATACGGCTTCAATATACTTTTCATTTTTCACACACTCGTTGCCTTTATTTTTAAGCTCTTCAACACTTAAAGAACTTTTCTGGTCCTCCATTATTATTCAAAAAATATTGAGTTTTTAGTAACTAAAACATGTGAATAAATAAGAAATGATGGTTAAATAAACATTAAAATTTATTTAGATTTGATCTGACAAATGAAAATTGACATTTATGACTGTCAAACAGCACAGAAGTGGCACAGAATAATATACTCCGTTATAAGTACCTAGGTAGGTATATATAGTTCTGGTGGGTAACTACGAGCTCTTAAAGCAGGACAGAATTTGAACTGCCTTGCTTTTTCGTACCATGACACCTTATTAACAGGCCAATAGCAGGCCTGCTACTTGACGTCTATGAAAACCGTTCACCTTTTTTTTCATATAGACTATCCGTACCATGACACTTTATTTGACAGCAATAAAGCATTTTTACAATGTTTCTAATGTCAGATAAACCAATCCTTAAAAAGTTACTCTTGAGCAGCTTTTATTGAATTGTTTTGTTGTAGAGGTCTTTAAATAAACCAAAATAAAATTTTTGCTAGCACTATCGACTTTGATCGTAAATTAAATTGTGGAATTTAAAGTGCATAGTTACTTGTGATAATGTTTTAATGTATGAAACCCACTTAAAAGTTTGTTTTTATGAAGTTGTGAAGCGGGTGAAATATATTCGTTTTGTTTTTGTAGATATGTGACTAATATCAATTTTTCGAGAGAAAAAGAAACCGACGGCGTCGAATTAAAGAGATGGACGACCCTTTGCAATTGTACAAAAGAGAATTTGTAAATAAATATGGATACTTAGCTATGAACATAAAAATGTGTTTATTTTCCACAAAACTACTTCATTTCAATTCATAACTACACCTTTAAGGTTATTCAAGGAGTTATTTTATAGTTTGTGCAAGGATTTGGTACCCGTTATGAAAATAAATACCCAGAAGTCTAAAGTTAAGTTTATGTATATAAAAGGGTTAATATGGGTTTTTTCAAAATTGTTTATGCAATACCAAAGTTTTGAAAATTTGCCCATAACTTCCTATTTACACATTGGCAGGTTTTACAGCAATCTATGTTAATGCACACAGCTCATATCAGAGACCCACAGAGATCAAAAAGTTGTACAGCCAATATTACTAGCACAGGTTATTTCTGCTTTGAATAATAAGCAATTAGACATAAATATATAAAATTCCCCATCCTGCAGCAGGGTGACAGACTAATAAGTTAGGGTTCAGTCTCTAAAATTGTTAAATATCAGTGAAATAAATAACTAGCTGACCTGCAAGCTTTGCCTGTGAATTTTATAACACACTGTTCATAAAAAAACTATATTAGTTTTTATTAAAATCTTTCATTCACTATTTTAGCATCTTAAAGGTTTATTTTTGAAAAAAAGTTAGCCTGTGTATGATCCCGGATCTGCAATTATCTTCATTCCAAATTTTATTAACATCAATTGAGATTTAGCTGTGAAAGTGTAAGACAGTAAACATGCATTTTATAATATTAGTGTGGATTTAAAAATATCTTAAAATATATAAATATAAAATATCTTTATATAAAATATCTTATAAAGTTTGGCATGTGTGTTATTTTGCATTAAGGTTCTATTGATGGGACTCATACAATCAGAATAAGACCTACTAAACATAAAAAACTAAATTATTGTAGGAAAACTACCATTCTTTGCATTATTTAAATGTCAATTGGTGAAGTATTAAAATAAATATATTATTTACTGAAGTTTTAGGAAAATAAAAAAGGTCAAATTACTGCAAATTAAAGATGTTTATTAAAATTTATTCATTTTATTATATATTTATTTTTAAAATATGCCTAGTGGGCTAGTGACTCCACGTAGTTTACCTCTACAAATAAAGCAAAATGTGGCAATAGGACCACCATCTATCTCACTAACCGACAAATTTGTTAACCAGAGTCTATTTATTTATTTAAATTTATGTACAATTACAGTACAATGGATGACTTAATTGACATATGACATTGTCTATTGACATATGCTTCCCTCTGCCTACCTTACAAGAGGACTAATATGATGATATTAATTCATCATTTTATATTTTTTTAAAGTTATATCATTTTATATTTTTTTAAAGATATAATTTAAAAAAAATTATATAAATATATATATATATATATATATATATATATATATATATATATATATATATAATTTTTTTTAAATTATATCCATACATTTTCATATTTCTGTTTCATATTACAACTAAGCAGATAATCAGCTATATTAACATAATACCTGACTTATTTTAAGATTTGTAACAGTGGTATCGAGTTGCTAGTCTTTAACTTGCATTTATTTACTTACTTTAAATAATAACAAATCCACAGCATTTTTCAATTAAACGATTACATATGATTACACATGAAACAAGCCAATTTTGGATTTCGGTTTCATACACACTATGGATGGAGCTCCTGGAATTGCAGTAATAGTTTAAACAAACAAATGAACATTTATTTTAAGAAAAGATATACATAGATCCAAGTTCTAATTGTTTTAACGATTAAAAATATACAGTCACAATTTTGAATATAATGAAGAGAATTACATATTATGTAGGTAGAATATAATACTAATTATTTAGAAATTTTCAGGAACTTAAATTTTCTATATTTAAAAATACATACATCTATCTATCTATCTATCAATGCGGGCTATACTGCACTTAGCCACACTACGGGCCATTGTGCTTAAAGGTATAATGGCTATTCTTGCCAACCCAGCTCATTCCAAAGATCCAGCACCTTAGAGAGATGCTCAAACAGCTCTCCATATGTGCTGCCTCCTTTGAAAAACTGGACCCTTAATTACTTCAATTCCTCGCACTCAAACAGCACGTGGTGAGGAGTTTCTTCATGGTTTAAGCACGCCCTGCATAAGGGACTATCAGTTAGCCCCATGGTGTGCATGTGTTTATTCATTGGGCAATGCCCCGTTATCAGACCAAATATCTTTCTTAATTCTACCCTTGGTAGTTTAAGCAATTTTCTAGTCAGTTTCGGATTCAGTTCAGGAAATGCTTGTTTGGTTTGTCTACAACTAGTGAGCATTTCCCAGTGTTTTTTGTGTTTTATCTTGGTGATCTCTTTTATCTTGGTTTTCAGCAGGTTGAAGGGTAGAGGTATTATTGGGTCGGGACCTATAATTACCATCCTAGACCCCATTTTTGCCAATTCATCTGCAATGTCGTTCCCTAACGAGTCACTGTGTCCTTTAATCCATTGCACAGTGATTTTGCATGACGTCCCCAGTTGTTGAAGCAGTTCTCTGCATTCTTTTACTAGGCTGTTACTTAAATAATTGGAATTGAGTGATTTTAACACCGCTTGGCTGTCAGTTAGAAATCTTAATTCCGTATCAGTTATTTTTCTGTATATGACAGCCTTTGCGGCCATGGTTAGTCCTAGACATTCTACTTGAAAAATGGAATTGTATTTGCCTAGGTTTGTTTTTATATTAATATTTAATTCAGGACAGCAGGCGCTAGCACCTGTCCCCATCTTGGTTTTAGAGCCGTACGAGTATATACGTAATTCTTTTATACCTGATGTATCGTTATCTTCTTCGGAAATAATAATTTTAAATTTGTTGTCTAGTAAAGGTTTTGGCACCCTGTCGCACGGTGCTAGTATTAAGGGGTTAATTTTTGCAATTTTGTCCAATATGGTCATATGGGAAGAAACATTACCTGTTATTTTGCCAGATAGCCTTAATCGTAGACAAGATAATGTTGCTTCTTGTTGGATGTACAGGTGCAGTGGGGCGATTCCTAAAACAACCTCCATTGCTGCAGTCGGTGTGGTACTCATGCTTCCAGTGATTGCTAAGCAACCCTTCCTTTGGAAGCTTTCAAGTTTTCTTTACACTGAGCTTAGTTCGGTACTGGGCCACCACACTAAGGCACCATATGCAACTGTACTTCTAATTACAGTGGTGTATAGCCATTGGGTAATGTGGGGTTTCAATCCCCATTTTTTACCCAAAAGCCTCCTGCATTGTGTTAGGGCTATGGAGGATGAGGTTAACTTGCTGTCAAGGTGTTTGCTCCAATTTAGTTTGTTATCTAAAGTCACTCCCAGATATTTGACTTCGTTAGTTAAAGTAAGGGTGGATCCAAACATAATGGCAGTTTTAAATTTTCTACCTTATGTTTGTTTGTAAATAGAACTAGGTCCGTTTTTGCGGATTTACACTGAGTTCCTGTTCATTACACCATTTCTCTGTTAGTTTTAGGCAACTGTCCATCATCTGACAGAGAATTGTTTTCGTTGCTTCCACTTATTAGTACAGCCAGGTCATAGGCATATCCTACCGTTAGTACCCCGGCCTGACTATTGAGGATTATTAAAAGGCTATTTATGACAAGGTTCCACATGGTTGGCGACAGTACTCCTCCTTGCGGACATCCCTTAACAACAATTGCCCTTCTGTTAGAGTCTAGTGCTATGTGTATTACTCTTTTACTCAACATGGCTAGGCTCCATCCTCTTAAAGGATTAGGTAAATACATACATATCTTCACGCCACCTCACTTACGGAGTAGGCAGAGTGAACCGAGTGCCATACATCACGATCCTTGCAGGCTTGTCTCGCTTCCTCCACATTCATCACTCTCTTCATACACACACGCCGGTTGCGAAGACTCTTGACACCACCTTCGGACAGTACTCTCTGATCGTGGTATGTCAGTCTTGGTCTTGCCCGGTACCTACATCCTTTCACATTTGCATTGTATATCTGTTTTGTTAACCTTTCATCTACATGTCCGAACCAACGGAGCATGCCCTTTCTCATCTTTACACCGACACTTTCTTTCAAACCTAACCTCTCTCTCACTTCGACATTACGAACCCGGTCCGCGAGTGTCATATAAATAATGTTCATAAAGTAATAAATAGAAAATAAAATCTTACTATATATTTAATCTAGGAGATTCTGAGAATCTAATCAGAAAAACAAAGATAACACTAATTTGAAAAGCAGAACTAGATTCTCCAGAAGCATATTATATGGCCAAACATATCCAGGCCCAAAATGTTATTGAAAAGTTCATTAGTGTTTTAAAAGCTAGACATAGGTCATCTACTCAGCCCTTGAATGCTGTATTACCAACCACATGTAGCTGGTTGAATGGCTTATGCACATACCCTTCATAAAATTTGTAATGCAGACAGTTCATCTGTCTCTAAACTCAGCAACTGAGTTGCAACGGGAAACTTAAGTCATTTCCTTTAATTTTGGATTTGGATCCAACAATGAAGTACAAGTTGGAATTGCTCATAAGTAGGACTTTGTTACATGCTTGTGGCAGTTGCGTCAGGGAGTCTAGAAAGAATATTATGAAGTTTTTGTTTACATAAAATTATACTGTTTTGTCATTATATTCTCAGTTTGTTATTTTTAATAAATATTTTATTTAGTATAAAATTAAATGTTTTTTAATATTTTTATATGTTATAACCTTTTTCCCGTGTTGACCTGGAGCTCCTTTAAAGAATAGACAAACTACTGTTCTGCAAGGCAGGTCATAAAAGGCGACTAATTGGCTATATGTGTCACTACCATTGTGATAAGTAGGTAGTATAGTACTGCAAAGTCTTGCCCGGGTATTTGTTACCACTGCCTTACCTATTCCTGCCACAACAGCATAAATGCTTGTCATTGTTATGTTCCAGTTTGGAGGGTTAGATAGCCAGTAGACTTATGCATGTGGAATTGCCATCCCACCACAAGAATAGCAATCTATAGGTGATGGTTTCTCTTTCTATCAGGAGCATGGCATGGTGGCATTGCCATCTGCTTGTTTGCACCTAAATCTATACATGTAATAAAATCGTAGGAAAGTCAAAACTGTACATTAAATATTGTTTTAAAAGAATACAAGGGGCGTGATCTACAATTGATATCGAAGCCAAAAATATAGTTTTTAGAATTTTTGTCTGTTTGTCTGTATGTATGTCTGGGGTAAACTCAAAAAGTACTGCACGGATTTACTTCAAATTTTGCATGGATATTACTAACAGGTTGGGTCAACATATAGGCTACATATTATCACCTACGGGGGAGGAGCAGTGCGGAGTAAACGAAGTCCGCGCGGACGAAGTCGCTGGCAACAGCTAGTGATATATATAAAAAAACCTTGGTGAATATGGTATATCTGTTTCACCAAATAGTAGAAGCTGCTTACTTGTAACCATAACCAATAGGCAATTGGGATGCTACAGAAGCTATAATACTATTTGGGTATTTTGATATTTCTCTATATTCAAAAGTACATTAAAGGGTATCATATTTGACAACCTAACACAGTAAAAGGGGTTGACCAAGTTCCCCTTAGTGCCCTAATATCAACCTGATTTGCAGTGCACCCTGGCATTAATTGGTATGTACATCAAAACATTGTGGTAAGGCTTCCTCCATGCGACCCTATTGCGTATAAAGCTTTGTTTATCCTGTCTATAATGTCAGTGTTTGGCATAGACATATTTTAGTTTGGAAGGTAAGGTTTCTGGTAATCTTAACACATGAAGCCTAACATCTATCATCCTATGGTTATGCAGTAATGTCATCAGGATAGCTATCTGCTTCAAAAATAAGACAGACTTTATATTTTTTGTTGACTTCTTGTATAAATTAACATTTATATGATAAATTTATTTTTCAACCTAACCTAACCTTGCCTGATTTTTCAACCTAGATAAATCATTGAAGTAAAATTTGCTTGTAATTAATAAAAGCCAAACTACAAAATCCATTTTTAATAATTTTATGGATAGAAAGCAACACTATCAACCAATGATGTGTGGTAATATTTATACACATCATTCTATCAACACATTGGCTACTTGACTGAGCAAAAGAAGTAAAAGTTTTTATGATAAGTCGTGGTTAAAGCTGTATAACAAAAAAAATTAGAAATAGCACAATGCATGTAAAAAAGCAGTGGATTTTGTAAGTTTGTTTATATGCGGAGGATAATGACCAAAACTTAGACTTTGAAAGAATTTTTCTAACAAGTGCTTGTTAGAAAAATTCTTTCATTACATAAGTCAAATTATTTCAAATGGACACATTATGTAGGCAGGTTTAGCCCATACAAAATCAAGATGAGTTGCTTGTGACAATTGTTAAGCTTATTTCAGTAACCCCTATTATTTTCTCACAAAAGATTTGACATTGTATAAACATGCACAATATTGTTAGCAAATATCTTACTTCACTGGGTTCAGTTGCCAGATTAATAGGCTTCTCAACTAGAATATGTGTTGGAGGTATGTACTACTGGGATTTGGAATATATTCTTGAAATTCCTAAAAAAATATAGTAGGTACTAGGTAGTCAATATATTTAAGAGATTGAGAATTTGCTATGACTACCTACACCCTGGCTGCTATTAAGGATTTCTTGATATTTTATACCGGAACACTTTATTTTTGAACTACTCAGTTCTTGTACTCTAGTTCTTCAGTATGGACACTAATAATAAATCAATAAGGCAGAAAATACACATATACTGTTTTAACAAAATAAATGTATACTAAAATTATGCCATTTTTTTATACTTATATGTGATATGAATAGGTCAATTTGGACACCAAATCTACTACAGCAAATTGATTTTTTTTAGTTCTATGTCAATATAAGATCCAACTCCTGTACTTTAAAGAGTATGTAATGCTGTCCTTTATCTACTGTTATTTATCAGGTGATTGGACTTCAAGTATCCTATTCTAAAAGCAAAATAGGAATTGCAGTTACTAACACTCATGCTATAAAAAATAGGAAATGTCAGACTATATAATTTAATTAAAGGATGTATGACAAGTTTAAAACAAAGAAAAAAAACTACATGAGATGACCTCCAAACATAGCTTGTTATGATGCCCTGGCTTCATATTGTAGTGAGCAAAGCTTTATGCATCTGGACTTTGAACACTGTAGTTACAGTGTCCACTGCTATTAACATTTATCAATTAGGAGTAAGACGTATGGTAAATATACACATAATGTGTAACATCCCAGCTCCAAGAATAGCAATATAATGGAATCAGCAGTAATTTGTGTAGTTTACCTTTATGGGCCAGGGTATTCTAATATTGTCACAAAAATCATTTGCTTATTTGGTATATGTTGCTACAAAACACTAAATTTATAACAACTTTACACTGAGATCATTATTATATTATTACTTAAATATAAATTTTCACCCGGAATCCCTTATAGGATACAGAATAGAACACCTTATACATAAAAAAATGACACATTTGCCTGAAATAATCTCAAGCTTAAATCAATTTGCTTTAACCGCAATATCAGTATGGATATTTTGAAATTCCTTGGGATGAAGAAGTTGATTACATCCAACCAACAAGACGTGGATGAAAAAAGAAAAAGAAATGGATTTGTTCAACAGAATGTTATAAACTTGTTACTTTACTTAAAACGTAGTGATTATAATATCTTCTTTGCTTTATTTATAAACAATAACTTCCGACATAAATATATTAAAGATGCCACATTTACATTTACATTTCATTACAAAACAATTTCTTTAAGACGACCGGGTCCGATCGTCAGATATCACTTTATTAGCCTATTTATAAAGTACTTTGTGCACTTTATGTAAAGAAACTATTAAGCACAGTGTGCTTAGCACACTATTAAGTACCTACTAAAAGCTTATAAAAAGAAATACTTGAGTATCTACGTATTGTTTTCGGTTTTGACCAAAGTTTTGAGTGGTGAAATTTAGATAAAAAAAAGACAGGACATTTAATTTACGCGCCTAAAATGTTAAGATATCTATCAGTGTCACGTTCAGAATCAAGTAAATTTTTATACCTTTGAGGCTCGTTATTTATTAAGGTGAACTTACATTTTTATTACTTAGTATTTCAGTTACGTGAATATAGCAAATAAATTATAGTTAAAAAAAATTAAATATCCAACAAATTCATGTTTTCACCTTAATAAACAGAAAACCGATAAACTAAAAAAATATACGATTCAAATTTCTAAACAGATGTTATAAAACGCAATGATATTATAGCAGGCCATAGATAAGCATAACCGTTCACCTTGACGCAAAAAACGTTCACCTTTTAAGCCGTCGTAGTATGATTTCTAGCAGGCCAAAAGCAGGCCTGCTTTTGAACTGACTGGGAATTGAGCGTTTTTTTAAAAGTTGATGGTAACCCCCCTGTGCTGTCAAATAAGACGAGGGTGTTCGTGGGGTGTTCTCGTGTTCAACGCAAACGGTCAAACCACAGACCAATTAGAGTACTACGTACAGACCGCCATCTGGGGAATATTTGGCTCAGTGAATTTGGCCCCACTTTTTTTGATTTTCAGATTTTTGATATTTTTAATTATTTTTTCGTCGTTCGTTCTTTAACGTTCGATTGTAAAAATTGTTTGTTCGTCTTTTATTTATTTATAATGAATTAAACAAATGATCATCCTTAAGTTGGCCCCCCTTACTAGATATCTTTATTTTTATCACTTAGATTAATTAATTTTGATTAATTATCGTTTGTTCGACGACTATTGGTGATTGTTCGATCATAAAAACAATTAAATTCCCAATTATTATTTATTTTATATCTAATATGCAAACCATTACCTCACGCCTACATTGCGCATGCGCCAGCAGTCTAATGGCGACTGAGCGATGCGTAGTGCATGTCATGTAAAAAAATGACATTATAAATAATGCTCCATTTCGAATGTTTAGTTGTAAAAGAATCATTATTAATAAATTATGTACTTATTAATAATCATCGAAAAACATCTAATGTCTATATAGTCCATTTAAATGCATTACGTCCAATATATGTACTTAACTCATAAAGCCACATATAGCTGTTTGTTGAGTAAACAAAAAAAGTAATTACTCTAATTAAATATGAATTTCTTATATATGTACATATGTGTGTGGGTGTGTATATCATACAACTGTTTTTAATTTGTTTCTTTGCTAAAATGATAGGCCTATTTATAATTCTGTTAAAGATGTATATATTAGATGTACTATTAGTTAACCTCAAAAAATGTGCAGATTTTTTTTTATGTATCGTGTTAAATTTACCACTATCGGAACTACCTACAATATTTCCTAATAAGAATTAAATACCTTTATATTTAATCGAGGTACTCACACTGTTGAATAAATACTTCATTCAAATCGTATAATTTAATGATATTCGAAATGGAGCATTATTTATAATGTCATTTTTTTACATGACATGCACTACGCATCGCTCAGTCGCCATTAGACTGCTGGCGCATGCGCAATGTAGGCGTGAGGTAATTGTTTGCATATTAGATATAAAATAAATAATAATTGGGAATTTAATTGTTTTTATGATCGAACAATCACCAATAGTCGTCGAACAAACGATAATTAATCAAAATTAATTAATCTAAGTGATAAAAATAAAGATATCTAGTAAGGGGGGCCAACTTAAGGGTGATCATTTTTTTAATTAATTATAAATAAATAAAAGACGAACAAACAATTTTTACAATCGAACGTTAAAGAACGAACGACGAACAAATAATTAAAAATATCAAAAATCTGAAAATCAAAAAAAGTGGGGCCAAATTCACTGAGCCGGAATATTTGGTTTAAACCGTATGCAAAGTTCGAAGGAAAATGTTAGTTTTTAACTTGTTTTTCTCGATTGATATTGTAGGTAAGGCAAACGATTAACATTCATACAGCCAGAAGCGTAGGTTCGACCGTATACCCACCTCGCTCTTTTACTTATTTCAGTTTTTATTTATTTTTAATGGATAATCACGTAAATAAAACAACAATTTTAAATACGATTTTTTTTATTATTTTTTAAACAATGAAAAAATAAAAATGACCTATTCCCAACTTGCAGATGGAACTGAAAAACATAAATAGCATTAAAATAAAAAGATGGTGGATTTTAATTGGATCGGATGGGATTAGGCGGGATCTGGTGTGATGATTTAGAATTAGGCGGGGCTGTGGTGAAATCGAAAACGATCGGATAGGTGATAAGTAGGAAAGTGGGTTTAGTCGGGTTAGACTGAATAATAAAGGGTGATTGAGGATTAAGTTGGATTAAAAGGAATTGGTTGATATATGATCTGATATTAGTTGGATTTGGTGGGGTCGAATGAGATCGATTATGCAGAAACTTGTGAGATTGATGGATTTAGGTGGGGTCTAGTCGGACTGGTGAGACCTGATGTGAATGGACTGGATTTGATGGGATCTGGTGAAATTTTTAAATTTTCATTAACATTATGCTCATGATTTCGATTCGTACAATATAAGTCTCTTGTAATTTTTTATTTATTACATTGCACCAATTCAAAATAACCTATGGTCAAACCTAACCTATGCTTGCATCTCTACGTAGTTTGTGCCTAACTAACCTGTAGATAGTTTCAAATAGTGTTGCTGAAAAATCGATAGTTTTACAATCGATAGTTTTAATTTTAAAAAACTATACTATCGATTGTAAAGACCATAGTATCGATACTATCGATTATTAAATTACGACAAAGTATTGATGTACACTAATACTATCAATAATATCGATAGTGTTTGCGTTAGAGATGAATAAACAATCGATTAAATCGATAGTGTACATTTACTATCGATACTATCGATAGTTTTGTTCCATCGAAAGTTATGATTTTTCAATAGTATCGGTAAAGACATAAAAGTATAAAAGTAAAGCAGAATATATTGTTGTATTCAAAATGACTTACAGACAACTACGATTAAAATATTTTTCTTTGTTTACCCACATCAAAAAGTTACTATACTTCAAATTTAGTTCTACCCTTGCGTAACCGATCGTATCAAAATAAAGGTCACTATTACATCGATAGTTGTAGTTGAGAGGCAATACTATCGATAGTATCGATAGTTTTTAATTTTTCAGGCACCATACTATCGATAGTATTGCTGCTTACCGATAGTATTGTCCTAAATGAGATACCGATCTTATCGATAGAAATCGATACTATCGGTTTTTCTTAAAATATCGATAGACTATCGATTGGCTATCGATATTGGACTATCGAGCGGCAACACTAGTTTCAAATCAAACTGCAAACACATAACATCTGAGTGCAGCCGGTTTCGGCCCTAATCTCTGAGATAGTAAGTCCTATTATATTTTTTATTTATATAATAGGGGGTGAATTACAATAGCGCCCACCACCATGCCTCCTATGAAGAAACATCTTTCTTAACTATAAGCCAATTAGACAGGGCCCAGTCATCAAAGATTTGTGTCACTCCGCGTTTTAAGCTATTCATGGGCGCCGGCAGGGGGGTGCCAGGGGGTGCACTGGCACCCCTTGGGAATCTCGAGGAATTATTGAAATAAAAAGCCGTTTGTTGGAAATAATTTTTTTATTCACAACTAGCTGTTGCCCGCGACTTCGTTCGCGCGGACTTTGTTTACTCCGCACAGCTCCTCCCCCGTAGGTGAAAGCGTGATAATATGTAGCCTATATGTTGAGCCGACCTGTTAGTAATATTCATGCAAGAATGGAAGTAAATCCATGCAGTACTTTATGAGTTTACCCCAGACATACATTGACTTTCCTACGATTTTATTATATGTATAGATAATTATTAGTAGACAGTAATGACACAATTCTCATTTAAAAAGCAACTGCAGCCTTCGGGGTTTTTGACCAACTTATTAATGACGTTTTCTATAAAGTTGTCTTTATTGTCCTTGGTTATCTTGCCTCGGTGGACACTTAATAAGCATAATCCAGACAGTCGCTCGTCACCCGTTGTGGACCTATTCCAAGTTTTAACCCTTCTCAGTGTGCTAAAAGATCTTTCTACTGTGCATGTTGTGACGGGTAGACTAAGGCCAATCTTGATCGCTTCTGCTACCGAAAAAAAGAAATCTTTTGCCTCGTCGATGTAGTCTATAAGATGTTTTTCATATCGATCAACTCCACTGATATTATTTGCCGCTGGCTGTGGATATTTCCACATTTCAAACCAAGTTGTGATTTCTGAAATAAAGTTATAATAAAAGATCTATTTTTTTATTTTATATTATAAGATAGCAAACAAGCTGATGGGTCTCCTGATGGAAAGAGTAAACCATCGCCTATAGACACCAAAGGTGTTAATGGTGCGTTGCTATCTTGTGGCGAGGTCTAATGCCACATGCATTAGTTTACCGGCTACCTTACCCTACAAACCGGAACACGTCAGTGACAAGCACTGACGCTATTGCGGCAGGAATAGGTAAGGCGGTGGTACCTGACCCGGACGAGACGATGCAGAACACTACCACCTAGTAACCACGATGGTAGTGACTCGCATAGCCAGTCGGTCGCCATTTACGACCTGCCTAGTAGAACGGCAGTTGGTCTATTCTTCAAAAGAGCCCGGAACCAACACGGGAAAAATCGCCATAAAAATTTTCAATGTCTTTTGCAGCTCTAAGAAATTCTTCTTTACTGAGGCCTTTTATTATTTTTGGGGTGTAGTTGTAACAGAGAAAATGATTTTTATGTGTTTCAGAAAATCTGTCTTTTAAAGAAAAAATGATCGAATCAAGGTAGGGGATGTATAAAGCTCTTCTGTAAAATTCTTCAACGTTTTCGGATGGGTGATTGGATCGAAGGCCTGTCGTGTCGTTGGCATTCAATCTCAATATTAAGGTCTTCGCAACTTTTAGTCCAGTAAAAAGTTTAATGAAACCATGATCAACCAGTTTTGGCGCAATGAGTAAAAATGTGTTCATTAATACTTAAATAATGATATTATGAAATAAATTTTGATTTAAAATTAGGGGAAAGGTATGAAAAAAAATAAAAAAAGGGTTGAAAAATGCCTTTTTTTAAATAACTTAATAACGGTAGGAAGTACAAAAAAAAGTTTCAAGTAAAAGTTGTAGAGAAAAAAATTCTACACAAAAAGTTTCTCTTCATTTTTTTGTTATCTGCTTTAGTTTAGCTACAAAAAAATAAAAATTAAATTTGTAGTAAAATATGTAAAAATATATAAATATGGGAATACATGTGTAGTAGTATTAGTACATATTTATGTGATGCGCGCGCTGCATGGTACAGGGCCGTAATAATTCTGGTAAGGTTTTAAAATTAATTACAAAGCAAATTTAATTTTTATTTTTTGGAGCTAAACTGAAGTAGATAACAAAAAAATGAAGAGGAACTTTTTGTGTAAAATTTTTTTCTCTACAACTTTTACTTGAAACTTTTTTTTGTATTTCCTACCGTTATTAAGGCGATAACATACGCCAAACTACGAAATATACTTCTCTTTGAAAGCCTACTTCTCCTAAACCGTTAATCCAATAATTTAAAAAAAATATACATTGTACGTAAAATATAATTAACTTTAAATTTTAAGTTCGTTTTTTCAAATTTCATTGTTATTTTTGACGAAAAAAAATCGAATATCTCTCTTATTTTTACGCAAGAATTTTCTTATAACTTCTAAACTACTGAAACGATTTTGGTGATTTTTTCACTTTGTTACAGACAATTTATTGCTTTATAAAATTTAAGTTCAACATTTTACAAAATCATTATAGTGTGCCATTAAATCAATAAAAACCTTATTATTTCATTCGCGGACAGCGCTCGCTCCGAAAGTCAGTCTCCCGATAGCGTTTGTACGAGGAGGCTGTGTCGCACGTCAGCGTGTACCGCTCTCCACATTAGAGTCAAAGAGTAATAATACAGATAGTGCGTTTGGCACAGTAATAAGGTTGTGCTGTTTAAAAATTGGACATTTCGTTTACGCTTGAACGTTTTTTATAGGAGATAATAAGTTTGGAGCGGGAAAGCTGATTTTTTACAGAGGTTGTTTTTATGATGTAATTTAATCCCTTAAAGAGGTAAAAGGGGCGTTAATGATTGTTTTAAAAAAAATGTATATTACTTAAAATTTAGTATTAATGCTTTTTAATACAATTAAATAAATACGCATTTTTGAATTTCATCCCATAAAGGGGTAAAAGGAGAGTTAATTTTTGTATGAAAAATGAATTGTTTGTCGTAGAAATTACAAAAAATTTAGTATTTATGCTTTTAATACAATTAAAGAAATTCATATTTTAGATATTTTTTTTAATTTCATCCATTAAAAGGGTAAGTGTATAAGTTTGTATTAAAATAAAAAGTTTATATTATCTAAACTCTCATAAAATGTAGTACCTGCTTATTCAATTCAATCCAAATTAAAGAAACATGCGCGTAATGAAGTTCGGAGTTTCATCCCTTAAAGGAGTAAAAGTGGGTGTTACAATTCATATGAAAAATTAAACGCTTATGGTCAACATAACTTGAAATTTGGTACTTATGTTCTTCAACACAATTTAAAAATTATATATTTAGGGATTTCATACATTTATTCCTTAAAAGGGTAAAAAAAGCGTTTTTGTTTGTATTAAAAAAAATTGATTGTTTATTGTAGAATATTGTAGAAATTATTTAAAACTTAGTATTTATGTTTTTTAACACAATTAAATGAATACGAGTTTAGTGTTTTTTAAATTTCATCCCTTAAAAGGCTCAAAAATTAGATGATTCAACATCTTATTATTCTTATAAGCTAATTCTATGGGGTGATTGAGCATAACAGCTTATTATTTATAATTTACATTATTTGTATTATTTTATGCTGTTTATTGATGAAAAGTCTAACATATACTCATTCAAATATATTGATTTCGAAATGATCGTTTGAGCATAATATTAAAATTTATAAAAGATAAATTATGCCTCTAATTTATTATTACATATAAATAACCATAGACTAAAAATAAGTAAAAATACTCCATGGAGTAGTTTGAGGTAGGGATGCACGATTCAAAATCGATTCTTACTAGAATCGATCTTTTCCTGTTGTCGATTCGATTATTTAGATCGATTGTTCAGAGCAAGTTGAATCGACAGATCGATTCTTCAGAGTACAAAGTATAAGTTTCCTTACGACTAATTATACAATATTTTGCTATCTAATATAGTATCTTAATTTATAATTCAATAGATCTAATCCACTTCCCAAAATTCTTGCTTAATAAGTTCTTTTTGCATTCAAGAGCTTTTAGATTATTGGGAATTAGATTGAAATATTTTATTGCCACAAAAAACGCATTTTTGGTACTTAAAGTTTTACTAATTTTTGGTAAAGTTATCTGTCTATTACGTGTATTTATAAACCTCTCAGAGTGCATTAATTTACAATCTGTAAAATAATAAGTAAGCGCATTCACAACAAAATACTGGTTAATTTTTAAAGGTACTAACATTTCATTTTCTATTTTCATTTTACTTATCAATTTATTCTGCAAATTTATAATAGGTTTAATCGTATTATCGTAATAGAGTCAAAGAGTAATAATACAGATAGTGCGTTTGGCACAGTAATAAGGTTGTGCTGTTTAAAAATTGGACATTTCGTTTACGCTTGAACGTTTTTTATAGGAGATAATAAGTTTGGAGCGGGAAAGCTGATTTTTTACAGAGGTTGTTTTTATGATGTAATTTAATCCCTTAAAGAGGTAAAAGGGGCGTTAATGATTGTTTTAAAAAAAATGTATATTACTTAAAATTTAGTATTAATGCTTTTTAATACGATTAAATAAATACGCATTTTTGAATTTCATCCCATAAAGGGGTAAAAGGAGAGTTAAGTTTTGTATGAAAAATGAATTGTTTGTCGTAGAAATTACAAAAAATTTAGTATTTATGCTTTTTAATACAATTAAAGAAATTCATATTTTAGATATTTTTTTTAATTTCATCCATTAAAAGGGTAAGTGTATAAGTTTGTATTAAAATAAAAAGTTTATATTATCTAAACTCTCATAAAATGTAGTACCTGCTTATTCAATTCAATCCAAATTAAAGAAACATGCGCGTAATGAAGTTCGGAGTTTCATCCCTTAAAGGAGTAAAAGTGGGTGTTACAATTCATATGAAAAATTAAACGCTTATGGTCAACATAACTTGAAATTTGGTACTTATGTTCTTCAACACAATTTAAAAATTATATATTTAGGGATTTCATACATTTATTCCTTAAAAGGGTAAAAAAAAACGTTTTTGTTTATATTAAAAAAAATTGATTGTTTATTGTAGAATATTGTAGAAATTATTTAAAACTTAGTATTTATGTTTTTTAACACAATTAAATGAATACGAGTTTAGTGTTTTTTAAATTTCATCCCTTAAAAGGATCAAAAATGTGGTTAAGTTTGTGTAACAAATAAAATTTGTTTCATCAAAATCTTTTCAAATTTATTAGTTATGCTCTTTACTTCAATTACATAAACGTGCATGTAAGGAAACTTTGAGTTTTATCTCCTAAAGAGGTAAAAGAGGGTATTAAGGGGCTGAAAGCACTCGCACTATTGCACTCGGTTCTCTTTGCATACCTCGTAAAGGGACTGGCGTGAATATATATCGTCGTTGTTGTTGTTATAGCAATAACCAGGACCGACTGCTTTATGTGCTCATCCGAGGCATGGAAGTGGTAACACACCAACCGCCAGACTCCAAGCTGCTACTAAGATTTTTGAATTTTCGAAAAATACCTTAAACCAAACTTTAGGTTATCCCCTTGACTACGAGGCAGTTATTATAATCATTAGTTATTTTTTTCGACCTTGGTTTTTTGCAACACATCAACCCGGTTTTGGAACTACCGCGTTACATATTCCTGCCGCAATAGCGTCGGTGTTTTTAACTGTCGTGATTCGGTTTTGAGGGCCAGGTAAGCATATGCATGTAACATTCTAACCCTGCTACAAGAATAGCAATGCACCATTAACATTTTTAGTGTCTATAGGCGATGTTTATATGTTTCTATCATGAAAACTGTTTACTTGTTTGCTGTCATAAGAAATGAAATAAATATAAATTAAATATATTATACATACAAATAGTCTAAATTAATCAACCTGTTTAAAACTTTCCTTTTAATTTAATTGAAACCAGGGCTCGCTTCAATGTCGAAATTTTGAAATTGGAACCCAAAAAATTGATAATTAAAAAAAAATTGTTTTTGTCACGCAAAACATTCTGTAAACTCAAGGGCTTTATTGTTTTCTACTGATAGTGGAGTAGTATCATTTTGAATCAAAACTAAACTAAATTATTTGGGTTTTCATCAACTCAAAACTTTCCTTTCTTTTGAATTAACTTTCATGGAATATTTTGAAGGGTGTTTTACTAATTAAAAGTCTAAAATGTTGCGAATTTTTATTTTGTTATCCAAAAAAAATATCATTATGCTTGGTTAATATTTAAAAGAGCTACATAATACGGAAAATATATTAATAAACTAATTAGTAACGAAAACAGCGATAACCTCAATTCAGAGAACGGACGATAAAATGTATTTATAATGCGCAAAATAAATTGGTTTTTTCCTGTTAATCATTAACTAACGCAGTCGAGTAGTCGACCATAATTTACATGAGTTATATTGCTACAGTTGAACAGTTTTAGGAATTATAATTAGGTTTTCTGTTTGTTATTTCATAATTTTGTACAATAATACCATTTACCCTAACTAAGAATCGAACCCGAGCCGCGCGCTTGCCAGACTGATACCTAACGTCCTACGCCGTACGACCGATAGATGATTCAACATCTTATTATTCTTATAAGCTAATCCTATGGGGTGATTGAAAATAACAGCTTATTATTTATAATTTACATTATTTGTATTATTTTATCCTGTTTATTGATGAAAAGTCTAACATATACTCATTCAAATATATTGATTTCGAAATGATCGTTTGAGCATAATATTAAAATTTATAAAAGATAAATTATGCCTCTAATTTATTATTACATATAAATAACCATAGACTAAAAATAAGTAAAAATACTCCATGGAGTAGTTTGAGGTAGGGATGCACGATTCAAAATCGATTCTTACTAGAATCGATCTTTTCCTGTTGTCGATTCGATTATTTAGATCGATTCTTCAGAGCAAGTTGAATCGACAGATCGATTCTTCAGAGTACAAAGTATAAGTTTCCTTACGACTAATTATACAATATTTTGCTATCTAATATAGTATCTTAATTTATAATTCAATAGATCTAATCCACTTCCCAAAATTCTTGCTTAATAAGTTCTTTTTGCATTCAAGAGCTTTTAGATTATTGGGAATTAGATTGAAATATTTTATTGCCACAAAATCGCATTTTTGGTACTTAAAGTTTTACTAATTTTTGGTAAAGTTATCTGTCTATTACGTGTATTTATAAACCTCTCAGAGTGCATTAATTTACAATCTGTAAAATAATAAGTAAGCGCATTCACAACAAAATACTGGTTAATTTTTAAAGGTACTAACATTTCATTTTCTATTTTCATTTTACTTATCAATTTATTCTGCAAATTTATAATAGGTTTAATCGTATTATCATATGCACCACCCCAAGCAATGATTCCATAGTTTATAACACTTTCGAATAGACCATGATATATTGTTTTCAGTATAGATGGGTGTAGCCAATTACTTAATTTATAGAATAAAAAAGTGAAATACTTGACTTTTTTAATCAGCTCAGTTACATGCTTGTTCCTAGTTATATGTTATTAAATCTAACGAATCTTGTCCGAAAAGAGCATTTGACTGTAATTCGTCAGCCTATAAAGTATCTACGCATTAAAATATTTCCACAAAATTACGATGAAAAATCTGAACAATAGTGGAATCAATGTACACAATATATAAAGATATGCAGTCTTTTGGGTTTTTTATTTTATTAATTGCAATTATTAATCGCAAGCGCGCAACTAACTGTTAGTATAGAATTATATATATTTTCATGCTTATGATATATTTGACCAATCACGTTACAAATATTTTATATTTTTCATCTAAATTATACTTATGGATTTTTTTAATGCAAAGAACCAGATTTCTTTTTTAATGTTTATTATTATATTTTTATCTCTTAGCATACAAAATATATTTGTTCAAAATTTTAATTCTAATTTTAAAAAGCTATATACTTCAAAATCTATTCATCAATCCTTCTACAACAATACATTTGTAATAAACCATCTGTTTACTATCTAAATTCACTCTTATCAGAACCACACAACCCCCATGAAAAAAAATATATAAAAAATATATTTTAAAATATAAAAATTATATATTTTAAATATATGAAAAATACATGAAAAATATATAAATTATATATCAAAATATAAAGTCCATAAATTTCCAGATCGCTACTATTACTGTAAAGCATACAGATATGGTTTCAATTAAATTAAATCTCTACTTTTTCTTATGAGATTTCTAAACAAAAACTTAAATTTTTAAAGGTTATTTAAGAGATCACTTTTTACAAAATCACATTTTAAAGGTTTTGTTAAAATTGTTAATTGTATGTATTAAAATAAAGTGCTACACGAGATGTATTGTATATATGTAATTTTGTTGATTTTCGATATTTACTGTTTTCTCTTTCGATATTTATCGTTTTTATAAAATGAATCGATAAATGACCGATTATCGGTTATGGGTTTTGAGTTTGCTAACATACATTTGATTCATGATGATAAAAGTTCATATAGGTAAACAAAAATGTTAAAACGTATCTGCACCCACTGTATATACTCTTTGACTTTTAGAGATATCGGCGTGCGGAATAGTATTTACGCTGCGCCTGTCACTAACTCAAGGTCGTTCGCAGGTGTAATCGCCTTAAGTTATTTAAAAAAAGGCATTTTTCAACCCTTTTTTTATTTTTTTTTCATACCTTTCCCCTAATTTTAAATCAAAATTTATTTCATAATATCATTATTTAAGTATTAATGAACACATTTTTACTCATTGCGCCAAAACTGGTTGATCATGGTTTCATTAAACTTTTTACTGGACTATTTGTTTAGCTTCTCCAAATATAGTAGTAAATTAGTGCGATGCGTTTTGTCTGTTACCCTCTATTATTTTAACGAGTTTGCAAATGTGGGCATTCACTGAATTAATGTCTAAATCCTCTTGTTGAAGCTGGTTGCAGACAGGCTCAAGCTTTGCCGAGTAAGTAGCAATAACATTCAATGCCACAATAAAATTTGTGGTAGTCAAAGCAGTGCGCCGTTGGTAACCTCTAACCTTTGTCTTAGGATTAGTGGCTTGATCTTCTAAGAGGTCTCGTAATGCTTCTACAATTTTGGTGAAATATTGAGCGAAAATTCGAATACATTTGTATTTTGCAGACCATTTGGTTTCGCAAAACAAGGGAATATTTGGAATCTTTTTTCGCCGTAAAACGCTTCTCTAAAAAAAGTTATAGTTTCAGTATTTTTTATTTCACTCAAATTATTTAAACTATTGACAACAAAATTTAATATGTGACTAGCACAGTGGAAATATTTTGCTTTGTGATATTTATCATTATTTTCTGAACTCCAGAAAACATGTCCAGCCATCGTGGAGCAATCATTAAACCCTTGCCCAACTATTTTGTTGAGATCTAAGCCACATGATGTCAAAAAAGATATTATAACTTCAGAAATCGATGCAGCATCACTAGCACCCCTTGTTGGTCCCGGGCTCCTACCCCGTGTTGGTCCCGGGCTCCTTTGAAGAATAGGCCAACTGCCGTTCTGCTAGGCAGGTAGTAAAAGGCGACCGATGGGCTAAATGAGTCTCTACCATCGTGGCTACTAAGTGGTAGAATTCTACATTGTCTCTCCCGGGTCTGGTACCACCGCCTTACCTATTCCTGTCGCAATAGCGTCAGTGCTTGTCACTGTCATCTTCAGGTTTAGAGGATAAGGTAGCCGGTAAACTTATGCATGTGGCATTAGACCTCGCCACAAGATAGCAACGCACCATTAACACCTTTGGTGTCTATAGGCGATGGTTGACTCTTTCCATCAGGAGACCCATCTGCTTGTTTGCTGTCTTATGATATAAAAAAAGCATCTAATTTTTGAAGTGGTCTGTACCCCAAAAAATCTTCAAGTATTACGTAACTGTGTTTCGTTCGGTCAAACTTGACGTATCTTATGCCCATTTCAAGCTGTTCAGTCCCACTTATATCCGCTGTGTCGTCAGCCAAGATTGAAAATATGCCGCTTCTTATGCTTCATCAGTAATAGTTTCACGAAGAACGTCAGCACAGGTTTCAATAATTTCGTTTTGTACTTGATGGGATATCTAGAGGGCATTTTTCGAACCAGTTGCAAAGTGGTCTTTTAAAACCGTATCTCCTGCTTCAACTCGGAAATGTAGTAAGTTTTTGAAACTTGACCCATCTTCTGTTTTTCCTCGAAGGGGTAAATCATGCGTAGCACAAAACAAGATTGAAGATATAATGGGTAGAAGGTTTTTCTGTTTTCTGAAATTTCCCTGTTATATTCAGTATGATTTTTCCTTTGCATGATTTCCAAAAAAACGTATTACTAGTAACACTTTCACAATATGGGACCCTATTTGTTTATTTTCAAAATTAGTTAATATTTAGTATAATATAAAAAATATTTCAGTATTTACGTATGCAATGTTATGTTAGTAGCTTTTTTTATTCTTATCCGATGCATTGTGGTACCCATTAATTACACAAACTGTCATTATAAATGTAATTGTCGGAAATGTTTATACTACCGCTTGAACTTGACAACTGACGGCCCGTTCGAACAGACTGAGCCTCTATATGGCTCAGAGGGCTAAGTGTGAGTTTTTCTTTTCGCATTCGATCGTGAGCGCGTTTCGAGTTTACTAGGAATTTGTATGTGATTTGTACAGCGCCACCTAGTGGTAAACTGGTTTCTCACGTTTACCACTAGGTGGCGCTGTACAAATCACATACAAATTCCTAGTAAACTCCAAACGCGCTCACGATCGAATGCGAAAAGAAAAACTCACACTTAACACTCAGTTTAAAATGCCTCAATTTTATTGCGTGTAATCGGTTTCTATGCGTTATAATTCTATGCGTCTTTAGTGACAATGTCGTATGTTTATCTATATTTGTATATCTCGCGATTTTATCGGTAAATAAAGACATATCGACATAATTATTTTTGATTTAAATAAGGTATAATTCAACTTAAGGAACAGTCTAAGTTTCATCAAAATCAGTTCAGTAATGTTTACCCTTATTGATCCGGGCTTCTTTAAGAATAGTCCAATAGCCGTTGTACCAACCAAGTCGTAAAAGGCGATCGATGGGCTATTTCCTTCACTACTTCACTTTCCTTTTTGTGATGTGGTGCTATCCGTGTGGCGAGATGACAATGCCACATATATAAGTCTACCGGCTACCTTACCCTTAAACCGGAACACGACAATGGCAAGCATTGACGCTATTGTGGCAGAAATATGTAAGGCGGTGGTATCAAATATCCGGGCCGGACGTTGCAGAACTCTACCACTTAGTAGTCACGATGGTAGTGAGTAGTGACACATATAGCCAATCCATCGCCTGTTACGACCTACCAGGCTGAATGGCAGTTGGTCTCTAACTTCCCGCTAGGAAAATGATTTTTTTCAAATTTCGGAACGTCCTTGATTTCAGATCTCGTCGTATTTATCAGATCTCGAGTTTTAAAATCCTAACAAGTTGCTTCATTTTTAACCGCCCGCGAGTTGCCACACTTTGGCAACTAACGAGACCATTGAGAAAATTCTATCAATTATATCCGATACCGATTCCATTCATTTTAAATAAGTAGGTACCACATAGGTAGCTATCTAATCATTTAGGATATAGGTACCTATGTATGTATGTATAACGATTTAAATGACTTGCTTATTTTCCTATTCATAACAGGTACTTTATACGTATACTTTAATAATTAGTGTTTCATTATTCTGCCTTTACAACGGGGGGATTAAAGTAAAATATAAATAATATAGGTAAATTGAATATTATATAATGGGAAGAGAGCAATGGGAGTTATAAAGACAATAGAGTGGCCAGCTCATCGAAGTGACCAATTAAAAGCAATGTTCTTGAAATGTGGGAGTCAGAATTGAATTCGATGCACTTCGTGGACGTGGTGAAACTGAGCGAAAAATGCTGCTATTGATATTGTACTGGGGTCTAACTGTACACAAGCTCCTACGAACTATTTTGGACCGAACTGTGGTTGATTTAAGTTCACGTATTTTGCTAAAGGTCAAGAGTACATTGCTTTGAGCCGAATTAGATCTCTAGAGAGGCTAGAACACTGGAAACTAACAGAAGTCAGTGTACATAAGTAATATTCGAGCAACGCACACAAAGACACTTCTCACGCACGCGATACGTAGGTCACACTATAAGTTTTGCGTAACTTAAAAAACACGTTATAACCAAAATATTATGTTTATTGCTTTTCAAAATAATCTTTACATTTTAAACATTTTTTCATGCGCTCGAAACAGGAGGACCACAGATCTAAAGGCATGTTTTCTACGTGCTGATTGAACGCTATCACTGCCTCTTCGGAGTTGGTAAAAGTAAAACCTCTCATCAAATCTTTGATTTTGGGGAAAATACAGAAATCACAGGGTGCTAGGTCGGGGCTATGCGCAGGATGAGTGACGAGATGTACTTTTTCGGAAGCTAAAAATGACTTTGTTTTGTTGGCCGTGTGTGAAAAGCGTTATCATGGTGTAGGAGAATGCGGCTTTTGGGTCGTCTTTCGCGAACTTTTCCTAAAACCCTGGGTAAACAAATAGTAGAATACCACTCGGCATTACCACTCTTTGATCTTCAAGTGGAATTGTACAGATGGGACCCGTAGCTGAGAAGAAAAACGCGATAATTTTTTTACCAACGTTTCTCGCCTGTCTCACTTTTGTTGGCCTGTTCGCATTTTCAAACACCCATTCACAAGATTGCTGTTTTTTTTCGGGTTCAAAACAATAAATCCACGTTTCGTCTCCTGTGACAATGTCATAAACAGAATTAGAATGTCCGTGGTCGTACTTCAGTAGCATCTGTGAGCACCATTCCACGCGAGCCCGCTTCTGCTCCTGCTGCTGTCAGTTCACGAGGGATCCAACGACAACAAAGTTTCCGAACTTTCAATTCTTCGTGTAAAATTTTCTGAATTTGGCTCATACCAATCCCCAATAGTCCTCAAATTGTCTCATAGGTAATCCGGATGTTTTCTTCAATTAACCGTTTAACAGTAACCACATAATTTTCGTTGACGGCAGTTGAAGGCCGCCCTTCACGAAATTCGTCACGTAAAGAAACTCGACCTCTCTCAAATTCAGCCAACCATCGCCTCACGGTGCTCGAACAAATGCTTCTCTCCCAAAAGCATTTTGAAGACGAGCGGCAGTTTTGCGGAGAAACAGAACTTTTAAAATCATAAAAAATCATCGCTCTAAAATCTTTTCGACTTAATTCCATTTTCGTTGCATACGTAGAACAAACGTGATAAAAAAACAATTGACAAATCATTTTCCGCCAATTGTTATTTTTTTATTACTCAGAAGGTTGCAACGTTTTCAAAATATAACATTCGAAATTCAAAAGGTTCCGATTAACTAGAAGTGCAAAACTTTTAGTGTGCCCCGTGTATTTCGGAATGGTTCGGGACAGTTTGTTCCGCACCAATCCAAGATATCGCGTCCGTGAAAAGTGTCTATGAGTGCTATGCTTACTTGCATGTGACGTTGACTTCTGTGTCTCTAGTAATCTGTGCTAATAATCATTAGTTTAGACCACCGCAAGTTACTTAATGATCCCCAAGATATTCACTCTCTGAATGAAATAATAAGATTGCGTAATTTAATGTCTTATAAACCTAATATCGAAGTTAATGAATCCCAACTAAAAAGTAATCGTTCTGTAATTAATTAAAATTCATGAATTGTTTTATATGAACATCGATTATAGAACTATTTTAATAGTGTAGTTACTCATTATTACTTAACATGATTCTAAACTACTGGGCTTGTTTCTTTCTTTTAAGTTTTTATTTAAGGCAATGAATCTTTTTTCAAGATTAAATGCAGTCGGGTTTTTTTGTCAATGTTTTTATTTTTATTCTAGCCTGTTAAACTAGAAACTTATACAATAATAAAAAATAAGTTTCCAAGAACAGTTTTTAGAAGTAGGTAGATAATTAATGCAACAGTTTAGAAAATGCAATTTTGATCACATATTAACAGATTAATGTTAGCTTTCGTTGAATCTTCCACAATGTAATGCTTTAACATTTGAAGAATTTGGCTTTTTCGGTAATGGATTAGCAATTAACAAAGTTAATTTTTTAATTAATGGTGCCCAGCTATGCCGTTTGGACATGCTAAATCCGTCAGTATAGGTGTTGTTGCTATAGGACCTGCATTATAAGCAGTCTAGACGTGGGGATGGTGATCGCTACTTATACTTAACCAGTGGATGAAAAGTCCCTTGTGAATGCAATAGTATATAATGATCAGTAATAAAGAAAAAAGGATAAGCTGTTGAAGCTCTGAGAAGAGATATCCTCCTTGAAGTAGGTGCAAACTTCAGTATAAGGAACTGTACTAATTTGTTTATGATGTTTTAGTTGGAGAGGAAAACTCTATCACAGTCAAAAAAGCAACGCTGGCTCGGCCATTTAAAGATGGTAGTCGCCACCTGTATCAAGGTTAAAATGAACCTCCTTACCCTATTACAGAATTCAGATTCAAGAATTATAGAATTATATACAGCAGAGTAAGTGGTGCTTTAGAATTAATGCTCCATTTGTTTTGAGTAGATTTATGTCTATCTAATTGACAATTATAAGCCACAGTTTCAATATATCGGCATTTAATTTTCAGGTACTCAAGATACTTTCCTGATAAAAATAACACATAAGGAATTGCATTGTAAACTGAAGTAGTTACAATTTGTAAAATTGTACTTATCAATTTTTATAATCAACACCAGCTATTGTAAAACACAACTGATGTACTCAGGAAAATATAAATGTTTATTTTCCTAACTAATATCCTATATTCCTAACTTATATGTTGAAATAAAGGCATATCTATGCATTTATTTCGATAGGAAAGGGTAAAAAAATGAAATATATCATATTAATTATTCTAATAGTGAAATTCTAATAAATATATTTAGCTAAATATAACATAATCTTTTCCTTCAATTAATCTTGTAGATTGGAGATTCCTTTCAAATTCACCATTAGTAAGATCTAATTTTACACATATAATTAAAGGTGGCTTTGCCTCTGTAAAATGTACCACAGGTATACGTGCCAATACAGCTCTTTCTTTGGGACAATATAGTTCAACAAGGCGACCTATTTTATTCTTATCAATGTCACAAAATGCAACTACCTTATTAATATTTTCTGGTTTTAGCATTCGGACAAATCGTCTACCTGCTTTCCCTGCATTCCAAACAGTAAAATGTTTCCACAGTGGTAATATACTTTTTTCAAGTCTATAGAGTTGAATTTCTTGTATCCTATTTTTGGTCACAGTAAATGTAGTGGCATCTTTGTGATACCTATAAATAACAAGGTTTTTATCTATTCTATGTAATTCACCTCCTGTGTCAATATGAGCATAAAAAAAAATTAAGTCTTCTGGAGTACCTTGACCACTTTCAATAAAGCCACCAACTTTATCAAATACAGATCTATGACAAAACCAAGTAGGCATAAGAATTGTAGGTCCGTAAGACGTATAAATTTGTAATTTTAATTCGTCATTACTGAGATTATTCGCCCAATTAACAAAACGAGGTGTAGAGTTTACAGGCTGCCTTGAGATTCGACTACCTACAATCGCATTGTGATGTAGATTGGCATACTCCCACTGTAACATAATTCGGTCGTTAAGCATGATGTCATCAACATCTTGAAAACACAAAAACTTTCCGGTACTAGCAGTTACCGCCCCATTTTTCGCTGCTCCAACTCCTTTCGTTTTCAGTGATCCAGTAATAATAAATGAAATTCCACGGGTATTAAAATACTTCAACCAAGTCAAAAGAAGTTCATTTGTACGATCAGTACTTCCATCGTCATAAACGACGATTTCTACAACAATTTCTGTATTAAAAACAGTTTGATTAGCTATAGATTTCATGCACGATGAAATCCATTTTTCACCATTAAATATAGGAATTATTATAGAAATATCTACCATATTCCATAACGTTACATTTTTGAAGTGAGTTCAACTACAAAATCATTTATGTGTTGATACTACATTAACAAGATTAAAAGCTAAGCTACGTAATATGAATTAATGAATTAAAAAATCTTGTTGAAAGGATCAAGGTCGTAACTTTTGATTTAATTGTAAATTGTTAAACAACAGTAAACAAAAACAAAACCAAGGAAGTTACACTCTACCCGGAATGTTCACACTCATAGACTAATACATAGACTAATTATAATTATAATGGACGACCAAGGAAGTTACATTCTACCCGGAATGTTCACACGCGCTTCAAAATAGTTCCGTAAAGTACCACGACATGAGTGGAGTGTGTCTCTTTCTACTAAATAAAGCGCCAATCGCCATATATAAGTGTGGCCATGCGTAGTTTGCAAATTACTACTAAGTAATTCTACTAATTTCAGAAACACTTTTTGCATTGCATAAGTAATTACGTAATAATTAAAATAAGCACATTTTAGAACTCACTATGATTATTACAATACATTTTATGCTAATTTATTTATCGACGTGTATGAATAAAAAGGATTTAACGATTACCGAATATGTAAAAATCTAACATCTAAATAGTTTTATTTACACTGGCAATTGCAAGAAAGGGACAACATCCACTCTTGTCGTTGTCTTGCTCAGAATGTTTTTCCCCTCTGTTAAGTAAAAAACAAATGTCAACTTTATGAGTAACGAAATAAAGTATATTTTTATTTTTGAAATATTGCTTCGTAGTAATTCCAATTATATAAGTTCCTTGTAGACGACTGACTCTAGTACTTTTCCTGAACCCTTATGACTAAAACGCCGCCAACGGCAATTTACATGAAACTACCTTCATTACATGAAAGCTCTTTGGTACCTACTTATCCCTCTATTTTTTTAATTAAAATTAATAAAACATTTTAAACTATCCAAATGATTATGTTTAAAATGTTTCAATTATTTCATAATTTGAAATAAAACTAGCAAAAAGCAGAGCTTTGTAAGGGCTCGCAAAGTTAACTACCTAGTAGTATTGTTAGGAAAGTATTTTTATGAGAATTACCTACATCTTTTAATGCGGAGCTGTCCAACGCAAGGCCCGCGGGCCGCATGCGGCCCTCAGCTTGTGATTGTGCGGCCCGCGAAGTGTTTTTAATCTTTCGCAACGATTTGTTTCGTATTTGCCCAAACGTTTTGTCCCAAATTCCATAAATTACATACACAAAATTTAATGTCTTTTTCGTGCGGGATGGCTGTAAGAAATCTCACTACGAGATAAGCTAGTCTTTTGTACTATTATATTTTATTTCATAAATCCCTTAACTGTATTTGCATTATCCTTACCTGTGTTTAATTTTCTGTAATTTTCCTTGAAATTGTTATTTTTTTGTTTTTAATTCGTTTTTTATTTGGAAATTTGTGAATTATCTTTGAGGCCCTCCAATCTCTTCAGTACTTCATAGTATTCCCAGAATGGTATCTGTCTTGGACAGCCCTGTTTTAATGTATGGACTTTATTTATAATCTATTAATTATCTAACCTAAAAAATCCAGCGTATTTTTACCCTAAGATTATATTCGAATCAAAGGCGTAGTCAGGCTTTGGTCTAGGAGGGCGCAGGAAAATAAAACTAAAATAAAAAAAACATGTTTCTAAGACTAATTTTTTTAGTACTTACAAGAAAAATTCCTTAAAATTTTAGTTCTTTAAGATTGACTAAGTAAGTTTGCTAAAAACAACGTAATTTTAATATTTGAAAAGCTCTAAACTTGAAAATAAGATTCGATTTTGATTTTTAAAACGGCATTCGACGGAATTTTTTTACTACTAAAATATTGTAGAATACTAAAAAATGATTTGTTGAAATATTTCGAAGTTTTCGTCAACGATTACTTCCAAACAGATAAACCGATTTGATGATTTATGCATTAGACGTAATGTTTTTAAGAATAGAGCTGATTAGTTGTACTCGATCTGTACGAATCTGGAAGTAATATTAAAAAAATCTGTTTCGTTAATTTTTTTTGTGGGATTTTTCAAAATTTTATCAAAATCCCTTGGGCCCATTTGGTTCAAATTTTCAGGAAGTCTAAGTTGAGTGGAATCCAATCGAATGCCATCAACCGCGTTTCAATCGGTCCAGCCGTTAAAAAGTAATGAGATGTTTACATACAGATTACAGACACACACACACACACACACACACACACACACACATACAGACAGACACACTGACGTCATCGCGAAAATAGTCGAAAAAGGTTCCTAGGGCATAAAACGTGGACATCTGAAGAAAACTCGATTTTTAAAAATCGGAGCAAAAGCAGTAACTTCCTTTTCTACATACGTAGCGGGAAGTTAAAAAGTACAAGTGTATTAACAGATTAATATTGTATTAAAATGGAGTGAAGGAAAATGAATTAAATTAACTAAATTGACCGCCCCGTTGGTCGAGTGGTTAGAGACCCTGACTACGCAATCAACGAGGCTCGGGTTCGATCCCCGACGGGGACAGGCATTTGTGTGATGAGCATAAATGTTTGTATTTCCGGGTTTGGGTGTTTATTATATATATTCTAGTATTTATATATGTATTTCTATGTATAAGTATCGTTGACTAACACCCATAACACAAGCAAATAATTTGCTTACTTTGGGGTTAGATCAGTAAGTGTAATTTGTCCCGTGAATTATTATTATTATTATTATTAAATTTACCACGCCGAAACAGCATTTTAACTCGTTAGCATTTTAACTCATTACTTGTATTGCGTTAGTAGTAATAAAATTTTAATACAACATGTATCTTCTATTTTTTTAGTGTTTTTTAAAATGGTATTTTAATGGTAGATCATATCTACACATGAATTAAACTACCATAACAAACATTTATAACCTTATAAATAATACAATGGCAAATTTGACGTTCAATTTTATGACCAGTTGGTGGTCACATCTATCATCTATATATCCAACCGTAAAGCAGTAATTCGTTCACCCTGTATTGATTGGACCCCTTTTAAAGAATAAACCATCTAGTATTCTATCAGGCAGTTTGTAAAAGGTGAACGATTGGCTACACGTATTAATATCAATTTGACTACAAGGTATTAGAGTTCCGCAATGTCTTGCCTGAGTATATGGTACCGCCGCCTTACTTAATCCTGCCACAATAGAGTCAATGTTTGTCATTTTCGTGTTTCAATTTGTGGGTTAAGGTAGCCGTTATACTTATTCAAGTGGCGTTAAAGCCTCGCCACACGAACGATAGGACCGCAACATTATAGTAATATATATCATGTTAAGCTCTATTTTTAATTTCCTTAATTTTCAAGGAAAATATTGATTGAAAAATAGCAACATTGTCTTAATTTGCATATGCTGCTGCAACAAATTTTATATCAAAGTTTTGTGACGATACTCAACAGATGGCACCTATGTATTACCAATTCTTGGTTACGGCTACCAAGTTCTAAGAAAACATAGCCTGTTCACACTAAAGATCAAAGAGTATAACAATACTACGTAAGCTTCACACGCGCTTCAAAATCGTTCCGAAGAGTACCACGACATGAGTGAAGTGTGTCTAATGGTGTGACTGATATATTAGTATTCGCTAAGATATTAGTAATATTGAAAGGATTCGTGGATTAGTAATCCGGCGAACTGTAATATGCTAATATTTCATATTCGCCTAATATCTGTAACGGCTATCCAAAATGAATCGGATAATATCATCCGGTCTTCGGAATAGTTCGGATTCACTAGATTGGCGTCCGTCGGATTCGTGAAAATATTAAAATATTTTCACGATACGCCACGTCGTACGTACGAATGAGACAGACGTATTTCCTGCAGTATTACTGTTGTATTAAGGTCCAAATTACAGTGAAATATTAGTTAATACTGAATAAAATAAAATATTTTCCTGTCGTATCAGTATAAGATTTTATTACTATTGCTTTAAGGTCCAATTTACAGTGAAATATTAGTTAAGACATTTTCCTGCCGTATCAGTATCTGATCTTATTACTGTTACTTTAAGGTCCAAATTACAGTGAAATATTAGTTAATACTGACATATTAGTTAAGACATTATAATATTTCAAAGTTAATATATTAGTATCACCTAATCTTGAGAAATATCGGTATTAACCCATCTCTAAGTGTGTCTCTTTTCTACTAAATAAAGCGCCAATCGCCATGTAATAAAATATAAAATAAATCGCGGCCTTGCGTAGTTTCCAAATTACTACTAAGTAATTCTACTAATTTGAGAAACAGTTTTTGCATTACATAAGTAATTACGTAATAATTAAAATAAGCACATTTTAGAACTCACTGTGTTAATTACAATACATTTTATGCTAATGTATTTATCTACGTATATGAATAAAAGGGATTTAACGTTTACCGAATATATAAAAATCTACCATCAGATAGTTTTATTTACACTGGCAATTGCAAGAAAGGGACAACATCCACTCTTGTCGTTGTCTTGCTCAGAACGTTTTTCCCCTCTGTTAAGTAAGAAACAAATGTCAACTTTATTTGTTACGAAATGAAGTACATTTTTATTTTTCAAATATTGCTTCGTAACAATTCCAGTTATGGTATATAAGTTCCTTGGTACTACGGCTTTTTTTTTTTTTTTTTCTTTTTGGCATGGGCGTTAAGCAACTGCCATGATCAAGTAAAACGAGGAAACATATTTTAGACAATAAACTAGGATTTGGAATTTGGATTGACAGGAAAATAGAGGATCAGAAAGTAATCAAAATAACATAGATACTAAAATTATAAATTATTTACAACAATAATATTTAAATAAATATATACAGAGATAATACTTAGTAATTTGTATAATATTTACAAGTGGGTTAATATTAATTTGGTATTAGATACTAAATGTATCTAACTACGCTTAAATATTAATATTATTTTCTTGAATGAATAATGAAAGAATATTATACATACAAGGGTTTAATAACAGGGTTAGAATGGATGTAGGTAAAGGAATGTCATTAGAATATAGATTGTTATATAATGATGAATGATTGTATTTAGGACAAGCAAAAAATATATGATTGAGATCTCCAATATCAGTGCCACACTCACAAACATTGCTATCTTTGATGTGTAGCTTGAAGAGGTGTTCAGGAGAATTAGTGTGACCAAGCCTCATTCTGGTGATAACAGATGTTGACAACTTATTTAATTTCACTACAGAAAACCAAGGTTTAGAAGGTATCAATGGTTGTAATTGGGAATAGGTTTTGCCTTTCACCAATGTACCACTATCCCAGACACTTTGCCATGACTGCTTAAGATGGAGTTTAGGGAGAGCAGCTAGATCATGGCAATAATTAATGTAGGGGTATAAATCACCACACTGCACTGCCTCTTTAGCACACCGATCAGCTCGCTCATTTCCAGTGATATTACAATGGCTTGGAACCCAGGCAAAGTAAATAATATGATTATATTTAAAAGTACATTTGTATAAAAGATTTCTTAAGTCTAAAATAATAGGAGGAATAAATTTGGATTTTAAAGGGAACTTTTGCAAACAATGTAGAGCACTCAGTGAATCAGTCAGAATCATACACTTGGGTAGTTTCATAATGTGTATGTATTCTACAGCTTTATAAAGTCCATAACATTCACCTGTAAATACAGATGCTTCCGGTGGAAATTTGATTTTTTGAACAATATTGTATTGTTTATGGTATACACCTATTCCAACATTACTATTATTTTTGGATGCATCAGTAAAAATCAAATGAAAATCTTGCCATTTTTATTGATAATATTGTTAAAATATTGATTGGCATACAAAGATTGTTTATCTATACCTAAATTTACTACAACAGGCTGCAGAGTTAATGATTCATAATTGTGTTTATATAAGGGATTTATAGGGGATGTAAAAGTAAAAGGCTTAAGGCTGTGATATTTCATATAGCTGTATACAAGGGCTGGGATTGTTTTGTGTTTCCAATACTTATCTGACATTAAATCACTAAGACTAGAGAGCTTTGTAAGCAGAGGGTGATTTTGTGATTCCAAAGTGCGAAGGAAAAACCTGTCAGATAGATATTTACGTCGTAAATGTAATGGAGGTTCAGCACATTCTACTTGTAGGGCAGAAACAGGGCTGGATTTCATTGCTCCTAGAACAATTCGTAATGCTTTAATTTGAACAGAGTCAATTTTCTTTAGACCAATCTTACTACATGGTTCTAGTAAAAACATTCCATAATCCAATAAACTTCTTATTAATGCATTATACATAAGTTTTAATGTAGATGGGTGTGCACCCCACCAAACCCCAGAAACACATCTCATTAAATTGATATTACGTTCACACTTTGCTGCTATATACTCACAATGATCTAGTCCTTGGAGTTTATTATCTAGTATTATACCTAAGAATTTTGTTTTCGATTTAACAGGAATTGAACTATTTTTGTAAGTAATATTTATAGGGGGTGGAAATTTTGAACGAGAAAATAAAACTATGGAACTTTTAGAAACAGAAATATCAAGACCATTGTTATTAAGCCAAGTCTGTAGGGATAGAATAGACATGGAAAGATTATCACAAGCCATCTGTATAGATTTGTCAGTTGAGTATAAAAGGAGGTCATCAGCATACTGAAGAACATTTACATTGCTAGTTGCTACAGTTTCTATATCATATGAGTATATGTTGTAAAGGATTGGACTTAAAACAGAACCTTGTGGAAGACCTTTATATTGTTGTCTTTTTAAATTATTAGGGTCATTTGCTAAATTAATAGTTCTATTGTATACAATATTCATAATAACATTAATTAAATAAAATGGTATGTTTAATTTCACTAGCTTATTTTTCAGAATTGATAGAATTACATTATCATATGCTGAGGATATATCTAAAAAAGCTGCTACAACAGATTTGTTATGAGTAAAAAGGTACTACGGCTTGACTTTTGATTTTGAGTTTTGTCCACAGAACAATAATATTATAACTGATGGGTTTTGTCTTTTGCCTCAGTATTTGGTATATAATATTAGTCTAGAAAAACGGCGGGAAACTTCGAAAAGCGCGATTTTATTCTCCTGGCGAAAATTTAATTTTATTGTTATTTATTCAGTGGAGTTTGTTTTTTTCCGTAAATATAGTATTTTTGATTTATCTTTGTAATATAAATTATTATTTCTAGCTGTATATATATATATATTATAGGGTAAGCTCTTATCTTTTTTATTAGACTTAAGTATGAATGAACCCCCTGATCCAGGGGGCACAGCCCCTTTTCCTACTAATTTTATAACAATAGAATGCGACGAGTCAGGTATGGATACAGACCAATCCGTGAATTCTATAAATAAATCTAGAAAACGCAACCATTCCCACAAAATTTGCAAACACTGTAATAAAAAAAAGAGAAAACACATTGGCAACCAAAAAGATATTGGCTGTTCATGTCGGGATGAAATTACTGTTATAGATTCAGAGATTACATTACCTTCACTTCCTCACACTGAAATAGCATTAACTAACAGTTTACCACAACAAAATCAAATAAGCCGGAGAATGTATAATCATTTAGATGCATCACCATATACTATTCACATACAAAGGCTACAAACAAGTCAAAATGATGGTACAACTCTTCACCCAATGACTGTTGGCAGGATGTTAAAGCAAAATAAAATTAATAATATTACCAATGGTAGCTTAAAGAGAATAGGGAGGAATAGAATTGCATTATCATTTAATTCATATCAAAGTGCTAATGAATTTCTGAGTAATAAAATATTAAGCGACTACAATTTAAAAGCTTTTATACCTTCTTTCACTATTACTCGAGTTGGTATAGTGAGAGGTATACCACCAGAGTGGACTCTGGAAGAAATTATGGAAAATATTTCTACACCAATTGGATGTGGCAATATAATAAAAGTTAGACGTATAAATTACAAAGTCATGGTTGAAGGAGTACCCGTATGGAAACCTACCCAATCTGTTGTTATCCATTTTGTTGGCCAGATTTTACCCAAACGCATATTTATTTGCTTCAATTCCCTACCAGTTGATCTATACATATTCCCAACTATACAATGTTATAACTGTTGTCGCTATGGTCATACTAAAATGCAATGCAGGTCTAAGCCTAGATGTTATAGATGTGGTCAGGAACACAGCGGTGAATCATGTAAAGTAGATGATGATTGCGTAAAATGCTGTTTGTGCTCAGGCTCACATGCTGCAACCAACAAGGCATGCCCTGAGTTCAAGCGTCAGAAAGATATTAAAGTTTACATGGCTCAAAACTGTGTCTCCTATTCTGAAGCATCTAAGTTACATCCACCAGTCTCCAAATCATATGCAGATGTATTATTAACTTCAAAACCTACATACTCCGATGATGGCAATCTATCCGTACCATCCAATAGTACTTCATATAAAAAAACAGTATTTCTCAAACCTCGAACTCCAACAAAAACAAGTAGAGGATATGACAAAACAGATCATAATAAAATACTTAATGAATTTTCAATACCTACTCCTGATGGCTGCGCTCTACTACATAGGAATGGAAAAAATAATACAAATGAATTACAAAATCCTTTAATTTCAGAAACCATAGAATTGTTACAAACTTTAGCTCGTTCTAGTCCTTATTTACCGTCCAACGCTGCCCCATTAATTGAAATATTATCAAAATCAATACCCATTAACAATGGATACACACAAGCACAACATAATACAGTGGAATTGCCGTAGCGCAATAAGTAATAAAAATGATTTAATATATTTAATTAATAACCACAATCCTTATTTAGTTTGTCTATCTGAAACTTGGTTAAAACCAAGTTTTAGTTTTAGATTTAAAGGTTATAATACGGTCAGACAAGATCGTTTTGATGGATATGGCGGTGTTGCAATACTCATAAGGAAAAATATTCCTTATGTAGTAGTACCGATCTCTATCCCTGTAAATAATGATAATTTTTCTATAGTAGCTGTAAGTGTAAATAATATCTGTTATATATCTGTATATATTCCTCATCCCTCATCAACCATTTTAAATAAAATGAATACTATAATAAGTACCATGCCTAAACCTTTGGTTTTATTGGGAGATTTTAATTGCCACCATGAATCCTGGGGTAGCCACAGAACGAATAGTTATGGTGAACAACTATTAGACATCATTGACTTAAACAATTTGTGCATATTAAATTCTGGTTTACCAACACGCCGTACTCACCCATCGGAAGGTGATAGTGTAGTAGATTTGTTTATCTGCTCTCCTAACTTAGCACCGATATTTACATGGTCAGTATTACCTTCTACACACGGAAGTGATCACTTTCCTATAGTAATTTCATCTTTCACTTCAAACCACCCAGTCTCCACAAAAAACCATAATCATAAGAAATTCAAACTTAAATACGTAACTGACGAAATGTGGCAAAATTTCAGTAAGAAAATGGAGGAAAATATATGTAGCATAACCCCCACTCATGATATTAACGTTCAGTCAGATATGTTGACTGAAATTATAATTAACACAGCTAACTCGATGTTCCCTACTGTGTGCAGATCTACACATATTCCTTGTCCTCCTTGGTGGGATAGTGAATGTAAAGAAGCACTAAAGAACAGGAAATGTGCTGAAAAGACCTATCGCTATAATATGTCTGAGGAAAATTACGAGAATCTAATAGAGATAATGAATAATTCAAAAAAACTATTTAAAAAAAAGAAAAGAGAAAGTTGGCAGAAGTTCTGTCACTCGATATCTCCAAACACTGCTCCATCTGAAGTTTGGTTGAACATCAAAAAGTTCCGATCAGTTTTTAATGACTCTCCATCAACCTTCATTAACCCCACAGTAGTTGAAAATTTTCTTAATTATATAGCTCCTTTAACTGTCAATGAAAATATTAATATACATGAAAATGATGACGAGACAACTTCAGATTTATCTTCACCATTTTCCTTAGATGAATTAAAAAATATATTAAATAACACTAAAGATACTGCTGCAGGTAATGATGGAATAGTTTATTCGTTTATAAGCCACCTGGGAAATAGTTCTTTGTCATATTATTTAAATATCATAAATTCTATAATAGATTCTGGAAAAATACCACCATCGTGGAAAACGCAAATAATTTTACCAATCTTAAAACCAAACAAAGGTCCTTTTGAAGCATCATCCTATCGCCCTATCGCCTTATCATCAGTTCTGATCAAAATAATTGAACATCTCATTAAAAATCGTCTAGAGTGGTATTTAGAAAGTAATAAATTTTTGGCCAATAGTCAGTACGGTTTTAGGAAAGGTAAGAGTACGACAGATAATCTAAGTCTTCTAACTACAGATATTAGAATATCTTTTACATTAAATAAATCATTACTATCAGTTTTTCTTGATTTAACTTCAGCATATGATAGCGTCTTACTTCCGGTGTTACAAGAAAAGCTATCTAAATTAAATATCCCAAGTAAATATATTAAATTCATCATAAACTTATTATATAATAGACCAATCAATCTTATAGTCGATGATGTAGTACATACACGACTGGTATCTAAAGGATTACCACAGGGATCCGTGCTAAGTCCCCTTCTATACAATGTTTACACCCATGACATTGAACACTTTCTAGATAGAAATGTCAATATTTTACAATATGCCGATGACCTTGTATTATACACAATTGACCAAAACATTTATAATGCTGGTATGCTAATGAATTCAACCCTGAATAAATTACAGAAATGGCTAGACATAAATGGGCTTCAAATTTCTCCATCTAAAAGTACTACCGTACTATTTACAAGACAACGATCTCCACCCAGACCATCAATACTTTTTGGCAATAAACTTATACCTTATAAAGATGACACGAAATTCCTAGGTGTATTAATTGATTCAAAACTCTCTGGAATCTTACATTGCAACTATATAGCGAATAAATGTGAAAAACTAACAAACATAATAAGATGCTTATCAGGTATATGGTGGGGCGCTCATCCTTTTTATCTAAAACTTATTTATAACGCAATTATAAGAAGCATTCTTGATTATGGATTATTCACACTCGAACCTTGTAATAAATCTGGCCTTAAAAAACTTGACAAAATACAGTCAAAATGCTTGAGAATTATATGTGGCGCGATGAAATCTAGCCCAATCAATGCGTTACAAATTGAGTGTGTTGATCCACCCTTACATTTAAAACGCCAATTTATTTCTGATCAATACGTTTTTCGCTGTGTGCAATTCTTAAATCATCCTCTTATGGAAAAACTACAATTTTTATCCGAGCTTATTGATATCTCCCCATACTGGGCACATAAACCTATCCCATGCCTCGTAATTAGTTATAGAAAATATTTATCACTCTTAGCTCCTATTTTTCGTTCATCTGTTCTACCCATATTCACTTGCAACTATGAAGCACTTTTTACAAAAACGCAAATTATTTTTAATCTAGGTATTCAAAAACGTGATCAAAATGCTAATGTTCTTTTCAACTCCATTATTAATGAAAAATTTTCAAATTTCGACCTTATTTTTTGTGATGCATCTAAACATAACAACAATAACCATGTTGGTGTAGGTATTTTCCATTTACAATACAAAATCACACAAAAAGTAAAACTTCCACCTGAAGCTACCATATTTTCGGGGGAATGCCTTGGAGTATTTAAAGCTGTAGAATATGTATTACTATTTAAACTGTCGAAAGCAATAATATTCACAGATTCACTAAGCACTTTACAAGCACTTGACAACTTATCACTCAAAAAAATGCAACACCCGTTGATTTATGATATTAAGAAGTTGCTAAGCAGGTGTCGTGAAAGACAATATGACGTATATTTATGCTGGATACCAGGTCATAGTGGTATTTATGGCAATTGTAAGGCTGACGAACTTGCAAATGATGCAATTCTAAATGGCGACGTTTTTCCTTACTTGATTTATAGCCCCGATTTAAAATCATTTTCAAGACAATCACTCTTTGCGTCCTGGCAAGAGACATGGAATCACAATAGCAAACAAAAGGGCTCTTATTACTTTAATATTCAACCAACAATACCACAAAAACCTTGGTTTTTTACTATTAAATTTGATAGAAAAAGTTCTAGTATAATAACAAGATTAAGACTAGGACACACAAGTACTCCTTATCATCTCGCTAAATTGAAAATTTTAGAACACCCAAATTGCGCATGTGGAGAGGATGTGGCGGATGTTAACCACATTTTCTTCTCGTGCACTAAATTTGATAATTCCTCATTATTTGAATCTATAATTGCATTAAAAATTCCGCTGCCTGTATCTATACCTTTTCTTTTATTTTATAAAAGTTATAAAATTTATAAATTACTATCTGTCTTTGTTTTAAATAACAATATATCAATCTAATTGTTACTGTAATATAGTGTATAAATTATTTAAAAATTGTATATAATTAATTTGATTTTAAGATATATTTGTTAATATTGATCTAACTTTACTGAATATAAAAAAAATATCGTTTTTAGGTTTTTCTTATTTACAAAAAGTTTTCCCGTCTGTTTTGTCATTGGCATTGATGTTCACAAACGTTTGCCATTAAAGAAAGAAAAAAAAAATATTAGTCTATGGTCTTTTGTCACTTGTGATTGTGCTTGTGATTTTTTTTTTTTTTTTTTTTTTGGCATGGGCGTTAAGCAACTGCCATGATCAAGTAAAACGAGGAAACATTTTTTTTAGACAATAAACTACTTTAAACTGATAGTAAAACTACAATGATATTTACATAAAATTAAATATTTACACAAATAAAACTAATATCGATCCTCTGTTTCGCTAAATAATAATTTAAAAAGTCGCAGAACCAAAAATGACGTCCGCCAAATTTTATGTTTCCCGCGCTTTTTTCTACAAAATACTTAAAGATTCATCACTCAAGCAACGAGCTCAGCAGATGTCAAATGAGTTTGTGCTTGTGATTTCTGAATGTGTTTGTGATTTGCGAATTGTGATTGTGAATTTGTATTTTGTAAGAATTAGATTATTTTTCATTCAATTCAGATTTCTGTAGCCCTTTATAATGGGAATCAAAGAGGCTGTAATTTATTTAGATAATCAATGGAATACTTATTACGCCGGTCAAACAGTAAATGGAAGAATAGAATATGTTTTTGATAGCCCAAAAAAAGTTAGAGGTATGCATCTATATTCTATTTACAAATGGTTACATGTATAGGTCTGACTCATTGTTATTATAAATGCTTTTCCCCCGCGAACTCGTATCCGGGAGGCTATTTTTACAAAGGTTTTCTAAAAGAATTTTCTGAATTCTTTTCATGCGGTTTCCTAGAATTGAATATTTGAATGCTGTGTTGTTATTTAATCACAGCAGAAGAAAAGTCACGACTGTTTTATTTAGTTTTAAAGCTTTTTTTTAATAGTCTTGTCATTAAAATATATTTTTAAGGTATTCACGTAAAAATAAAGGGTGAAGCTCACACCGAGTGGAGTGAAAGTAAGCAAGAAGAAGACTCTGAAGGACGTACCCAGTCAACTGACACCCTTCACACAGGCAATGAAGAGTATTTTCAAATATCATATTACCTTTTGGGAAGTAGTACAGGTATTGTCACAACTAAGTATAGATCTATAAAATACCTTAAAAATAATGCTATCCTTATGCCTTTAGGTTTAATCCTATGAATTTGAGTGTGAGAGATTAGGTAACAATTGTTAATAAAGGTGTATTAGAAGCTTACTGTCAGAAATCTATACATAGTATAAAATAAAGTTGCTTCCATTGTATGTTTGCTTATATCTCTCTTCCTGTCTCCATTTTTTGGTGTTTTTTTAACACAATGAATTTGATCTAGATCGGTGTATAATTGTATGATTGGGTTTGTTCATAAACGGCATTTTGCTTTTGCTGGAGATAGCAGGACAGACTGCCTTAAAATGGGACATGGAGTTACTTTATCTATACATGTCATGAATATATGAAACTATTGTTTAGGGTAATTGACATTGTGCCATAGGTATAATTATAGTATATTTATATAGTATAGTACATTGTGTGTAAGATCTGCTTTTGCTTGTGTAGAATAGAAAATATAGTATTTATTCTGACAAAATTCTATTTAGTTAAATTATATTATGAATTTTATTAACATACTATAATTTTTATTTATATCATTATGTTAGAAATAAAATTTACCAACAATATTTTATATTTTATTGTATTTTTTACTTTGGCAAGCTGTACAATGAAAGTACAAGTATATGTACATAGACTCAATTGTTGAAAAATGATTTTGAGTAACATTAAAAGCTTGGGTTTAGAAACATTTTACTTTAATAGAGGAAAGGTGAAGGTATGGGGTGATTCTGAAACATCTACCGATAACCCCCACTCATTTTATGTTTAGCGGAGATAGCTTTTTCTAAATTTCAATCTAATGCAGGTTATGATTGAAGTGCTAGAAATTTGCCCAGTTGACTGGGAACCTACTTTTTTTTGCTAAATATAATATCTAAAGAGCATATTGGATTTAGGTCCTCCCTTGAAATAGGAGTACAACAGAGCGAGGCTATTTTAGGGTCCCGTACCTAAAATGTAAAACAGAACCCAATTATTAAGCCTCCACTGTTTGTCTGTTATCAGGCTGTATCTCATAAACCGTGATAGCTAGAAAGCTGAAATTTTCACAAATTATGTGTTTTCGATGCTGCTATAACAACAAAAACTAAGAATAATAAAAAATGTAAATATAGGGGAGTCCGTATACAATAAACGTGTTTTTTCGTATTTTTGCTATGATGGTACAGAACCCTTTGTGCACGAGTCAAACTCGCACTTGGCCGATTTTATTAAACAACTAGCTGTGCCCGCGACTTCGTTCACGTAGAATAAATTCTAAAATAAAAACCCGCATAGTTCCCGTTCCCGTGGGATTTCCAGGATAAGAACTATCCTATGTCCTTTCTTGGGTCTCAAACTATATTTGTACCAAATTTTATCCAAATCGGTTCAGTGGTTTGGCCGTGAAAGCGTAACAGACAGACAGACAGAGTTACTTTCGCATTTATAATATTAGTATGGATTAGGTCAACTAAACTATGACTATATTTATGTATGATTTGTTACACAAATATGAAGAGGATATTTTAGGTTAGGTTAAGCTATATTAGGTTATCACTGCATGAAGAGCTGTTTAACATTTAATATAAAAACTGCATTTTTGGCAAACAGGAATAAAAGCGTTTCATTCCTGTTCGCTAGATTCCCATCACCTCCTTACCCCTTCCCCTCTGATGAAGCATATTTCTGAACTATTACCAAATTGAAATAACATGCAATAAATTATTTTTGATAACTTGGCAAATTGCTTGTTTTATATTTGTATATCGTCGTTGAAGTGACAATATCTCCTAACTAATATTTTTAAACAAATTTACCTTTTTATTGCATTAGACGTAAAATTCAGTTTTGCATCTATATAATTTTCTCTTATCTTTTAACAATTATCAGAAGAAATCTATATATATAAAAGAAAGTCGTGTTAGTTACTCCACTTATAACTCAAGAACGGCTGAACCGATTTAGCTGAAAATTGGCATGGAGGTAGTTTAGAGCCAGGAGAAGGACATAGGATATTTTAGAATTTTTTCCACGCGAACGAAGTCGCGGGCACAGCTAGTAATAAATATTTAAAAAATATATATAAATTAAACTTTGGTGCGCTCTCCTGTAAAACTGCTGATTTGTAGATCCGATACTGTTAATAGGGACAGGCGATTTGTGTAACAGTTTTTGTATTGGGTTTTTATTTTTTATTTTATAAAAGAAAATAATCAAATGGTCCTTTTGATAGAAAGAGATAACCATTGCCTATTGATAACAAAGATGTTAATGGTTGTTGAGATGAAATTGCCATCTGTGTGGCAGGTTGAACTGCATCACACAGGTTTATTTAAATATTGCAATCATATTGTAGGGTCTGAAATAGAGATTCCAGCAGGAAAACAAGTTTACAATTTTACTGCTGCCTTGCCACCAGTTTTGCCATCTTCTTTTGAGGGTCAATATGGCTATGTAAGGTATACAGTGAAAGTTACTTTGGACAGACCATGGAAATTTGATCAAGAGACCAAAATAGCTTTTACAGTCATTAATACATTGGATCTAAATCTAAATCCATCTTACAGGGTAAGAAAATATTTTTATTAAATTGAAATTAATTTGTATTTAGTATAAGTTAATATTAATATTTGTTCAAAATAGAAATAAAATCATGTACCATGTCAATACAGATTCACATCTGGTATAGTTATAAGTTAAGTAAAACATTAGGCAATGCAATTACTGTTCAATTCTTATCTATAAAATTGTTTGTTTCAAATCTGCAAGTTAAAATGTCATTTTAGTAAACTGTCATTGCACTGTATGCATTTACACAACAGTGCAATTATATTGCTTACGTTAGTAATGCAATCGTTTTTTAAATTTGGTGTTATTTTTTTATTCTTATTTTAATAGGTAATAATAATTTGTCTGCTTCGTGGTTTAGAGATAGTCTAATCGGCTCCAACCTTGAGGTCACAAGTTCGATCCCCGGGTCAGGCAGTGTTATTGATGTTTTTTCAAGGTTTTCTCGAATGTCTAATCCTCAGTAGCAGCTTGGAGTCTGGAGGAGTGATGTATTACCAATCCCGTGCCTCGGCTGAGCACTGTAAATTGTCGGTTCCGGTTATTGCTAGAAATAGTCGATAATCATTAACATGTCAGTAAATGATGAGATGAGGATCACCACTTATTTCACCAACCGACAAACCGGTGAATCATGGTGAACCGGAATGTCTACAGACTTTCTATTTACTCTGCCTACCCCTCAAGGGAAGCAGGCGTGATGATACTTTAATAATATTGGGGTCACATATAGATTTGATGTATCTGATTATCATATTTTGATATCACAAGCAGTAGGCTATTAAGTTTTATAATGGAATTGCAAAATTGCTATGATTTAATGTGTTAACAAAATTTATGTAACACAATAGTAGATAGAATATATTGCTGAATTAAAATACAAACTATGTAGTGATGATATCATAAGGAGATTTCTTATTAATACTTATTTCTAGAACTGCTTACATAAGCAGTGTCATCAATGAAAATCAAATATAGTGTTTTACATCAATATGTTATAGCAGTTATGAATTATTTACAACAATTCATTCTTAAGAATGTCACCAGACAAATAATTTACAAGGTTATAGAGTTCTGCATTGTTTCACCTGGGTCTGGTTTCACCTCCTTACCTATTCCTGCTGCAATAGCATCAGTGCTTGTCGCTGTCGTGTTCCGCTTTGGAGGGTAAGGTAGCCAGTAACTTATGCATGTAGCATAAGACCATACCACAAGATAGCAATACACCATTAACACCTTTGCTGTCTATAGGCGATGGTTGACTTTTTCCATCAGGAGACTCATCTGCTTGTATGCTATCTTATAATATAAAATAAAAACAAATGAAATAATTTATAACTGGATTTTTAACATGTTTGTTCTTTTTTTATATTACAAGAGGGCAAACAAGCAAATGGCTCTACTAATGGAAAGAGACAACCATCACCTATAATTACCCAAAGATGTATTAATGCGTTGCTATCTTTGAGGGGTATAAACAAGGGTTAATGCCACATCCATAAGTTTACCAGCTACCTTACCCTCCAAACTGGAACCGGGTACCATTCCGAAATATCGCATCTGTGAGAGGTGTCTATGTGTGCGTTGCTCAAATATCACATGTATGTAGATTGACTACTGTTAGTCTCCAGTATACTTTGCCCTGGACCAGATTTCCTCCCATACAAAAAAATAAAAAAATAAAATCAGTTTATAAAATACCCAGTTCTCAGATAAAAGTACAGTCAAATGAGACACTTCTTTTTAGGCAGTCGTTTGAAGATATTTATTTCCTAGTTCTTCAACATTTATAAAGTTTTTGTTGCTGTTCTCTTAACATTTCTCATTTGTACATAACATATATTTAGGATCTCAAAAATGATACAATACTGTAATTTAAATATAATATAGCTTAAATGTCTCAAATTACTTGTATTCCACATATTCGTTCTATATATGCCTGGTTTCTATATTTATTTATCATCAAATTAAATTATCAATATCTCTTTAACATTATAAAGCTATATACAAAGTGTTTTATGCATTTTTTACACTTTTCAGCAAGTAGCTTTTGTTTTATTTATACTTATTTCACACAAGTCAGGGTTTCCTCAACTATACACAGGAATGTACTTGCTCGAGTTTGTTTTGGTTTGTTTATATACAACTCTATTCTAGTGCTTGTTTTTACTATGTAATTGCTATGGTGGTATGTATGATTATTGAAAATGAACTAAACAACAGGAAAAAAGTTTGTAACTACAGGAATATGAAACATAAAGTGATAAGGTTGTTTAAGCAGTCACTAAACGTTTTCACAAGTTTATTTGAGCTGTTCTGTGCTGCATTAAAACAGTACTATTCACTTGTTGCGCCAAATAGACATGCATCCAAGGGTAATAGGTGACTACACTGAATATTGCAAAATAGATGTGGTACTTTACTATCAACTGATAGTGTTACTTTCTGCCATTCTCAAACTAAAACGCCATTATCCAACATCCAATTTTTTATTTGACACTTAACTATAAAAAAGTATATTTATCTGTCTTACTAGAAATAATAATTAGAAGACATAATAAAATGTTAGTAAAACAGATCAATAAGAGATTTAATTCCTGATTAAGTGGGCTTTGAAAAACTTAAATTGATGGAATGTTGGATAATGATATTTTAGTTTGAGAATGACAGCTGTGCATAATCAAAATTTTAAAATTTATTTTTTCTGTATAATTTGTTGCTTGTTGTTACAATATCCTTTTGATTTTAGGAACCATTACATTTTCAACTGGAAAAGACTTTTGGTTGCTTTTGTTGTGTATCAGCACCAATGTCTGTTGATGTTCAAGCACCAGTGTCTGGATATTGCCCAGGCCAAGTCATTCCATTCACCATTAATGTTGAAAATAAGAGTAATGTTCAATTGCATTTAGTGAAAATATTTTTGAGAAAGGTAAAAATAATTATAATTTTTAATTAATTAATAATAATGACACTTAAATTTTTTAAATAATTATATAACATTCAATTTGTTGGTGCTCTAATTCAATATTAATTGTTTGTGGTAAATATGCCATATTTTTACTAGTCTAGCAGGTGTTGTAGCCAATCTACAGCAATAGTTCATATACAATAATTGAGTCAGCTTGTATAACTTCTATATAAATATAAATTATCCCTAAAACGTTTGTACATGCATAACTTTGGAATAAATGCACCAAATTGGAAAATTCTTTTTTGTTGTGATTATTGTTGTCATAAGAAAGTTTGTGTGAAAGAAAATATTTAAAAATATTTCTTATTAATCTCTTAATATAATATGGGAAGCGCGTAACACAAAAGATAGTGGGAGGGGTCTTCAATATGTTGAAGTAGAAATCAACAACCAACACTTCTAATTTTATTCACTACATGTTAGTACTGTAAATGGAAAATTTTATGTCATTATTTCATTACTACAGCAGTGCGAAGCTGGAGTAGGCAGCTAGCTTATACTAAAATTTCCTTACCTATTACTGCCGCAATAGCGTCAACGCTTGTCACTGTCGTGTTCCAGTTTGGAGGGTAATATAGGCGTTAAACTTATGAATGTGGCATTAGACCTCGCGAAAAGATAACAACGCATCATTAACATCTTTGGTGTCTATAGGCGATGATTATCTCTTTCCATCAGGAGAACCATCTGCTTGTTTGCTATCTTATAATAAAACAAAATGATTCCTTTAAACATTTACATCAAAATATATTTTATCACAAAAGTTATATAGTTACTGGCTACCTTACCCTACAGATCGGAACACGAGAACAATAAGTACCTACTCGATTGTGGTAGGATTAGGTTAGGTGGTGGTACCAAATCATAATGAGGTTTTATAGAAGAGTAGTCATGTTGTTTATGACACATATTAGTTTTCTCTCACCTTTTAAGAAATGCCTAGCAGTAAGGTTGTCAGATCTATTCTTTTTTTTAAATCATTAGCATACAAGCAGATGGCTCTTCCAATAGAAAGATAAACCATCACCTATAGACATCAAAGATGTTAATGGTGCGTTGCTATTTGTGTGGAAAAATTGCAATGCCACATGCATAAGTATACTGGCTATCTTACCCTCCAAACTAGAACACGACAATGACAAGCTTTGACGCTATTGCAGCAGCTGCAGGTACGGCGGTGGTACCATATACCCGGGCGAGACGTTGCGGAAGTCTTCCACCTAGTTGTCACGCTGTAGTGACACATATAGCCAATTGGCCGTGTTTAACCACTTTCCTGGCAGAGTGGCAGATCGTCTATTCTTCAAAGAAGGCGAACCAAATGCTGAGGATTTTTCAAAAAGGATCCAGATCAACAAATGATTTTTTTTATACTCATAGTAGAGGAGGCAAAGAAGCAGGGGTGCTTCTGATGGTAAGTGATCACCACCGCCTATGAACATCTGTAATACCAGAGGTCTTGCAGTTGCATTGCCGGCCTTTTGAAAATGAGTAAGCTGTTTTCTTAAAGGTCTCCAAGTAGTATCCGGTAGGAAATACCCCCACCGGTAATTGATCGCACAAAGGAGTAGTGCGAGGCGAAAATTGCCGAGAAAAACATGGTTGTGGATTTCCAGACATTGAGGTGGTGAAGATGGAACTTTAAATTTTGACGCGATGTCCAATGATAAACCTCCATGTTGGTCAAGTGGTTAGTAAACCTAACTACGAATTGATGCGGTTCGGGTTCGATTCCCGACGGAGACAAACATTTGTGTATGTATTTCTGGGTTTGGGTATTTATTATATATGTAACAGTATTTATATATGTGTTTCTATGTATTAGTATTGTTAACTAACACCCATATCACAAGCAAATAGTTTGATTACTTTGGGATTGCATTGATTTGTGTAATTTGTCCAGCATTTTTATTATTATTATTATTATTATAAAAAATCTAACTGACGCAGCAAATGTTGTTTTGTCATATAAATTATTTAATTAAAAAATAAAGGTTGGTGATAGAAAGGTAAAAATTTAGAGTTGTACATGTATTTTTCAATGCTGAATCATAAAAAAAAAATTTAAAAAAAATGTCCATAAAATAAAAAAATATTTTAGGGGTGGACAACCCTTATCACTTAGGGGTATAAAAAATAGATAGTTGCCGATTCTCAGACCTACTGAATATGCATAAGAAATTTCATCAAAATCGGTCAAGCCGTTTCGGAGGAATACGGGAACGAACATTGTGACACGAGAATTTTATATATAAGATAACTATTGCTCAATAGTGTTAATATAAAAAATAAACACCATTTTATCTTCCAGGTTGTAACATATCGGGCAACTTCACCATCTTCTGTGACAAAGAAGGCAAAGGATGTAGTTTTAACTGTACAAGAGGGGCCAGCACCTGCTGAGACCACAAAACAATGGAACCTTACTATGGAAGTACCACCCATACCCCCGTCTAATCTTATAAATTGCAATATTATAGACTTGGATTATGATATAAAGGTATTTTGTATTTTTTTCATATACGCACAACTGACATTAAATATATTTTACACATTCCATTATGGGTAATTGCTAATGTCCCACAATGGAATAATGTTTATTTAATTACTAGCTGACCCGCGCAGCTTCGCCCGCATGTATTATATATATTAATAAGTCATTCAAATAACTTTTAATAAAAATTTCATCTCCTATTTCAGCCCTAAAAGACTGATTTTTGAAAAAAAAATTAGCCTATGTTTGACCCCGGATCTTCAACTATATCCATGCCAAATTTCATGAAAATCGGTTTTAGCCGTGAAAGCGTAACAGACATACAGACAGACTTTTTAAACTTTATTATGATTATGATTCTTGTTTTGCTTTTGAAATCGTTTTTGAAAGAGCTACTGTGTGCTTTAGTTGCACAGTGACTCCATGATGGCTTTTCATGACTCAAATAAACTGTGACATGGAAACACTAAATATCGTCAAATTAAGGTATGGTGGGTTAATTACCATCTAAAATTCAGAAAACCTGCAGATTTAAGTGTAGGGTAAGAGAGTGACAAATTTGCAAAGAAAACGTTGTTTTGATATTCTCGAGCGCGTCTGAATTTTCTTTTACTATATAGTAAATGATGCAAGAATTAGGAGAAAATATAATCTGACAATTTCCACAAGCCGAAGTTATTGGAATTTTGTTTTTTTTTCTGCCCTAGTAAGGCTTATATTTGGTGGAGAGCCTCAATAGTATGCGAGGTAACCCCCTCCCCCCCCTATATTAATCTGAGTGCTAAGTGTGAGTTTTTCTTGTCGCATTCGATCGTGAGCGCGTTTGGAGTTTACTAGGAATTTGTATGTGATTTGTACAGCGTCACCTAGTGGTAAACGTGAGAAACCAGTTTACCACTAGGTACGCTGCGCTGTACAAATCACATACAAATTCCTAGTAAACTCGAAACGCGCTCACGATCGAATGCGAAAAGAACACTTAGCACTCTGACGCGCTCGAGTAAATGCAAAAATCCCCTGATGGGCTCCCCTACTATAAGTAAGTTTTGCTGTCAGGTGGAGTGTGTAGTATCGGGCATGCACTTCAATATGAAGGACCGCAAGTACGTGACCATCGGTACGGTGCCGCTGATGGGCGTGGCCACGAAGCCCAGCTCGCCGGTGCAGCCCGGACAACCCGCCGTGCTGCCCGTGGGGCCGGGACAACCTGCCCCTGTAAGTATATTTTTATATATCAATCAATGGAAAACGGGGGTTGTCAGTTTGACATGTATGTAATACTAAGTTTTGCCCGCGGTTTACGGTCAGATTTCCAAAAAAAAAAAAATGACGCGTGATTTTTTGTTAGTCACAAATAGTCTTCATACCAATTTTAGCTTTCTACCTTGAAAATTGCGGAATGCTCCATCTAAACTTCCACCTCCCATTTTAGAGAAGTGGGGGGTTATAAAGAGACAAAGAGTAGCCTATGTCACTCTCCATCCCTTCAGCTATATCCGCTTTAAAAATCACGTCAATTCGTCGCTCCGTTTTGCCGTGAAAGATGGACAAACTAACACACACATACACTTTCCCATTTATATTATTAGTATGGGTTGTTGGAATCGGTTAATATTTGAATATAGTGACTGACCTAAATAGGCGTTTGTGCATGTATACTAAATTTCGTAAGTGTATGTATGTATGTTTTTCCAAGAATCACTTAGGAACTAAAATAGTTTTGATTTAAATTAAGTGTAATATAACTTAGAGAACACTCATAGTTTCATCAAAATAGGTTCAGTCGTTTTTGAGATCTGAGTATAGTTGACAGATACATATTTGAAGTTAGTTTATTTTTTTTTTATAATTTACACAGCTTGTGCATGCTAGTTTGACCACGTGTTTTTTATAGAACGTCAATTACGAACTACCTGGCAAAATATGTCTTGCAGGCTTAGGATAAGCAGCGCAATAAAAGTTTATCGGACCGTTTTCTAGACATTTATGTCAATTTTATTCGCTGACGCATTTGACACTTGATTCGACTTGATACTTCGTTCGTAAAAATATTTGCTTGTTTAAAAAAAATGTGACGTACACCCACTAAATACAAGGAACAAACAATCTTGTTGTGCATACAGCTCGTCTCCACAGATTAAGTAACTCTTTTATGGGACAATATATACGCTTTTACAATAAACTTCCCGAAACTATAAGAGATCCTGTCAATAAAGTTAAAAATGTGTTAAAACAAAACTGTAAAAAGGACATTATAAAATCTCAGATTATTTAGAAAACAAACAAGCCTGGGATTAATTGCTCCTTGCTATTGCTAATTCATATATATATATATATATATATATATATATATATATATATATATATATATATATATATATATATATATATATATATATATATATATATATATATTAATTTTGTAATATTGTGATATTGTGAAAAAAATATATATTAAAAAAGACGAGCTCGCTGAGTTTCTTCCGCCGGATCTTCTCAGTGTGTGGCCGCGTTTCCAATCCGGTAGTAGTGAAAAAAATGTTGACGTGTCAAACTAACTTGTATATTTATTTTGACACGTCAACATTTTTATTGAATAAAGTTCTTCTGATTTCTGAGATCTGATTACTTCAAAGGAAAAAAAAAGATCACTTTTACTCGACATTAGTTGTTTTCTCTACCGATCGAAAATCATATTGTCGGCTATAACGTTTTCTTTGCATATTGTCGATTTAATACTTTAAGATATTGGTAATTGTTTTATAATAATAAACTTCTATTCATTTAATTAAATTCACTCGTTTTAATTAAGTTAATTGAGAACCTAGTAAGGTTATTTCGAAAATGTCGGTCCAGTCTATACAGTTTTATCAACAAAAAATAAAAAAAAATATCTTTATTATAATGTTACATCAATTTTAAATATCTAGCTACATGCCATCTATGTTCGTAGAATAATCGTGTGTTAGTGCTTTAAAAAAATAATAAGTATCTTTTTAATAATTCCGTGATTAGTATGTAATGATTTTAGTGAATGTGCTCACAAATACCAACACAAGAACTGTAAGGCGTAATTTTATATTTTACTAGCTGTTGCCAGCGACTTCGTCCGCGCGGACTTTGTTTACTCCCCTGTAGGTGATAGCGTGATAATATGTAGCCTATATGTTGACCCGACCTGTTAGTATTATTCATGCAAAATTTGAAGTAAATCCATGCAGTAATCTTTGAGTTTACCCCGGACATACATACAGACAAACAGACTAACAGATAAACAGACAAACAGACAAAAATTCTAAAAACTATATTTTTGGCTTCGATATCGATTGTAGATCATGCCCAAAGTATTCTTTTAAAAAAGTATTCAATGTACAGTTTTGACTTTCCTACGATTTTATTATATGTATAGATTAGCATTTTCATATAAGTGAATATTGAATATTCTTTATGAAACAATAAATATCTTAAACCACCACCAGTCTATATACATATTTAATAATAATGGCAGTGCCATATTATAATTATGTGCTATACAACATTGTATCGAGATATTAGTGACGGTCGAGTAAACGTCACTTTTTCGATCGAGACTTATCTCGCGTTTTTTATCCTAAGCCTGCTTATATTTGAGTCTTCAAAGAGTGTTTGGATTAACACGGGGAATGAAGGACATGCGACCAAAAAAAATCCTTTTCCTTCCTCCTTTGGTACAGCTATGTAAAAAGGAGTTAATTTAAGACAGTTGAAACCGTATTATACATTGCTTAATAGCTTTAATCAACAAAAAAAACTGACATGTAGTGAAAGAAGCTATTGTCTATAGAGTTATCACGAGTTCAACAACCTTGTCAAGTTAATTGATACTGCAAACAATGTAAGCTCATTCGTAGATTTTTTTGTGATACACAACAACACATTGTTTAGGTATATGACTGTGTACAGAAGTTAGCATCGTATTCCATTATGAAGGATGATGCCAATTTTAAAATCAAATTGAGTTAAATCAGGTCATATATAAGGTTAGTTATTTATTATTCTTGCAATAACGTCAATGTCGTTCATTGTCGTGTTAACTGTGTAATGTTATGCATGTGGCATTAGCCTTCGTCACGATATAGCAACGCACCATTTACGTCTTTGGTGTCTACGCGACGGTTGACTCTTTTCATCAGGATACCCATCTACTTGATTGCTAATCTTATGATATAAAAAAGCGACGCAAAAACGAAGAGTCCGTACGAAAACGAGGATATTATTATGTTTACCAATTAACGCTCACTATTATTTGCTTATTATGGGTTAATTATTTGCACCTCTGTCATTATCTCCTGAGATATGCGCGTCACGGTATTTTATATTATCCATATCCATAATTAACGGATGCCTGCCTATCTGCTCTATTTCAAAGAGGAAATATTTGATTGAATTGAATTGAATTGAATAAATAAACTCAAAAGCTACTAGAATTTAAAAAAAAGTCATATGTCATTACAAAACTACACTATCCAAGTGTAATATAGTCTACTTTTTATCCCACTTAGCAAAAGGATGTAATGATTTTGAGTCATACGAACAAAGTCTCGAGTAATAGCTAGTAATTTATAATTACACCATCGCCTCTGTGGTGTAATGGCCCTGTGTCGGCGCTGACTACATGGGGTCCCGGGTTCAATTCCTGAGTCGAGCAAATCAAAATTTGTTTTTTTTTTTTCTGTTTTCTGATAAAAACAAGGTTGCACGGGATTGGAATAGTGCTCGGTTGGCGATAGGTTGGCCAACTAATACATTGTGGGACTTAGTATCTTCGGTTAATTATGGGTGTACCTCTGCCTGGCCCTCGGGGATGCGGGCGTGAAAATACTTTTTTAAATTTTTTTACACTAGTGTAAAGAATCTTTATTTTATATATACATTTGGTATAATATAAACGGCTTGGAAAGTGAATAAGGCCTTATAATCTATCAATTGCCAGACGGATATCGCTGACGTCATTTGATGAGTCACAAACACATTATCTATATTTGTCCATGTTACCTGTACATATTTGTCGACTCCATTGAAATCATTATGGTTGCACTATTCGTAAAATTGACGGTAAAATTGACGGTTCAGTTTAAAAAGGTATAAAGGCAGACATTCCCTTATCCTGTCGCGGTTTATACGTAGGTCACACTGTAAGTTTTGCGTTACTTAAAAAAACAACATGTTATAACCAAAGTATTGTGTTTATTGCTTTTCAAAAAATTCTCCATTACATTTTAAACATTTTTTCATGCGATCGAACCATTTCTTAAAATAGGAGGACCACAGATCTGAAGGCATGTTTTCTACGTGCTGATTGAACGCTATTACTGCCCCTTCGGAGTTGCTAAAAATAAAACCTCTCATCAAATCTTTGATTTTGGGAAAAATACAGAAATTACAGGGTCTAGGTGGGGGCTATGTGCAGGATGAGTGACGAGATGTACTTTTTCGGAAGCTAAAAATGACTTTGTTTTGTTGGACGTCTATGAAGAAGCGTTATCAAGGTGTAGGAGAATATGGCTTTTGGGTCGTCTTTCGCGAACTTTTTCTAACACCCTGGGTAAACAAATGGTAACATACCACTCGGCATTAACACTCTTTTGATCTTCAAGTGGAATTGTACAGATGGGACCCGTAGCTGAGAAAAAAAACGCGATAATTTTTTTACCAACGTTTCTCGCCTGTCTCACTTTTGTTGGCCTGTTCTCATTTTCAAACACCCATTCACAAGATTGCTGTTTTTTTTCGGGTTCAAAACAATAAATCCACGTTTCGTCTCCTGTGACAATGTCATAAACAGCATTAGAATGTCCGTGGTCGTACTTCAGTAGCATCTGTGAGCACCATTCCACGCGACCTCCCTTCTGCTCCGCTGTCAGTTCATGAGGGATCCAACGACAACAAAGTTTCCGAACTTTCAATTCTTCGTGTAAAATTTTCTGAATTTGTCTCATACCAATCCCCAATAGTCCTCGAATTGTCTCATAGGTAATCCGGGGGTTTTCTTCAATTAACCGCTTAACAGTAGCCACATTATTTTCGTTGACGGCAGTTGAAGGCCGCCCTTCACGAAATTCGTCATGTAAAGAAACTCAACCTCTCTCAAATTCAGCAAACCATCGCCTCACGGTGCTCAAACAAGGTGCTTCTCTCCCAAAAGCATTTTGAAGACGAGTGGCACAGTCTTGCGGAGAAAGAGAACTTTTAAAATCATAAAAAATCATCGCTCTAAAATCTTTTCGACTTAATTCCATTTTCAGTGCGTACGTAGAAATTTGATGTGTGATAAAAAAACAATTGACAAATCATTTTCAGCCAATTGTATTTTTTATTACTAAGAAGGTTGCAACGTTTTAAAAATATAACATTCGAAATTCAAATAGTTCCGATTAGCTAGAAATGCAAAACTTTTAGTGTGTCCTACGTATTAGACATTTCTTATTTCGTAAAAGATTGTACATATAGACAGGATAGTTAATAGTCAAAAGTAAACAATAAAAATATAATAATCCTAATAAAAAATATAATAATTGACCGCCCCGTTGGTCAAGTGGTTAGCGACCCTGACTACGCAATCGACGGGCTCGAGTTCCATTCCCGACAGGGACAAGCATTTGTGTGATGTGCAATAAATGTTCGTATTTCTGGGTTTGGATGTTTATTAAACATATTCCACTATTTGTCAATGTATTTTTATGTTTTAGCATCATTGACCAACACCCATAACGCAAGCAAATAATTTGATTACTTTGGGGTTAGGTCAGTAAGTGTAATTTGTCCCGTGAATATTATTTTATTATTTAATAAACTATTCGATTATCATTGTTAAACAAAATTAATCGAATGTGAAACCTAAATAGACGATTGGAATTCGAAACGCAACGTGGTTGCCTTATATATCTTGGAGAGTGATTTATTATAATATTCTATTAGTAATGCTTACACTATGTGCATGGACGACCTCATGTACCTATATGAAAGTTATATATAATCGCGATTGTTGATAATTGGATTATTTCTGTGGTCTGAATTCGACCTTAGGCCGAAAAAACAAGTTAGGGAAAGTAAGTTCATCCAGTGGGAGTAATCAAAAACTGTTAAGGCAGGAGGGGACTGCAGGCACAGCTAGTGATTTATAATTTCACTGTATTTAGTGTGAAAAACGATTTATATTCACTTGGTACAGAACGGCTCGGAACGTGAAAAAGGCGTTACATCAAGTGCAAGGCGGATGTCGCTGTGGTGGTCGAAATTCGACCATAGACGAATGAGTAAAGTCTCGTAAGTTTGACAACAGACTTTAGCCGTACAGAAAATAGTATATGTTTGTATGTTTGTATATTATCATGTATTTCACATGAATGTAATGTGTGTAATGATTATTTTTATTAAGTTTAGGTATGTACATATTTAATGCATATGTTTTTTTTTTTAATATTTTCTGTACTCCTCCGCAAAGTAAACTTTAACTGTGCTAAATTTCGTACGTGTAACTGTCGAGAAAAGGGGTACAAACTTTTTGCTTCACGCATTCATATAAAAATACTACGTTTCACCCACACGTTTCGTTGGGCATAAATCCATTGACTAAGTATAAAAATATGAGAGATACAATACTCACACACTCAGTGCATACCAATTTTCAATGAGATCGATAAGGACTAGCGATGGGCCGAATGTGGTTTGAACCGAATTCGAACTTCGGCCGAACATTCGGTGAAAATAAAAAATTCGGCCGAATTTCGGCCGAACTTCGGTTTAGTAGGCGCTTTCTTGAAAGCGACACGTTTACGAATTTACTTAAAATTTAGATTATTTTATACTAGCTATTGTCCACGGCTTCGCTCGCGTAAAGTAAGAGACAAAAAGTTGCCTATGTCACTCTCCATTCCTTCTGAACTATCTCCACTTAAAAAATCACATCAATTCGTCGCTCTGTTTTGCCGTGAAAAACGGACAAACAAACAGACACACTTTCCCATTTATAATTTTAGTATGGATATACAGAATATTGTTAATAGTTCTCGCAACGCACGTGAATTAATGACGTAACGGCATAAATTTGATACATTTGAGTTACATTGTTCCAATTTAGGCACGGATCTTTATTTTTAACTTCCCTTTACGTATGTAGATAAGGAACTCTTTTTGCCCCTATTTATGAAAATCGAGTTTTCACCAGATGTCCACGTTTTGAGATCCTAGAAATCTTTTCCGACTATTTTCACAATGAGGTCAGCATGTCTGTATGTATATGTGTGTGTATGTGTATATGTAAACATCTCATAACTTTGTACATAAATAACATACATACATAAATAATTTTGTACAATCTAAGTACATAAATGTATAGATTAGCTATAAAATCTAATCAGCTCTATTCCTACAAAAACTGCGTTCAATGCATTATTGCATCAAAAATTTTTAATTTTCCGTTCAAGAGTTATGGTTAACGAAAAATTTTAGAAGTGTTTTTTGACATATCTTGGTAATTTCTTAACTAGAATTTTTTTACCTTCTACAATATTTTAGTGCTTATAAGACTGTGTCAAATTTAGTTTCAAAAAACGAAATCGAACCAAGTTTTCAAAAGTTTCAACTATTTTAATATTAATATTTGTTGTTTACAGAAAACTTCACAAAATTTTTAAAATAACTTTTCGGATAATACACCGATTGATTTAAAAATCTAATCAGCTTTTCTCTCTAAAAATCTGTGTCAAATATCGTAAATTGTATCAAAATCGGTTTACCCGTTCGGAGTTATCGTTGACGAAAAATTTTGAAAAAAGAATGTTTTATTTATATTAATTCGAGATTTTTGACCAAAACTTGTTTGACCTTCTACAATATTGTGGTACTTAAAACAACTACGTGAAATATAGTTTCAAGAATCAAAATCGAATCAAGTTTCCAAAAGTTACAACTTTTTAAATATTAATATTTTGTTGTTTACAGAAAACCTAATAATTTTAAAATAACTCTTTGGCTTATATACCGACTGACTTAAAAATCTAATCAGCTTTTCTCTTTTTAAAACTGCATCAAATAAGTAAATTGCATCAAAAATTGATATTGCTTCGACATTTTTCAGCCTGTAGATTACGTTACGTACGTTTAGAAAACATTTTAGAGGTCAAAAATTGTGTCGAATGCCATCTGAAAAACCAAAATCAATCATCATTTTCAAAATATATAGCGTTTAAAAAATTTTAAAATTACTGTCATTTACAACGACTTTTATATAGTAACGAACATTTGTAACAAATTAAAGATTTTTGAACTCTGTAAAAAATGTGATATGCGTAGATATAGATAAAGATTTAGCGAGAAGTTTCAGTGATGACTTGCCGATGCCGGGTCAACCGTTTTACATGCTTTGTAATCTCTTCGAACTCAAAAATCTAAAAAAAACCTCAGCGTTTTTTATTTTTGTTTTTATGTTGTTTTATTTAGCGGGATGTTTCAGGGATGGCCTGCAGGGTCAAGCAATTTACAGATTATTTTGGTAAGTATAATATAGCCTATGTTACTCGGGGATGATTTAATATCTTTCTAATGGTGAGAGATTTTTTCGAATCGGTCCGGTAGTTTTTGAGTTTAGTTGATACAAGATATAAAAATATAGAAATACAAATCTTTCCTCTTTACAACATTAGTGTAGATTTCAGTCAAAATAGTGCAAGTTTCTAGTGCCGAACATTCGGCATTTAAACCGAATTTCGGCCGAATGCCGAAGTTCGGTTCAAGCTGCCGAAATTCGGTTAAACCGAATGTGAAACGAATTTCGGCCCATCCCTAATAAGGACGTTTTAAATTTAACGGGACATACAAACAGAAATATGAAGGAGAATTTAATATGCGTGTTCGCCATTTATAACAATTTTGTTATTGTCTTATGAAAATTATAAAGGAAACCGATTTTACTGTTGGTATATTTGTAATGGATAAACTCCAAAACTACGTAACTGATTTCAAAAGTACTTTTATTTATGGAAAGCTACATTATTCTGCACGACTAATCAAAAGGGGTACAAAAGGAAGTAATGCTTTTAGGTCAAATAAAGTCGCGGACAATAGCTTTAGAAGTATTAGAGAAGTTAAAAAATATTGAGTTATACGTGTAGACCAGTATGCACAGCTTTTTAGATTATCTATACATCTATACAAATAAATAAAATTGAAGTGTCTGTTTGTAATATTAAAATAACCGCTTTTTACACAATGCATATGGATGTATACACGGTACACATACCAAAATAACATTTTTTACAATTTTTGTCTATCTGTCTGTCTGTCGGTCTGTCTATTTGTCTGTCTGTTTGTTCCGGCCAATCTCTGGAACGGCTGGATCGATTTTGACGGGACTTTCACTGGCAAATAGCTGATGTAATAAGGAGTAACTCAGGCAATTTTTTTTCGAAAATTTTTCACGCGGACGAAGTCGCAGGCACAGCTAGTATTATTAAAAATTAAAGATAGTTTCGGCTAATTGCACCAATATTGTCTTAGCTTAGGAAAATCCTAAATATTTTGCTGTCACTTTTTCTCTTAATTGAAAAGAATGTGACAGCAAGATTGGTGCAATTTTGGTGGCAAGCCTATCGCCAACCGGGCACTAAATGACCCGGGAATCGAACTCGATCAACACTGACACCGGATCACTAGACCACAGTTTTTTTAAATCAATAAAAACAGCGACTGTTTTATTTATTATCAATAAAAAAAATGTCTCCAGATTCCTTCAGCTCCAAGTGGTGATACTGCGGGAGGATGGGTGAATCCGCCGCCATACCAGTCGTTATATCCCACACTTAGTAAGTATTTTGTACTTTTCAATTTTAAAGATTTTTTTTTTGCTTTTTATCGTCAGTTTTAATGGAGAATAGCTGGTAATAATAATATTTGGGGTTGATTTTGTGGATGTCCCGAAAAATGATCAAGAAAAATCATACACATAATTTATTTTCAACTGACTTTCCGAAAAACTGACGGTTCTCACTGCTGTTGTATTTTTAAGTTTGTTATCTCAGAACTCGGTCATTTATGGACCGATTTAAAGTATATATTTTTATATCATAAGATAGCAACAAGCAAATGGGTCTACTGATAAAAAGACACAACCATTGCCTGTAGACACCAAATATGTTAATGGTGCATTGCTTTATTGTGGCGAATTCTTAATGCCACATGTATAAGTTTACCGGCTACCTTACCCTCCAAACCGGAAACGACAGTGACGAGAACCGATGCTATTGCGGCAGGAATAGGTAAGGCGGTGGTTCCAGACCCGGGTGAGCCAATGCAGAACTCTATTCATAAGGAGAGCCTTTTTGCTATCTTATAATATAAAAAAAAACATCTATGTTAATTTTTTTAAAGGTATAGATAGCATATAAGTAGATACCTGTTTAACAAGAAATTACGGATTGTTCTAGGTGAACCAGTGTATAAAGAATCGGGTTATTCAGCAAGAACGATCAAAGATCGTGGGGAGAGTGCGCATGTGGCAATTGGCGGGCCGCCCCAGTTCGCGCCCTACTACCCCACGTACGCCGCCGTACAACCGCCCCCGCTACCTCACTAACATGTTAAGTACGATCTCAGTAAACGACTATTATATTAACTAAAACTAAATAACAAACTTAACATTTTAAAACTTGTCAAAATAAATAGGCATTAATGAATAATAAACGCATTTTTTGAGACTTGATTATAGCAATATATTAATAAGTTAAGCGAACATTTTGAATAGATTTTTGAGAAAAATACGCTCATGGAGAAGTTTGATGTTTAAATACTTAACATTTATGTGCAGAGCAATAATTTAAGGTCAAATTTTTTTTACTGGACAATGACGTATTGACAAATGTGTTTTTTTTTAATCATAAATATTTTTAAATAATGTGAAGCATGTTTGAAGTGTTTAAAAAAACTCCGTAGCATGGTAAAAGAGAGAGAATTATAAGACTGAAATCAATTTGAAATGACAGATGAGCACTAATATTGAATTCCAAACGGAATATGGTGACATTTTGTCTAAATGATAAAAACAATAATAATCATACGTAAAAATATCCATACAGTACCCGGCGATAAATATTGCACATCGACCTTTGGAAAGAGACAATCGGCTAATTTCGGCTTCGTAGAGCGTTATCTCTGTCGCACAAAATACAAACAGTCCGGTACCTATTAGGAGCTGTTAAAACAAGTATGATTTGCTTCTTTTGATATTTTTATTCTTTGTATAAAATACACTAATTTTTCTATAAGTGATGGCTTTAGGTTGGGGTAAAATAAAATAAAAAAACATTTTTACATTATGTTTACGTATTTAATTATTTTGGAACATTACAGCTTTAGTGTACATAATAAACACCATTATACCTATTGCTAAAATGAGACATTGCAATAAAAATAATAATAATTCTAATTCTCAATTACTTCCATTTCACTATCTGTGCTCTCAAAGAGGTCAATATCACTGTCACTATCAGCCGTATTTATTACTAATCTATCAGTGTAATTGTCTAAACTGTGTTAAATGCTTCTATATTCATTCTCACATTTGATTGCATGATCGCAAACCTTTTTCCACTCTTCAGCGCCGATCATGTTTACTTTTTCAGTCAATAATGTTTTTACTGTAGTTAAGTTCATACCCACATTTCTAGAGGCTACATAGCCTTACTTACGATTTAATGAACTGCCAACAATAAAATCATTAAAAGCTAAGTTATCTGAAGCTATTAATTACAATGGGTCTGAAAAAACATTGAGAAAAATACTTCATGACATGGGATTTCAGTTCACTAAAATGGAAGATAATCGAAAAATTCTAATGGAAAAGCACGACGTTAGTCTCAAACGAATGGAATACCTTGATAAAATACGCAAATTTCGCGAAACAGGAAAAAATATCGTCTACATGGATGAGTCATATATACATGCATCCCACACTAAAGGGAAATCTTGGAGTGACGATAAGAAAAAAGGAGTAAAAAAGCCAATTTCAAAAGGTCAACGTTTGATAATAGTTCATGCGGGAAATGAAAAAGGCTTTGTACCCGGTGCTTTTTTAACGTATAAATCCACGGACACTACAGGTGACTATCACAATGAAATGAATAACGATAACTATGAGAAATGGCTGGTTAACCAAATAATCCCAAATATACCCAGTGATTCTGTTCTAGTTATCGACAACGCACCCTACCACAACAAGTATGTTGAGAGACCCCCCAACTCAAACACCATTAAACGGGAAATGATCAACTGGTTAAACAGACATGAAATTCCAGTTGATCCAAAATTAACAAAAACCCAGATTTACGCTATTATATGTCAGCACAAGGAGAGGTATACAGAGTTTTCTGTGGACAAAATACTTGCCGAACATGGGCACACTGTGTTGCGATTGCCACCATATCATCCGGATTTTAATCCAATTGAAAATATATGGTCTCAACTGAAAGGCTATGTAGCCTCTAGAAATGTGGGTATGAACTTAACTACAGTAAAAACATTATTGACTGAAAAAGTAAACATGATCGGCGCTGAAGAGTGGAAAAAGGTTTGCGATCATGCAATCAAATGTGAGAATGAATATAGAAGCATTCAACACAGTTTAGACAATTACACTGATAGATTAGTAATAAATACGGCTGATAGTGACAGTGATATTGACCTCTTTGAGAGCACAGATAGTGAAATGGAAGTAATTGAGAATTAGAATTATTATTATTTTTATTGCAATGTCTCATTTTAGCAATAGGTATAATGGTGTTTATTATGTACACTAAAGCTGTAATGTTCCAAAATAATTAAATACGTAAACATAATGTAAAAATGTTTTTTTATTTTATTTTACCCCAACCTAAAGCCATCACTTATAGAAAAATTAGTGTATTTTATACAAAGAATAAAAATATCAAAAGAAGCAAATCATACTTGTTTTAACAGCTCCTAATAGGTACCGGACTGTTTGTATTTTGTGCGACAGAGATAACGCTCTACGAAGCCGAAATTAGCCGATTGTCTCTTTCCAAAGGTCGATGTGCAATATTTATCGCCGGGTACTGTACTTGTATTATTTTACCATTGAAAAATTAAAAGTTTATAACGTTGTAAAACGATAAATCGCGATACGCGAAACGATAATCGCGTGAGGGTTATATGCGCGGACGACTAACGTCCCACAATGCCTCATGAATATATATGAAGTTGCGTCTGCATTAGCACATTTCAACTGTGTCCCCTCAAAGGCCTATACGAAACAAAATATAAATGGAACCTAATTTGTCTGTAGAAAATTAAATTCTTACTTTATCGCTTGAAGCTAATTTTATTTTGACATGTTTTAAGTTATGTTTATTTATTAATAAGACTCTTAATGTATATAAATATTCGTAAGGTTCTGGTTTCTTTAAACATTAAAAACTATACACAATAAGAAGTAAAATGTAGCCAAAATATTCTGGCTATATTTTTTCTTGACTTTTTTTACAACTTTTATGAATACTGCCAAAACAAGAGTGCTCGTAAATCTATGTTTGAATACATTTTTGAGTATTACTTATGTGTCTAGATTTTAATGTATGTATTTAAACTTTGTTATTTAATGTTTTGATCACTATTAACCTGCTACCGTTGCAAACGCAGTTAACAAAGGATAAAGCTATTATTCATCTCGTATTTAGAAATTGATTGGCTATAATGAAGTTATTTTAGTTTCGGGCATATTTTAGTATAGTTTGTAGTGTAATAAAATGTCTGGTAGTACATGCCATTTTGCCTGTCAACCTAACTATACCTACAGGCAGACAAGCGAATTCTAGAAGGCATTGCCCTATAGTATATTTTCTTGTGTCTATCTTAAATTTAACTATACCTACAGGCAGACAAGCAAATTCTAGAAGGCATTGCTCTATAGTATATTTTCTTGTGTCTATCTTAAATTTAACTATACCTACAGGCAGACAAGCAAATTCAAGAAGGCATTGCTCTATAGTATATTTTCTTGTGTCTATCTTAAATTTAACTATACCTACAGGCAAACAAGCAAATTCTAGAAGGCATTGCCCTATAGTATATTTTCTTGTGTCTATCTTAAATTTATATTCCGTTATTCAGTCAGGTAGAGTTTTGTTAACCTTACTGAAGTGAAACTTCTTTATCGACGATATAGGAGAAATTTTATAGCAATGTTAAAAAAGCGTCACGCTTTTATGTTACGCCCGACTGCCACGCGCGTTATTTTTAAGTAGTTAATAACATTTATTGTTAAGTAGTAAATTGCAGAAAATGACATGTAATAAAAAAGTTTCACTTCTTACAACGCGGTCACATTAAATTGACGCAGCTCTGGAATGCGAGGCTCCGCCTGCTTTCCCCGCATTTCCTTAGCTCGCTCGGAGTTTCAGTATGGTCAGCATCTCTGTTACCGATACGCGCGACGATAATTTCCCTAGTTTTCTGTTGTCTATTGTTTTTGGACATTATAGTTACGTTTTGCATCAAATGACGTCATCAACGCCAAGCGTCAAGTTAATGTGACCGTGATGTACGTGTGTACACTATTACACATAACTTTTTTAACTAACTAATACTTAACATGGTCGAGGTTCTGAGATGAAATATCGAATTAGAATACACTACATTGTGTAAGTAACAATTTAAGAGCATAATGTATATTATATTTTCCCCGGTGTTGGTCCCGGACTCCTCTGGAGAATAGGCCAACTGTCATTCTGCCAGGTAGGTCGTAAAAGGCGACCGATTGGCCATACGAGTCACTACCACCGTGGCTACTAGGTGGTAGAGTTCTGCATTGTCTCGCCCGGGTCTGGTACCACCGCCTTATCTATTCCTCCCGCAATAGCGTCAGTGCTTGTTACTGTCGTGTTCTGGTTTGGAGGGTAAGGTAGCCGGTAAACTTATGCATGTGGCATTAGACCTCGTCACAAGATAGCAACGCACCATTAACATCTTTGGTTTCTATAAGCGATGGTTGACTCTTTCCATCAGGGGACCCATCTGCTTGTTTACTTATGATATAAAAAAATATATATTATTTCATAAATACTGAAGTTTGGATGTTTGGATGGATGGATGGATATTTGTTACTCAAACACATAAAAACTACTGATCGGATTTGGATGAAATTTCGCGCACAGTAGTAGGTAGATGATGACCTGGAATAGCATAAAGGCTACTTCTTATCCCGGAAAAATAAATTGTTCCCGCGGGATTCACCAAGTGGGCTGCACGTTGCAGCTAGTATATATCTGTATTAATATTATAAATGCAAAAGTTAGGATGGATGTTTGTTACTCAATCTCGCAAAAACAACTGAACGGATTTGAATGAAATTTGGCACACAGGTAAATGATGACTTGAAATAACACATAGGCTTCTTTTTATCCCGGAAAAAATTAAGGGATCCCGTGGGATTCGCCAAAAACTTTTGTAATGCAGGGTGCTGCACGCTTCAGCTAGTAAGCACATAATGTGTGTTGTCCGTTCATAAACGATAAGTTGCGATTAACTCCTATAAAAATACTTTCCTATCCAAAAAAATGATATATTTTCTTTTCTAGCTGTCATATCAACATATCAAATTTATAACAGTTAGCAGAAGCTACTACATCTTTCAAACAGAAAGTGTTGATTCATGTATATCGTTTGGAATTTGTGACCAGTATAGGTATATGACATTGAAGCTTGGAATAATGACAATTCTATTTGACTATTGGACACTTGAGCATAGCTTTTTAGTCTCGATTGACATGATATCGTAACAAAATTTTTAATGGTTTTTCATTTCATTTCATTCATACCTTAGTATATTTGTAGACAGTATTTATGACCTTGAAGGTTAGAAAAATTTTAATACTATTTGACTATTGGACACTTGAGGTGATCATGACAAAATTTTAAATATTTTTTCATTACCTCGGTATATTAGAAGACACGTGTGATCAGTATATAATTATATGACCTTGAAGCTTGCAATAATTATAATAATAATTGATTATCAATTTCCTTATCATTGCTTTATAGTCTCATTCAATGTGACATCATGACAAAATTTTAAATGTCTTTCATTGTCTCGGTACATTAGAAGACACATATGATCAGGATATAATTATATGAATTTGAAGATTGCAATAATTAAAATAATAATTGATTATCAGATTCCTTATTATTGCTTTATAGTCTCATTCAATGTGACATCATGACAAAATTTTAAATGTTTTTTCATTGTCTCGGTACATTAGAAGACACGTGTGATCAGGATATAATGATATGAACTTGAAGATTGCAATAATTAAAATAATAATTGATTATCAGATTCCTTATTGTTGCTTTATAGTCTCATTCAATGTGATATCATGACATTTTAAATGTTTTTCATTATCTCTGTACATTAGAAGTCACATGTGATCAGGATATAATTATATGACCTTGAAGATTGCAATAATTAAAATAATAATTGATTATCAGATTCCTTATAGTCTCACTCAGTGTGACATTATGACAAAATTTTAAATGTTTTTTCATTACCTCGGTATATTAGAAAACAAGTGAGATCAGTATAGAAATATATGACCTTGAAGCTTGCAATAATTACAATAATAATTGATTATCAGTTTCCTTATCAATGCTTTATATTCTGATTCAACGTGACATCATGACAAAATTTTAAATGTTTTTTCATTACCTCGGTATATTAGAAGACACGTGTGATCAGTATATAAATATATGACCTTGAAGATTGCAATAATTAAAATAATAATTGATTATAGTCTCATTGCTTTATAGTCTCATTCAGTGTGACAGCATGGCAAAATTTTAAATGTTTTTTCATTACCTCGGTATATTAGAAGACACGTGTGATCAGTATATAAATATATAACCTTGAAGATTGCAATAATTAAAATAATAATTGATTATAGTCTCATTGCTTTATAGTCTCATTCAATGTGACAGCATGACAAAATTTTAAATGTTTTTTCATTACCTCGGTATATTAGAAGACACGTGTGATCAGTATATATGACCTTGAAGGTAGGTTAGCTTTGCTCCCAAGTTAGCCAAACGACGTACCGTGTTATACATGCCGGACTTTCCACAGTAAAATAGAACATTTGAACCAAATTCACTTCATTGTTACACTGTGTTCGTTTATTTTTCGTGCCCCGGTTGCTTGTATTGCAGCAAAAGCGTACACCTAAATGAGTGATCCTTCGCTTATTTCTAAATCTAAAGTTCGCTTATTATATTTCTTTCCAAATATCCATACTAGTAATAATTGCCCGTGAACTTTGGATGAAAATGTGTCAAGCGCAATAAAGTATTATGAGAGAGTGAAAACAATAACGTAGTACTAATAGTAAACTGATATATGATGATAATTCAATATCTAGGTTGACTACAGTGTAAACCTAAAATTCAAATTCATTATGACTGACGTCTGTTAAAATTTTGTGCTTGTGTCATAGAGTCAAGTAATTTTCCATAACACGCAGAATTTGCATATCTCAAATATAAAGTGTTGATTCATATACGAGTCTTTTGCAAATCTTCAGAAGGCTTAAGAGTCCTCTTTATCGCTCAATCGAGTTTATGAATTTTCACTGTGTTTATTAAAAGCTTCAAAGTCAGCACTTTTTATTTAAGATTATGTAGCATAAGAGAACAGAGGAAACTTCTATTCCCTTTATATGCAAATTATAACATTGTTACGTGAAAATGAATATACACATTTCTTTAAGTTTCTTAAATTGATCTTCCGAAACGAGTTTATGGCCTTTACACTGTTTTCGTTCATACAGAAATAAGTTATCAAGCCTGTTTATGATCATTTACTCTGTTTGTTTATTGCGTCAGTCCTGCTCATTCCCATATAACTGCAGTATAAACAGACAGTAAGACTGTATCGCACTTAGATACAAGTTATCAATCCTATCTGTTTATGATCTTTTACACTGTGTTCGTTTATTGCGTGAGTCCTGCTCATTCCAATATAACTGTAATATAAACAGACAGTAAGACTGTATCGCACTTAGATACATTATCAATCCTATCTGTTTATGATCTTTTACACTGTGTTTGTTTATTGCGTGAGTCCTGGTCATTCCCATATAACTGTAATATAAACAGACGGTAAGACTGTATCGCACTTAGATACATTATCAATCCTATCTGTTTATGATCTTTTACACTGTGTTTGTTTATTGCGTGAGTCCTGCTCATTCCAATATAACTGTAATATAAACAGACAGTAAGACTGTATCGCACTTAGATACATTATCAATCCTATCTGTTTATGATCTTTTACACTGTGTTTGTTTATTGCGTGAGTCCTGCTCATTCCCATATAACTGTAATATAAACAGACGGTAAGACTGTATCGCACTTAGATACAAGTTATCAATCCTATCAGTTTATGATCTTTTACACTGTGTTCGTTTATTGCGTCAGTCCTGCTCATTCCCATGTAACTGTAATACAAACAGACAGACTGTATCGCACTTAGATACAAGTTATTAATCCTATCTGTTTATGATCTTTTACACTGTGTTCGTTTATTGCGTGAGTCCTGCTCATTCCAATATAACTGTAATATAAACAGACGGTAAGACTGTATCGCACTTAGATACAAGTTATCAATCCTATCAGTTTATGATCTTTTACACTGTGGTCGTTTATTGCGTCAGTCCTGCTCATTCCCATGTAACTGTAATACAAACAGACAGACTGTATCGCACTTAGATACAAGTTATCAATCCTATCTGTTTATGATCTTTTACATTGTGTTCGTTTATTGCGTCAGTCCTGCTCATTCCCATATAACTGCAGTATAAACAGACAGTAAGACTGTATCGCACTTAGATATAAGTTATCAATCCTATCTGTTTATGATCTTTTACACTGTGTTCGTTTATTGCGTCAGTCCTGCTCATTCCCATGTAACTGTAATACAAACAGACAGACTGTATCGCACTTAGATACAAGTTATTAATCCTATCTGTATATGATCTTTTACACTGTGTTCGTTTATTGCGTGAGTCCTGCTTATTCCAATATAACTGTAATATAAACAGACAGTAAGACTGTATCGCACTTAGATACAAGTTATCAATCCTCTCTGTTTATGATCTTTTACACTGTTTGTTTATTGCGTCAGTCCTGCTTATTCCCATATAACTGCAGTATAAACAGACAGTAAGACTGTATCGCACTTAGATACAAGTTATCAATCCTATCTGTTTATGATCTTTTACACTGTGTTCGTTTATTGCGTGAGTCCTGCTTATTCCAATATAACTGTAATATAAACAGACAGTAAGACTGTATCGCACTTAGATACAAGTTATCAATCCTATCTGTTAATGATCTTTTACACTGTGTTCGTTTATTGCGTGAGTCCTGCTTATTCCAATATAACTGTAATATAAACAGACAGTAAGACTGTATCACACTTAGATACAAGTTATCAATCCTCTCTGTTTATGATCTTTTACACTGTTTGTTTATTGCGTCAGTCCTGCTTATTCCCATATAACTGCAGTATAAACAGACAGTAAGACTGTATCGCACTTAGATACAAGTTATCAATCCTATCTGTTTATGATCTTTTACACTGTGTTCGTTTATTGCGTGAGTCCTGCTCATTCCAATATAACTGTAATATAAACAGACAGTAAGACTGTATCGCACTTAGATACATTATCAATCCTATCTGTTTATGATCTTTTACACTGTTTGTTTATTGCGTGAGTCCTGGTCATTCCCATATAACTGTAATATAAACAGACGGTAAGACTGTATCGCACTTAGATACAAGTTATCAACCCTATCAGTTTATGATCTTTTACACTGTGTTCGTTTATTGCGTCAGTCCTGCTCATTCCCATGTAACTGTAATACAAACAGACAGACTGTATCGCACTTAGATACAAGTTATCAATCCTATCTGTTTATGATCTTTTACACTGTGTTCGTTTATTGCGTGAGTCCTGGTCATTCCAATATAACTGTAATATAAACAGACAGTAAGACTGTATCGCACTTAGATACATTATCAATCCTATCTGTTTATGATCTTTTACACTGTGTTTGTTTATTGCGTGAGTCCTGGTCATTCCCATATAACTGTAATATAAACAGACGGTAAGACTGTATCGCACTTAGATACAAGTTATCAATCCTATCAGTTTATGATCTTTTACACTGTGTTCGTTTATTGCGTCAGTCCTGCTCATTCCCATGTAACTGTAATACAAACAGACAGACTGTATCGCACTTAGATACAAGTTATTAATCCTATCTGTTTATGATCTTTTACACTGTGTTCGTTTATTACGTGAGTCCTGCTCATTCCAATATAACTGTAATATAAACAGACAGTAAGACTGTATCGCACTTAGATACATTATCAATCCTATCTGTTTATGATCTTTTACTCTGTGTTTGTTTATTGCGTGAGTCCTGGTCATTCCCATATAACTGTAATATAAACAGACGGTAAGACTGTATCGCACTTAGATAACAAGTTATCAATCCTATCAGTTTATGATCTTTTACACTGTGTTCGTTTATTGCGTCAGTCCTGCTCATTCCCATGTAACTGTAATACAAACAGACAGACTGTATCGCACTTAGATACAAGTTATCAATCCTATCTGTTTATGATCTTTTACACTGTGTTCGTTTATTGCGTCAGTCCTGCTCATTCCCATATAACTGCAGTATAAACAGACAGTAAGACTGTATCGCACTTAGATATAAGTTATCAATCCTATCTGTTTATGATCTTTTACACTGTGTTCGTTTATTGCGTCAGTCCTGCTCATTCCCATGTAACTGTAATACAAACAGACAGACTGTATCGCACTTAGATACAAGTTATTAATCCTATCTGTTTATGATCTTTTACACTGTGTTCGTTTATTGCGTGAGTCCTGCTTATTCCAATATAACTGTAATATAAACAGACAGTAAGACTGTATCGCACTTAGATACAAGTTATCAATCCTCTCTGTTTATGATCTTTTACACTGTGTTTGTTTATTATTTGTAACGTGCTCATTGCGATATAACCTTAACATTGTTTAATAAAACGGTTTGCAATTATGTTTTGGGATCATGTTATACAGTTAATACCGCGCTCATTATCATTCAGTTCATATCTCGAATAAAAAGTGTTGAAATTTGTATGAAAAGATACGGAAGACTTGAGATTATTGTTTATCGCTCAATCGAGTTTATGAGATTTTACTGTGTTTTATTAAAAGCTTCAAAGTCAACACTTTTTATTTAAGGTAATGTCCCTTCATATGCAAAGTCCTGATCCATCCCTCATAACCGTATTATTACAGGCAATAAGACTTGAATGCACTTAGATATATGCTATTGATCTTATCAGTTTATGGTCTTTTACACTGTGGTTGTTTATTATTCATAGTCACCCAAACTTCATTTAATCATACCGTTTGCAGCTATGTTTTGGCAATTCTGTGCTTATGTCATACAGTTCATATCTCTAATAAAAAGTGTTGATTTATATACGAGTCGTAAGGAAAGCTACGGGAGGCTTAAGAGTCTCGTTTGTCGCCCAATCGAGTTTATGAGATTTTACTGTGTTTTATTAAATCATCAAAGTCAACACTTTTTATTGAGACAATGTTGCATAAGAAAACAGAGAAAACATCTAGTCCCTTCATATACTCATTACCTTATAACCGTAATATTACAGGCAGTAAGACTGTTGATTGCACGTAGATATATGCTATTGATTCTATCAGCTTATGGTATTTTACACTGTGGTCGTTTATTATTCATACCCTGCTCATTGCCATATAACAAAAACATTGTGTAATATGCTGTTCCCAATTATGTTTTAGGACTGGCTTTTAGTAAAATGATGAGTTTGTGTCAGTTATATAGTCGAGTAATTTTTGTTTACACGCAAAATGTGCATATCTCAAATAAAAAGTGTTGATTCATATACGAGTTGTGTGGAAATCTACTGGAGGCTTGCGAGTCTCGTTTATCGTCCAATCGAGTTTATGAGATTTTACTGTGTTTTATTAAATTTTCAAAGTCAACACTTTCTATTTAACATATTAACAGAGAAAACATCTAGTCCCTTCATAGGCAAAGTCCTGCTTATTACCTTATAACCGTAATATTACACGCAGTAAGACTCGATTGCACGTAGATATATGCTATTGATTCTATCAGTTTATGGTCTTTTACACTGTGGTTGTTTATTATTCATACCCTGCTCATTGCCATATAACAAAAACATTGTGTAATTATGCTGATCACAATGATGTTTTCGGACTGACTTTTAAGTAAAATGATGTGCTTGTTTCAGTCATACAGTCAAATAATTTTTGTTTATACGCAGAATGTGCATATCTCAAATAAAAAGTGTTGATTCATAACCTAGTCGTATGGAAAACTACGGGGGCTTGAGAGTCCAGTTTATCGCCCAATCGAGTTTATGAGATTTTACTGTGTTTTATTTGAAGCTTCAATATCAATACTTTTTATATAAATATTTTTCATTACCTCGGTATATATGACCTGGAAGCTTGGAATAATTATAATACTACTCGACTATTGGATATTTGACCATAGCTTTATAGTCTGATTCGTCGTGACATCATGACTTAATTTGAATTACCTCGGTATTTTATATTTGTAGATAATATACTCGTATGTGTGATCAGTATATATGACATTGAAGTTTGGAATAATGATAATTCTATTTGACTATTGGACACTAGAGCATAGTTTTATAGTCTCAATCGACGTGACATCGTTACAACATTTTTGATGTTTTTCATTACCTTGGTATATTTGTAGACAGTATTTATGACCTTGAAGGTTAGAATTTTTTATACTATTTGAAAAACCTACCTTAGCTTTGCATGCAAGTTAGCCAAACAACATACCTTTTTGTACTTGCCGGGCCTTCCATAGTAAAACAGAGCATTAAAAACCAAATTCTCGTTATTGTAACTCTTGTGTTCGTTTATTGCTCGTGCCCCGGTTGCTTCTTTCTAAATATCCATACCAATAATAATTGGTCGTGAACTTTGGGTGAAAATGTCAACCGCAATAAAGTATTATGAGGAAATGAAAAGAATAACGTACTCCAACAGTAAACTGATATGTGTTGACAACTGTGTAAACTTTAAAATCGAATTCATTATGACTGATTTCTATTAAAATTCTGTGCTTGTGTTATAGTCAAGTAATTTTCCTTTACACGCAGAAGGTGCATAGATATCTTAAATAAAAAGTGTTGATTCATATACGAGTAGTTTGAAAAGCTACTTGGAGGAAGTGGAAGGTGGTTTGCGTGTCCCGTTTATTGCCCAATCGAGTTTATGAATTTTCACTGTGTTTTTTGAAAGCTTCAAAGTCGGCACTTTTTATTTAAGATAATGTAGCATAAGAGAACATAGGAAAATTTTAGTCCCTTCACATGCAGGTTATATCATGGTCACGTGAAAATAAATATATTTCTTTAAATTCCTTAAATTTATCTTCCGAAACGAGTTTATGGTCTTTTACACTGTGTTCGCTTATTGCGTCAGTCCTACTCATTCCCATATAAGTGTAATATAAACAGACAGTAAGACTGTATCGCACTTAGATATAAGTTATCAATCCTATCTGTTTATGATCTTTTACACTGTGTTCGTTTATTGTGTCAGTCCTGCTCATTCCCATATAATTGCAGTATAAACAGACACTAAGACTGTATCGCACTTAGATACAAGTTATCAGTCCTATCTGTTTATGATCTTTTACACTGCGTTCGCTTATTGCGTCAGTCCTACTCATTCCCATATAAGTGTAATATAAACAGACAGACTGTATCGCACTTAGATACAAGTTATCAATCTTATCAGTTTATGATCTTTTACACTGTGTTCGATTATTGCGTCAGTCCTGCTCATTCCCATATAACTGTAATATAAACAGACAGACTGTATCGCACTTAGATACAAGTTATACATCCTATCAGTTTATGATCTTTTACACTGTGTTCGTTTATTGCGTCAGTCCTACTCATTCCCATATAAGTGTAATATAAACAGACAGACTGTATCGCACTTAGATACAAGTTATCAATTCTATCAGTTTATGATCTTTTACACTGTGTTCGTTTATTGCGTCAGTCCTGCTCATTCCCATATAACTGCAGTATAAACAGACAGTAAGACTGTGTCGCACTTAGATATAAGTTATCAATCCTATCTGTTTATGATCTTTTACACTGTGTTCGTTTATTGCGTCAGTCCTGCTCATTCCCATATAACTGCAGTATAAACAGACAGTAAGACTGTATCGCACTTAGATATAAGTTATCAATCCTATCTGTTTATGATCTTTTACACTGTGTTTGTTTATTGCGTCAGTCCAGCTCATTCCCATATAACTGTGATATAAACAGACAGTAAGACTGTATCGCACTTAGATATAAGTTATCAATCCTATCTGTTTATGATCTTTTACACTGTGTTCATTTATTGCGTGAGTCCTGCTTATTCCAATATAACTGTAATATAAACAGACAGTAAGACTGTATCTCACTTAGATATAAGTTATCAATCCTATCTGTTTATGATCTTTTACACTGTGTTCGTTTATTGTGTCAGTCCTGCTCATTGCCATGTAACCGAAACATTGTTTATTTATACTGTTTGCAATTATGTTTTGGGATCGTGTCATACAGTTTATATCTCGAATAAAACGTGTTGATTTGAGTCCTGTGGAAAGCTTCGGGAAGCTTGAGATCCCGTTTATTGCCCAACGGAGTTTAGGAGTTTTACCACAGAATACTTAGAGACTAACAGAAGTCAATATTACATACAAGTAATATTTGAGCATATCACACATAGACACCTCTCACGGACGCGCTATCTCGGACTGGTGCGGTACAAACTGTCCTGAACCATTCCGAGATATCGCGTCCGTGAGAAGTGTCTATGTGTGCGTTGCTCGAATATCACATGTATATAGATTGACAACTGTTAGTCTCCAGTGTACTGTGGTTTTACTGTGTTTGGTTCATCTTATCAGTTTATGATCTTTAACACCGTGTTTGTTTATTATTCATACCGCGCTCATTATCATTCTGTTCATAATAAATTATATAATATATATAATAATAATTATATAAAAAATAATTATCATTCTGTACTCGAATAAAAAGTGTTGATTTATATACGAGTCGTATGAAAAGATACAGAAGACTTGAGAGTATCGTTTATCGCCCAATCGAGTTTATGAGATTTTACTGTGTTTTATTAAATCATCAAAGTCAGCACTTTTTATTTAAGATAATCTCCCTTTATATGCAAAGTCGTGATCCATTCCTCATAACCGTAATATTACAGGCAATAAGACTTGAATGCACGTAGATATATGCTATTGATTTTATCAGTTTATGGTCTTTTACACTGTGGTTGTTTATTATTCATAGTCAACCAAACTTTGTTTAATTATACCGTTTGCAGCTATGTTTTGGGAATTCTGTGCTTATGTCATACAGTTCATATCTCGAATAAAAAGTGTTGATTTATATATGAGTCGTATGGAAAGATACGGAAGACTTATGAGTATCGTTTATCGCCCAATCGAGGTTATGAGATTTTACTGTGTTTTATTAAATCTTCAAAGTCAACACTTTTTATTCAAGATAATGTAGTGTAAGAGAATAGAGAAAATAATTTAGGACTGACTTTTAGCAAAATGATGAGCTTGTGTTAATCATACCGACAAGTAATTTTTGTTTATACGCAGAATATGCATATCTCAAATAAAAAGTATTGATTCATATACGAGTCGCATGGAAAGCTGCGAGGGCTTGAGAGGCTCGTTTATCGCCCAATCGAGTTTATGAGATTTTACTGTGTTTTACTTGAAGCTTCAATGTCAATGCTTTTTATTTAAGGTAATGTAGCATAAGAGAACAGAGAAAATACGGTTGCGCGAAAACGAATATATTTGTTTAAGATCTTAAAATTAATCTCCGAAAACGAGTTTATTGTTTTTAATACAGTGTTTGTCGTATCAGTTCTGCTCATTTCCATATCACCGTAATATAAACAGGCAGATTGTTGATCACACTTCACACATTGAGTTACCTCTTAGTTTATGGTCTTTTACACTGTGTTCGTATATTGTATCAGTCCTTATCCCTATAACTAAAATATAAACGGACAGTAAAACTAATTATTGCATGTCGATATATGGTCTCGATTCGAATCAGTTTATGGTCTTTTACACTGTGTTTGTTTATTACTCTTACCCTGCTCATTGCTACAGGTATAACGGAACCATTGGTATTTTGTGCTGTTCGCAATGATGTTTTGGGACTGAACTCTGTTAAAATTCTGAAAGAAAAAGAAATAGTACTTGACCCTATAACTGACACAACAATTATAGAGTCAAGTAATTTTTCTTTACACGTGGAAGGTTCAAATCCCAAATAAAAAGTGTTTATACGTATACAAGTCATTTAAAAAGCTGTTTGGAGGAAGGAGGCTTGCGACTCCAGTTAATCGCCCAAACGAGTTGAGTTTTCACTGTGTTTTATTGAAAGGTTTAAATTCATTATTTTTTATTTATGGTAATGTAGCACAAGAGAACAGGGGAAACATATAGTTCCTTCATATGCGAATTATAACATTGTAACTTAAAAATTAGTATGTCTCTTTAAGTTCCAACCTGGTCGGCTTCGCCATCCAGTGAGGTTGTTGGTCTCACGAACATGTTATTGATTTTTTGAAACAAGTTTATGGTCTTTTACACTGTGTTCGTTTGTCGCATAAGTTCTGCTCATTCTCATATAACCGCAATATAAATAGAGTACGACTGTTAATTGCACATAAATGCATTTTATTGATCCTATCGGTTTATGGCTATGAGCCATATAAGCGAAATATTGCTTATTTATTCCGTTAAAGTAACTTATGATAATAAGAGTATCAGTTCCCAATGATGTGTTTTGATTGACGATATTCCGTGCATTTCTCATGGAGTCTCCTAACCCATTTTTCTTAACACACGGAAGGGTCATATCTCAAATAAAAAGTGTTGATGCATGAATCGTTTGGAAAGCCACGTGAGACTTGAGAGTCCCTTTATGGCTTAATCGAGTTGGTGAGTTTTTACTTTGTTTTGTTAAAATAATCAAAATCAACACTTTTTATTTATGTAACTAATAAGGTAATATAACTCTAGCATTATTATTAATACTTGGTTTTTTATTGTACAAGCAATTCATTTGTATAAGCGTGTACATAATCCCCATATACAATTTCTAATTCATAACATTGTTACACTGTGGTCGTGTATTGTACGTGCACTGCTTGCTTTTGTGGCTTATTACAAGCAGGTGACGTCTGCAAACTGCTACGCGATGAGTAGTGACTGACTTACATAAATGTAATGTGCTGAACCTATAAGAGGTCAAATAATTAATACTTGAAACGTTTCCGTAATTTAATATTTTACCTGAAATATACCTGCCTCTTATCCTAACAAATAAAAATGATATATATTATATCTCAAATAAAAATTGTTGAGTTATATGTAACTCTTGGAATCTTAAAGCTACGACATACAGATTGAGATTCCTCCTTTGTCATCCAATCGAGTTTATGAATTTTCACTGTGTTTATTAATGGAGCCAATAATTTTTATTTGAGATTCCTCCTTTCCCTTGTTTCAGACATTACTTATCAAATTATTATTTAAATTTTTTCTAACTTTAATTTTTTCCTTTTCTCCGTTTCTATTATATAGATAGAAAAAAAAACATTTACATCAAATTCGACACATTATTACACTGTGGTCGTTTATTGTACGTACTCGTCGTTCAATTCGTTGTTATACTGTGTTTGTTTATTGAGGGTACTCGCATATATTTATTCAATTAATTATTGGTTAACATCACATTCAACACATTGTTACACTGTGCTTATTTATTGTACGTACTCGTATACATTTATTCAATTAAATATTGATTACCATCACATTCAACACATTGTTACACTGTGGTTGTTTATTGTACGTTCTTGTATACACTTATTCAATTAATTATTAATTAACATCACATTCAACCCATTATTACACTGTGGATCAGTGTTGGGCAAATTTTAATTGCAAGAACAATTAAAGATTAACAATTAATTAATTGTTAATTGTTACTAATACAGTTAACAATTAATCAATTGTAATTATGGAAAATTACAATTAACAATGATTTAATTGTTAACTGTATAAGAACAATTAACAATTGATTAATTGTTAATTGTGATTTACTACAATTAACAATTAATATATTTTCAATTGTTTTGTGATTTTTAATTAAAACTAACAATTAAAAAATACTGCTGTATATGTAATATACAGACGGTATATATAAATATATAATATACCCGTGTGGCTCTGGATAGTTTTTTTTTGTTTTTGTTTTTATATCATAAGATAGCAAAGAAGCAGATGGGCCTCCTGATAGAAAGAGTCAACCATCGTCTATAGACACCAAAGGTGTTAATGGTGCGTTGCTATCTTGTGGCGAGGTTTAATGCTACATGCATTAGTTTACTGGCTACCTTACCCTCCAAACCGGAACACGACAGTGACAAGCACTGACGCTATTGTGACAGGAATAGGTAAGGCGGTGGTACTAGACCCGGGCGAGACAATGCAGAACTCTACCACCTAGTAGCCACGATGGTAGTGACTCGTATATCCAATCGGTCGCCTTTTACGACCTGCCTGGCAGAACAGCAGTTGGCCTATTCTTCAAAGGAGCTCGGTATCAACACGAGGATAGTAGAATAGTGCCGCCCTATCTATTCCTGTAGTTGTAGTTGTAGTTTTTATGTAGAAGGAAAGATTTAGAAACATTCAGCTACTATACTTACAGCTTTTGACCACTTTTTATTCGTCTGAGACTTACAGTTTAATTTTCCTAAACCTTTTACTAATTTCGTTTTGATACAAAAATTTAATTGTTAGTTTTAATTGTTTCATAAAACAACTAAAAAAGTTAATTGCAATTATTTTAATTGTGAGTTACATTTGACATGTGTTAATCAAATAAATTTAATCGCAAGGTGCAATTAAAATTTTAAATGCGATTAATTGAATTGCAATTAATTTAATTGCAATTACTTTTTTAGTCAATTAATAACTTGATTCGTTCATGATCGATTACCGATTTAACACATTGTTACATTTAATAACTTGATTCGTTCATGATCGATTACCGATTTAACACATTGTTACATTGTGATTGTTTATTATACGTACTCGTATACATTTATTCAATTCATTATTGATTAACATCACATTCAACACATTGTTACACTGTGGTCGTTTATTGTACGTACTCGTATACATTTATTTAATTAATTATTTATTAACATTACGTTCATTACGTTGTTACACTGTGGTTATTTATTGTACGTACTCGTACATATTTATTTAATTTACTGTTTATTAACAGTACGTTCAACACGTTGTTACACTGTGGTTGTTTATTGCACGTACTCGTAAACATTTATTCAATTCATTATTGATTAAAATCACATTCAACACATTGTTACACTTGGCCGTTTATTATACATACTCGTATACATTTATTTAATTAATTATTTATTAACATAACGTTCAACACGTTGTTATACTGTGGTTGTTTATTGTACGTACTAGCACACATTTTTTCAATTCATTGTTGATTAACATCACATTCAAAACATTGTTACACTGTGGTTGTTTATTGTACGTACTCGCATATATTTATTCAATTCATTACTCTTAACATCATATTCAACACAATATTGGTACACTGTGGTTGTTTATTATACGTACTCGTATACATTAATCAGTTCATTATTGATTAACATCACATTCAATACATTGTTACACTGTGGTCGTTTATTTTGCGTACTCTTATACATTTATTTAATTAATTATTAAAATAACGTTCAATACGTTGTTACATTGTGGTTATTTATTGAAAGTACTCGCATATATTTATTCAATTAATTATTAACATCACAATCAAGACATTGTTACACTGTGGTCGTTTATTGTACGTACTCGTATACATTTATTTAATTAATTATTTATTAACATTACGTTCATTACGTTGTTACACTGTGGTTATTTATTGTACGTACTCGTATACATTTATTTAATTTACTGTTTATTAACAGTACGTTCAACACGTTGTTACACTGTGGTTGTTTATTGCACGTACTCGTATACATTTATTTAATTATTTATTAACATAACGTTCAACACGTTGTTACACTGTGGTTATTTATTGTACGTACTCGTATATATTTATTTAGTTTACTATTTATTAACATAACGTTCAAGACGTTGTTACACTGTGGTTGTTTATTGCATGTACTCGTATTCATTTATTTAATTCATTATTGATTAACATCACATTCAACACATTGTTACACTGTGGCCGTTTATTGTACATACTCGCATACATTTATTTATTTAATTATTTATTAACATAACGTTCAACACGTTGTTACTTTGTGGTTATTTATTGTACGTACTCGTATATATTTATTTAATTTACTATTTATTAACATAACGTTCAACACGTTGTTACACTGTGGTTGTTTATTGCACGTACTCGTATACATTTACTTGATGAATTATTAATTGACATAACATTCAACACATTATTACACTGTGGTTGTTTATTGTACGTACTAGCACACATTTATTCAATTCATTGTTGATTAACATCACATTCAAAACATTGTTACACTGTGGTTGTTTATTGTACGTACTCGCATATATTTATTCAATTCATTACTCATTAACATCATATTCAACACAATATTGTTACACTGTGGTTGTTTATTATATGTACCCGCACACATTTATTTAATTCATTCTTGATTAACATCATATTCATCACATTGTTACACTGTGGTGGTTTATTGTACGTACTCGCATATATTTATTCAATTTATTACTCATTATCATCATATTAAACACATTCATACACTGTGGTTGTTTATTATACGTACGTAAATGTGTGCATTTACTAAATTAATTGTTGATTAACATCACATTTAATACATTAAACTATATTGTGGCTGTTTACTGTAGTTGCGAATACACGCATTAACTTATTTTTGTTAACATCACACTCAACACATTATTTTTTATTTATTAAATTTATTTTTAATTTCATATATTTAAGAATACGAATACGATAAATATAATCGAGACGAGAGCGTACTCAAATATCGCTATATCAATAAACCCAAATAATGTCTTAATTCTTTTCCGGAAAGATTTTCCGGAAAAGAATTAAGACATCATTATTTTTATTTTTACCTTTGCTATTTTTTTTATCATAGGATAGCAAACAAGTTGGGTGTTTGATCTGATGGAATGTCGAATGGATGGATCATCATCGCCTATAGATACCAGAGATGTTAATGGTGCATTATTTAAAAATACGAATTCGATAAATATAATCGAAAAGAGAGCGTACTCAATCAATATCGCTATAACAATAGAACGAAATATTGTTCTATATTCTTTTCCGGAAAATATTACATTATTTTTATTTTTAACTTTTCTTTGTTTTTTTTTTATATCAGGATACCAAACAAACTGGATGGTTCACTCGATGGAAGGATATAACCATCGCCTATAGATGTTAATGGTGTATGCTATTAATGTGGCAGAATGGTATGCCAAACGCATAATTTTACCGGCTATTTTAACGCCAACAAGCATCGACGCCATTGCGACAGGAATAGATTAAATAACCCGGTCGACAAGTTGAAGAACTCTATCTACCTACCTACCTACCTACCTAACACCTAGTTTGTAATCACGATGTTAGTGATATGTATAAGCATTTCTTGCATTTGAAATATGTATTTTTATAAAATTGTTTTTGCATTTTACGAGGTGCAGATGTTTTTTTTTCATACAGTAAGGCAGATGGTCTATTCTTCGAAAGGTGCCGGATCCAACACGGGAATAATGTTAAATTATTTATATATAAAATTTATGACACGTAGGATTGTCATTCTTCAAATTTAAAGCCTTTATGTTAATGTATCGTCTTGTCGAATTTATGATTATTTTCATTATGATGTACTAGCCGCAGCGTGCAGCGCTGCATTATTAAAGTTTTTGGTGAATGCCTCGGATCACCTCATTTTTAAGTTATAAAAAGTAGCCTATGTGCTATTCCATCATCTACCTATGTGCCGTCAAATGCCGTGTATCATTCAAATCCGTTCAGTAATTTTTGCGTGATTGAGTAGCAAACATCCATCCATCCGAACATCCAACCTTTCGCATTTATAATATTAAGGCGCGGTGTTAGCTCAACATTCACAAAACTGGGTTTCTTTGACGCTCGAGTACGAGGAAAAGCAAGGAAAATATCCCATGCAAAAAATACAGAGTATAGAATAAGGTCTAAAGAAAAATGTTAACCGAATAGAATTTTAAATATTTGTTTAATATTTTCAATAAAAAATCGTAATTTGCTTCACAAAAAAAAATTGGCGTCGAAATTCTCTGTATTTTCAATGGTAACAACAAGTTTTTAAAAGAATATAATAGAAATAAAGTTTTATTAAAACTTTAACCAGACAAATGTTGAATTTAATGCGTATATTCTGAGTTATCTAAGGAAATCCTGCAAATTAAACGTTTATTTGCAGTATAGTTACAGTTTAACAAAATATTCTTGTTTGCTTTGCTTTGCAACTTTTAACCTTATTTAACGTGTTGTAAATGTCAAATTAGATTACGCGCTAATATCCGTTGTGTGAGTGAATTCGACGTTTTTAAATCGTCATAGTCATTCCAATATATAGGTTATTTGAGTCAGTGTTTTTATACGCGGTTCACCTATCCTGCTCTCCGCCCAGAACTCGTATATTTTTTTTGTGTTAAAATTTTGACATCGCTAAAATCAGGTATCCGTATTCAATCGCAATTGAAAGCTATCTAAAAAGAAAACGTTTCAGCATAATGTATTGATAGACAAAGACGTTTTTGTCATTGAATATTCGTCTGATATTTTTTATTTTTATCCATTTTATAATATTCTTTCTTATTTCTAATATTTATTACTATAAAATATTTATATTTAATATTAGTATTAAACACAGATAGTCGATATATTAATCTTCATAATCGTGTTTATGGGATTTTCCACTGCGTATGTTTATTGCACCCATCCTGCTTGTAACTAATCCTGATCAACTAACAATTAGTTGATTGCACCAACCAAGAATATTACCATATAGCGTTATATTACACTTTTTATTTAATATTTTAAGTAATACTGTAGTATTACTGAAATATGAAACAATATCTTTTGCCATATAGCCGTAATATCGAAACCATATTGTTGCAAGATAGCAAAAAAACAGTTGGGTGTCTTGATGTATAGATACAAACTATCGCCTATAGACACCAAAGATGTTAATGATGCGTTGCTATCCTTGTGGCGGGGTCTTACATGCATAAGTTTACCGGCTACCCTCCAAACCGGAACACGAAATTAAAGCACGAACGCTATTGCGGCAGAAATAGGTAAGGCATTGATACTAGATCCAGGCGAGACGATGCAAAACTCTAGCTTGTAATGGCCGCGATAGTAGTGATACGCATAGCCAATAAATTCGGCTCTTACGAACTGCCTGGCAGAACTGTAGATGGCCTATTATTCAGAGACACATGAGTTTATTATTTTTCTGCTTTATCAAAATATTTACATAATATAATTTGAAATTTCTCCTTCTCTGATCTTTAAATGTATGTATGCTTTTTTACATGTCTTTATATTATAGCTAAATTTTAAAGTTTTTTTTTCTTTTCTTTAATTTATTACTACTTAAGGATAACTAACAAGTTATCTGATACCTAATTGAACCATGATTAACATATATTTTAGTTTCATTAATAAGTAATTGTGATAAATAAATAATAATTTTATATAGGTATTAATTAGTATATGGTAATTGTACTATAATAATAATTTCTTACTAAAATTAAAGACTGGTTCAGAACAAGCCGATCGATCTTTATTGAGTTGCTGAATTCTTGTTTTTGACGTCATAACTAAATACATGGAATTATATTAATATAGATATCAAATGGACGAGAACGAGGTTAAAATGATATAACGGTAGATCGATTTGTTCATTTCTACCTTGAATATCTACAACGCCTACATTTATCGATTTCTGTGTCAAAGTTCGCAACAGTTCTATAAAGTAGATATTTGCAATACTTACATATGAAATGTGAATATCTACTTTATAGAACTGCTCATACGATGAGTAAAAAACTGTAGTAATAAAAACAAAGACACTGTCCTACCTGAAAGAGGCACATTGGTAGGTCGATAACATTATTAAAAAATATTGACTTGATTCTATTTATATACAAAAATATTTAAAAAAATTAAAGTGCTTGTATTTATACATCAATTTTCCTAATTTAGCAAATATTTTGAGTTGGGCAACATTTCGCCAGTCATTAGTGCCGACGTCTTTGATGTTGTAGCCACCCATGTTTTGGGCTTTTTACCGTTTTTTTTAAGACTACCGTGGTTAAAAAAGGCTGACATTGTTGTTGCCATAGATATTTCATAACTTAATTTTTAAAATATTATTTGTGATTAATTATTTTGATTGAGGATTGAATTTATTATAATACCTAGTTGACCCGGCCACACGTTGCTGTGGCTATTATAATAGTTTGTTTTAATATTGCAATAAAATTATTCCTTAAACAAAATATAGACCATATTTTATGTTGAACTAAGTTACTATCTGTGCAGAATTTCATTAAAATCCGTCCAGTATTATCGGAGATTAGCCTGAACAAACATCGTGACACGAGATTTTTATATATTAAGATATAAAAATGCAGAAAATGATTACACGTATTACTTATAATTGTATTAACAGATAATGCCTTTGGCGGTCGGACAGAGTTTTTCTTACTTACGGTATATTATTTTTTTCATTGTGGGCTTTCGGTGCACTTCCATTGTTAATTTGCTTAGAAAACATTTGTGCAGTAAAAGCGTTTCTAAACTGGTTTCAGACATATAGGTATTTAATGATTTTGGTTATAACAGATATATTTTCTAAGCAAATTTTCGTAAAACATTCATTAATCATCATTCATTAACATGATATCATACTTCCTATAACTATAGCCTACAAAGTATTTTAGGCTAATTTTCTGCATTTACATTTGCAGACCTCATTTGCCTATGCCGCTACCAACTGGAAGGCATCACATCATGTTTTGTGCATCTGTCATCTGCGCAGTACACTGTTATATGTTATAACGTTCACTGATTGATATGTTTCGGGTGTACGATATTCATTTATTCTATACGTTTTATCGTCGGCACTTGGAGAAATTCCCTTAGTTATTATGTTAAAATACACTAGTACTATTTTATAAAGCCGGTAAAAGTGAGATTGGCAAATTGGCAGATATTAACAAATTTAAAGCATATTTTAAACAATTGCATTTTAATATAATACTCATGATTCTGTACTAACAAGTAAGACTTCACCAGCTTAAGTTGAAACAAAAATTGGTTGATCAATAAATTGACGCATTGAAACTATTGTTAAATATTGACTTGATCGCCTCTTTGGGCGAGTAGTTATCGGATATGTCTAACGATGCCGATCGTGTCGATGCTCGGGTTCGATTCCTGACAGGCATTTAATGAGACCTGTTTAACCTGTTTAATGAGACCTGTTTGTGTTTCAGGGTCTGGATCTGGGTTTTGATTAAATATGTCTACCTATATTTTAATGTTATGTCCATATTTTCCCCCATGTTGGGCAGGGCTGCCTTTGAAGAATAGACAACCTGGCGTTCTGCCTGGCAGTTTCTAAGAGGCGAACGATTAGTTATGCGAGTCACATCCATCGTGGCTACTAGGTGGTAGAGTTCCGCATTGTCTCGCCCGGGTCTGGTACCATCGCCTTACCTATTCCTGTCGCAAACGCGCCAGTACATGTGCCACCATCGTATTCTGGTTTGGATGGTAAGGTTGCATAGGGTAAGACAATGCATGTGGCATTAAGACCCCGCTACAACACACCATTAACATTTTAGTGTCTATAAGCAATGGCCGTCTCAACTTTTTGTTTGCTATCTTATAATATAAAAAATGGGAAAATCTCTCTGTCTGTCTTCGTTTTCACGGTTAAACCACAGTTAATGAATTTTGTTAATGAAAAGGTGGATATACAGTGTAAACAAAATCTCAAAACCCTGTCCTATTGTTTGGTAGCTAAATACCATAATATTTTTTGTGGATATAGATAAATATCTAAATTAATCTTAAAATATATTTTAAATATTACTATGGCAACAAAAATGTCAGGCAAAAATGTCGTTAGATAGGTACAGAGGCGGCTACGATACGGCGGGATGCTGTACCTGCTAATTCGACGTATCGTTGTCTATTTTAAATTATTCGCTAAATTTTAGCGAAATTTTAGGGTATATATATGGGCGTTTTATAATATTGTAATATTTTTATTTTTATATATAGATTTTTTTTAATTGTCATTTTATCACTGTATATCCAGGCTTCAATTTCGTCCCGGAATACATTGTTCCTACATGAATTATAAAAATAATAATTTGGGCTAAAAAAAAATGGTTGTTTCTTTCCATCTGTATGTGTGATATCTAATGATATTAAACAAAATGATAGCAAAAACCTGGTCTCCGGTTAATCAGACCCAATTTATATTTTGATTAATGAATAAAGAAGAAAAAGTAACGTAATTCATTTGCAATTTTCCGCGAACATTATGTGATTTCTGTAATGTCATTTATACAAGAAAAACAGTGCACTTATTGCTTTACACTCTAATTGTTTCTGTGACAGTACAGAAGTCTTATAAAAATTTCACGGAAAGTTGTAATCTCAAGTACCTCTAATTTTTTCTGTTATATTATGTATTTCGACAGTGTCGTAAGAATCTATAAAGCATTATTAGATTAGAACAATAGCTTTGTCATGTAAAGACAATTTAAGATCCATGATATAAGAATGAATTGATATTTTTATTACAATCAGAACACCCTTGACATATAACCAGTTGACTTTTTTAGTTTATAAGTATTTACTATTGACTAAGCCATATTTAAACAAGTTTTTGTTCATAAATATATTTTAATCTATAAAAAACTATTGTTTCGATTTGTAATTTTATGCTTACATTATTTGTTTATGTAACGCTCACGTTTAGCCAGAAGCTGGAAAATATCAAAACTATGATATTTTCAATAAATTGTAGTGTAAACATATTTTTTAAACATAAAGTATATGCGTTCTACTCTGGTGTCACACAATAATAGTTTTTATTCTTATCGAATAAATACCGGAATATATATTTAGATATATGTGTAATGTACTACATATACAACGTGTCACAGAAAAAGCGCACATCATAAAACACGTCAAAACCATAAATGCGCGACTGAAAATCATTTTCTATGATTTTAAACATTGTTTTTTTAAGAATTCCTAAGTATGGGCGAAAGTATGTTTTTCTTAGATATATTTTTAATTAAGCATTTGTAAATTTCATGATTTAAATATTTTAGGCACTATAACCCAGAATTAAGTTTATTTTTTCTTTCTGTCAACTCCTTATGAAAGTTGTCTATTATTTTTCGTTTTAATTATTTATAAAATAAAAAATATAAAATATGCACCTATATAAAATAGCTGTTTCTCAACCAACTACTTTTTGCTCTTACATATAATTCTGTGACAGGTTGTATATCACTATACATTAAAGGGTAAACTAACTTTATGCTTTAGATTTTTTAATGCTGTGCATATATGTATCACAACACTAAAGATAATTTATGATTAACTTCATGCTTTAAATTTCGTGTCGCTGTGCTGTGCGATCCTAAAAAATTATTCATTTTTTCCGAGCCAAAATTAAATATTTTGTTATTTTGATTTGCGGAGTAGGCAGAACCGAATGTACAAAAGACGCTCTAAGTTCACCACGATAACGGCACAGAATACTTAGAGACTAACAGAAGTCCATGTTACATACAAGTAATAGTCGAGCATAGCACACATACACACCTCTCATGGACGCGATATCTCGGACTGGTGCGGTACAAACTGTCCCGAACCATTCCGAGATATCGCGTCCGTGAGAAGTGTCTAGGTGTGCGTTGCTCGAATATCACATGTATATAGATTGACTACTGTTAGTCTCCAGTATACTGTGATAACGGTTTGTTAGAGGACTTGGGTGTTTGTAAGCGTCTCATTTTGTTAACTTTTAACTGCTATCGCGTATGACTTGTGATAACGAGGACCAGAATCAGATACACTACTTGGAGGTTATGCGATGTTGACAAACCACTGCAATTTCGAGCGGTACCGAGAAAAAAAAATGTTAGCCTTGTTAGTTAGTAAAAAAAAGGTTAAATCCATTTTTTCTCGAAAATACCGGAGTAACATTTTATAAATCGATTTCTCTAAAACTACCTGACGTGTTCTTATGATGAGAATTATTAATTTGGAAATGTGCTAACTATAATGTCTGCTAAAAGCGTCACTAAATAAGTTTCAATTATAGATGTCTTGCTCAACGAGTTAAGTTACTAGACATTTATCTTTCTTGCATTCGGTTCTCCTGGCCTTTACTGACATTACTGTAATTGGAGGTAGATACGGAAATATCTCTAGACCTAATTAAGTGACGTCATACTAGCAAGGCAAAATGGATTCCATTGGGAGTCCGCAAATGTTTCCTACGAATATATGACTATTTATTACTGTATCAAATTACATAAATAATTAAGACAAGTATAATTTATGAACGAATTTTGGTGCCTTTTTACAAACTAGTGTGTAATTACAGCTAATATATTTGTATCCTTGTAGTAGTTTCCTTCATCTAAGATTTGTATTGAATTATATTGCAAGAAATGTAATATATATCCTTGTTGTTTGACCTAGATTGTGCTTTAGTGAGCGTGTTGTGATAAAATTGTGGTGTATAATGTGATTCTAATTAGCATTAAAACTGATCCGATAACTTTGGCCTCGTCCGTGACGTTTAAGGGGCGTGGAGGCAGGGGGTTTTCTCATTAGGGATCGTCTATTAATGACATCACAATGGGGGAAGGGGTGTAGTAAGATGTAATGTGTATTTTTCGTTGATTATGCGATTCCAACTGAAAAGCGCGGCGTGATTTGGACTTGTCGTCAAACAAAGACAAAAAAAAAAATAAGATTCTTTGTGCCAAAAATACATGTGACCGGGGGGATTGGGTTGGTCTAAAACTTCACCACGTATCACCATAAGGAAGGAGTGGGGGTTAAAGAATTGCTAAAGAAAAATCACGTGACCCCTGGATAACATTTTCGAGTTAAGCGTTGTCGTCATAAAACGTGTTCCTGCTACGACAAACTACATAGGGACACATGTACTCAGTCGGAAACAGTTTGAAAGAATATGTGTATAAAATATGTCGCTTAAGCGTGCGAGGCGCACCAATGTAATAGCGAGAGACATATCTATTTGTGGCAGTATTATAAAAATAAGCCCCGTGCGAATTTATGCCTCTTCTTCACTGTTAGTTTGTCATCTTCGATGGTGGTGATTTTGTTGATCATAGTGGTAGTGGTATCGTCATAGAGGTCAGAAATACCACAACCAACTAGTGGTGGCGATACTAGTATTGACAGGTTTGCATTGCGGCGGTGATAGTGCTGTGATGACGATGCGAGTGGACGTGGCGTTTGCAATGGCAATATATTTTCCCTTTAATTTTTCCTTCAACTTCTCGTCCATGTTGAACATTCATCTACGAATATAATGCGAAAGTCCGTCTGTCTGTCATATTCATATCTAAAACGTATAAAATCGTAATTGATTTCACAGCTAAACCGCTGAATCGATTTTGATGAAATTTAACATGGAAATAGTTGAAACTCTGCGGTCAAAGGCTACTTTAAAAAAATAATTTAAAGGATTGAAATAGGCAACGAAAGCTTGTATGAAAGGTTATATTGATAAACTGTCACTCGCGGGCGAAACCGCGCGGGTTAATTATTTTTAATATCATTGGTTGCTCAATAATATAGAACAATAAAAATAGAAAGGCGTAGCTAGAAAACCCAGTTGTTTCTATTGCTAATGTTTCTATTGTTCTATTATTACCTTAACCTACACTCCGCGCCCTTCTAATGTTAAGGTGGGGTCCGAGTTATCAAGTCTGTCTACGGTACTATAGATGCTTATACTCGAGATATTGATAGCACAAAAAAGTATATTTGAAATGTTTTATTACAGCCGTATATACAAAAGAATTAAAATAAGTATACAAAACATATTTTTTCTAGTAATGTGTCTTAGATATTAATATTTTGCATTTGTATTTTGCAGTAAGTATTATGTAAAAGTGAGATTGATTTGAATCTCACAATTAACGTGTGTATCTTTTACAAATTTTTGTCTATTAAATTTCGTAAGCTTGAGCAGCTTTTATATTTGTAATAATGTATCTAATAAATTGTATATATGGGATGTATTTGTATAAAATACTAAAGCCTGTTATCGAAGTGTTGTTTTATTTATTACCAGGAAAACCTTACACTGATATGCCTGCGTTTTGTTAAAATAATTTTAGAAATTGCGGGCCGATGTCTTTTGGCGGTGAGGTGCTAAAATTGTTAATTGACACTCGCCAATACAATTACCAGTTTGGCAATATTTTATAGCAGGCGTTTTCAATATTATTTTGTCACCGGCACACTTCATTTTATAAGTTTCATGGCACATCAGTAAAAAAGTAGCAAAGTAACCAAGTGTGCCAGGCGTCCTGCGACGGCTCTTCTTTATTTTAGCCATGGTTTCCGGAAACCTGTGCGGGTATGAAAATATACCGGCACACCGGTTGAAAACCGATGTTTTAGAGTCTGAAAAGACTAATGATAATTTACAACATAACAACCTATCTAACTAACGTCGCTACTACGGCATTTCGGTTGGGATTACTTATAAGATATATATTACCTAGTACTAGCGATCGCCTGTGGCCGAAATTCGATCTTCATTAGTCTATGGAGACTAACCAATAAAATTTCTTAAGTTTAACAACCAATTTTAGCCTTAAAGAAAATAGCATACATGTGTGTATAATATTATGTATGTCACATGAGTGTGGCGTGTGTAATGTTTATTTTTATTAATTTAATATTTTTCTAAAGCTTTTTATTTAAAAATATTACTTGTCTGCAGTCCTGCGGAATGTAAACTTTATCTGTGCTAAATTTCATACTCCACTGTTCGCGCAATTGTCTTAAAAAGGGATCCAAAGTTTTACCTTCACCTATTAATATATAGATGATGTGTTGACAGAACAATTGGTCTGTTATTAGGTCTCTAATGTTTATTCAATGGGCGGCGCCAACCAGGGAGTCAAAAATTAATGACAGCTAGCATTTTTTGCTTAGCTTTTTCTGACCCTCTGAAGAATATGGCTATTCTGGCAGTTCATATAAGACCTAAGGCCAAATTGTGACCACTAGGTGGTAGAGTCCCACAACGACTCGCCCGAGATTAACAACATTGTTTTACCTATTCCTGTCGCAGTAGCGTCATTGCTCGTCACTATCGTGTTCCGGTTTCGAGATTTTTTTACACCAATGAAGCTACCTACCTACATTAAAATTCTTTTTTTATATAATTAGATAGCTAATAAGCAGATGGCTCTCTGGTTAAGAAGAGATCGCCTATAGAAACCAAAGACGTTGCGTCGATCAAACATATTGCGTTGCTATCCGTGTGGCGGCATGGCAATGCCATATACATGTCTACCGGCTATCTTTTAAACCGGAACGCGACAAATACAAGCATTGACGCTATTGTGGTAGGAGTATGTAAGGCCGTTGTATCAAATAGGAACCCAGGCGAAAAGTTGCGGAACTCTACCACCACCTAGTAGTCACGATTGTAGTGAATCGCATTAAATACCCGAATTTACTATCTTCGTAATAGAATTTCGTCTTCGGCACGTAGTACTCAACTTCTGCAAAATCATGTAGGTACCTTTGTGTTTAGAAATATATAACAGAGCGAGCGTTGGCGTAGGTACCTCTGATGCACAAAACGAAGAGTGTGTGTGAATCATGAATCAGTCTGTGGCATCATAGCCTGTAACTGATGCACTTATTCAAGTACGATTTTTGCAATCGAAAACTTTTATTCAAAACCATCGCCCGCAATTCCGAATTGCGAAGCGAATCGCAAAACTGACCGCCCTTATGGATGCGGGATGGATCTGTCGTCCTGCAGCAATCAGCAGAGACTGCCGACTCCTCGATCAGTTGCAGTAAATTTATTGTGTTCTCATTGGACAGGTTTTGTTGCTGTGCACATGAACCAGGAAGATGGTATAGTTGAACTTTCATAAATAATAAACACATATAAACTCGTCGAAGCGAGTGCGAGAGGTGGGCGGCAGCAGTAGGTATAGTGGCTAACATATACATGCATGAGATGGTTATCTCATCATCAGAAGAACCATCTGCTTGTTATGCTATTTGTTTAAGTAATTAATCAACTAAAAATACCCACTTTAGATTTGTATATATTTTAGAAAAATATGAAGTATTTCTTCCGATCCGAATTCTTAGTATGGAAGTTAGCAAGACTTACCTACAGCGTGTAAGGGTCTGAAGGGACTGTCTACCGAAAACCGAAACTATAGATTGATTATTCTGAGATGAAAATTGTGTGGAAAATTTTCATTCTGAGATGAAAATTGTGTGGGAGATTTTCAAAATCGAACTGTAGAGTATTGAATAAATCAAATTACACAAAGGTGAAAAAATTTACAAAAAATAAATAATTTTTCACACAATTTTGATCTCAGAATCATGACCCAAATCTATGGTTTCGATTTTCGGTAGACCGTCCCTTACACGCTGTCTTGCTAACTTCGATACCAAGAATTCGGATCGGAAAAAATCTATATTAATATTATAAATGCGAAAGTTTGGATGTTCATTACTCAATCACGCAAAAACTACTGAACGGAGTTGAATGAAATTTAGCATACAGGTAGCTGATGACCTGGAGTAGCATATAGGCTACTGTTTATCCCGGAAAAATTAGGTGATCCCGCGGGATTCACCAAAAACTTTTATAATGCAGCGGGCTGCACGTTGCAGCTAGTACTTTATATTTTTCTAAAAATTACAAATCTTAAGTAGGTATTTATAGTTAATTCATTACTTAAGCAAATAGTAAAACAAGCGGATGATTATCTTGATGAAGTGATAACCGTCTCATGCATATATATACAAGTTTGTTAGCCATTTGTGTTGCTTTGTGTGCCGAGGATATAATGCCACATGCATTAGTTTACCTATTATACGAAAGTGCTACTTAAAGGATCGAGCACACTGAATCGGGCCGTATTGCAACGAATGCAGCATAGCACATTAGGACGGGACAAAGAGGGGCGGAGTGGGTTTTATCTCAACGCAGCGCGTTTCCGTATTTCTTTCCAAATGTTATCCTTCTTTGTTGATCATCATACCGTGGATATTGCACATGATAGTTCTCTGTAGCCTTGAACTAAAATTATTAATCGTTGATCATCGATAATTATGTGATCCTTAGTGTGCTCGGTCCTTAACCCTCCAAACCGGACACGACAGTGACAAGCACTTACGCTTTGAGTTTTGCGGCAGGAATAGGCAAGATGGTACTAGCTCAGGCCAGACGTTACAGCACTCTAGTATAGTCACGGTGGCATTGACATATTCGGCTAATCGATCTTTTTACGAAACGTCGGGCAGGAACTCTATTCTTTAAAGAGGCGTAATCCAATGCCGCGTCTCTGCTTGCTTTAGTTCTCTCAAGGGAATGCGTTTTAATAATAGTTTGGAATGTCTGATTGGCACTGTTAGATACGAGTCAGAACGACCGCATTAGCCCGGCTCGGACGGCTTTTTACAACGCGGTAAAGGAAATTAAAACATGTTAAGAGGATTTACATACAGTTCATATTTCCGTAAGGTACATTCACGTTCCACGTCAGTTGAACGGCTCCGTTCGCAGCCGTGCAATCGTCGCGGAACGTGAATAGAGCAGCAATGCAGCGAGTCAAAATAAGTGTCATACGGCTGCCGCGTTATGCGTACGGCTTGTGCGGCATGCGTACGCATTTGTTCCGACGCGGACCGGTCGGTGTGAATCGTACCATATGTTCGCTGCCGATGTGAATTGAACCACAGAATTGCTTTGTCTCACATTCCATGGTCTTCCACTGCAATAACGTTAGTGTTTACTAAAAGTCAAATGGGTTGAAATTCGAAAGGTCATCAGTTATATAAATTTTAAATATCGGACATCAATAAGCCCATAAATATCAACCGGAAATAGTGTCAGGACAGTTCAGACCCTGAAGGATTAATTTAAAAAAAACACCACAATAGATGATGGAAATTTTATTGGTTTTCCTTCACAAAACAATTTCTGTATTTAACTAAATATATTAAACGATATGTCCTAAGACTCCAGAGATTGTAACAACATATAAAATTAAAATAATATCTATACACGATTTCATTTTTTCATATGGCAATTTTATATTGCAGTAGGAAATTGTAAAAATACAAAAAAAGTTGTTGCAAAAAATAGTTTCAAATTACAGTAGCAGAAGCATTACAGTTCTATACGCAACAGTATAAGTGTTGATATAGGCTGAACAATTTGTTAACACATTGTTTAAATGACACGCTTTGTCAAGAACTATTTACTTTAGAGCTTAAGGAGAACCCAATATGCTAAATGGGGATATACTCGAGCATCATGGGGGGACCTATTGGATTTTGTAGATCAGATGATAGTAAAAATAGAAGGTTATGTTTTTCATTTCAATGGCGGCAAGAAAATCTACAGATAAAAAACAGTGATTATGTTTTCGTGAGTTAATTGCGAGCTAAAATTTAAATCTGACGATTGGAGTGTAACGTACGAGAGTGAGGGTCACAAATTTTCAAAGGAAACTTTGTCTTCACATACTGGAGCGCGTCTGAATTTTCTTTTAATGTTGAAGGAAATTATGTAAGAATAACGAAAAAATATGTTGAAGGAAATTATGTTAGAATAACGAAAAAAATATTGTGACAATTTCCACAAGGCAAAGTTATTGGAATGTTGTTTTTTTACTGCCCTAGATGCCCGACTATAATATATATTATAATAATACTATATTATATTTGGTGAAGAGTCTCACCAGTATGCGAGGTATCCCCCCTATGTTAATTTGACTAACTCGAGTAATTCCAAAATCCCTTCTTGGGCTCCTTTACTATTAGATATATGCAACTGTAGATGATTGTTTAATTAAATGATGGTCATTATGTCCATTCAGAAGGTGTTACCATTATAACGGTGTACAACTTAGTATTAATCTTATGTTTCACCATTTATTTAGGTGAAACCATTAAATTGCCAAATTCAATTAAAAATATCGATTTAATATCACATAAAAATTGTTAGTAAGACAAGGATAAGCACTTTCGTATAGTTTTACTAGATTCACTCAGATAGTAGTAGTGTGTAGTTTTCCATTTCATATCAATTGATATTGTAAACATTGCTTTGTATACTATCAATATTTTTATCATAGTAATGGTGAACACTAAAGTAACAAGTGTTTTCTTTAAAAAATATACTGAACAAGAAAAATTATTTCAATATATATGTATTAATTGCTGTTGTTCGTTTAAAAGTTATCTCCTGTTTATGTTTAATTACATTGCAAAAACACAACGCAAATTGCAAACTTTACAGATTATTTTCAAATGAAACAAAATTCTAACAATTTTTTTACAAGTTAGACACAAGTTCAGTTATATCGTCTCTCCACCTGCATAATAAACTTATTAATAATTATAAACTGTTAGATATTTTAATAATTAACGGTGACAATTTTAAAACATTATTCTTGCCGATTTCACTTCATCGGTGGTCGTGCGTGTAGTAATTCATTTCGAAATCTGCTATTTACGAATAGTTACTTAGACTCCTAACACAAAGCTAACGAAAGAATAGAAAATATGAATTAACGCAAACACGTTATTTCCTTCTTGCATTTTACTATCAGCCCTGGGCTCAATTATCAAATTCAATGTTGAGAGATAGCTTGACTATCTACAAAATTTTAATCTTCAATTTCCGTTACTTTAAGAAACTCTATATAGTTCCCATAATCCATATATTAATTTCTCGATTCCGCAAACACTTCAGTAAAACTAGCGGGAATAGTCCAATTGCTAAAGAGCGCAAATGTTTTCCTTCTGTCCGGATTTCCCACCTACTAATACAAAATTTAGTCGACCTTGGTAATCCCCGTACGTTCAATGAAGTCAATTTTTTAACTCTTTATCAAGTCCCATTATCACAAAAAATTTGAAGATCACTGGCAAACTCAAGTAACTTAGGTTTGTCGATAAATTGTCGATAGATTAGGTTTGTCTAGTTCTGATAAAGTAAAAGGATATTTGTGTGGTGAAAATTAAGTCTAAAAGTTACATACAAGCAAAGTGATGCACATTTCAAAGTAATTGACATTTAGAAAATTGTTTGACAGATCCGCTAATCATTGCTATAGCATTTTACTATTTACAGTAACCGATTATTTCATTTCTTACGTGTGAGATGAGTCCGTGAATAACAGATTTTTTAAATATGTCTTGAGAATGAACAGCCTTAGTAGCTACAGCTACAGTATAAAAAGAAAACTTATAAACAAAAATATGATTAAAATGTCAATGTATGATCTTCAGTATTTTTTCTTAATTTTAAATCATAGTTATGGACACATTAACACTGAGTTTAGAAAAACAATTAACAGGTTAAGTTTAATAACCTTTTGATAAAAATATTCAATTGATGATTAATAAATGAAAACAGCAACAAGTAACTTTGTTTACATATAATTCGGCTTGTTTTATCTGTATACATAGAATTTCATAGAATGATAACTGTTAAGGTAAATAATACGTAAGGTAAAGGTAAAAGTTTCATCATTTTTGCACTTCAATCACATATGACCACTTTTTGGTATTTACTTGGAAACGAAAAAAATTATGAACTGTTTTTTAATAAAATACTAGCTGCAGCATTGAAGCGCTGCATTATAAAAGTTTTTGGCGAATCCCCCGGGATCGTCTTATTTTTTCGGGATAAAAATGCCTAGTAGCCTATGTGTTTTCTGGGTCATCATCTACCTGTGTGCCAAATTTCATTCAAATCCGTTCAGTAGTTTTTGAATAATTGAGTAACAAAATCCATCCATGCAAACATCCAAACTTTAACATTTATAATTATAATATAGATATATCCTGTTTAAATAACATATAGAGCTTCATTGAATTGAAATTGTAACTCATGAATCTAATGAAAGGTTCAATCAGAGCTTGAAACCGGTGTAGAAAATACCGGTTAATAGAGGTGGTTAGTGGTTTTTATAAAAGAATTCACTCGGAGCGTATGGGATGAGAGCTCTTCATGAAATTAAATAAACCGGTTTAAGACAAAACTGTAAATATTTGCCGGTATGTGCTTCACGCATAGTACGATCATAAATTTTGATGGTGAACATCAAATAAATCGCACTCGTAATAAAACTATTCATCTCGAAATTTTGGCAAAATGAGTTTTAAATACCGACCCAAAAGAGCAAGCTTCACAACCTAGACTAAAAAAAACATATTTTCTTAAAGCAAGGAGTTACGAATATTTGATTAGATTTTATGGTGGTTTGAAAAAAATGTATTGTCTCCTAAAAATAGTTTTTGGTCTATTCCCGAAATTGGTCGTTGTTTTATTACGAGTGCGAAATATTAAAAAAATCTCTATAAATTCAGACACTTGTTTCATGTGATGCATGAATAAGTCTATTATATTGTAAGGCGATAGACACACCGTGGTCCATGTTATTGAGTTTTCAATGACTTTTATTTAAATTACAAATTCCAATACTTTTGAGAAGGAAAATCAATAACAAATCTATGATGACGTCTAGTACAGAGCGTATTTTAGCGATAACTCCTTTACGAATCAATGAGACAAAATAAAACCGTTATGAGTATGCCCTAAAAGAGTACTAATAATGCACTTTAAAAATAAAAAGTAAACTACTAAAAAGCGGATGACGGACGTACCTTCAGGTACAAGAACGTTTTGATTACAATAATACCGTTGACATTCATTTTGTGCTTCCTCTACTGCCGTCTCGTGTGGACGGTGTTGGCGTCACCGTGATAAAAACATTCCGAATTTTTCCTATAATTCCCTGTAATGATGAGTGTGGCCCTCTCGTCGCTCGCGGCGGCGTGGGGTCGCGTTGGGTGTCCTCGCGTGTCAGGCGATCGGTCCGTGAGTGCGGCCCGCCTCAGTAGTGTCCGCAGCGCGCGCGGAATCCGCCCTGGTACGTGGAGTCTTGCGACAACAGCCCGTCTGGTTGAGACGGACAGTCCGGAGCCGCCGACTCCTGGCTGAAGTCTGGCTGAGACGCCCCCTGCGATAGTGACAACGGAGGTTGCTGCGACAGGGGCTCTTGAGATAGACGCGGCGGGCGACGACGCGGGGCGCGGGGGATACGCGCGCGAGGGAAAGCCGCCGGGGGCACCGCTGCCAGGGGCACAGCCGGGCCCACATACGCCAACGGGTCACGAGGAGGTCGTGCGCGATCATATATCGACCCGGGCACCATAGCTTCACGCGCGTCAAACATAGACGTCGACATAAAATGGGATCCAGGATTCTGCGCGTTCACCAACTTCTTAGGTTTCGCAAATTGAATCGCGGATTCTTTCAAATTAGATAACGGTCCTTCGGTGAGCACGCGACGTTCCTTGTAGAAGGCTAAAAGATGATTCCAGAGAGGTTGCTTGCTTAACACTTTCGGGTTACCGACTACTATCAAACCGTACTTGGCGCGTGTTAGAGCGACATTAAGTCGCCGTGGATCACTGAGGAAACCGATTCCTTGATGCTCGTTTGAACGCACGCACGACATAATAATGATGTCTTTCTCTCGACCTTGGAAAGCGTCGACACTGGCCACTTCGATCTCTTGATACAGTTTAGCGTGTAAGCTTCCCTGATATTGCATGTGTTGCACGAGATACGACCTCTGTCCTTCGTAAGGGGTAATGATACCAATTTGTTCAGGTCTTACGCCAGCTTTAAGAAAACGAGTAGTAAGTTTTTCAACATTTGCGGCTTCAGTTCGGTTCAAGTAAGACGTTCCTGATCCGGCGATCTCTTCTTGTCCCTGAGTCACGTAAAAGAACATAGGTCTATCAGGTCGAGGCCAGGGAAAGTCAATTTTGTGAAGTCGACGCTCTTCCGCACTGACTCCATTTTGCAGGGAGCCTTCGTAAAAGAAATCTGATGGGAAACGTGATAGTTCAGGGTGCATACGGTATTGGACCTCCAAGCGGAATGGGCGAATTCCCAAAACCACTAGTCGCTCAAATAAGCTCTGGCTCAGACCAGCTTTAGCAGCCTTTTTGCACATAACCACTGGTCCCAATTGGCAGTGATCACCGACGAGAATGAGTTGTCTAGCGCCCAGTACCACTGGTACCATGCATTCAGGTTCAGTAGACTGCATGCCTTCATCGATGAGGATGGATTGGAAACGCATCCGAGCGACTCGTGGATCTCCAGCGCCTACACAAGTCGTACAAACAACATCGGCTGCGTCCAATAAACGCCTTTCAGCGGCGCGTCGTAATGCACGATAACGCCTTTCGTCCGCTGCAGACAATTCACCCGCCTCTTCTTTCAAACGGGTTAGCTTTCTCAACTCACTGTCTGCTGAGCCCAAAGCCCGCGCTTGCTCGTGCAAAGCTAAAAACGACACAGAAGACTCCATTGCCTCTCTAGACTTCGCACAAAGCCTGACAACTTTCAATCCAGTCCTGTGTATTTTCTCAGTTAATTGATCAACAGCAGTATTGGATGGTGCACAGACCAGAACAGGACCGCCATTTTGTCGGACAAGTTGATAAACGATAGTTGCTGATGTGACAGTTTTTCCAGTTCCTGGGGGACCTTGGATTAAGGACAATGGGCGTTGTAATGCATGTTTAACGGCATATACCTGTAAAAAATTAAATCTTCATGTTTAAAATCTGCAAAATGTTTATCCCTCTATGTCATTAAAGCTGGAATTTAGAGGACTAAGTTTATCTGCTCTTTGATTTGTATTTACAAATATTTATACCTTAATGAACTACTACTCTGCTGATAGTCTAGTTAAGAACTATCTTTAGTGACATGCAGATAGCCTGAGGAGACTAAGAAACCTATCTGCACTTTTTATATATAGGACAGCAAACAAGAAGATAGCTTTACTGTTGGTAAAAGACATCACCTAAGGCAGTAAAGATGACTAAAGGAAAGCAACACATTAATAACTTTAATCAATAGAACCACCCCTTAATTTGACTGTTCTTATATATATAATATCAATATCAAAATCAATTGCTCTAATAGTAGTCTCACTAATACTCGAGAACGGCTGAACCGATTTGGCTAATTTTGGAAGTCCAGGGAAGGTTTAAAAGGTGAGAAAATATAGAAAAAAAATTAAGAGTAGTTAAAAAGGCAGAACAACGTTTGCCGGGTCAGCTAGTGTTATATAGAAAAGAAGACACTTCGAAGCAGATATAGAGTGAAGATTGAATTACCTGAGACCGGTTAAGATCAGGCAAGTTTGGAGCGCTAAAGTGTTTTGGCAAGTGTACACGGAAAAGCACGTCTTCAACTTCGTGACCCAATAAGCGACGATAGATGTACGCTGATACTGATGAATCATCTACAGCAAACTTGCGAAGAGCTAGTTGCATTCTGAAAATAATAATTGATCACTGTAAAAAAACCTGTTCGACCCGAAACAAGCAAATAGGTAGGTTGATGACATTAACAAAAAAGTAATGAAATGATTCTATTCATAAATATAATCTAGTATTTTAAAATGCTCGTATCTACACTTCGATTTCAGTATTATTTTAAACTGGACACCACTGTCCACTTCGTCGAATGTGTAATATTTAAATTCAAAAATATCATTACCTTAAAATTTATACATATATTTTTGATATATTAAAAAAGTCAGTTACCTATCAAAAGATGTGCTTTTCCAAATAAAGTCTACCACAAAATTAGAAGTGCAGTCAAGTGGCGCCCCAGTTCCACTTTTCAGTTCCAGTCCCACATCATCTCCGTAGTTGTCTGGTACCTTGATGACATGACCAACTCCAGACCAAGCTTTGTGGAGCTCACCCACATATCTATCAATAATAACAATAAAGTTAGACAGTCTTGAAACCAGTTGAGATTAACATATTTATAATAGTCTAAGGTCCCACTATAGAATGATCTTCACCAAGCTGATTAATGAAAGGTTTTTTTTAATCCAATTTAATCTGTCAATTTTAGTCCAGAAAATGTCTAACTATTTTTTTTTAATTTCACTGGTTTGGTTAATAAACAAATCCCATACCAATTGAAAGTATGAAGCCTATAGAATATGCAAATGTTACGTTGACTATTTTCTCCTGTCACAGCTCTTGGGTAGGCAGGTATAAACAGGTAAATCGATACTAGTAACATGCACCAGTCTGGTTAATGAATTGTGATTAGAAAAGTAGTTAAACCTAATGTTAAAATGTAGTAAAGCCATACAAATAGCATTCAACATATAAGAATATTAAAAAAAATATAATTGAAATACAATGTTACAATGTTCTTTATTTCATAACTTTTCTGTCCTAACTTTTTGATCAGAAAGCAATCAAAATCATAGCTTTAATTGGTTAAATATGAACTACTTGTGGTAAAAAATGAATAATAAACAGTGTAAAACAAACCTCAGTCTCAACTCATCTCCATGCATAAGCTTCATATCACTGTCTGTTTTTGCCAGAGTAAAGTAGGCAATGGTCTTTTTGTTGAGACCCACATCCCAGCGCACTTCTATTCCCTCTTGAGTCTGAGACTCTTTAAGTCTTTTGTCATAGTCCGCTTCCAGTTTCACCAGAGGCCCAAATATATTCTGGTATTGATATCCATCCTCATAGCTGTAATATTAATAAAAACTACATCAATATTTCTATTCAATTCAACTGTCCGTCAAAACTTCTAAGTCAGGTTCAATTCTGATAAACAAATATATGCTCGATGAGCGTGTGATATTAAGGATTGAATCCTTGAGCGTGTAGATGTACAGTACGTTAGCATTGAGATGCAGTAAATCATCAGTGCAACGTGATTTGACTGGCCCATGAACCAACAAAGTGATTTGATTGGCCCATTAAACCAACAAAAGTGATTTGATTTGCCCACTAACCAACAAAAGTAATTTGATTGGTCCATTAACCAACAAAAGTGATTTGACTGGCCCATTAACCAGCAAAAGTGATTTTATTGGCCCATTAACCAACAAAGGTGATTTGATTGGCCCATTAACCAACAAAGGTGATTTGATTGGCCCATTAACCAACAAACGCAATTTGATTGGCCCATTAAGTAACAAAAGTGATTTAATTGGTTAATGGGCGAGCTGATAACGATGACTCACTGCATTCTTAGAGCGAACGTACGAACTTATGCTTAATTGTGATAGATTAAGATAATCCAAAACGATATTTTCCGCCGTGTTGGTCCCGGCCTCCTTTGTAGAATAGGCCAACTGCCGTTCTGCCAGGCAAGTCGTAAAAGGCGACCGATTGGCTATCGAGTCACTACCATCGTGGCTACTAGGTGGTAGAGTTCTGCATTGTCTCGCCCGGGTCTGGTACCATCGCCTTACCTATTCCTGCCGCAATAGCGTCAGCGCTTGTCGCTGTCGTGTTCCGGTTTGGAGGGTAAGGTAGCCGGTAAACTTATGCATGTGGCATTAGACCTCGCCACAAGATAGCAACGCACCATTAACATCTTTGGTGTCTATAGGCGATGGTTGACTCTTTCCATCAGGAGACCCATCTGCTTGTTTGCTATCTTATAATATAAAAAAAAAAAACGATAAAAACATCCCATACAATACAATACTATACAAGTATAAAAGTTGTCATACAAAATGTTATGAAATTGGCGTACGAAAGAAAGTAACTATGATCATAAATCATCTAAAGCTTACTTTTATCATACAAGAGAAAGACTTGAAAGCATCAGTTGCTACACCACAAGCCAAATCAGAGGTTATAATATTTGAAAAAAAAAAACTGGTTTGTTGGCTCATTCAGCTCAGATGAGCAAAGATTGATACCAGGGTCAAGTTTTCCTATTTGGAAAATTTTAGTGGCAACCTGTAGGCTTATGATAGAGTATAAGCTTGCTGTGCCTCAAAAAGCAAATTAAGTGTGCTGGTTCCAACAATCATTAAATAAATAAATAAATAATCACGGGACAAATTACACTTATTGATCTAACCCCAAAGTAAACAAATTATTTGCTTGTGTTATGGGTGTTAGTCAACGATACTAATACATAGAAATACATATATAAATACAGGAATATATTTAATAAACACCCATATCTGGAAATACAAACATTTGTTCATTGCTCATCACACAAATGCTTGTCCCCGTCGGGGATTGAACCCAAATCCTGTTGATTGCGTACTCAGGGTCACTAACCACTCGGCCAACGGGGCGGTCATTGAAGTATTTGTTAACTCTTTATAAGCAGGCTTATATCATTGTTATACAGCCTGTAAAAAAAACTTTCCCGATCCAAAAGGGGCATATAAGTATGTCAATGACATTATCAATAAAAAAATGATTCTTTTTAATAACCTACCATATATTAATAACATTTAATTTCGCTTAAATTTAGAGACTATTTAAAACTTTACATCAGTCTGTCGATACAACTATCTCAGTCGATATAACTATACAACACGCTATGAAACACAGATTATTATTTATGTATAAGATATATATATATATATATATATATATATATATATATATATATATATATATATATATATATACGATATGAAGCACGGCTACGTAGTTGCTTTTTAGACTGTCGCCATTTTTTTGTCCGGCATTTTAAGTGGCCATACTTAATATTAGAAATATAATTTACGATTAATTATTTTGTTCAACGAAATTTTATCTATCTTTGCGAAATAATAGTATATATGCCGTGACCCGATCGCAAAATTGCCCACATTATGAAATGCTCGAGAATTTCATGAAATGAAATGTTTCACTATCAATTGGCCTCATCATGATGTTTTTTGACCAGATCAATGACAAACTATCGTTTATCGACATGGTTAACTAAACGCGTGACTTCATGCAATGGTCAAATTTAATTGACATTATCGTGACCTGTTAATTATGTTTTAAGGACTTTTAATATTTCCTAGTGTTCCTAGTTTTTATAAAATATGTCTGTCGTACCCAAAAACAATAAACAAGTTACTAATATATACTGGGTTTTATGACATATCTTATGTACATCCACATATTTTCACGATATGGCCAATCATGGACGATAAAATCGTGAAACATTAATGATTTAACGATCTAGTTAATTTTAGTAGCCCACATCATGAAAAGCCACCATTTCATGAAATTATGGAGCATTTCATGATGTGGGCAATTCTGCGATCTGGCTACAACATATGTATAATTAATTGTACTAGACTGTCAAACAATGCCTCTGCGGATCAGACAGATTTTTTTACAAATTGTATAGATGAGCTAGCTATTACAACAAATATGCTATTCCCCAAAAAAGTGGATGTATAAAAGTGCTAACCGTAACAATACTTGGTGTGGTTCTTCATCCACTCCAGGTTTCTCTAGGTCTTGAAATGTAGCATCTACATTATCACGCCATAGTTCTTCAAGGCGGCCTATTTGCTGAGGAGTCACCTGTAATTAAAAAGTACAGTAATTAAAAAGCTGAGAAGCAAGCTACAAAAAATGTAACATTAAGGTGGAGAAGAACATAATTGATGTGACAAAGCTTGTGAAGAAGAGTCAGAACTTGCATTCTGACGGTATATACACATTTCAATTTCATTCAAATAAGCATCAGTTTTTAACTAACAGCAAACATGATCTGCTCGAGACTATTGCATGATCTGCTTGAGACTGGATATGTGCCCACAAATTGGGCACATTCTCAAACAGATCATGTTTACTATTAGATAAAAACCGATACAATAGGTTGGTCTTTTGTTAAACCATGTTTGCACTTTATTAGTTGCTCTTTTATTTTATTTTTTCATTTAAATGGTATACAAATAAACATGAAGTGGAATCATTGGTAAAGGAAAATTTGTTAAATTAGGAATATTATTATACTAACTTATGAGGAAAATATTAAATTTATATTATGGTTATGCAATAAAAATTGATAGATACCTGTCGAGCCCTCATTTGTTCAGCTTCAGATGGCACCTTCACAAGCCACGACAGGAATGCACGGTCAGCTAGAATAAAAAAATAATAATGTCACAATGCTAGTTTACTTGCACCATAAACAGTTGAGAGAATGCCCAAAACTGTACTATTTAACCGTGACTGCCAGGTTTGTTGTCTAGTGAGATGAGTCTTTGATTTTAGCATTTTCTACCTTTCATTTATTTTAACATTTTTTACAAGTTCTTACTTCTAACCTGTTTACATACTCGTCCAAGTTATGGATGTGTTAACACACCAGCACCAGAAGCTGTGTTAAAATTTTTTGTATGAAATTTTTTTGCCTGATTTGAAAATCAAGGCAGTCAAAATAAGGAACACTATTATAAAAAAAACTTACAAATAAGAGGTTTCCATTGCTCTTGGTCCCAATTCATGTCTTTTAGTGAGCTTTGTGCTGCACATGGTTGGCTGCAAAAAAAATATATTTATTTCATTTATTCTTTGATTATTTATCTTTAATTAGGTCAGCCATTCAAAATTAAGAAATCATAATTTTACAATCAGTTTTATCGATGATTACAATAGAATAGTTATATATTTTTCAACTTACCGACATAATAGAACTACTACAGAATCAGCTTTTGCTGGTATAAAACCAAGCACGAACACGTTACGAGCCCCACATGAGTAGCACTCCAGTAATGTTTCACCCAATGGTCCATCTCGGTGCAAGGCAGCTTCCTTATGTTTAGCTCTCACTAAATGATTTATAATATGAGATCCTGATGTATTGCCCCGACCATTGCAGAACCTAAAAGACAATTGACGAGTTATTCAATACACATCTGTAATTGGAATGCTTGAAAGACTAAAGTTGTAATGTGCTAATTTCACGTTACATAGACCTTAGCTACTGTTTTACTTTTGAAAAGAAAAGAAAAGGAGTAAGATTATATATGATCAATGGTGTTTTAAACACTAACATTTTTTTTGACTTCCTGCTTGATGACGTCTGTTGCCGGAGGTGTCAAATTAAGCTCAGGAGCGTGATTTTTAGCTATCTATGACGCTTTTCGATCATTAGTTTTTTGGGAATGTACATGATTTTCTTTTCTGTTAAATTGAATATCTTTTTTTGAAATAGACTACAAATTTTGTTCCCGAAGTCATAAAAAAGACTTCAATATGGGTGATTTAAAGTGATAAGTGTAAAAATTCGTGATAAACAATGAATGGGCAGGCGCGTGCGCTCCTTATAGGCAGAAAAGCAGTGCTTTACTTGCCATTCACAGATATTTTAATAAAACGTTCGTACGTTTTAGATGATTTTAATTAATAGTAAGTAAATGAATAAAATGTGTCATAATCATGTGCATGCCGCTAAAAATCTATAAAAGAAAAAGTTTTTGTGTCCGAGTACTCCGTCGCATACTCAGTATCATAATCCTGTGCACGCCGCTGTGAATGGGTATTCATAGACTTAGGCAAAAATGATTTTTTTGGTTGGGTTCAAATTTCTTCCCAACATTTAAAATAAATGTTGTCACGGTTTGTGAATTTGTGTGACTATGGTGGATCAGCGTAAAGATGACTTTATAGACATAAAGATGATTATATATAGAGCTATGCCTATCTTAGTCTATTGCGAAGAGGGCGGGTTAGTGTGCTGCTGCGAGATTTCCACACTGTCATTTTCATCCGCGTGCATCATCAGGTTTGTGAATATCTAAACCACCTGGCACATCGAGCGGGTCTCCTGCTTGTCTCGTTGAACATCTTGTTTTGTTTGCCCTTTACAATGACCTTCTAATGGAAACACATGGACAAATCACGTCATACAAAAACAAAGACCAAATGTGGCACACATCTCAAATTTCACCATATTTAGCTGTTACTGCTCTGTTTATACATGCCCACTGAAACTGCAGTCCCTTAAAATATTTTCAGTCATTAAGCAGCAATGTATAACAACTATAAAATAGCAGCAGCTTATTGGTAGTACGTCACACCATATTTTCTTGCATTGTTTCTGCATTTTTAAAAGCCACTTTGGCATTCTTATATGCAACAAGACGCAACTGATGACAAAAGTGTGCTTAGCTCGCTTCTACGCATACTTTTGCTGTCCACAAATACAACGATTGTGCGAAGTCCTTGTGTATTAGAAGGTCATTAGCCCTACACCAAGAGTTTTAAGAAATTGCAAAGGCGTAGAGAGAGACAGGCCCTTTCCGCTGTAACAAAGTATAGGTGCCTTGTGAGCCATAGTGATTGAGGTTAGTCTGGCAGGCAAAAAGTCAAAGTTGTAAAGGTGAACACTGGTGACTATGCTTTACTAAGCAAGGTAGAAATTATTTAAAAAAAAAAATTACAAAAAAACACCCATTTATTAATGAAACTGCATATTTTCATCTGTACTTAACATGTTTTATAGATTTTCTTTTAATTTCTTACTCTACTTGTAATGTAATGTGTAATCTAAAAAGGATTTTTAGAAAAAAATACTACCCTAACCTAATAATTAACTAGAAAAAATATACCCCTACATGAATCCACTCTTGAAGTGTGAAAATAACATTTATAAAGTTTTATCGAATAAAGTACTTCAGATTTCTGATTTCTCACCAATTTTTCCCAAATTTGGTATTCTTCAGGTGACAAATCAAATACATACTTAATAAAAAAATAGAATTCCACACCCTTCCTTTTTGGGGGTGGTCGAGTAGAGGTTACTAGACCTCCCCTGCTCAAAACCACCAAATTTGTTGGTCACTAAAGTACAGTTTTGCCAAATTGATCTAAAAACTATTATAGTTTGTATGTAACTTGAATATATTCTGTAATATTGACAATAAAAAAACTTCTTTGCAGGTAAATTGAATATTTATAATCTTATCAATTAGTTAAATCTGTATAAAAGAAATATTTCATTAATCACCATCATTACAAAGTTCAGCTTTTGATAAAATTTATTGGTATTAGAAATATTGAATGGTATTAGAATTAATTTGAAAAAAAAAAAGATGTATGCATGTTTTTAAAATATAAAATAACTATTTCTATTAATTGAATATTTTATACAAAAAAACTTCTCGACTTTCGTAGTACCACAGACTTTTGGTCAACGCAAGCAACATTATTTTCCATACCATATATATAATTTTATTTATAGTATTTTTTTATCTTTATCTTTTTTTTACATTACGGTTTCAAGTGACAGACAAAGGTAGCTCAGAAAATCAGCTGTAGGGTTGATAATTTTTGTCACCTTGTTTGTTTGCCGAGTGGCTTACCATGTTACCATCATGTTGCTATATGTAAACATTAATAAATTTTAATGTTACTTGTTTTTTAATGCATATATTATGCTGTATAAATTGTAATTATCGATGTCTAAAATGTTGTATGTTTTTTTCTTTTTCTTTGTTTATTGTATTTGTGGTATTTTTTGTCTTATTTTTAATGTATATGTATAGTATGTGTGGTAAATAAAACAATTCATATTCTCATTCAAAAGAATTGTCCCAGAACACTACGGCGAATAAACGACTTATTTGCCACAAGTCATCTAGAAATTTGCATCCCATGATGATTATGATATTAGTGGTATAAGGTTGTAATTAATTATGACAACTACTCACCATTTATTGCAAATATTGCACATGACAACAGTTGCTGGATCGTGTATACCGCAATATTTACAGGCATGGTCAGGAAGTTCCTTACTGCTGTACAAGGCCTCATCTTCTTCCTCAAATTGTAGCTCAGCAATAGCATTCGCTACACTAGAATTTTTTGTATTCAAATCCAAACGACCTATACCATTGACCTAAAAGTGACAAATATTATAGAAATTATACAACAATATATTACTATTTAGGTTACACAAATGAAACTACAACTATGTAAATATGTCATCACCTGGTTCGATGACGTTACAGCATGATCGTGTTGAGAGGCTTGTGTTTGACTTTGAGATGGAAGTGTAAAGTCCGTAAATTCAAACTCAGAGCCTTGAGTATCAGCCCCAATTAGATCCGCTTCTTCTGTATCAAGAAATGTGAGCGTTTGAGAACTCGGTCCATATGCATCGACGCTCATACTTATGTATTAATTACAAACACGTAAACAACGAAAAACGAAAATGTGTCAAAAAGGAAAACTTTCACGTTTTAAGAAATATCCCATAACAATCTAGCACTAGACAATCGAGTTGCTATGAATGAAGTTGATGACCACGAAAATTCGCCATGTTAGCACTCAGCACATGTTTGTTACAAATGATAATGTACACGTTGATTGGCGCAATAAATTATGCAAGTTTTAAACACCAATTATATATTTTTACAATTTACACCTGCCAATAGCATTTATGGAAAACAAGACTATAGACAATTTTCTTTTTTTGCAGATATTTTTAATAAGCAGAGATTCCTAAGAGAAACAGCCAACATAATCTGTTATGTCTATGGAATTTATCTATTAAAATCGTGGGAAAGTCAAAATTGTACATTGAATATATTATTTTTTAAAAGAATACTTGGGGCGTGATTTACAATCGATATCGAAGCCAAAAATATAGTTTTTAGAATTTTTGTCTGTTTGTTTGTATGTATGTCCGGGGTAAACTCAAAAAGTACTGCATGGATTTACTTCAAATTTTGCATGAATATATTACTAACAGGTAGGTTACATATTATCACGCTACCACCTACGGGGGAGGAGCTGTGCGGAGTAAACGAAGTCCGCGCGGATGAAGTTGCGGGCAACACCTAGTATAATAATATATGTAGACTTGTCAAGTTTACCTATAAACAGGTAAGTACCGATAATGTTTACTTCTTAGTTTGACCGCAGTAAAGTCGCGTGACATTACTTCAAATTCCAATCCCTCGTATTTATGAATCCCTTCAACAGGATACTAATACGTATACTGATTGACTACTCACGTACCTACGCATAAAGTGCGTTTTAATTTCAACAAATGGTTCCTATGCCGTTATGTTGGCATCCCTGCCTATCAAAGTTATTGACACGAGAAGACGCTCCCGCATATTTTGTTTATTTTCTTTTGATTTCTGACTGAAATCATGCTCAAAACTTTGAGAAGTGGTGAAAGAATGATGGTGTTAAAAGAGAAGGACTTTGGCGAACGTGAGAAACCTAATGATGTTCAGGCTCGTGTCGCCACCATTACAGCTAAGTCAAATAAGGTTACCAGTAGCAGATACTAATGTCGTCACATAAACTGCCATTTTTATTGACTGTTATTGATTAATGAATGACTGTGACTATTGACAAATAAACCCAAATATTTATTTTAGGTGTATTCGAAAAAACCGTGTCTCAAATCACCAAAGAAGGTGAGGTCGCAGCTAGCACGTCTAGTCAACGTTGCACTGGAAAATGTTGGCAAAGCGAACAAGAAGAAGATGTATTAACATCAGACTCCAAAGGGCCACGTTGGATTATTGTCCACACGCTATGAGTTTCATACCCAATGCTCAACTGATCGTCAGATCTGAATCACAAGCGGCCGACTATCACGACGACATGAATAAATCCAATTTTAATAAGTGGCTTAATGAAAAGCTTATACCAAATCTGCCTCCCCAATCAATTGTGGTAGGCACACACACTACCTAACAGCTAAACAAAGCACCAACAATGTCGAGCAGACAAGAAGAAATGCAAAACTGGATAACACGTAATAGTCTGTCTTACTTGTCAACGATGGTAAAAGCCCAGTTACTGAAAAAAGTAAATGAGCACAAACAGCCGCCCGTTTATGAAGCTGACGTAATGTTGGAAGTTCATGGGCATATAAGACTTTCACCTTACCACTGCGATTTAAACCCCATAGAGCTCATATTGAGTCTCGTAAAAAGACGAATTGCTGACAGAAACGTGGGTCAAGAAGCAAATAGAATCGTCCAAATCACAGAGGAAGTCTTTTCGACGATCACCCAAGAAGAATGGAAAAAAGAATGCGAGCACGTGAAAAAATTGGAAGAAAAATATTACGCCGATTATTGATAGTGAGAAGATATTGACAGGTTGTTTATTGAAGTGGGAGATGATAGCGACACTTCTGATGACAAGGGTGATTTGGAAGGTGAAAATGACGACGATCTCTCGGGTATAAGTCCGTCGGATGAGCATTATTACTCCAGACACAATTTTAATGAACATATTTTTTCTGATCATAATTTTTATTAAAAATATTAATTTTTTTCTGCTTTTTTTACTGTCCTGATTTATGAAATGATAATCGAATAATTTTTAAATACATAAGCATTTAACTAAAAACATACTAATCACCCATACTTTAGGTAGATTATTATACGTAATGTGGCAACACTGGGCAACGTTGCTGCCAACCAAGGAAGTTACATTCTACCCGGAATGCTTACACGCGCTTCAAAATCGTTCCGAAGAGTACCACGACATGAGTGGAGTGTGTCTCTTTCTACTAAATAAAGCGCCAATCGCTATATATATATATATATATATATATATATATATATATATATATATATATATATATATATATATATATATATATATATATATATATATATATAGCGATATATATATATATATATATATATATATATATATATATATATATATATATATAGCGATATATATATATATATATATATATATATATATATATATATATATATATATATATATATATATATATATATATATATATATATATATAAGTGTGGCCATGCGTAGTTTACAAATTACTACTAAGTAATTCTACTAATTTGAAAAAGTTTTCGCATTACATAAGTAATTACTTAATAATTAAAATAAACACATTTTAGAACTCACTATGTTAATTACAATACATTTTATGTTAATGTATCTATCGACGTGTATGAATAAAAGGGAATTAACGATTAACGAATATATAAAAATCTACCATCCGAAAGTTTTATTTACACTGGCAATTGCAAGAAAGGGATAAGATCCACTCATGTCGTTATCTTGCTCAGAACGTTTTTCCCCTCTGTTATGTAAGAAACAAATGTCAACTTTATTAGCAATGAAATAAAGTACATTTTTATTTTTCAATTATTGCTTCGTAGTAATTCCAGGTATCTAATATAAGTTCCTTGCTGCCAACATAATGCCATAGGAACTAGGTACCTATTCGATGAATCATAAAACGCACTGTAAAATACATAGGTACCTATCTAGGTACGCCCTCAGTATATAGCACAGATTACATTTACATTATTAATTGGTGCATAGCACACTGAGAGCATACTAAGTGATACTAAGTGTGTAATGGTCTTTGACAAAAGAGTAGGTGGCCTTGCCTCCTACATAACATATGTATACCCTATATATTATGTTTTCTTATACATGACAATTGACACAGTATAATAGTAGCCTGTGTCAATTGTCATGTATTAAGGTATACATGCTAACGCAGGCTCAGTGAATTTGGCCCCACTTTTTTTGATTTTCAGATTTTTGATATTTTTAATTATTTGTTCGTCGTTCGTTCTTTAACGTTCGATTGTAAAAATTGTTTGTTCGTCTTTTATTTATTTATAATTAATTAAACAAATGATCACCCTTAAGTTGGCCCCCCTTACTAGATATCTTTATTTTTATCACTTAGATTAATTAATTTTGATTAATTATCGTTTGTTCGACAACTATTGGTGATTGTTCGATCATAAAAACAATTAAATTCCCAATTATTATTTATTTTATATCTAATATGCAAACCATTACCTCACGCCTACATTGCGCATGCGCCAGCAGTCTAATGGCGACTGAGCGATGCGTAGTGCATGTCATGTAAAAAAATGACATTATAAATAATGCTCCATTTCGAATATCATCAAATTATACGATTTGAATGAAGTATTTATTCAACAGTGTGAGTACCTCGATTAAATATAAAGGTATTTAATTCTTATTAGGAAATATTGTAGGTAGTTCCGATAGTGGTAAATTTAACACGATACATAAAAAAAAATCTGCACATTTTTTTGAGGTTAACTAATAGTACATCTAATATATACATCTTTAACAGAATTATAAATAGGCCTATCATTTTAGCAAAGAAACAAATTAAAAACAGTTGTATGATATACACACCCACACACATATGTACATATATGTATAAGAAATTCATATTTAATTAGAGTAATTACTCTTTTTGTTTACTCAACAAACAGCTTTATGTGGCTTTATGAGTTAAGTACATAATATATTGGACGTAATGCATGTAAATGGACTATATAGACATTAGATGTTTTTCGATGATTATTAATAAGTACATAATTTATTAATAATGATTCTTTTACAACTAAACATTCGAAATGGAGCATTATTTATAATGTCATTTTTGTACATGACATGCACTACGCATCGCTCAGTCGCCATTACACTGCTGGCGCATGCGCAATGTAGGCGTGAGGTAATGGTTTGCATATTAGATATAAAATAAATAATAATTGGGAATTTAATTGTTTTTATGATCGAACAATCACCAATAGTCGTCGAACAAACGATAATTAATCAAAATTAATTAATCTAAGTGATAAAAATAAAGATATCTAGTAAGGGGGGCCAACTTAAGGGTGATCATTTGTTTAATTAATTATAAATAAATAAAAGACGAACAAACAATTTTTACAATCGAACGTTAAAGAACGAACGACGAACAAATAATTAAAAATATCAAAAATCTGAAAATCAAAAAAAGTGGGGCCAAATTCACTGAGCCGCTAACGCAATACGCCTACAACTGACCAAAGAGCATTAAGAGTATAATATTGTTCTGTGCCAAAGAGTCAACTGACAATTGACATTTTGTGGCGCACGCCGCACGCTTCTGTGCTGTGTATACTAAGCTTGAAGGTGGTTAGTATTTATGAATTTCAAAATATTATGTAACTGAATTACACCGACATAGAGTCAAGATACTGTCTGTATAATAAAACATTTAATATCGCGTGTACAGGTAACAATTAAAGCTGGATAGAATATAATATAATTTTTTTGTCACACAAAACCAAAAAGCAGATGGTGGATGAGCTTACATATTTTAGTTTGCCTAATTTAATTAGGTATGGTTTTACAAACGCTTTTTTTTTGTTTGCACTGGTGTTGCTGCGCTAACCATGCACGTTTACAGCTCCTTTAGAAGCAGTTATATTTAACATTTAGATTAGTCAATTGCTCATAAGCGTTAAGCAGGCACTTTACCTATAATCTACAGCTATCAGGTACCTGCGAGGCAGGTAGTAAGAAGGTATATTATGTAAATACGATTATTTTATTTTTAACACTTGTATTGTTTCAAAATTTTAAATAAAATAATAATTATGATGAAGGTTTATCAAGTGCCGACGATGGGGAGTATAAATTATGTACATATTTATTTTTGTTCACCTAGGTACATGCTGGGACTAGGGGCGGCTTAACCTATAGTTCAAGGTGCGCAATGCACACGGGGGCCGCCGTCTCAGGGGGCGCCGCGGGGCTCCCTGAGACAGCTAAGAGCATCGTCTTGGGCTCATCAGGGGGCGCCAGGGTTTCATTGCACACGGGCGCTACAAGCTAGAGAAACCCCTGGTTAGGACTTCTGTTACCTCAAAGGTTGACTGGCAGAGAATGCATCTAGCAGTTATGTTAATCAAAGTGTATGTCAAAACCAACGGAATAAGCCAACACTCGACGAGTTTATCTGGGTAAGCTTTTTCCCCGCGTTTGTTTCCGGGCTCCTTTGAAGAACAGGCCAACTGCCGTTCTGCCAGGCAGGTCGTAAAAGCCGACCAAGGGGCTACGCGCGTCACTTTCATCATTACTACTAGGTGGTAGAGTTCTGCATCGGCTCGACTGGGTCTGGTACCACCGCCTTACCTATTTCTGCCGCAGTAGCGTCAGTGCTAGTCACTGTCGTGTTCCAGTTTGGAGGCTAAGGTGGCCGGTAAACTTATGCATGTGGCATTAGACCTCGCCACAAGGTAGCAACGCACCATTAACCTCTTTGATGTCTATAGGCGATGGTTATATAAAATACCACCGCCTTACGGGCCGTACCGCATCAGTGACAAGCACTGTTGCGTTCCGGTTTGAAGGGTAAGGTAGCTGGTAAACTTATGGATGTGATATTAAGACCCCGCCACAAGGATAGCAACGCAACATTAGCATCTTTGGTGTCCATTGGCGATGGTTGTCTTTTTTTTATTATCGACAGGGAAGCGCTTGACCACGATCTCGCCTGATGGTAAGCTAAGATGCGGCGTAAGATGGAATGCGCTTCTCTAGAAGGTACCTGTTCACTCTTCTCTTGAAGATCCCTAGATTGTACTCGTCGGGGAACACAGAGTCAAGAAGCATGTTCCAGTCCCTTGTGGTTCGAATGAAGAATGTCGAATCGAACCGTTTTGCCCGGGTACGTGGAAAGTCTACCATATGGCGATGCCTAGACATTGTTTCATCGGGAGAGCCATATGCTTGTTTGCTATTTGACTATATAAAAGATATTAAAAAATAACAGAGTTTATCTGAACACCTTGGCCGCCGCATTCGATGTAATGCATCTACGTCCAACACACGCACGCAAAGTACACGCACAAAAACTTGCCCAATGCATATAAGCCTACCGGGCACTCACGACAATGGTACAAAATAGATGGTGACATGTTGGACTAATCGCTGGCATCTTATGAATTACGCCGCGGAAAAGTAAATGGTATTTTCTGCAAAAAGGGCTTGCATATTTTTAGTTTTAACATATATCTATTTTTAAATAACCTTTGAATTACTCATTAGGGTTCCGAAATCTGAAAGGAAACCCTACAGTTTTGGCAATGCAGTTCGGAGATTCTGTTAAAAGCTTTTTGGCATGAATACAATTAGTCACACCGACAAGATAGCAAAATGAAATCTTGAAAAAGCGGAAACATTTGTTTTCTTCTCACGTAGGTACCCCATGGTGTGGGGTAACGTTGGATAAGTCTTTAAAAATTGTTGGGGGTTTTTTAAAAAACATTTTTTCGATTAAGTGATTCGTTCGTGAAATATTAAGCTTTTAAGTTCTAATTTTTGTGTAGATCCAAGCTATATTCGGTATTCGGCCTATTCGTGGCATTCAAGCGACTATTGCGAATTGTTCGGCCGAATACCGAATTCCCAATCATAAAAATACTCGAAAAAAAAAATCTATACAAAATCAGGCGTTTCGTCCAAAGGGCCTGACTGGATATTCGATATTCGACAAAATCACTGTTCTTCGCATCTCTAGTTTTTATATTGTGTTGGAAAGTACGTAGTTCCTACCAATAGGAGAATCATTTGCCTGCTTGGTGTCCAGTAATTCATCAAAAATGCAGCTTCGTCTTATTTCATTAAAGACATAACATTTCAAAAAGGATATCATATATCATACGTTTTTTCTTGGTTAACCTTACGTCTAAACCTTTTGATACGCGAAGATCTTTACAAGATTTTTCCTCAAGTTTTTAATGGTGCATGTTTTATTCTTTTAAAATGATCGGCACTGTGTTTCATTTATCTAATGGTTTTGTATTTATTCGAATATCCATAACTTACTTCCTAGAATATATTTTAAATAAAAAACCTTGCAGACTTAAAAAATAATACGTTAAAGGTCTAGCCAGACTAAGCTACAAAATCATTTAAAGTTTTAAGTTTCTCTGCGACTACCTATATGAGTATATACAAATATTTTATTTTAATTTTAAAAAAGTTTGTGAACTGGACGGATGTTTTATATTCTTTTACTCAGAAACAAAACGGAGTTTATGAAACTTTACAACATACCTACCCACTATATTTAGGTAAACTGACCCGCGCAATAAGGACATAGCGTGTCGTCCATTATGTTTTTCCATAAAAAAATCGCCCCCTATTTTAGCCTCTTAGGGGTTGATATTTAAAAAAGTTAACCTATATTTGACCCCAGATCTTCAACAATTTTCATCCCAAATTTCATTAAAATCAGTTCAGCAATGTACCCACTAGCAGACAGACAGACAAACAGATTTTCGCAATTATAATATTAATAAGGATGTATGCGTTAGAATAACGTAAAGGTAGTTACATCGATGATATAAGTTTAGGCACCATATTCTGTATAGAGTATAGAAACATGAGGTCCTGAGTTTTATTTCTGGTATAGGTAAGTTTTTCTGAAGATAATAACTTACCCTGATTGGTTGGTGACTGGTTTTGTGGACGATTTATCGATAGGTTGGCTACCTCTTTTTTGCTCTTGTTTGGGTGCTAGTCAAAGGTACTGATACATAGAAATACTTACACATATAAATACTGTAACATGAGTATCCAAACTTTGAATTACAAACATTCGTGCTCATCACACAAATGCTTGTCCCTGTCGGAAACCGAGCACGTGCCCCATCGCTTGCGTAGTTCGAGTCGCTAACCACTCGACCAATGGGGCTGTAGCAACTTAGTTCTGTAAATTAAAAAGGCGGAATTTGCAATTTGGATGTTATTATGTTTTTAGAGTTCCGAAGTAAACTAGGAATAGCGGTGGGTAATATTTATTCCTCAGGGCAAATTTATTTACTTATTGCGGCTCCAGGTACGGATATGATTCACCTTATTTATTCCCTTATTCCTTTGGCTCACTTGGTCATTTTTCAATTCCAGCCTATCATGTTCTATGATCCTGTCTTTAAATGAAATTTTCCCTATATATTTTTCTCGCTCCTACCTACTATGTAAGTAGATTTTTAGGTTGATTATCGCTTGTCGCGTCTCAGCGGAACATTGTAGACATCATCCGCAATTCTAAATATCACTCACTCTTTAATTCTAATCGACGTACGCGTAGTCGCTCGCCGGTATAAGTATTTTTACAGAGACGATAAGGATTTGAAGGAATACATAAGCTTATCGTATCCAGCCCCGGAATCAGTACCTTTGATTCAGTACCTCCGGAGTTACACATCTCTAACTAGGAACCCTAATAGTTAAGTCATGTCCGTCTGTCCGTCCATCCGTGAAAATTTGAGAGTAGGTTCACTACCCACTCGGCCGACGGCGAGGCATATATCATACTATACCATATCATAACATACGTTACTTACAACAAGTGATATAAATAGTACAAATGAGTAGAAGTGATTTTATTTGTATAGACGTAAGATGGCTCTCTATTAATATATAACATGAAAATAAAAAATAAAATATTCTATTTAATATCGAATAATTATATTGTTTATAGAATACATTAATATATCGATGCATACTACGAACACCTTGCACTTCAATATATAGGAAACAACCACCCTATTAATCGAGCAGTTAGCGACGTTCGCGTAGACGGCATATTTTGGATTTGATTCCCTTGTTCTATGTTCCATGTTGATTCCCAAATGGGACAAGTGTTTGTGTTATTGGTGTGAAACGTGTGAGGAAAGATGTTTCAATTTCTGGATTTGGGAATAAATTTCAGTATTTATACATTATTCCGATGTATTAGTGCCTGTTAGTAACACCCATATTATCTATTCATATTCATATAATAAAATCGTAGGAAAGTCAAAACTGTATATTGAATAATTTTTTAAAAGAATACGTGGGGCGTGATCTACTATCGATATCGAAGCCAAAAATATAGTTTTTAGAATTTTTGTCTGTTTGTCTGTTTGTCTGTATGTATACTCAAAAAATACTGCATGGACTTACTTCAAATTTTGCATGAATATTACTAACAGGTCGGGTCAACATATTCGCTCCGTGCGAAGTCATGGTGGGGAGAAACTGATATACCGTCAGCGCTACCCGTGGCTATATCCGGTACTACGGGGGGCTGTTTTTATGTTTCGAGTTAGCTAAATATACAAGTGAATTGTTATTTAAAATTTATTTAAATAAAATAACATAAAATGAGTCACAAAAGTTGTTGTGTTGTAAGTTGTAAGAATACAGGTAAAAAAAGTGCTTGTCATTTTTATAAATTTCCAACAGCAATCTCCTAACAGCGGCTATCCATTTTTTCCTTTAAAAATGGATAGCCGCTGTTAGGAGACAAAAGTAAGTAGAATCATAACCTTACTATCCGTAATAATAAAAATCTTGAAAGGAGTAAAACTTAAAAAAATAGTAAGTTTAGAAAATGCTAGGAAATATTATTATTAATTAAAAAAAATATATTTTTTTAAACATTTTTAAATTTAGCATAATTATATATTAAAAAATAAGATTGAATTTTTTTATTATAAACTTTTCCTTAATTATTTAAGATTTATTTACTCTTTGCCACTTATTATTGCCGACACTAGCTGAGGCTGTCAGGAGAGTAGGTATCCTCAAATCGAGGTGATACGACAAAGGGCGTCTTTTTTGCGGTGAACACGCAAAGCTGTATTTTCTTGGGGTTAAAAGTAACCAGGTTTTGGCGACCCCATTCTGAGACATCGGTAAGTCGATTCTCGACTTCAGACACAAGCTTGTTTTGGCACTCTTCGACGTGTTCCCGAGAAACACCGCTTCGGCCGGAGTATGTAGTATCACCAGTACTGTCATCCGCATAGCAATGTATGTTGCTAATTCATATCATATCATTGATATGCAGAAGGAATAGTGTCGGTGATAGCACGCAACCTTGGGGAACACCAGCATTGACAGATTTTAGGTTGGAGCATGCACCGTCGACAACGACCTTGATGCTCCGGTCAGCCAAAAAACTGGTGATCCACTCGCATAATTTCTCAGGAAGCCCATAGGAAGGCAGCTTCGCGAGAAGCGCTTTGTGCCATACCGGATCAAAGGCCTTCGCTATGTCCAAACTAACTCAACTGCTCCCGCCCATCGATGAGTTAGGTATACTAGAAGGTCACCAGCTGAGCGGCCGCGACGGAAACCGTACTGACGGTCGCTAATCAGCTGGTGCTCTTCTAAATAATTGAGGAGCTGAGAATTGATGATTGTCTCCATAATTTTGGAGAACAAGGAGGTTATGGCTATGGGCCGATAGTTAGACGGGTTAGAGCGATCTCCTTTTTTAGGAATGGGATGCACCAAAGTTGTCTTCCATGAATTCGGTACCACGCCGAGTGAATAGGAGAGCCGGAATAGGCGTATTAATACTGGTACCAACTCTGGAGCACACATTTTTAGCACAAGCGGAGGGATGCCATTCGGCGCACTCGACTTGTGGATGTCCAAGGAAAGTAGTGCTTTACGCATAGATGACTGCCGACATTGTGGTTCTGGCATAGAACTATCACACTGCGGGATGGTAGGCGGTTCGTTCCCTTGGTCATCCAGAGTCGAATTGGCCGCAAAGAAGGAGCCCAGGAGATCGGCCTTCTCCTTTGCGGTATGGGCCAAAGAGTCATCGTCTCCGTGCAAGGATGGAAGAGAGGGCTGTGAGAAATTCCCTAAGATAGCCTTGGCGAGAGACCAGACCGCACGAGTGCCCAAAGGAAGGCGAACTTATTTATCACCAATTCTGCTAATGTGTTCCGATTGGCGATAGCTCTTTTGAAGTACCTCGAGGCGAAATTGTACTCCTTACGTAATGTGCTGGTTTTTTCATCACAAGATGCGGACGCTGCAGCCCAAGCCCGGTAGCACTCCTGCTTGCGGCGCGAAGCCGTTTTACAGGAGCGACCAAACCAAGGCTGAGACTTACCACCAATTGGTACCGCAGAAAATGGAATGAAAAGTTCCATGCCCTACAGCACCACATCGGCAATAGAGTCAGCGACGACGTTCGGATCATCCAGCGAGAAGCACTACCGCCCCCATGGGTAAGACGCAAAAAAAGACCGCATCCCGTCCCAATCTGCTGACCTAAAGTACCAAACGCGACGACAGCCTGCTAAAGGAGGCCGTGATAGGCGCGAAACCGGCACTTTACTCCGGATCAGGCAGTGGTCTGACGAACCAAGTGGGACGTCCACCGATACCTGATAATGGTCCGGATGAGAGGTCAGCAGAAGACGTATGGTCATCCACATCGGGAACTCGCGTGGGCGAAGTTACCAGTTGTGTAAGACCATACGCCAAGGCAAAATCGTGAACAGACCTCCCCGCATGATCGGTGGTGTGCGAACAAAGCCATTCGGCGCGGTGGGCATAAAAATCGCCCAAGATCACGATCTCTGCGGAGGGGGTCTGCTCTAACACGGAATCTACAGCTGTTTGTAAATGCTCAACGAGCCGGTCAACTTCATTATTCCCGCCATAGGACCTGTATAGGCACGCGTAGCTGCGTGGATGGTCGTCGCTAGCTACGCGTAACCAGAGGATGGATAGGTCCTGACCTTCAAGTCTGCCGAGGCGCCGGTAACAGATATCTTCTCTGTTGTATCGTACACCCCAGCCCGCGGTACAAAGGAATGTTCCAGTTTGTACCCCGGGTAGGAGAGGTAAGAAGTATCAGCCGGAGAAGATATCGGTGTCTCGGTCAAAAAGAGCAAAGCAGGCTTCGCCGTCTCGAGTTGGTAGTGGACGGCGTTCAAGTTGGAATGAAGCCCCCTGACATTACAGATATCCACAGTAAGCGTGGTAGGGGGTGCCATGGCTTTCTTGCCCTGTTTGCCCCGGACAGGATTGTCTATGAGCGCAATTTTGCCCCCCCCCCACCCAGAATACCCAGGGCAGCCTGAGCATCCATGATCTGGCTGGAATCCAGAGCACGGACGCTTAGGGGGGATTCTCCACTGCTGGTGTAAGTGGTACCCCCCTGGGGTGGATTCTCTTTTGATTGCGCATTCATAGTGTGTGTGTGGGGGGGGGGGGGGGTTAGGTCTCCGGTACTCTCATAAAGCAAACGAAACGCAGCAGCAAGGCTGCTACTTTACGTCGGTGTCAAGTGAGAGAGTGGTATCTCCCCGGGCGTGCCGGCCTATTCGGTTGCAAAAGCAGTATGGCACTACCACTAATTTGGTTGACTGACTGCACCGGTGTTAAATAATTTTTGTCACAAAAATTATCCCACCAGTGGGCGATGGGGTCATCACATCCCTACGCCGTACTTACTGTTAGCCTTATGGGCTGTTACAGCTTCACCGGTCGCGGGGGCGAGCAGAGTGCTCAGCCAGAATTTATAGGTGTAGGGCTGTACGCCCTCCGCCCTAAGGTTGTCTCCTGCGAGACTGAACCACGGCTTAGGGTGGGGTCGTGATTTGCGATGAGAGGGCTAGTGGCATTGTTTTGTCCGTCGGCCGAATCTTGCCCTTGGGCTCGGTTCGCCGAAGGGCGAAACAGGGGTCCTTGTCGCCGCCGGCGGCGACGGTGTCGCGAATGTAGTTGTGTAATGTTATCGTGTAATGTTAGAGTTATCGGGTCATCGAGATCGGTAAGTACGTGGCGGGGCCTACGTAATTTGGGATCTGGATTAGGATCTGGGATGTAGTCAGCCGCGGCTACCACCAGTGGGTTCGGATGCGAAATGGCACGATCGAAGTATCTTTATTTCATATTTGTCCAGTGATATATAAATATAGGCCCCATAAAATGCCCGTACCAACACGGGGTAACACATATTAAAATCATTGAAGATGTTCATTTTACCGTAATTATTATTAATCGTTTTAAAACCGGCTTGAGCGTTAATAAATCAAATATACTATCGTGTTTCCAATTAAGGGTTAGCGAGACAGTAGAGTCTACAATTATGGTATCAAATTACCTTATATTTGACTCTGAAACGTTGACTAATTGATGTTAATGCATCCAATGATGAGAGCGATGCTCTTTCGCCAGAAGTTTATTTGCTTCCCTTGGATATGGTTTTGGCTTCGTTGCAACATATAAAACGAAGATATTTATTACTCGCAGACTGCGGTAACTGTTAAATTATATTTTCTCTTGATGTTATTTAATGGTTTATGATTTAACATTCAGTGTAATGATCTATAAAGGAAATACTTATATTTAAGTGACCTGCTTACGCTTTTTGAAAAATTTCTTAGTAATTTTTAATAAAAATAATATCTTTGTCCAAATTACATGAATTTCAAATTAAGCAAGTTATTTGCTTGTAACATAGGTGTTTATCGAGGATATTACTACCTACATACAAATACATCAATATTAATATTAAAAGAGAAAACATTGTATTTATATATGTAACGAGTGAACTTAAAATCTACTGGACAATCTTAAAAATCTTTTACCACTAAAAAGCTACACTACATAGGCATGTACAATGGAATATTAAATTAATTTAATAAAGCGAATTAGTAAAACATATTTTTTTTTGTTTACTTAAACTAAGCAAATAGTTAAAACAAAAATTATCTCGCGTACACAAGATCGGCGTAACTAACCACTAAATATAATTTATACAGTCGGCAGATTTAGTGCTTAGGTATTGTCAAAATATTGTAAAAAAGAAACATTTGTATTTTTGTATTTTTGTATGTTTGTAATTAACTTGTAAAAACTTAAAAACTGCTAGTCCCATTTCGCTTTAACCATTAAAAGCTACACTATTCAAGAGTGATATAGGCTACTTTTATACCCGACTAAGCAAAAGCTACAGCTGAAGTCTAAACAAATATAAGGGAATTATGTATAGATCACAGAAATATTCCATGTCTAAAACGCCAGAGCCTCGTTCATCGCCGCAGAGTGGCTAGTTTATCGGTTTTTTAAGGGATACACTTTGGAGAGTGCGCTGTTGAATTGCACGACTTGATTCCGCCATCGCCGTTTTTCTATCAATCGTCGAGGCGCACAGATTCTAGGCAGCGCCATATGGTAGACGTTCCACGTATCCGGACAAAGAGGTTCAACTCCACATTTTTCATTCGAACCGCAAGGGACTGGAATATGCTTCCTGAGTCTGTGTTCCCCGATGAGTACAATCTAGGGATCTTCAAGAGAAGGGTGAACAGGTACCTTCTAGGGAAGCGCGTTCCATCTTAGGCCGCATCTTAGCTTACCATCAGGCGCGATCGTGGTCAAGCGCTTCCCTATCGATAATAAAAAAAGGCTCCTTTTAAGGCCCGACGCATACAGTATTATAAGTTTAAAATGTATATCTGTGTGGAATGTCTGTGGAGTGTGATGTCATAGCTCCTAAGAAGATGATCCGTTTTAGTTTTAATTTTTTTAACTGGTAAGCTTATTAAACAAATATCGTTTTTGGGGTTGATCTGATGTCCTGAAGCAATGTTGAAAGTCTGCAGATACTACTACATACTCGTCAATCATTTACAGTAAGTGTATCAGAGAAAATTCCGCAAAGTAACGCCTGAATCTATAAAATATTTAAACAAATGTTGCTGTTCTGTAAATTATATCTATACATAAGCAAGAAGATGATTTGCTAACTAAATGAGTCTGGGGATATTAAAATTTAATATTTTTAGGAAAGAATTTTTCTTGTAGATTTCACAATAATTTCCTCAATTGTCTTCTCCGTGTTAATTCGGAATCCCTTTGAAAATAGACCATCTGTCATTCTGCGAGGCTGTTTGTAAAAAGCGAACGGTTGGATATAAGTGTTACTACAGCTATCGTGACTACTAGGTGGTAGAGTTTCACAACGTCTCGCCCGGGCGTATGGTACCGCCGCCTTGCCTATTTCTGCCGCAATAGCGTCATTGCTTGTCATTGTCGTGTTTCGGTTTTAAGGGTACCGTGGCCGGTATACATATGCATGTGTAATTGTCATCCTGCCACATGGACAGTAACGCACCATTGACATCACTGGTGTCTGTAGGCGATGGTTGTCTCTTTTCATTGGGAGAGTCCTCTCCTTGTTTGATATATCATATGGAAAAAATTATCCACGCAGCGAGTTAGCGGACTCGAAATTCATACAAGTATTATAAGTGCGGAAGTCTGTCTATCACTGGATAGGTCGGTACTAATTCCTGCGTTTCGGTTGGGATTACTCTAAGATCTAATAGTCTGTTATGTTCACAGAACAATAATTGGTCTTTTTTTATATCATAAGATAGCAAACAATCAGATGGGTCTCCTGATGGAAAGAGTCAACCACCGCCTATAGACACCAAAGATGTTAATGGTGCGTTGCTATTTCGTGGCGAGGTCTAATGCCACATTCATAAGATTACCGGCTACCTTACCCTCCAAACTGGAACACGACAGCGACAAGCACTGACGCTATTGCGGCACCTATAGGTAAGGCGGTGGTACCAGACCCGGGCGAGACAATGCAGAACTCTACCACCTAGTAGCCACGATGGTAGTGACTCGCACAGCCAATCGGTCGACTTGTACGACCTGCCTGGCAGAACGGCAGTTGGACTATTCTTCAAAGTAGGCCGGGACCAACACGGCGAAAAATTATTATTATTAGTTAGGTCTGTTATTAGTTCTCTAGTATGTTTCTCAATGTTTGCAGGCCAGCTAGTTAATAATAAAATATGTATTTTAACACCGCGTAGCCGTCTAAATCACCTACTAAATTTTCCCACAGAGAGTAAAATATCTAAATTATGAGGCTTATTTGTAACATCATAAGTATTAAATAATTAAATTATGTCGTGAATTATGTCTGCCCTCGCGCAGAGTCGGCACGAGACAATTGTGACAATTGGTGCGGATCGGCGCCAGTCGTGACGTCACTAACCGATTATAGTAACTAGATGTGATTCTAGTTTGTTTCAAAACATCTTGAAATTCATGGCTCTCATAGTTAGCAATAGGAATTGAAGAATAAATCATCTGCCATTCTGCCATTCATTTCGTAAAATTCGTTGCGTAGTGTAGGAAGGGGTAGGTAATGGGGATCACTTAAGCAATAATTGGAATAAATAAATAAAATTAAACTAAATCTTTATTACAACCGCCTCATAATAAAATATACTTAATTGACTATTATTTGGAATCAGTAATGATCACTTTAATAATCATTTTTAGGAAACATAAAAGTTAAAAAAAATATCTATTTTGACTCCCATTGCACTGAGGTGAGGGTAATTGTGGTCACCTTGTGGGCAATGAGGATCATGCAAAAATCCAACACAAATCGCAAATAAAACCCTTGGGCGACTCCCACCTCGTACAATATGCGTGAGTAAACCACATGAAGTACACCTGTACAAAACCTCATTATTTCGGCCGAATTCGTTACAGATTTAGCACGTATTCCCTGCATCGTCAACATCATCTAGCTCATCGTCTTGGCATAAACCATCAGCAGCCACGTCTGAAACAGAAGTATAATTTGATTCCTGGAGAACCTTCCTCTTTACTCTTTCGGTTTCCTTCTTCGACACTTTAGTCTTCTTTTCTTGACCCTTTCCCTAAGTTTATTTTGTCCCTTACTTTTATCCTTGGCTTGGCAGAAGGCTTTTTTACTTTTCTTATTTTCTTTTTCTAATAAGTTTTCTTTTGTTGGCGTGGATGTTAAAATTTTGGCATGCTTTTTCTGGCGACTTTGTTTAGCATTGTGGGTATTAGTTTTCTCTGGCAACTTAATTAATTTCGACACAATATCAAGACTAGAGGTTGCTGGAGCAACTTGCATTGATGTGCCAGGTACTGACAAGCTTTCTTGGTCTGACGCTGGGCTATTAATTTCAATCTGATCTGAGCAATTCGGCTGGTAGAAAATCTTCATCACAAAATACGTCTACATCTAAAATAAGAATACCAAAATTATGTTATGCCTTTACATTGCGGGAAATCGTGATCACTAGCGGGCAATGGGGGTCACCCGATCCTCATTACCCACAAGCATTTTATGACGAAAAAAAAGAAACAAAAAATATATTTAAGCAATATATGGGATTTGAGTATAAAATCGTTATACTGAATATACGAGTAATGGCGTAAAACAGACACACACTAGTAGATCAATAATTGGAATACCTACAGCTTATTTTGCGTCCTTAAAAATTTACATCAGCGAGCCGCAAAAACAAAATACACTTCTCATTCCCGAGACCGCCACAACACAAGCGCGGTGCTCTTGCACCGCTAGCGGGGGGACAAAGCGGGGCGGGGACGGCAGTAAACGTATTTCTAGCAGTTGTAGTTTTGGAGATATGTTGGTGACTACCATTGCCCGCTGATTCCCATTACCCTGTCTTCCCCTATACAGATGGTAGAATTCCGCAACGTCTCGTCCGGTTTTTGGTACCACCATTTCACTTATTCCTGTCGCAATATTCTGCAAGCGTTGACTATGCTTGTTATTGTCGTGTTGTGGCTTGGAGGGTAAGGTAGTCGGTAGGCTTATGCATGTGGTATTGCCATCCCGCCACATGGATAGCAACGGTTTCTTTTCCATCAAGAAAGTCATTTGGTTGTTTGCTATCTTACGATATAAAAAAACCAGTGATTAGCCAATTGTGCCACTATCATCCTGACTACTAGTTGGTAGAGTTCAGCAATCTCTCGACCTAGTTTGGTATTACCTCCTTACATCCTGACGCAATAGCGTCAACTCTTGTTACTGTCGTATCCTGGTTAGGAGGGTAAGGTAGCCAGTGAACTTACGCATGTAGCATTTCAACCAGCCATAGGGATAGCAACGCACTATTAACACCTTGTTGTCTATAGGCGATAGTTGCCTCTTTTCATCAGGAGAGCCATCTGCTTGTTTGCAATTCTTTGGTACTAAAAAACGTCTAAATGTGGCAACTGCATTTTACTAACATTCCAGTTTATAAGTTGTCTTAATAGTTTTAAAAATTGCAATTGATTTTTTTTATAGTAAATCTAAGTATTTTTTTAATGTTTATAGCTGAATATAAATACATTATACTTTACATGACAATCTTTGTAATATAGAAGAAGCAAGATAAGTCTGTATATTTGGAGGCTAAGGAATACAATCACGTAAAAAAAAACTCAATCCCATTATTTGAGGAACTGGGCATTTCCAATCCCATGAATATTTGTTTGCTGGATCCAGCGTGATTAATAGGACTTCGAAAATACTTTAGGTACGTACAAATTCAACATTTAAAGGGATTTACTGAAACAAATAAGATTGTAAGGGTTAAAATTTTTAATAACATATTTTAAAGACAGTTACTTTCTCAAATTACTATTTCAAATAAATAGTTTTTTAAAGTAGCTTTTCGAAAACGTTAAATTACTATTTGACCGTCCCGTTGGTCGAGTGGTTAGCGATTCTGACTACGCAAGCAAAGGGCCTCGGGTTCGATCCCCGACGGGGACAAGCATTTTTGTGATGAGCATAAATGTTTGTATTTCCGGGTTTGGGTGTTTATTACGTATGTAAAAGTATTTATATATGTATTTCTATGTATTAATATCGTTGACTAGCACCCATAATACAAGCAAATAATTTGCTTACTTTGGGGTTAGATCAATCATTGTAATTTGTCCCGGGAATATTTATTATTTATTTATTTACTTTCATACGATATCTAATGTTTCATACGATAAACGGTTTTTGACTTTGCATATCTGCACGGCTGTAGCGTGCTGCTCTGAAGAATGCACGCATGATTTTTGCCTTTTTTCAATCCCACCTATCCCGCGCGGGATCCCATTCAAATTTCAACCTGAATTGATCCCGGTATTTAAGAATCTCGGCAACCCGGTGTTGTATTCCTATTTCAGACGTTTTGCCTTCTGCCTATCATATAAAATTTGAGCCGTCAAGGCATGTTACTTTTCCTTATAGTCTTAAAACATAAACTAAAGGTCTAATATAAATCTGATACATTTATAAGAAATACCACACAAAAGGCCTTAAATTTAAACTGCTCTAACTCATAAGCATTTCGAAAATAATTTAACAGGAATGCTGTGTCGTTTTATTTGGTTGTGTTGCGGGTGTGTGCGTTTTAACTCTTTTATACCGTATCAGCCGGTTAATCTAATGTACCTTCTTGGAACAGGGCCCTTGTGATTGAATTTTGTGTTCAATAAACTGCCACTCGAACAGTTAATTTAATTGTTTTTTGTCGCTTTTCGAAGACAGTTTCTAAATTGTTATTCATTGGAAATGCCTTTGTCTTTGTTTTATCTGATATATGGGATATAGTATATGCCTCATTGGTAACGATACCGCGGTACTGATAAGGTCCTGACTTCGAATCCTCGATCTTATGCAGTTTTTCTCAGTAAGCGTACCGAAATAGGGATTTAAAATGGGCTTAGTTTAAATTAATAGCTGTATGAATATATTTTTCTTATAAAACCTATAATGTTCATATCACACATTTTTTTAATCGTTAGATAGGATGGCTCTCCTAATGGAAAGATACAACCATCATCTATAAACACCAGGGATGTTAATGGAGCGATGCTATCCGTGTGGCAGGCTGACAGACTTATGCATGTGGTATTAACATCCAATACCACATGCATAATTTATTTTTAGATAATAGATTCAGGTGTTACTTTGCGGAAATCCATATTTCAAAAAATGAAACTTGTCCATTGAGTTGAGTACATAATTTGTGTGTTACTGCCCTTGCTTCTGACGTGTAAGAAAGTGTGGTGGAAGTGGGTGGACTATTGTGGTGCTGTAGTCTTCTTAAATTTTCACCTCGGGTAAGTTTGCCCCCATTCCTTACACTATCTTTCATTTCTGTTGCATCACAGTAGTTCTTTATAAGGTTTTATAATTTCTTCTTTTAAAAACCACTTGCATATGTCTGTCGGCTATATTACTTTCTAGACTGGAGCACGACAATGGCAACCATTGACGTTATTGCCTCAGGAATAAGTAGGGCGGTGGAACCAATTTCCCGGGCGAGACGTTGTGTGGTACTAAGTAGCTTCGGCTAATCGTGGGTACACTTGCTGTAGTACCTCTGCCTACCTTTTCGGGGATACGGCGTGAAGATAATTTGATTGTATAGTGTTACGTGGAGACGCAATAGTGCTCAGCATCTTCGGTGGATCCATCATGATTTGTGTCCGTAGGAACTGTTTGGATTATTTCGTGCTGCCGAATTTCGTCATCGAAAATTTCCCCCGTGTTGGTCCGGGCTCTGTTGAAGAATAGAGCAACTACCGTTCTATCAGGCAGGTCGTAAGAGACGACCGATTATCTATAAGTGTCACTACCATCGCGACTACTATGTAGAGTTCTGCAACGTCTCGGCCGGGTGTTTGGTACCACCGTCTTACCTGCCGCAATAGCGTCAATGGTTGCTATATTTGTGTTCCGTTTTGGAGGGTAAGATAGCCGGTAGACTTATGCATGTGGCATTGTCAGCTCGCCACACAGATACCAACGCACCATTAACATCTTTGATGTCTATAGGCGATTGTTTTACTTTCCATCAGGAGAGTCATCTGCTTGCTAGCTATCTTATGATATATAAAAAAATCGGAAATATTTTTCACTCATTTAAGAAAGGTTGTGTCGTACACAGACCACAGGAATACTAATAGAAACGCCATTGGGAAGAAAACGCGTTGCCAAGCAGGTTATGAGCAAACGCTCCCATTACTGTCAAAAATGTCATACATTTGTAGACATAATATATCGTGAAAAATAAAAATAAACCATGTTGTACTGTTTTATCGTACCGAATGAGATGACAAGGTTTAAAAATTACCTTTGAAGTGATTTTAAATCATCGGTAAGTGGTATAGCTCTGTATTTCTGTGTATAAATGCACGCTACATTAACAACCAAGAAATTGCCATGAAAGGCGTATCTATTTAATCCGTGATGACGTATAAGCATGCACGCCAATATGCATTTTCTGCTGTCGGTGGTTACCGCTGTTGATCTGGTGTACAGTAGTTACAGTGGAAAATTCATTTTAAGGCTTTAGTAATGTATTTTCCAAGAATCTTCAACTCCAAGATTTTTAAGAAAATGATCATAAATCTTTTGATTACAAATGTCTATCGTCAGCAGTAAGTTTTATTCATCCAGGGGGCCACTCGCTCGTGTGACTGTGGGTACAAAATCTATATCTATATCTAGCTGTTGCCAGCGACTTCGTCCGCGCGGACTTCGTTTACTCCGCACAGCATCTGAGGTGATAGCGTGATAATATGTAGCCTATATGTTGACCCGACCTGTTAGTAATATTCATGCAAAATTTGAAGTAAATCCATGCAGTACTTTTTGAGTTTAACCCGGACATACGGAGGAGGAGCTGTGTGGAGTAAACGAAGTGCGTGCGAATGAAGTCGCAGGCAACAGCTAGTAAAGAATATTGCTACCGATGTTTATTTATAACTTACAACTTACAAGGTTTACATGTACAGATTTATGATGTACATCGTAAAATACGTTTCAATGTAGACCTTTTTTGCTATAACACGATGTAAATTTTCGAAGTGTATTAAACATGCGAGATACGATTGGCGCCGGATCTCATCGGGATTCAAGGCGTGTCTATATGGTAATATCACATCAGGAACATAATAGAAACAAGGGACAGATTATTGTTCACACGACACAATGAATCATTTTATTAAAACAACATTAGTGAGATCTTGACCTTTATGGAGACCATTACATTAAAATATGGCACGAATTTTATTCTAAGACAAGCTGTTGCCCGCGACTTTTACAACAGTCTACGAGTCTACAATTTTATAATATTAGTATAGATTAGTGTATGTAGGGGCACAGATTAGGTATATTATAATAGTAACTCTAATGGTCATATTGTGCCATTAGATTGTGGATTGAAAGAAAAAATGAATGCGTCGACCCCGGACGTTTGGATGGAGATTTAATTCGGCATTATCAATTTATATAATTTAGACACGTTCACGCAAAAAAGTTTTCTATCTCTTTCTACAGCACGGCATGTCTATGTTCAGACTAGTGTCGGTACGGAAAAACGTTAGCTCGTGGCTCGAACTCAATATCCTATGTCGGCCCGCGTCGTATACGTATTCTACGATACGAAAAGATAGAAAAACGAGAAGATATAATACGAAAAGAAAGAAAGACGTTAAAACTTCAATGAGGTGTGAAATGGGAAAAAGGCATCATACCAGCATCTTTACACTCCAAACCAGAACAATACAATGACAAGCATTGACGCTATTGCGGCAGGAATATGTAAGGCGGTGGCATCAATTAACCGGGCGAAACGTTGGGGAACTCTACCACCACTTAGTAGTCACGATGGTAGTGACACGTACAGCTGATCGGTCGCCTTTTACGACCTGCCTAGCAAAACAGTAGTTGGTCTATTCTTTAAAAGAGCCCGGACTAACACGGGGACTTTTAGAGTGAATTGATAGTTTCGAATGCTAAAGAAGTCAGACAAGCTTGTATATTTTATTGTCAGATTACAGTATTGTATTGTACTAGTTCGAATTTCCTCTGGGACATTTGACGTGAAGATATTTAATTATATTAAAAATCGCCTCTGTGTTGTGTGTTGATCACATAAGGTCCCACTTCGATTTCTGGGTCAAAAAATTCAAAAAATGAGCTTTTACTGTTTTTCTGATAAAAAAAATGATGTGGTGTCGCGGGACACCAGATAGGAACGAACTTCCTTCGGCTAAACGGCACTACTCGCTTGTGTACGCGACTGTCGCGCCTGCGCACGTCTCATTTAACGCTTTTATTCCACGCATTTTTCTTACGGTTTTATTATCACATTTTTTTCAGTTCGGTCGCGCAGCAAAATCCCTATCCCCTCCAAGCCTGCCGTAAGGAACTTCGTTCCAACAACTTTGCTCGGGAAGGGAACAGCGCCCGGTTGGCGATAGGCTTGCCACCTATCACATTGAAAGACTAAGTATCTTCGGCTAATCGTGTGCACTTGTTGTATCTCTGCCTGCTCCTCGCGGATACGGGCATGAACATATATTTTAAACATATATAGCACACTCTTTATTCTACTAAAAGTACAGGTTAAACAAACACAAGGATTCTAGACCGCTGGTAAATGCAGGATTACAAGCCTGATATTACTTGGGGATTATAATTTTTGTTTTTATCATAAGAGTCTGAAGAAGTTGCCTTTCCTGATTGAATGGATGAAAAGGAATACCTATCACTTTCAGACATAAAAATGTTGATAAAGTGTAGCTAATAGCCATCCAGGTGGCAAGGATGTAATGTCAAAAGCCATTAAGTTTATATTTAAATATAATACTATAATAGTAACGTTAAGTATATATTTAATAATACAGCCATTAAAAATTTATTTAAACAATTTTTTTTAGTTGAATTTTTCTTTAAAAAAAACAGCGACATTTTTTTTAAAATATAAACAACGGGTTAAAAACGCGTACATATATAGAACTTACTTGTAAAACTCGATGTTTCGGCCAAGTTACATATCTATTAAGAACATTTAGCTGCACAAGAGAGTATCTTAAGTATTATAGTTTCTTTATACACCGAATAACAGCCTTTGTACAGCCTATACCAGCTTGTACAGCTATTGTGCAGCCTATTTAACTCTTAGCTGTACAAGACAGTTACAAGAGAGTATCTTTAGTGTTATAGTTTCTTTATACACCAAATAACAGCCATTGTACAGTTTATAACAGCTTGTATAGCTATTGTGCAGCCTATATAACGCAATAAGCTGTATAACTTTGGGCCCTTTTTGGTGTTATATTGGCTGTAGAAGCGCTTCTACAGCCTTTGTACGGCTTCGTATACAGCTTTAAGTTTAAAAATGAACCTAAATGCAGCCTATATACAGCTTAACGTGCTACTTGGGATTGACCGTAGTCACGAACGGACTGGAGCAGGGAGTTTCCTTCGTCGCGGTCACGTCGGAATTGATTTTCATCTACCCCTTCTGGTCTTGTTTTTTCGAATTTAACTTACACACAACACTCGGACATCTTTACGTGCTCATCCAAGGCAAGACGTGGTAACACCAGAATCCTCCCCTTACTACAATGTTGAATTTTCGATAAAACTCTCAATACTACTTTTCTCGGACTACGCATCGAACCCAAACTGACATGATCTGAGCCAACTAGGCTAACCTCTAGATCTACACAGAGACAGGCTTTATTTAAAAAAGTTTTTGGGTTTTTCCTTGCACAGGATCAGTGCTAAAACATATATCTAACACAGCCGTTTACAGATTTATGATACAGATGATGAATTCTTAAAATTAGGACCATAAATACGGTACAAATGGATCTCTTAAATTAATACAAATGAGTCTCACTAAAACACTAATAATACTTACAATATTTTAAGTCTAAGTCCAGGATCACAACCTTCATACAGATATCTAAGGATTGTTTTATTCGAGTGATTTATTTAAAGGGCTTAACGACTTGATCATAGATATATTACGAGGTATATACACAAAGGACTTGATACACTCATACATTGTGTTAAGAGGTTTTGGTTAAATTGTTAGCAAATAAACGTTAACGAGGCTAATAGTTGGCCTGTCTAGACTATGTTGGTATTTATGTTTACCTAAACTAAATTGGGAGCAATTTATGAGATGGACGTTATATTTGCGTAACATTTTAGTTTACGGACCACGACTCATTGCGCGTTCTGGTTTTCTGGAAGTGGTAAAAAAAACGCGGCTAAATCGTGTTTAATGGTACTGTAAAGTTTTCGACTGAGATCATGATTTATATTCCGTTTCAAAATTTAATAAAATAAATAAATGTTTATAAAAAATCTTTTCAAACAAGCTTTATATTATAAGCAAGCTGACGCGCGCTGTGAGTATATTGCATGAAGAGTTTTCCTATCATATCTTCGTTCCAAATAAAGGTGTGAGATTACCAATTCACATACGTAAGTAGGTACAACACTTATTCTTACCAGTAATCGTAGTACCAGTTTCTGGAATGATTGATTTTGAATGTCGCCCAATTACTATAGAGTGATTAATTCTCTCAATGAATCATAAAAATTATGGGTCACTTTCGGTGAGAATTCAGGCTTAAAATTTGGTATATATGTAAGTAGGTTTTCGGACAAAACTGAAGGAAAAACTCAGAAAACTTAAACTTTTTTTCTTGAAACAAAATAAGGAAAAAAATATCGTATATTTGACTAAACCTGACTTTCTGAGGTTATAATTGTCTTAGTGTAAAGAATAACAAAAGTTTCACCATATCTCAACGCAGTTTAATCTATGTAGAAACATATACTACTAGTTGTCCGCCCTGGTTTCAGATGGGTTAAATTTTAAAAACTTTCCTGTATGATTTTTTAGCATTTTCTTCTATGCAAACCTAGTTCTGGCAATAATGAACACAACAAAAAAATAATTATCCAATTTGGCGCACTTATATCGAAGATATTCGCGTGCAAATATTTTGGCGAATCATTTTTATTTATATTGATGTAGCTATAAACTATTACGTATGAGAAATAAGTTCTAAGCGTAACTTTAATTATGTGACGGGTGTGACCTTTTAGCCATAGTTCTAATCTTTGAACTTTTTCTGGTCTTCATAGTTAATTATTTATTATTATTTTAATCACACCTAAAGCAATTTTATTTCATAGGGCAACGTCATCGTTGCCACAGGTCAATAAATAATGACATCTTAATAGTGGAAAATGGCTGGAGACACCGTGTTTAGCACCTAGATAGACATCGGCAATAAAACTACATACATTACATTCAATTAAGGGCAAGGTTTTATTCATAATAGGACAACTCATCACATTTTAAAACAAAGCGAAAATAAAGTAAGAGTAATTACAACTAAATATGAGAGGGCGGAAGGTAATCTTGGTTGTTTTTTCCCGTTTCCCGTTTCCCGCCTTAACTTTAGATAATAGAACCACTACAGACTATTTTATAAACTAGCGATCACCTGTGGCCTTAATTCGACAATAAAATAAACAATAAAATCTCTTTTAACTTTTGACAACTGATTTTAGCCGCAAAAAAAAATAATAATATTCATGTCTACATATTATCATGGTAGTAATAGTTCCATCATAGATATATGGTATATACTCAGAGTTCCATATTGTCATGTATGTCACATGAATGTAGTGTGTGTAAAGTTTATTTTTATTATTTATTTCTAACGCATTTTATTTAAAAATATTAGGTTTCTGCAGTCCTCTGGAATGTAAACTTTAACTGTGCCAAATTTCATATTCCACCGTTCGCGCAATTGCCTTAAAAAGGGGTCCAAAATTTTTCCTTCACGTATTAATATATAGACTAGCAAAAAGCAGAGCTTTATAAGGGCTCGCAAAGTTATACTACCTAGTAATATTGCTAAGAAAGTATTTTTTGTGAGAATTACATCTTTTAATGTATGGACTTCATTTATCTAACCTAAAAAAAGCCAGCGTATTTTTACCCAAACATTATATTTCCGTCAAAGGCGTCGCCAGGCTTTGATCTAGAAGGCGCAGGAAAATAAAATAAAAAAACATGTTTCTAAGACAATTTTTTTTTAGAACTTACAAGAAAAATTCTTAAAAATTTTGCTATGATAAGATAGATTTTCGAAATAATTTTTTTAAATTTAATTATCATTCAAAATTTTTCGAATTTTTCTCTCAGGGAAACCCTCGGGGTTCGATTCCCGAGTCAGACAAATCAATAATGTGTTTTTTTTTCAATTTTCTAATAAAAACAACGATGCCCGGGATTGGAAAAATGCCCGGTTGGTGATAAGCTGGTCACCTATCACGTTGTGGGACTAAGACTTCGGCTAATCGTGGATGCACACGTTGTACCTCTGCCTACCTCTTCGGGGATACGGTCAGGACCATACGTTTTTGTAGCTTTTTACCCTCGGGCTAAGATTGAAAATTATTCTCAATACAATATTAATCAATTAATACACTTGTACTGTTTCACAATAATCATATTGTCAAAAAATGTAATCGGTTGACCTTGCAGGCCATCCCTGAAACTTCCCGCTAAATTAAGGTATTTTAAACTCAAAAGAGTAAAAACTATAAGCATAAATTTTTTTTCAGTTCTAAGTAATATTGAAATATCTCAATTGCTAAGTCACAAAAAATAGCAAGAAAACACGAATGAATCAACGAAACAATCATACATACAGTTTATTTTGATAAAAATGGCAGTACATTGATTTTTGAAAAACTGTATATTTTGGAAACAATGATCACATTGATCAAATTTCAAATGGCATTCAACTCAATTTAACTATTGCTTTAGGAAAATAATTGGTAGGTTCAAAAATTTCGAAGCAATTTCAAAAAACATTTTTTCAAATTTTTCGTCATTGACAGATACCAAACAAAGTGACTGATTTTTATCCAGGTAACGGTACTTGACGTAGTTTTTAAAGGAGAAAAACTGATAAGATTTTGAGGTCAATCGGTACATTAGCCTGAAAGTTATTTCAAAAACATTAAGTAAGTTTGCTAAACACATCGTAATTTTAATATTTGAAAAGCTGTAACTTTTGAAAATAAGATTCGATTTTAATTTTTCAAACGGCATTCGACGTTATTTTTTTAATACTAAAATATTGTAAATTAATAAAAAATGATTGGTTGAATTATTTCGAAGTTATGTCGAAAAAAAAAACTTTTTTCAAAATTTTCGTCAACGACTACTTCCAAACAGATAAACCGATTTGATGCAATTTATGCGAAATTGCAAATGCAAATTAGCGAAATTACAGGGGACTCCCGCTCTGGATCATTTTTGTTGCAAAGGTTGGCCATCGCAATTCAACGCGGTAACGCGGCGAGTGTCATGGGCACTTTTGCGCCGGGAACGATCCAGGTTGGATTAAATAGCATAAAAAAAAAAAAAAACGTATAATATTTATGCATTAAACTTAATTTTTTTTGAGAATATAGCTGATTAGTCTTTGTACTCAATCAGTACATTAATCTGGAAGTTATATTAAAAAAATCTGTTTCACCAAACTTTCTTTTTGGGTTTTTTCAAAATTTTATCAAAATCCCTTCGGCCCAATTGGTTCAAATTTTCAGGAAGTCTAAGTTGAGTGGAATCCAATCGAATGCCATCAACCGCATTTCGATCGGTCCAGCCGTTCAAAAGTTATGAGATGTTTACATACAGACATACATACACACACACACGAACACACACACGAACACACACACACACGAACACACACACACACGCACACACACACACATACATACAGACACACTGACGTCATCGCGAAAAAAGTCGAAAAAGGTTCCTAGGACCTCAAAACGCGGACATCTGGTGAAAATTCGATTTTTAAAAATCGGAGCAAAATCAGTAACTTCCTTATCCACATACGTAGTAGGAAGTTAAAAAGTACAATTGTATTAATAGATTAATATTGTATTAAAATGGAGTGAATGAAAATGAATTAAATCTACCACGCCAAAGTAACATTTTAACTCGTTAGCGTTTTAACTCGTTAATTTCATAATAGATGGCGTTAGTAGTAATAAAATTCTAATACATGTATTTTTTATTTTTTTCTTAATGTTTATAAAATGGTACTTTAATAGTAGATAACATATCTAGACATGAATTATAAACTACCACGTCAAAGCTCAAACCTCGAAGTGCGATATTTTTTCAATAACAAATACCACAAAAGTGCATACAAAGTGGCCTAGTGTAGGGCTCGCTTCGCTCACCCTGATAAATAGTTCATATTTTTAGTTATTTAGTTTTTATATAGTAGTTATTATATTATTATATATATTATTATATATAGTAGTTATTTAGTTCATATTTATCATCAATATAGTAATTTCGCGACTTCGATGAACAAAATCACCACCTCGTGTAGGTATGTTCAATATCATTCATACTTTTTCGACAGCGGTTATAAAGGCTTATAACTTATTTATCTTCTGTACTTGGTTTTATCATATTTTCACGGGTTTTAACTGCCTCGTGGTCTAGAGGAAAGCCTTTTCGGCTCCGTTCATTAGTTTCCGTGTGTTCCGTGCGTCCCGTGGGTATAAATATTATTTAGGCCCAACCGTTTTTTTTCGAAAAATCCAAAATTCATAATAGCAGTTTCGAGTCTAGCGGGTGGTATGTTACTACTCTTGTGCACGATTGTGATGAGCACGTAAATCCGTCGGTCCCAGTTATTGCTGGAAATAGTCGATAATCGTTATTATGTCGGTAAAATGCGGGGATGGCATCACCATTTCTCTCGCTATCCGACACACCGGTGAATATTAGCACATTAATAAAAAGATGAAAAGTGGGGATTAATGTCGTTTGTATTTTAATATTGTTACGAGCTTCGGGTTCGTAATTTGCTATAACACACCATTTATAATAAAACCATGTATTTACAACACAAATATATAAAATACCACAACGCAATACGTAAATACTCTGATAAGCACTAATAACACTCACTATACTAACACTAGTTTTAACCGAATACACTAAGTCACAATATAAAACACTTCTCGTATTCACTATACTATATCACTTCCGCTGGTCGTCTCAAGTATCGCTCCCGATTGCTGTATAAAACTGCCTTTTATTTGCCACCACATCCCTATTTATACCCAAGGTAAAGTTCGACTATGTTCCCGAAAATTCCGAATTCATCGCGTAAATAATTCTAATTGTAAACAAGTCCTAGTACACGTTTTTTTCACCCTTTGACAGAAGATCCATTATGGCATAGCTGCTTGGGTAATGGCGGCTATTGTTTATCAATAAAAGCAGCCTATCTCTTTCTTTTATTTCTCGATCTCTCCAGCGCTCCAACTCTTCACGTTTCTAGATTATTCGCAACATTACCCCCCTCTTAGTTATGTTCGTTCCGAACATCATCAACATGAGCAATCTTCATGGTCCCTCGTGACTGCTTCTGCACTCTTCTTCGATAGGTTACGTAATTGATCCGTGTGATTACTCTGTATGGCCCATCTCAACGTCGCTGCAACTTAGGTGATTTTCCTTTTCGTTGAACCGGATTATGTAGTCAAACAAGAAATCCTTCTTGAAAACCACGATGATTGGCGTATCGGTCATATATTATCTTCATCCGCTGACTTGATTCTAATGTATTTTCGCTTATTGATTAGTGAATATCACGTAACCTCTAACGAATGTCTTCAACATATTCCGGTATACTTATTTGGGTCTCTGCTTTCGGCAGTGGGCCTCCAGTCATTAAGTCTGCTGGTATATGTAACGTGATACAGCCTGGTGACAGACGGACAGACAGACTGATAGACAAATAGCTAGCCAGATGGACAGACGGACGGACAGCGGAGTTTTAGTAATTGGTCCCGATTTACCCTTTGGGTACGGAACCCTATAAAAACGACCTTATTGTTTGTTACTGGTACATTACGGTAAGTTTATGCGTACGGTAATACATATCACACAGATGGCTACATATTATCTACACTAATATTATAAAGAGGAAAACTTTATTTGTATGTTTGTTTGTTTGTTTGTAATGAATAGGGTCAAAAACTACTGAACCTATTTTAAAAATTCTTTCACGTTTCGAAAGCTACATTATCCACGAGTAACATAGGCTATATTTTATTTTGGAAAAAATAGGGTTCCGTAAGATATTTGGGGTTTTCGGACACAAGATGTAAAAAATCAACCAGAAAAGTTACTTATTTTGCGTACGCTGCCTAAACTATAAAAGATAGAACCATAAAATGTTCTAATTAATTGTAGATCTTATAAATATCTACAAAAAAGTGTTCGACACACTATATTTATCTATGTCGAGTGAGGCACAACAACCATTTTTTTATTTAAAAATCTTGATTTTTTTGGACTACATTTAAACGCGTTTGTTTTACTCATGCTATTAATCCTTATCAAAATAAATTATTTCATCCCTATATGTACAGTTTATGTAGATAATATTTGATTGTTAAATGATTAAAATTGGACGTTTGGTTTTGAAGTTATGATGGGATGAATGCACCATGAGTCAAGAGCTCATGTGGTGGCCGTGGACTGTACTTTAAAAGACCTCTGAAGCTCTGCTAGTGTCATGGATAGTATCAATTTTGTATTTGCTGGAGATTTTCGACAAACGCTTCCAGTCGTCAACAGAGGTACTCGAGCAGATATGAAGGTATGTTTAAAATCGTTTCACCTTTGGACATCTGTTCAACATTTGAATTTGCTCACTAATATCAGAGCTCATCTACATGGAAATATATATAACAATTTTCCACAACAGCTGTTGAAACTTGGAGAAGTAATTTTTCCATCTTTAAATTTGGGTCCGATTATGCGGTTACTTTGGATGAGTCTCTAGGCCAAATAGTCCATAATTTAGATAGTCTGATAGATGCTATATATCCTGACATCGAAAACTTACATCAAAATGATTTTCGTTGGTTGTGTTGTAGAGCAATAGTTTCTCCCAGGAATGAAACAGTCAACGAAATAAACAATTTAATTATGCATAAAGTACTGGGTGAAGTTAAGTGCTATAAAACCATGGACACCGTCACTTACATCGAGGACGCAGTGCACTACTAATTCTCTGAACCCCGCTGGGCTACCACTTCACGAACTGTCGTTAAAAGTTGGCACGCCAATAATGCTTCTCAGAAATTTAAGCCCCCCCCCCCCAACATGTGTAATGGCACGAGACTTCCTATAAAAGAGCTAAAAATAATTTAATAGTAGCGAAGATTATCTTCGGCCCTGCAGCTGGTGAATTAGCTCATATACCAAGAATATCCATGATCCCTATTGATTTGTCTATACCCTTCAAAAGGCTCTAATTTCCAGTAAAAATTTCTTTCGCGCTAACGATAAACAAATCCCAAGCCGAACATTCAAATTAGTAGGAATTGATTTACGAAAATAACGTTTTAGGCATGGGCGGGCAACTTTACGTTGCCCTATCACGAGTCGGGGCTCTCGACCATCAGTATATTTTGTTACCTGAAAATAATGTTGTTTATAGAGAAGCTCTCCAATAATCGCTTTAGTTATCTATCCTAAAACAACGGGTTGCACTCCGGGACTGCCGGCAGAAGTAAAAACTTAGTATTAATTACATTTAAATATTTTCATCATTAACAATTTTAACATCCACAAAAAGACAATCTTTGCAGCCTGTCGGTGTCTGTGAATTGATCTGGGAATCATTTTACTGACCGTGTCTTTCCTGTGTAGGCTTTTTGCAGCGGTAACCGATATCCACGCGGGCGGAGCCGCGGGCGACCGCTAGTGTTAAATAACTTTTGATGTCCGAAGGCGACGGTTATTTCTATCCATCAGGAAAGCCATTGCTTTATTGTTATCCTGAGGAGTGAGGTATAAAAAATATTTCATATGTAGAGACCCATAAAGATATGCCACACGCTTACGCAGAGCGGATTTTATCCATGTAGTGATTAAAAAATAATTTTTGGGCTTAACATACACACTAACGCAATCACAGACCACACAAATACTATTAAAATAGAATAGTTGGGCGGGATACCTGTAACTGCTTGATACAATGCTTGTGTCATTGTTTTTTATCGTGCCAAATGTGAAGCTAAAGCTTAAAAAATACCCCTGGTTGTAGCAATATGGTATGCAAGCTACATTGATACAACTTAAGAAATTGCCTTAAAAGGTGTATCTAGTTTAATTCGTAAACACAACCCTCTCTTTACATCCCAATATACATCCATATATACATATATGAATGTGTAACTTATATCCAAACTACGTGTTCAGAATTTTGCAAGTCCAAATGTTACTTTTCAATGGACTATTAAAATACATAATATGTATTATGTCGCATTATTATGGTGCCATTGATCTTTGACGAAACTTAACATTACATATTAAAGTATTTTAAAACATAGCTTTAAACTGTAGATTAAAATACTATGATGAATCCAATTAGTTCTATCAATATTCTACAAGCGAATTATGGATACTCGAAGCACTTGTAAATTGCTATAATTTGAATATTAATGTATTGACGTATCAAGGTAGGTACTTATAGAGAATAGTCAAGGTCGACAATACAATTCTATGACAGATCATTAAAATGCTGAATCAATGTCATGATTGAGTGATAATACAATGTCAAAAATGTGTTGTACTGTTAAGGAGGAGATGCTCCCATAGTAACTATTTTCTGGGCGCGAATTAAGTAACCACTCTAAGTATAGCCTGAGGAACAGAACCATTATTGTTAAATCGTTACTAAATAGTCGAATGATTTAAAATATATCTTTTGCCGAGTAATTTCCATGTTACTTACTCTCTCTGTCTCTCTTTCTCTCTCTCTCTACGACTTTTTTCAAGTGCTTCGAAACATAATCGAATGGATTGATCGATTAATCTCGATCTCCACTATCTGCGTTTTTGTTGGCTTACTAAATGATTTTTCAAAATATAAATTACATTATTTAAATATTACTATAATATGAAATTTCACTATTTTGGAATGAAGTTCCTTACGGCAGGCTTGGAGGGGATAGGGATTTTGCTGCGCGACCGAACTGAAAAAAATGTGATAGTAAAACCGTAAGAAAAGAATAAAAGCGTTAAATGAGACGTGCGCAGGCGCGACAGTCGCGTACACAAGCGAGTAGTGCCGTTTAGCCGAAGGAAGTTCGTTCCTACCTGGTGTCCCGCGACACCACATCATTTTTTATACATTAACAAACTAATCCTAAATCATTACAAAAAATTCGACATTAAATAATCGAATATATAGAAATAGATTCATTCTACGAGGCTTTACAATTTTTATCGCACCAGGATACTGTCGAACCAATAGATGCACGTATTAATGTCAATCATATGCTAAATAATTTCTTGAAAGATGAAGGTCAATAATAACATTATTGTTCAAAGAATGATCTTGATCAAAACAGAATGACTAGCCATAAATTAATATCTAATTGAGCGTTTTCCAGTTTCAGGGGTCATTGTGTACAATTTTTCGCAATAATTATCTCTTCTCTACGGGCTTCCTAAGTATACTTTATTAATTATCTGTTATATTAACTACCTATCTGTTACATTTTTAGTCAAAAGTGTGAGCAACAGATAATTTGACTGTGTAGTTAGTTAAAAACTTTGCTAAATGGTTCCAACACGGTTATCACACATTGATATAAAAAACCCAAGAGGCAAAACTGACACTCAAAAGTGTCCCTAATTTCATTTAAATAGTTATAGATATTACAAAAACATATGTATTTGCATATCCAACCTTAAGCGCAAGTTTTATAGTTGTTTTTACAAAGCGATGTACAAAAAGAAATAAAATTGACAGTGTCGCGACCCACGCGGTTCTATTTGAAATGAGCGCATAGTCATAAATTGTGCGCTTATTTTTGGAGCACGTTTTTGAGACACTGATTGCGTATCTTGGGTTTTTTATATCAATGTTATCACAAGGAAAACTGCAAAACTTCAAACTTCTTTTCTTGCGTATAATAGGGTACTTAATTAGATCTTATACAATATTTTTAGTTGCCCTTTATTCCTGTTGTGTGCTGCAAATGTTAGAATTATTATCACGAATAACGGAAATTATAAGTGACTTATCAATGATAATAAAAAATATAAATTAAGAATTATTTGGTGCAAAAAAAAAAGAATAATTATCAAGTCAGCAAACAAAAAAAACTTTAAGTTAAGGTTTCTTTATATATGTTTAGGCACAGAAAACTAGCAGATGGCTCTCCTGATTCCTGATGGAAAGAGAAATCATTACTATAGACACCAATATGGTAATGGTGAGTTGCTATCCATGTGACGAGAATAGGTAAAGCGGTGGTACCCGGGCGAGACACTGCAGAACTCTACCACCTAGTAGTCAGGGTGGTGGTGACACGTACAGCCAATCGGTCGCCTTTTACTACCTGATATATATATATATATATATATATATATATATATATATATATATATATATATATATATATATATATATATATATATATTTAAGATAACCAGCTTTTTTCATGTTTTGCGCTGCAATTAATGAACATGAAGCAGGAATGTGGTCTTATCATAAAGGAATTTATCAGGAGTTTTAAAATGTTAATGTTGACTTACAACTTTATGTCTATACTGTGGTTTATATTGGAAATTAATGGCATTTTTTGCACACGATATTTTTAAATGAGGTTTTTCGTCATATGCGTCCTAATTACATCAGAGTTCTCTATGATTCATCTCAAAACCACATTAAAACACAGTTAGGAACTAAACGCAGTCATAAAATGTTATAGAGTACGATATTATATTTCCTTTCCTTTAAATGCAGTATCTTCCGCATGTTGCGTTATTTTCATTTTTAACCTATGGTTAGTAGTTATGGTTAGTAGATCAATTATGTTTTTAATTAAAGAAATATTATATGGACTGGAAAACATATTTTAAACTAGCGAGTAGTATAATGTTTATATTTACGAGTGTAAAAAAGGTATTTTTAATATCATAAGATAGCAAACAAGCAGATGGCTCTTCTGATGGAAAGTGACGACTATCGCAGTTCTACATGTTATTAATCATGATGTTAATGATGCGTTGCTATCGTTGTGGCGGGGTGGTAATGGCACACGTATAAGTTTACCGGCTAACTTACCTACAAAACAGGAACACGACAGTGACAATCATTCACGCTATTGCGACAGAAATAGGTAGGTCCACGTAAACTACCAAATTTTGAAGCGAAAAACATAAAAAATACCACTGGATTGCGAACCTTATCCTTTTTGGGATCTTAAAACCTTCAACACAATCCAATCCAACTACCAACCAAGGACACCTTGGTTGGTCCACTGGTTGGTTTACTGGACCACCTTGGTCAAGCAAACTGAGTTTCGTTCTACATGAATGTGCAAATTGTTTTTTATAGTGAGAATTGTGCTCACGACCGAAGTTTTTGGAACGTTGTTTGGTTGGCCAAATTAAATATAGACATCGACCTACGTCTAGAATCTACAGTCTACACGGTCGATTTTGACTCCAATTCAACCAAGGTGCCCTTGGTTGGTGGTTGGACCCGATTGCGTGAAAGGCTTATTGGCTGTAATATGTGTTTTCAATAATCATATTATTATTTGGGAAATGAGTAAATTTACGTCGATTGTAGATTAACTCTTGCGGAATAGACAAAGTGAACTAAATGTCACAAGACACCTTGGTCTAATACGGTTTTAAAAATGTTACCTGACGACCTAGACAACCGGGGTGGGTGGTAACCGTCAATACCTCATTTCACCAACTTTTATGACTATTCGTTATTGATGTGCTCATCTAAGACACAAGGTAACTTCCCAATTTTATGCTAAATAATTTCTTGAAAGAATTTAGGTACAGAATCATTGATATTCAAATGAATCTAGCTTGGGCTAACTGCAAAAGTAATGATAGTATCCAGTGGGCGTGTAAATAAATTCAATCATAAGTAATGTGATATTTCAACGGGCTTTTTTTATAATCATTGTCGCTGTGGCGTTAATCACATCCTGGATCTATCTATTGGCCTTTTATCGTACGTTTTTATCATGATATAGTAAACAAGCTATTGGATCGCCTGATCGAAAATCTAATCATCACCAATAAATAGTGAATAGAGTGACAGAGATTTAAAGCGTCATACAATATTGAAATGAAACTTCTTTTATGTTTGTTTTAAAACTCGATGATATGAAAATGACAGTCTAATTAAGTTCCCTAGATAAAGAAATAAATAATATTTGTAGCTAAAACATCATATACTAGCAGTTACTTGTGACTTCGTATTCATGGCCAAAAATCATTACATAACTTTGCTCAGTCGGGTTAAAAAGTAGTCTATGTCATTCCTGGATCATTATCCACGAATTAAGAAAGCAAAAAATTAAAACGATTTCGCTCAATAACTACTACTAAGCTACATTCTTAGTAGATAGTAGTTTATGAGCTAATTCTTAATAAACATCATCATGTCTTCATGCCAGATCCCTCATGGGGTAGGCAGAGAGAACCGAGTGCCATACATCACGATTATTGCAGACTTGTCTTGCTTTCTCCACATTCATTACTTTTTTCATATAAATACGCCGATCGCAAAGACTCTTGACACCACCTTCGGACAGTATTCGATCAATCTGATCATGGTACGTCAGTCTTGGTCTTCACCGGTACCTACATTCCACCACATTTGCATTGTGTATCTGTTTTGTTAACCTTTCAACTACCATTCTTTCTACGAGTCCAGACCAACGGAGCATGCCTTTTCTCATATTTACATCGACACTTTCAAGCCCATGGAACATAGAACAAGCCTAACCTCTTTGTCACTTCCACATTACGAACCCGGTCCGCGAGAGTTACGCCACATATTTTTCGTAGCGATCTCATCTCGACCGCATTGTGTCTACTTTCATGCCCTTTCTGACACAACCAACTTACATAACTTCGTAATAAAATAATAACAAACAAAAAATCAAATCTCTCCTCTTTATAACATTACTTTAGATATTTTAATGGTTGCAAAAATAACCAAATACAGACAGTATAACCGAAGAGATTTTACTGCAAATCTGCTTCTAAAATGCGAAAAACCTCTTTCCTGGAACTCCTTCGTTCATTCGTTCCTAATTCAATCAAAGGTTTCACTTCTACCACCACATTTTTTACCGGATAACTTTATCTCCAGATCAGAAAACAATAGTGATCAGTATCGGTGCCACAGCGGCAGAAGATGAAGCTGTGATACCAAAGCCGAGCGAAACGTTGCGGAACTCTATTACTTGGCAGTTACGACGATGTTGACGTGTTTGACAAATCCTTTAGCTTTTGCAAACTCTTGACTGGAGGGCAAGGGCGGATCCAGCCTTCGGGTCACGGGAGGGGGTCACATATTTGAGGTTCATTCAGATAGGCTCTAATCCTTATTTGTTTGCAATAATAAATTATACCTAGATCGTTGCATGGGGGGGGGGGGGTTAATGACCCCCCCCCCCCCCTGGATCCGCCCTTGCTTGAGGGAATATGGTTAATGTTTTATTTAAATTTAATTCAATATGGACTCTAATATTTAATACATATTTAATTCATATTGAAGCGGGTACAGTGGTCCAGTGAGCCACGAGTAACATATTTTATTAAATTAAATATTCGGAAAAAAAATATTTTTTTACGAATACGACGTGATGTCGGCCGCCGCATTCCAGCTTAAATTCTTATTTTAAAATTGTCAAAATCGATTCAGCTGTTCCAATTACAAATTATCAAAATCGATTCAGTTTCAGGTGCGATGAAGTCGCACGACAACGATGGAACGAGGAAAAAGTGTTACGTCATTACAGCTAATTTACGGCACAGGGCTGGATTGCGCGCGAGTTCAAGAGGACCCCTTTGTCAGCAAAACCCTGACACCAGAGACCTAACCCAACGTGGTGTACGTCATCCAGCACCATGCTGGCCAGGCGTAAGCCAAACACAACATCTTTTGCTTGATAACGGTTCGTTCTTTATGAACTTATCAGATAGGTGACAGCCCAATACGATGTGGGCAAAATTTATTACAACAATTTATGTATACATTTGTCTCCAATAAAACAATATTAGTCCTTTATAAATCAGCGTTGTCACCGTGACCGAGAGGTCACCACATTTTTTCTCGACACTTCCATACTATTCACCAGTTAGTCTTGTTTAGCCGTATTTGGATGATTTCAATTCCATTTTAGTTAGTGCCGACCTCGACTATCCTTATACAATTAATTGTCAGTACTTACCATTATTAAAGTATGACGTGGGAATCGTCCAAATTTATCCTTATGACGTCATAGGGTTCGTTTGGGACTAAATGCTTTAACGTCAAATGTAATGTTTCAAATGACTTTTGAATATTAGGGTTTAGATTATGTTAATAGCAATTTGGTATTAGGAGAGATAATTGGTGACTTCCGTTGTAGCTATAGTTAAATAGATACCTATCTGCATACAAGATAATTTTAACCAGGGTGACCACCCATTCTTCGTGAAGTGGGATGTCAATTTTTCGACTAAAAATAATCTACCTATTCCATGATAAGTATTTGTGGGGTTTTTATTGCCCCGCTTTGATGTTAATCTGAGCCTAGTTATAAAAAAACGAATAATTATGTTTTTTTACATCATACAAAGATATGGAAAGATGCATGGAAAGATACAATTATCGTCTATAGACACCAAATTTTTTAATGGTGCGTTGTCATCCACCATGAATGTAACTTACCCTCAAACTAAAGTTAGGTACTGATTATGTGTATTACTTACTGATATATATATACATATATATATATATAAAACCCTTAAATATAAATAATTATAAAACACTGAGAATATTTAAAATATATTCTCAGTTCTAGAAAGTTGTAATTTGGCATGAATATACATATTAGTCACGCAACAAAGTAGTAACAAAATCGTGAAAAAATATATTTTTTAGAGTAGCTCCTCTACATGTAAAGTGGGAATGTTAATTTTTCTCGTTTACTCCATAGTACAATATTTTTTAAAATCTATTCAAGATATCCCACATCTTGAATAGATTTTAAAAAATATTGTAGGTTTGTGAAAACAATTTTTTCATTAAGAGATTTGTTTGTAAAATATTAAGCTTTAACGTGCTAATTTTTGTCAGAGTTTGTTTTGGGAATAAGAAAAAACTCACAGTTTAATGAAGTTAAAAAGAAAACTACACAGCTTAGTAGGCTTCACAAGTTTTTGAATAATAGTCGAACAATTTATAAAATGTACTTAGAGAAGTTTTTGTAGGCAGTAAACCCGCGATGATATATCCGCCATTGACGTTAAATAAGTCATTTAACTAGTTCATAGTGTGAAATAATATAAGTCCTGTTCTTAGGCCGTATTATTGTGATGGGCAACTTTGAAGCTCTATGTTGCGCGTGGTTCGACATGCACAATACAAAGTTTTATAATACTTTAAAGAAGAATTTTAAGAAATTAATAAATAATAGTTTAAAAAACGCCCTTTTACGCCCTTTTACAGTGCAATACGTTTTTTTCATAGATATAGAGGTATATACTCAAAAAGAATTTTTTCTTATTTACACTATTCTTAATTTGAATTTTATTTTTTATTTTGCTCAAAGCGTGTTTTTTAGTTTTTTAAGCTATTCTTTATTTTTTTGTTCGATTTTCTACAAAAGCATGTCTTTTAGACTGCCACTAACATATATGGATATTATGTGTCTTGCAACAACTACGCAATTGCGATAATTGCGCATTGCGAGATACGTGATAGCCCCGCGGGGAAAGAAAAACAAATCGCTAATTCTGAAGAACCTGGTAATGATAGCAGGACTAAGGGCCCTAACTCACCAGGACGCCATGGCGACGTCGCCGGCCGTGTATCCAGACAATTTGTATTGAATTTTACGAATGGCTACATTACCAAGTGAGTTAGCCGCCAAATATTTCAATATAAACTGTTTGGATACGGTGGCCGGCGACGTCGCTATGAGGGCCCGGTGATATAGGGCCCTAACTATTTATATTATTGTATTGTCATCGGTCGTTGATAAGACTGCCAAGTTTTTTTTTGTATTATTAGATAGCAAACAAGCAGATGGGTCTCCTGATGGAAAGAGTCAACCATCGCCTATAGACACCAAAGGTATTAATAGTAAAACAAGGTGCGTTACTAGCTTGTGGCGAGATCTAAAGCCACATATGTATGTTTTCTGGCTACCTTACCCACCAAATCAGAACAAGACAGTGACAACCACTGACGCGATTGCGGCAGAAATACGTTAGGCGGTGGTACCTCACCCGGGCGAATCAATGCGGAACTCTACCATCTAGTAGTACACCAAAGATGTTAATGGTGCGTTGCTATCTTGTGGCGAGGTCTAATGTCACGCACATAAGTTAACCCGCACCTTACCCTCCAGACCGGAATACGACAGTGACGTCAGGAATAGGTAAGGCGGTGGTACCAGACCCGGGCGAGACAATGCAGAACTCTACCACCCGTACCCACGATGGATGTGACTCCCATAGCTAACCAGTCTCCTTTTACGACCTGCCTAGTGGAACGGCAGTTGGCCTATTCTTCAAAGTAGCCCGGGACCAACACGGGGTCAAGTTTCAAATTAATGCGACGTTTTAATGTATGTCGAATCCATCATTCAAACTTGTTAAAAATTAAGAAAATTGAAGAAATTTCAAAAACTTAACGACTATTTAACCTTTGCATATACAGTTTACGCTCCGCTAATTTCTATTATGGTTTATTTCAGTTAGAATTGAATATTCATAGCTTTTAAGACAGGACGATGTCTTTCGGGTCAGCTAGTTTTAAATAAAACTTGTAAATATGTTACAACAGTGTTTCCCGCAGCTTCGCCTGCCAGTAGAGTAACATGTCATCAATAAAATCTTTTATACAAAATTCCTTCCCCTATTTCAGCCCCTCAGGGGTTTATTTTCGGAAAAAATAACCTGTACTTGACCCCAGCTCTTTAGGTATGTCATTACTCATTATTTAATCTGTTCAGTGGTTTAGCCGTGAAAGCAACTGACCAGACATACAGACTTAAGCATTTATAATATTAGTATGGATATGGATTGGTTGGTTTCTGTACGTTTGTAGGCAAGAGCCGCATTTTTTCGTCTAGTCCCGCATATTATATGTATGAACATTGTACACTCCAGCCTGCGTAGGATAAACAACGTGTGTTATGTCGACCACGATAGGAAAGACGTTTGCCGTGGCGACTATACGCGAAAGTTTGGTTGTTTGGATAGATGGATGTTTGTTATTTAATCACGCAAAAACTACGGAATTTCGGAAAATCTTTTATGATGTAGCAGGCTGCACGCTGCAGCTAGTAATATTATAAACGTGAGAGTTTGGATGTTTGGATGGATGGATGTTCGATACTAAATCACGCAAAATCTACTGAACGGATTTGAATGAAACACACAGGTACACACACAGGTAGATGATGACCTGGAATAGTACATAGGATACTTTTTGTCCCAGAAAAATTGTATAATGCAGCGGGCTGCATGTTGTAGCTAGTTGCAAATAAATATTTTTTCATTCCTTCTTTTGTGGTGAGCTGAAAAATCTATAGACGTTCGGTTCACTCTGCCTACCTCGCAACTGCGCGCCTGATGTTCGATTTACTCTGCCTACCTCGCAACTGCGTTAAACTTCTGTCAATTTGCCCGTGTTGGTCCAGGCCCCTTTTAAAAATACCACCTGCTATTCTGCCGGGCAGTTAGTAAAATGCGAACGACGGAATTAACATATTACTACTATCATGCCTAAAAAGTATCTTCACGCCCGTATCCCCGAAGGGGTAGACAGAGGTACAACAAGTGCACCCACGATTAGCCGAAGATACTTGGTCCCACAAAAGTGATAGGTGGCAAGCCTATCGCCAACCGGGCACTTTCAATCCCGAGCAACGTTGTTTTTATCAGAAAACTGAAAAAACACATTTTTGAATTGCCCGACACAGGAATCGAACCCGTGACCTCATGTGGTCAACTCTGACATCGGACTACTGGACTACAGAGGCGACTACTAGGTGGTAACTATACCAAACTATACCACCTAGTAATGTTTCTACTACCGCTATTACCGCTTTACATATTCTTGTCGCAATTGGGTAAATGCTTGCCACTGTTGTGTTTTGTTGGCCGGCAAACTTGTGGCATTACGATCCTGCCACAAAGATAGCAACAAGCTACTAACATCTTTGGTGTCTATTATAGCGATAGTTATCTCTTTCCATAAGGAGAGCTATCTGCTTGTTGGTGAACCTATTAGGTATATAAAAAATAAACTAATCACATGATTAGCCTCTCCCGATATTTACACACACACTCACACAACACGACACCGTCGTCGCCAGTCTCGACGACGAAGACTTCTCTATCGCCCCGCGCCTAACGCGGGGCGCACAGCCACTACTCCCCCCTGCATTTTTAGTCCGAATGCCGCACTAAGCCGAGGTCCGGTCTCACAGGAGACAGCCCTTATCGCGGGCGTTGTAAGCCCAAATATTAATTCAAACTCTGGTTGAGCACTCTGCTCAAAAGTCCGGTGACACAGTAACGACCCTTATGGTCAACTGTAATAGTCATTTCGAAATAAAACATGATTAGCCACTAACGACTAGACTATCAGGGTGGTCAATCCCATTCGTATAGACCGGCAATAATATTTCATTCGATCGCGTGTCCACTGTCACCTGTGATGCGGCGTGTTGGCCTTCACCGGCGCGATCGGTCGTTCACGCACCTTTAGCTAATTATAGAAACTGAATGACTAGTGACACATTCACTCTCAGTACGTGCTTTATATACACAAACAATAGTTATGCAATTTACATATACGAAATAATGAGAAGGAAACGTGTATATTTTAAGAGAAAAAATATTATTAATATCAAAGACCTACAAAAAATTTTTTTACATTACATTACATTTTTTTGTAGGTCTTTGATAATTGGTTAATTCGAAACGGCTCTAATGATATTGAGGAAATTTTGTATTTAGATAGTCTTTTTCTATTTTTATTTATATCGATTTCGGTAAGTGTCATTTCCATAATAGCCCGTTTTCATATGAAAACATTTCATCCGAGCAGGTCTCGTCGGCCGGCCAGTATGTAATAAAAAGAGATTTGTATTTCTGTGTTTGTTCGTAATTAAACTAGGTACTTAAAACTTGTAAAACTCAAAAAATACTAGTATAATATTCTGATTTTAAAAATTCTTTCATAATAAAAGGTTGCACAATTACTTACTCACTTAGGAAAAGCGTCGTGAGTGTCGACTACTTGTCTCGTCATTGAAGACATCATTGCTATTACGAATAACGAGGCGTTCCAAAAGTTGATTGGATATATTTGGTTATTTGACATTTATAGGAATAATTATTTTACGCCTCATCAAACGAACATTAGTTTATTCATCGTAGAAAATTACTACTCCTAACTACAAACGAATCGTTTTATAGATGTAGGAACTGAGCATTAATATGTCAAATGCCGAGATAATACTAACATTTACATACTTTTTTACTTTTGTACTAGCTAGTGTAATAACCTCATGCTTAACTTTTAACTTACTCACGTCCGAAGCGAGTAATAGTAACAAAGGCTAAGCTTTCACCCGACTGTCCAAGGAGAAATAATGTTTTGGGCCACGCCACCGCATGCAAACGAAGTCACGAGTAGCATTAAGTGAAGAATATGAAGGTAACAGTTACTGAAACGTTCTCTTAAATAAATTAATATTCGACGCGCGCTGTGATCAAGTGGTTAACTTCACTCAGATCCAATCTGAGTGCTAAGTGTGAGTTTTTCTTTTCGCATTCGATCGTGAGCGCGTTTGGAGTTTACTAGGAATTTGTATGTGATTTGTACAGCGCCACCTAGTGGTAATCGTGAGAAACCAGTTTACCACTAGGTGGCGCTGTACAAATCACATACAAATTTCTAGTAAACTCCAAACGCGCTCACGATCGAATGCGAAAAGAAAAACTCACACTAGCAATATGGTTTCTGTTACTATTCCCAGGTCAGATATAGTTGTTAGTTTTACGGGGTTAATTTCAAAAACTGAAAAACTCAATTAGAATGGATTGCCGACGCAGGCTTCGAATCCAGGAGCTTATCTTTTTATCAAAGTCGTTGCCGCTAAGGGATTTCCTACAGTCTAGACCAAAGGTCCCCAGACTTTTTTTTCTTGTAAACCACTTTCAAAATTTTGCTGGTTTCGGTGGACCCCCTGAATCTAAATTTCAACCATACTCCCAAATATTTGGGATTATGGTTTTTCATTCATATGAAGATTAGATTTAACTATTGAAATGCAGCTGAGTTCTAACCGGTAACTAGAGTTCTAGACCATTAAGGTGTTTTTTAAACAGCGTAAATTATTTTTAATATTTATACATCATATTTGATTCTTGCAAATTAACATAACGTTTTATCTTTTCTTTTTTTCTTCGTCAGTTTTTCTGGTGCAGAAACGCTACAACAATGCGGCAACTCACACTAAAATCAGAAAAAAATTCTAATACATGGGGCACACTAATTTTTGTTAGTAAAAATTTTGCACTTCTAGCTAATCGGAACTATTTGAATTTCGAATGTTATATTTTTAAAACGTTGCAACCTTCTTAGTAATAAAAAAAAATTGGTGGGAAATGATTTGTCAATTGTTTTTTTTTATCACACATCAAAGTTCTACGTACGCTACGAAAATGGAATTAATTCGAAAAGATTTTAGAACGATGATTTTTTATGATTTTAAAAGTTCTCTTTCTCCGCAAGACTGTGCCGCTCGTCTTCAAAATGCTTTTGGGAGAGAAGCACCTTGTTTGAGTACCGTGAGGCGATGGTTTGCTGAATTTGAAATAGGTCGAGTTTCTTTACATGACGAATTTCGTGAAGAGCGGCCTTCAACTGCCGTCAACGAAAATAATGTGGCTACTGTTAAGCGGTTAATTGAAGAAAACCCCCGGATTACCTATGAGACAATTCGAGGACTATTGGGGATTGGTATGAGCCAAATTCAGAAAATTTTACACGAAGAATTGACAGTTCGGAAACTTTGTTGTCGTTGGCTCCCTCATGACAGCGGAGCAGAAACGGACTCGCGTGGAATGGTGCTCACAGATGCTAGTGAAGTACGACCACGGTCATTCTAATGCTGTTTATGATATTGTCACAGGAGACGAAACGTGGATTTATTGTTTTGAACCCGAAAAAACCCCAGCAATCTTGTGAATGGGTGTTTGAAAATGAGAACAGGCCAACAAAAGTGAGACAGGCGAGAAACGTTGGTAAAAAAATTATCGCGTTTTTTTTCTCAGCTACGGGTCCCATCTGTACAATTCCACTTGAAGATCAAGAGTGTTAATGCCGAGTGGTATTCTACCATTTGTTTACCCAGGGTGTTAGAAAAAGTTCGCGAAAGACGACCCAAAAGCCGCATTCTCCTACACCATGATAACGCTTCTTCACACACGGCCAACAAAACAAAGTCATTTTTAGCTTCCGAAAAAGTACATCTCGTCACTCTGTGATTTCTGTATTTTCCCTAAAATCAAAGATTTGATGAGAGGTTTTACTTTAACTAACTCCGAAGAGGCAGTAATAGCGTTCAATCAGCACGTAGAAAACATGCCTTCAGATCTGTGGTCCTCCTGTTTTAAAATATGGTTCGATCGCATGAAAAAATGTTTAAAATGTAAAGCAGATTATTTTGAAAAGCAATAAACATAATATTTTGGTTATAACATGTTGTTTTTTTAAGTTACGCAAAACTTATAGTGTGTCCTACGTATAATAACATTTAGCCCAGATTTTCTTCAGAAGGAGTTTCATTTTAAATTAGTGGAATCACGAGTATAATTATCAGAATTATAAGTCAGCGAGTGGAGGTTATTTACCCTTATGTTACGTAACTAGTACGTGTCACCATTGTATCTGAAGTAATGTTCGTATCGCATGTTAGGTATATCGTTTGATTGTTTAAAATGCGTCATGTATTTTCTTTAAGATTTACGAGTAAATTTATCGCAGTATGTGTCTTCGTCCGCGTCATTAAATCCTGTCCCTAAGTACCTTTTCCCTGGATAATAAATAAATATGTACAATTTCAGGTTGTCCATAGAGTGAACCCCCGATAATTCGGCCCCTGTCTAATCCGGCATCCTCTGTAATCCGTAATTAATCGTAATTCCTATTTGAACAACTGTAGTAGTGGCTAAGTGTTCCTCGTTTTAACTATTTATTGTGCATTAGGTACATAGAGGTAAATTAATAGTTACCTGACCCGAAGGCTGGTTCCGCCCGTGGTTATTAGGTGCTTGAGTTCCACAAGGACTCGTCCGGACTTGACGTTACCGTTATGCCTATTCCTGCACTATAGCGTCATTGTATTGTAAATTTGTTATATAGCGTCATTGTACTGGCGTGTTCCAGTTTGGAAGGTAAGGAAGCCGGAAAGCTTATGCACGTGGACTTTCTATCCCGCTACATAGATAACAGCCCATTAACATCTTTGGTGATTATAAACGATGGCTGTTTCATAAAGAGAGCCATCTCTTTATTTTTATCCTATGAAAAAAAAACAAATTTAATATAATGTAAAATTTTCATGTTACAGTTCTAGTGACCGATTTTGATGAAATTTTATATATACAGTGTGTAAAGAAAACCCTGTCCGATCCGAAAGACGCATATAGGTTGGTTAAAGGCATTACTAAAATTCATACTAAAATGACTTTATTTCAGGAAATAAAAAAGATATCGTTTTTCAATTATTTGTATTTTTACTTATATTTCCCTAGAGTTAAGAAAATATTTTAAAAATGACAACACCTTGTCGCTGTTTGTTTCATTGTTGCGCTTTGGCGGCTTTCGCACAAATACCACTCGAAGGCGTGCTATTTGTTTTTCGGCTTTTTACAAATAAATTTTGAACGCGCTTCACACGCGCCGCTTGTCCTTCAGAAGCATGCGACTTGCGCGGCATTCTTTGATAATAGAATTTATTTATTTGTAGATGTTGTCATATTTTGTGTATGAAAATACCATTTAAGATTGTTTTTTTTTATTGGGAAAACTAATTAATAATTAATCCATAAAATAATTATACACATATAACCGTATTACGGTACCAAATATCACCTATAATTATCCGTCAGGGTTTTCTTTACACACTGTATATATATACAACAACGTTTATATTTTTTTTCAGGATATAAATTGTTCCTCTCATACTGTTCAATGGAGTGTATCTGGTTCAATAATCTGCAGTCGTTGATCTGTCTCCCGGCCCACGCCCCGTAATATAACTATTACATGCTCCATTACGTCCAAATTGTTTCAGTCTTATGGCAGACAATGCTATCTTGATCATGCTCGTTGTCTTTGACTCGCTTATTCCTTACCGGTGTACAGTTCTCAAAATTCTGAATCTATTCACGGAATTGAATCTTTAAAGATATTTTTTGTTTATGTATCATATATATGCTAGCGATCGCCCTGTGGTCGAAATTCAACATAGACTAAACAATAAAATCTCTTGCATGTTTGACAACAGAATTTATTAGTTGTATAGAAAATAGCATATAATACGTGTATTACCATGTATGTCACATGAATGTAGCGTGTGTAATGTTTATTTTATTAATTTAATGTATTTCTAATGCATAATATTAAAAAAATTCTTCTGCAGTCCTTTGCGATGTAACTTTCAACTGTGCCAAATTTCATACTCTACTGTTACCGTAATTAGCTTAAAAATGGATAGGTACACAGTTTTTGCTTCATGTATTAATGTATAGATGTAACAGATAAAGAAGTTAATATAATTCATATTTTAAAAGATATATAAAATATTAGATACATCGGAGGCTATTAGACCGGTTGACCCTGCAGGGCAACCCTGAAACTTCCCGGCAATTTAAAGTATTTTAAGCTTAAAAGAGCAAAAACTATACATGAACATAGATTTTTTCAGAGTTCAAAAATGAAAGGCTTGTTAAAAATGTCAATTATTTTATTTTTGAAAAGCTGTATATAAACAATACTCGATTTTTATATTTTCAATGGCATTGAAATCTAATATAATGTGTTACCTACATAATCGAAAGGTTGCAAAATGTCGGAGTAATTTCAAAAAATCTTAATCTAAGTCTAGTAGTAAGAAGTCTAATTTTGACAGAACCTAATCGAATGCCATGAACCATGTTTTGATCGATCAAGCCCTTCAAAAGTTATAAAATGTTTACATGCACATACATGCATACATACGTCATCGTGAAAATTGTCGGGAAAGGCTCCTTCGGCTTCAAAATAATGAGATCTGGTGAATACATGATTTTTGAAAATCGGGGCAAAATCAGTAACTTTCTTGTCTACGTACGCACCGGGAGGTTAAAAAGTTATCTCAGTTTTCACTGATTTCTTCGCGATGTTGGCAGAGTGAAATGAATTACTTTATAATCATTGAAAAATAGCAAACAACTTTTTGTTGCTCATGACTTTTGGTTTGATAAAACAGACGCTACTCAAATAGAAAGTGTACTGTTACTGAACTTTTTGCTATGTTATTTTGCTTTTTACTCAGAAAGTGATAATATGACCGCCATTGGTCAAACCTCCAAGTGAATGGGGCTCAGGTTCAATTTTCGACAGGCACAAACGTTTGTGCCATAATATGATGTTTACTATTTATATACGAATTTTTTACTTCTTCTTAGATTCTTATTTTTAGAGATATTAATTGTTTATGTAATACACACACATACACACACACACACACCACACACACACACTTAACTAGCTGACCCGGCAAACGTTGTTTTGCCTTATTAACTACTCTTATTTTTTTAATTTAATATTTTCTCACCTTTTAAACCTTCCCTGGACTTCAACAATTAATTCAAAACCAAAATTAGCCAAATTCAGTCGGTTCAGCCGTTCAAGAGTTTTAGCGAGACTAACGAACAGCAATTGTTTTTTATATATGAGGAGCTGCGGAACATAACCGGACTTGTCCACTTCTTTTGTTTTTTTTTTAATTTTTTTGGGCTTTATGGGTGCATATCTATGAACTCACAAAATTTTGTAAGTCAAAAGCAGTCAGATCTTATGTAAAATATTTTTTAATATATTATAATATATAAATACAGTTTCAATCAGAAACGGACTTGTCCTATCGCTTGATTGTATAAAATCTTAAGGAACCTTGTTTTGATTAAAAACCGGACCAAACCGTAAGGAGAATTGTTGTTCATATTAAATCTAAATAAAACTACTACGATAAAATCTGATTTTATTTCATAACTAGTCATATCCATAGCATTTTCAATCACAAACGGAGTTGTCCATCGTTTGAAAACAAAACCAGACTTGTCCAATTTAAATAAAATTTAAAAAATAGAGGGTATGGTATTTTTGTGATCAAAAATAGGCTATTGGTTTTGTTTTATAAAAGACTACACTATATTAAAACGCATTTTTTTACTGAAATAATAACTAACAAGTACAGTTTTTTACTCTACTGTAAAATTTAATTAATGGGACAAGTCCGGTTATGTTCCGCAGCTCCTTATATATACTAGTGATCGCCTGCCGGTTAAAATTCAACCATAGAATAAACAATGTAATCTTTATTAAATTTGACAACAGAACAGATTTATTACGGCCAAAGTTTAATTAGCCGTAATAAACAAGATAAAATTAAAAATTTCAAAAACCCTCGACACATACAAGGACCTGATGATCTTCAAAATGGGATCTTGCGGCATCGGGTTAAGGTTACTTACTCAATGAGCTTGAGTTGTTTTATTGCAAAGCTCCCATGGCCATTATGTAACCCTGGACATCATTTTGATTCAGCATGTATGTAAAAATATAACGAATGAGACCACATTGAATGAGCTTATTTTGTTTACTGCAGGAGTTCTATGGCCACTTTCTATAGTTCCTTTATCAAACTCTGCGAATCTCCTAGTAATAAAATTCAACAATATTAGCATAATCTTCGATGGCCACCTTCCAGTTCTATCATTATTATATCTTAGAAGACATCCGGCATGTAAGTGTTTGCCAAAATAAACCGAATTTTCCCACATTCGGTTGGTTAATCTAGATTAGCTTAAAAATTCTCATCGACTTCTTCCAGCTTTATCATCAGACACTAATACCATCGTGCTTCAAAATCCTTGTAAAATTTTACTCCAATTTATTCCAAAGTTCCATGACCTCCATCATCAGCTCTATATAAGATCATAATGAGACCCCGAAAATCATCTAGCAGCAGGATGTTTTTTAAACACATACATACACACAGACACATACCTGAAACGTATACTGATACCTAATACCCCTCGTTTTGCGCCGGGGGTTAAAAACAGTACTTATTGTACATGTATGTATATTGTCATTTATGTCACATGAATGTATGTAGTGTGTGTAATGTTTATTTTTATTAATTATTTTTATTTATAATGCATATTTAAAAATATTAGGTTTCTGCAGTCTTCCGAAATGTAACCTTTAACTGTCTCTAATTTCATACTCCACTGTTCGCGTAACTGTCTTATTGTTGATCCGGGCCACTTTCGAAGAATAAATCAACTGTCTTTCTTTTAGGCATCTCGTAAAAGACAGGAAAATACTAATATGTGTCGCTAATATCGTGATTAATAACTACGTGGTAGCGTTCGGCACTGTCTCGGCCGGTTCTTGTACTATCGCCTTATCTATTCTGCCGCAATAACTTCGGTGTTTGTCGCTGTCGTGTCCTGCCGCAGATAGCAATAGTCTCTAGGCGAAGCTTGTGTCTTTCTTTCAGAATAACCATCAGATTGCTTTTTACCCTATCATATAAAAAAATATAAGCATCGTTGATTGTCACACACCATAGCACAAGGAAATAATTTGCTTACTATTTTATTCTAATGAAACTAAATTACACGCGGACGAAGACGATACAAACGTGCGAAAAAAACGTTTACACTCTCCATTTCAAGAAATCGCCGTGTCCAAATAAAATACGACGAAAACCGGCGCCGCGGTCTTCCGGTTTTGTGTAGTCGTTTGAATAGATATTACTTATTATCGATTGAATGGTGGAAGTAAAAACGTAATCAATGGCGTTATACCTACTTTTTATATATTAAATGGATAGCAAACAAGTAAATCAGAGCTTCCCAAACTTATGTTTACTGTGAAGCATTTGAAAATTTTCCATTTTTTGCAACGCAGCTTTTACCTATTGCCAAGTACCTATCCGTTGTAGTTCTAACCTAGTAAGAAGATAAAAAAATCTACCATCTAGTAGCCACGATTGTAGTGATTCACATAGCCATTCGGTCGCCTTTTACGACCTGCCTGGCAGAACGGCAGTTGGTCTATTTTTCGAAGGAGCTCGGATCCAACACGGGGCACAAAAGATTTTAGTGAATAGAAAAAAAGCAATAATATTTTGCTTTACCTGGGAATTGAACCAATCATCTCAATTTTTTATAAAGTGGCAAACAAGCAGACGGGTCTTCTGATGGAAAGAGTCAAAAATCGCCTATAGACACCAAAGGCGTTAATCGTGCATTGCTATCTTGTGGCGAGGTCTAGTGCCACATCTATAAGTTGGAGTCTATCTAGTTCATATGTTGGAGCCTAACAAGCAGGATATTGCTTGTCATGTCCATTGTCGCTCCTGGTTCAGGCAAGTACTTAAAAATGGTGCAGGAAACGAAGAAGGAAACCCAACATCCGTTATTTCTTTTTGTCTTTCACGAATAGTTAATCATGCGTAGGGTTGCCAAACGTTTTTTAAAATTATAAAATAGCATAGATTTGGATAGATGTCATCATCTAATTTAGACTACAAATATGTTCCGGCGTGTTGTTATTCGCCTACCAAGAATGGAATTCCACTTGCGTAGTGTATAGTTTATTGGCTACTTAATCCTTTACGCCAGAATAAATTATAAATGTGAAAAGCAATGATATTTTCGCGGTATATAAAGGTCAGAAGACGTTGTGGAACTCTATCTCCGAGTATTAAAATTCCGGATAGGCTTCGGAATTAAATTGGAATCCTCCAAATTATTTGCAAAGACCTATTTTTTCATCACTCAGTTACGTGTATTGAGTATCCTTATTATATTTTATTTTCCAAAATCATACTGCGTATTTTGTAGCGGTTCATAAAATACATCCACTAGTGTAACTACTACTTTGTATGCATTAGTACGATATTATTAGGCATAATAGACTGTCAAAAAGGCTAACGAGAAGTAACCACGTTCCAATTTTACGCAATTCGAGACGATGAATATTAGGCGTGTGTTTCAAAATTAACGTTTCTTAAAATAATTGACTCGGAATAACAGCTAACAGCACATTTGTTCAACTTCTATAAATTTTAATTGCGTCTAATGGCGCCTATCACGGTGTATATTTTCTTCGTGTTGCTTTGACAAGCATATCTATTAATAATATAACAGGACAGCAAACAAGTAGATGGCTTTTCTGACGGAAAGAGACGACCAATGTCTATTGACATAAAAGATGTTGACATAAAAAATGGTGCGTTGGCATCTGTCACGTGTATATTACACCTCTTATACCCCTAAAATCGGAACACGATCGTGGCAGTGAGAAACAGGACCAGTCAATGGACTGTTATTTAAACATGACTATCCCATGATGACCTTGATTCTTTTTCAGAACATATCGTCTGCCACCTTGATAAACAACAGGTAACAGTCAAGTAAAGGATATACTTGTCACTACCAGGTGTTTGAGTTCTGAAACGTCTCGCCTGGTTGCTGACACCAATTTACTTCTGTTGCTGTAGCCTGTAACGTGTAGCCTGCTGCTTCTGAAAGTAAAATATGTACTTTAGAACAATAGTAGGGGAGCCCAAGATGCTAAATGGGTAGTTACTCGAGCGTCGTAGGGACCTATTGGATTTTGTAGATTAAATTATGGGAAAAATAAAAGGTTTATAATGTTTTTTATATGAATGGTGGGAAAAAATTCTACAGATAAAAAAATGTTTAAAAAACTGTGACATGGAAACACTAAATCGCGTCAGATTAAGGTATGGTGGGTTAATTGCCACCTAAAATTTAGAAAATCTGTCGATTCAAGTGTAGCGTAAGGGAGTGGGAGGTTCATAAAGTTGCAAAGAAAATGTTATTTCGATATTCTCGAGAGCGTCCAAATTTTCTTTTATTATATAGGAAATTATGTAAGAATAACGGAAAAAATATAATCTGACAATTTTCACAAGCCGAAGTTATTGAATTTTTTTTTCTGCCCTACTTACCCACCTCTATATAAGGGGATAATATTTGGTGGAGAGCCTCAATAATATGCGCGGGGGGGGGGGGGGGGGTTATTGGATAGCAAACAAGCAGATGGCTTTCCTGACGTAGAGATAAACATTGCCTAGCAGTCATTCAACATTAATGTTGCAGAACTATACCACCTAGTACTTACAATGGTATTGAAGTGAGTAGCCTTAGTATACCTTAAACTACCAGCAAGAAAGTCATCGAAAGAAGCTCCGACGAATACGGGAAAGGAAATACCTAGTTTTATTTCTTAAAATAAATCGATACATTACGTCGACATCCCTTAAGAGATAAGCAGAGATGCAACGTATACTCGTTATTAGTTTTAAAATGTTGTTAAGCCCCATGTTGTGACAGTTGGTCCACATTTCGGACAAGTTATACTTTTCTTAAATGTATATATTTTTTTCATGAGATAGCAAATAGGTAGATGGTTCTCCCGATGGAAAGAGACAACAATGACATATAAACACAAAATATGTTAAAGACGCATTGCCGTAGCGAAGCATGGAAAAGGAAGTTTACCGGCTACGCTGACTTACCCTGAAAACCGGAACACGACAGCGACAAAGACCGACGCCATTGCAGCCAGAATATGGGTGTCACGATTTTAGTAACACCTGTTAGCCTTCGCACGCTTTTTGTCAGGCCCAGATCACCCAGATCAAGACAGGGAACTTATGTAGAATGAACTACTTAAGCGGTAAGCGAACCCAGGACGTCATGCATCTGTACCGAAGCCGAAATCGCTAGCCTATTAAGGCGTTTGATATCTTTATTTTGATTTATAATTATTCAGTGAGCGTGCCTCGTACATAGATGCTCGTATATAGTACTGAACACAGTAGACGCGTTAGCAACTGCTACGGAGGAAGCTGAATCACTCTTTAAATAGTTCTCAAGCTATAAATTTTAATCTAGGGTCGTCTTTAATATTCTGGAAGCTTTTGTTCAATAACCTTGTGAAATATCTGTCAAATAAATTCAAATATAATAAATTGGCCGTTTGCGTATCCGATTACATGTAAGTAATATAAATTTCTGTAGTCATTTTTGATAGCGAGCAAGTAGATGGTTCTCCTGATGGAAAGAAAAACCATCGCCTATCGCCAAAGATGTTAATGGTGAATTGCTATCTGTATGGTGCGATAGCAATGCCACATTTATAAGTTTTTACTATTAATTCCTGCCGCTATAGCGTCAATGCTTGTCACGATCGTGCTACGGTTTGGAGAGTAAAGTGGCCGGTAAATTTATACATGTGGAATTAATACCTCACTACAAAGATAGCAACGCACCGTTAACATAATTTGTTTCTATAGGCGATGGTTGTCTCTTGTTGATTGATGGTTTCATCAAGAGAGCAGTCTGCTTGTTTCCTATCTTATGATACAAAAACCATGAATTAAACGAAAAAAACCATGTCTTAAAGATAATCAAATATCGGCTAAGGTACAAAATGATTCACAATCTGCCGGCAAAATGGTTTGTGGTACTGATCGCAACATGACGGCTATTTTTAAACAAATCATGCTTCTTAATGATATAACAATTTTTCTTGAAATAATTTAAAGGGGTATTGTATGCATTGTGTAAATTTCACCAACAAATACCAGGTGCAACATAACCAGAAATATATAACAATGTGCTTCCAACTTTTCGTTAATGACTGTTGATGAAAAAGTATCTTGTACGATAGTAAGAAACGCTCATCATAGAGGTTGAATCTAACAGAATCAGCCTGGCCGCCTCTAATCAATAGACCTACTGGCTGTACGTTTCCTTACATCGTTACTACTCATGCTGCAGTCGCACTTACGTCTATCGTCAAAAAGCTTCGTGCTATGATATTGTACATGCAGATGTGACCGGCTATTATTGGCTATCCTCACAAACATTCCTCATAAACATTACAGTATCCCGTGGGTGTCGGTACGTCAAAAGGTTTAACGCGTTAACATATCGCGCTGCGTGGTTAGACTAGCGTTGCTTTGTGCTCATTTCAGCCGTTGTTTTCGATCAGTTCAGACGTATGCGGGTGGTTGTGTAAAATGGAGTGGAATGATGAAATGGTTAGCTGAGCCTATCATAAGGGATCCTAAAACTGTGAATCACAAAAGAACAGTTTAGAAAATAATTGTTAGCACACATATAGAAGTAAAAATAGTCGTCGTCCATAGTGACACGTATGGAAATGATTTCAGCCATATTGGATTATTGCACGATATTTCGTGCGAAATATTGTTGCTGCTAGTATGATCACAGCTTCTATCGCGATAATTTTTTAGTGCCAAATCGTAAAAAGCTTCGGGCATATTACTTTGGGATGATAGACGTAAGTGAGGCCTCACCATAAGCTGAATAGTTCCTCGACGTCTGACCCCGGTTTACATATTTCTGCCGCAATAGCGCCAATGCTTTACGTTGTCGTGTTCCTGTCTGGAGGGTAGCATAGACGGAAACTTATGCATGTGGCTTTGTCATCCTGCTACATGAATAACATTTAGCAACACACCATTGACATCTATGGTGTTTTTAGGCGTTGGTTTTTCTTTCTATCAGGAGAGCCATCTACTTGTTTGCTATCGCATTAAGTAAAATAGCCTTATCTTGTTTCAAGCGAAAGTTGACTTAAAAAAGTTACTGGTAAGTATTGCTGTCATTTTTTATACCAACATAATATAAAATGAGTTTGTGCGGCCTTCAAATTTTAAATTTTTATTTCAAGATAAAGCTGAAGTATTAGTTCATTACATATTATTAAAATAATTTCAATATCTTATGAAATGTTTAGAATTGTTAATTATTTAAAATATTTTATTAATTGTTAATTATTTTAAATGAATGAATGAAAACTCTTTACTTTTTACTTTAAAATTGTATAATTTTAAATACTATACTCGTAGTGCACAAAGGCGGTAAGGCGGTCTTATTGCCAAAAGAGCGATATCTACCAGACAAGCTTTGTTGATAAGAATAACATTTAAAGGTAGAGTAGGGTATCCATAACAGATATATATATATATATATATATATATATATATATATATATATATATATATATATATATATATATATATATATATATATATATATATTTACATGCAAATTATGCAATCACACATAAACTGCTTCGAAATCACAACATAAAAACACATTGACGCACAGTAACACAAGAAAATGCACAAAAAAACAAAACATTGGAAAAAAAGACGTGTGGCACGCGGAGACTGCCGCGGTAAAGCTATTGCATAGCATTTTTTATCAACTTATGCAATTACAATTATATATTTATTTTATTTATGCAGTATTTTTTTTCTTTGTTTTTTTTTTCTTTGATATTAATTCAAGTTACGCTTTGAGCGTGGTGACCGATAAAAACCAATTTTTTTTTCTTTTATTAAATAAATGAAATGTTAATATTGTTCAAAATATTTTTATTATCTTTCAATACATGTCGGTTCTTCAAGAATATTTAATAAATGCACTTTGTTTATTCATATTTAAAACACTTTGTACACAAATTATACGAGTACAGATATTCACTGTTGTACGTAGATGATAAATACCTATACACCTATATACTTTCTCACAAACAGCTGATTACGGTAGTTTTCCAATACAACCAATGCCACCTAAAGGCGGGTTGCTGAACTAAAGAGACAAGCGCTATTTCAAAAAGTCATTAAAAGTTCTGGTATTTATCGATAGATGAAAAAACTAAAAAGTATCATCGCTGTGCCGGTCGGAGTGGGGGGTGTTAGGTTTTTTCGTTACGGAATTTCTGGATTCGGTCTCCGCGCTCAAGGCCCGCGATAGAAGCTATGCAATAGCTTAAAAGTATTGATGCTATTGCAGCAGGAATATGTAAGGCGGTTGAATCATGTACCCGAGCGAGTCGTTGCAGAACTCTACCATGTAATAGTCACAACAGTATTGACATATAAAGCTAATCTTTCGCCTTTTGCGAACTGCTGAATGGAAAATTTTCTATTCTTATAAGGGGGCTCATACCTACATGGGGAGTCAATACACATTAGACAACATATTTATTAGATCAAAATTTGTTGGTCAAAGTACATGTACCTATTTTTTATATACTCAATATCAGCATCGGATACTGAATACTCTCCTCCAGTATGTGCAGTAGTTTACCATTCATCCTATACTATGATAAAATTATGAAAAACTTTACCCTCTTTCAGTCGGGTAAAATGAGATTGTATTATTAAATAGGTAAATCTCAGTAGTAGTTTGACATATTCCACGATGAGAACGGAAACATCTTAGGATCTTTGTTCTCCTGTGTCATACAAAACCTATACAAAGAAGCCGGTTTGATTATAATAAACTAGCTGTGCCCGCGACTTCGTTCGCGTGCAAAATTTTCTAAAATAAAAACCCGCACAGTTCTCGTTCCCGTGGGATTTCCGGGATAAGAACTATCCTATGTCCTTTCTTGGGTCTCAAACTATATTTATACCAAATTTTATTCAAATCGGTTCAGCGGTTTAGCCGTGAAAGCGTAATAGACAGACAGACAGACAGAGTTACTTTCGCATTTATAATATTAGTATGGATTATTATATTTTAAGGCTGTACCACAAACAGTTAACGACACCACGATAATAATAATGAAATAGCACTAGCAAAGGTCTTAAAGATGGCTTTATGCAATATCTAATAGTGTATAAGCTGTTGCGTTGTGTAATAATGTTACTCAGTATTAAACAACTTAATTATACTGAAAACCTTTCCAAATGCAGATATTCAAGATGTAATGAACAGCTTGTTGCGTACTAAATGTCAGGCGGTCTGACTTAAAAATCTTTTGTTGACATTTGTTTATAAACAAGCGTGCTTATTATTCTAGGTTATGTATACTATTCTATGCCCCCAATTAAATTATCGATAAGCTTAGATAGTAATAATTTATATATTATCAAGTTATATACAAAGCACACAGAGCCAGACGTTAACGTAACGTAAAATGCGATTTTAACAGTTTGTACACTGGTTCGGTACAAACAATCTTTTATTAAAAGGTAACAAAACCAAGTGTGTTAAATTCTCATTGCCCAATGTAAGGCCAGTATACAACTGAATGAAAACGAATTGGATCTGGTAGATTTAGGTATAACTCTAGACAAAATGTTACAGTGGGGACCGCATATTAATCTGTTAGCAAATAGACTAAGTTTAGCAGCTTATGCAGTTGAAAAAATAAGACAGTTAACTAATCTCGAATTTGGAAGAATTGTATACTTTAGGTACTTCCACAGCATTATATCATGTAGGATTCATCTCTTGGGAAATCTCTGATGAAATAAATGCTATATTTTTATTGCAGAATATATTAGTACAGTTTACATTCTTAGATCAAGGGTTTCCTTAAGTGAAAAATTCAAAGAAATCAATATTCTAACTGTGATATCCCAATACGTACCTACCTATTCGATAACTTAATGTCCGTTCGGAAAAAACTTAATGTACATTTGCTCGTTTAAAAAAATGGTGATGTACACTCACTAAGTACAAGGAATAAAAACTATCTTGTTCCTCTGCGAAGACAAGATGGACATCAATCTCGTGTAAACTCGTTTTCATAGAATAAGTAACTCTTTTATGGGGCAATGCATAAACTTTTACAATAAACTTTCCGAAGCTATAATAGATCTACCAGTAAATAAATCTAAAAAAAAAATATTTTGAAACAAAATGATGTAAAATGGACAAAATCTCAGATAAATTAGAAGACAAAAAAGCCTGGGATTAATCGCTCCTCATATGAATTTTTGCAATCTGTAATAATTGTTGCAATATCGTAATTAATTAATTATTAACAAAATAGAAAAAAAAAACAAACCCTATGAGTTTTTCCGCAAGATCTCGGTGTGTGGCCGTGTTGCTATTTGGTAGTAATTCTAAAAATGTCGACTAATCAGGTTGGCATTATTGAGTTTTGGTTAGAGTAATTTATCTCTGAAACGAGAAATGTTTTGTCATGGCATGCATATTAGTGATTGTCGATAAGTAAACGATAAGTAAAAGAGTAAACAATCATATGGCTCACCTGATACAATGAAAAACCACCATCGCCTATAGACACCAAAGATGTTAATGGTGCGTTGTTATAAATCTTGTGACGAAGTCTAATGTCACATGCATAAGTTTACCGACTACCTTACCCTCCTAACTGGAATACGTCAGTGACAAGCACTGACACTATTACGACAGGAAATATGTAAGGCGGTAAAACTACACCCGGTAAGATAATGACGAACTCTACCACCTAGTAGCCACGATGGTAGTGACTCGTATAGCTAATTATTGGTGGCTTTTTACGACCTACGTGGCAGAACGGCAGTAGGCCTATTCTTTCAACGAGCCCGGGACCAACACGGCGGAAAATTATTTTATTACTCCTTATTTCGCAATGCCTTTAAAAATCTAAATTCCGGGAATATAACCTAAGTAATACTTGATAGGTTACGGTACAGTGACTAAAACAAGAGACACTGTTGTTGATTTCATAGAATTGCTCTATTCAATACACGTTTAACATCTGGTGTTTAATCCAACCCGATTAATTCTGATTGCGATGTATCTAACTCGCTATTTATGAGTATATTTTTCTACTTGTAATTATTTCCAGGGTTTTTCAATTGAACATATTTTTTATATCATAGGATAACTAAAAAGCAGATTGTTGATAAAAAAAATTACCATCGCCTATAGACACTAAAGATTTTATTGATGCCTTGTATTCTATGATGCTGGGATATAATGGCACATTCATAAATTTACCGCCTAATACTATACAATCTGGAAAACTCCAATGACAGGCACTGACACTATTGCCAAGGTGATAACTACCTTGAGCGATACGTTGTAGATACCATTAGTAGTTACAGTAGAAGTAAAACGTAAATAAACGGTAAATAGTTAACCTATTACGAAAGACGATATATGTACAGATGGTCTATTCTTCAAAAGGAACTGGATCAACACAGAGTTTTCTATTTACGAGTACAATATTTCAGGGGCTTTTAAAAAGTATTATTTTTCTCTTGAAAATGTGATGGTCAGTCTACACAATGGGCCATGATGGTCGACTAAAAGCATGCACGTTAGTGTAGAGGACATAAATGTCTGTGATGGCCCATCATCGGGTGTAATCGAGCGCAATCTCCATGGTGTCGGTACATTAAAGGAATGATCACAATCCCCGATTAATCAGTACAAAGTTGTCTCAAATGTAGTGATTGTATAGTCTTTGGTCGTCTCTGGTACATTCTAGACGGTGTAGACTGCAGCCGCGATCACCTCGCTATCCATTTTCGATAGACGTCATAACATAACAGTAGACAGTTTAGTAAATGAGCGTTCACAATTGTGTGGAGAGATGTCCGATCATGGCGGCGATGCTGGACGATCATTTGATGGGTTATCATGGCCCATTGTGAAGAGGAGCCATAATATTATGGCTTTGGCATAATAATTTTCTGGAGTTATGATATTTATTCTGTGGAAATGACTGAGAGTGGTATTTCGGTGTTTTCAAGAAAGGTTTTACTTATAAGACGGAGATGAAACAAGCTTCAAATTTGTTGGCACATACCACCAACAAATTTAAATTCCAGAAATTGTTTAGAATATTTTTAAATTATTATTTCTTCACAAACTTGAATTTTTACAAAACCAAACCATGTGCAGACACAGACATAGGTAGACGCAGACACGGATAAAGACGCACATTTACATAAATTTGTCCGGGCTGAATCCGACCCTTGCTGGTCACGACTGACATTATTAGGCATGTATGCATATGCTTAACCAATGTTACGATTAAGTAATAAAAACCGACCCAGAGCGAATCTGATTCGCTTATTTTGGTTCCGTAGCCACAAAATATAGTTACTTTATACCACAGTGTAACTATTCATATATATCACGGTAGTAAAAATTTGTTTGTATTTTTCCAAGGCACTATTTCACAATAAGTGATAATTTCATCCCATATCTCTTAAGCAATATGATTGATTTTTTTCAAAACCAATTTTCATTAAAAATGTTTTAAAGTTGAATTCAATATTCCACTCCAATATTTTCACTTTTTACCACGTTAGAAACCTTAAAAAATATTGGCATAATCAAAAACCTTGTTTAGAACCTCAACATCATTAACAGAGAGCTAATCCTAAACGGCTATGCTCTCTTAATTTTTTTTTTCTCAGTTATATGCATGGAGTGCTATCCTTTATTGATTTTATTTTTAAAATCGTAGTACCTCGTTTATAAAATACACCTACCTTAAAAATTTCAACCATAAAGTACTCACAGTTTCCGACTACAATGACTGTAACATACGGACGGACGTACGGATGGACACACGGAAGGACTTGACGAAATTTTATGGGTTCCGTTTTTTATCGTCTAGCTACAGAACCCTAAAAAGCTCCACCATACATCCGCAATTTACGACATCCAAAAATACAAGCATCGTAACTTTAGCAATAATATTGATATAAGATTAAGTGTTGACGGTGAATAGTGTAAATTACAAGTTGCATATATTTCTTACAAGATAGTTAAATTGCATAAAGTTTTATTAGAACGATATCTGTTCCTTTTCTTGCAATAACACCATTGCAAATCTTGAGTCATTCTGCCCTTTGACCTGTTATCGTGTTCCGTACGTTCCTCCACCATGTTAAATGTAAGGTAATAAAGAGATAATTATTTACTATAGGTACCTATTTCACAGGTATACGTAACTAATACACAGGTAGGTATTTGCACGCATAAACCTTTAAAAGAAATAAGAAAGAAATAATGTTTATTTGCTAGAATATGGGATTTACAAGTTATTGCCTAAAAATGTATTGTACCAACATATTCTAATATAATATGGTGTGCTCAGTGCTGTTTAACAATTTTATCACTTCAGTGATGTCTACATTATTATTTAAAAAAGTATCATCACGCCCGGTTCCCTTGCGAGTCAGACAGAGTAGAATAAACGTTTATAGACTTACTAGTTTACCACGATTCACCGGTTTGTCGGTTGGCGAGAAAACGGCGACCCTAATTGCCTCTTTTTAATGACTTGATTATGATTACTAACTATTTCTAGACTACTTAACGTGTTCATCCGAGGCACTCCGAAGACTTGAAACATTAGTTTGAAATTAGGGCTTAAATTTTTTTAATACTCATGTCAAAATCTTAAAACTGGACAAAATTTCGTATTAAATTTTGTAAGTTTTCTCTATTAAGGAAATTATACTAACATACATTAATGTTATTATTATGTTACAATTTCTTAGTTAAATAAACTAAAACACATATTTTATAGAAAGATATTTTCATTCCTCATTTCCTACGCATAAGGAACAGAGAGAATTATTTGTCTATAACTTTCGTTGGTCACTTCTCGCTTCATTTATTGTTAAGAGCCTTCCTTTGTACTATAAAATTGGTTTAGATTGTCTGCAAATACATGACTCGTTGCAATGCAAATCATGTTTCACTCATTGTAGTAATTATTCTAAGACATATGTTGCACTAACTTCCTCAATTTTACTTCTGCGAGTGTGTTCTATTGTAATTATTATTTTCTAGACTGAGGCAATACGCGTACTCAGTAACTCGTTACGTTATGCATCGTATCTACGATTAATTCTTAAAATTCATCAGAGGTAAGTTTTTACGAATAAAACATTATTTTCAACATTTTTCGACGAGGATTATTTTTTAAACAAGCAGACAGGGTAACGTGCCCTAAAGTCGGCCGTCGCCTAATGTCGGCCACCTAATTACATGTTTATGCTCATTATTAAGTTACGTTTACATTTGAATTTTTGTTACCTACACACATAATTACAGAGTTATATTAGGTACTTACTGATGAAATAAAATCACTTCAAGGGTAATTTTGAACCTTGTCATCTCATTCGGTATTATAAAATCATACAAAATGGTTTATTTGTCAATTCAATGCTGGTATTCCCCAAGGCTGCGTGCTATTACCGACACTGTTCCTTCCGCATATTAATGACATGATGCGAATTCGCAACATACGTTGCCATGCGGATAACAGTACTGGTGATGCTACACATACTCCGGCTGAAGCGGTATTATAATACGTCGAAGAGCGCCGAAACCAGCTTTTGTCTGAAGTCGAGCATCGACTTACCTATGTCTCTAAAACGAAATGGGGTCTTTAAAACCTAGTCAGTTTTAACCCCAAGAAGAAACAGCTTTGCGTGTTCACCGCAAAAAAGACACCCTTTGTCGTATCACCTCGATTTGGGGATACTAGGTGGTAGAGTTCTGCATCGGCTCGATCGGGTCTGGTACCACCGCCATACCTATTCCTGCCGCAATAGTGTCCGTGCTGGTCACTGTCGTGTTCCGGTTTGGAGGGTAAGTTAGCCGGTAAACTTATGCATGTGGTATTAGACCTCGCCACAAAATAGCAACGCACCATTAACATCTTTGGTGTCCATAGGCGATGGTTCACTCTTTCCATCAGGAGACCCATCTGCTTGTTTGCTATCTTATGTTATAAAAAAAAACTCTCCTGACAGCCTCAGCTAGTGTCGGAATTCTGGGAGTCGACATATCGAATTACGTTCAGTTTCACGGTCATTTAGAAGGCAAGGCTAAACTAGCCTCTAAAAAGCTCGGCGTGCTCAGCAGAGTGAGACAGTACTTTTTGCCGGCCCATCGCCTTCAACTTTATAAGGCACAGCTTCGGCCTCACATGGAGTACTGTTCTGATCTCTGGGCCGGAGCTTCCCAGTACCAGCTTCTTCCGCTTGATCGCATTCAGAGTAGAGCGGTTCGAATCGTTGATGACCAGGCTATTTCGAAACAGCTTGACTCCTTGGCATTACGCAGAGATGTACTCTGCGTCTTCTATCATTTTTATCATGGGGAGTATTCCGACGAATTGTTTGGATTAATGCCTGCCACTGAATTCCACCATCGGACATCGCGTCAAAATTTGAAGTCCCATCCTCACCATCTCGATGTCGGGAAATCCACAATCGTGCGTTTCTCTCGACACTTTTTGCCTCACACTACTATGTTATGGAATCAATAACCGGCAGGGGTATTTCCGAATGGATATGACATAGGGACCTTCAAGAAAAGAGCTTACTCATTCTTAAAAAGCCGGCAACGCAACTACAAGACCTCTGGTATTGCAAATGTCCATGGGCGATAGTGATCACTTACCATCAGGTGCACCTTTTGCTCGTTTGCCCCCTCTTCTTAAAAAAAAAACTATTTTTCATGATATAATATATGTACAAAATGTATCACATTTTTGACAGTGATAGGAGCGTTAGTTCATATGCGCGGCGATATGTTTCCTTCCCAGTGGCGTGTTTATCATGGTGTGTTCATGTGGTCTGTGACAGTAATCATCAAGATATAAATTATGCGTTATCGTCCGTCTGGTATGGATGTATATGCTAGACGCAACATTTTAATAGCTATTGTACTAGAGTAACCTCGCCTCGTAAAAGTGGCAAAACATTGATGCGGAGTAATAAACGAGGCGATGATAACCTACTCAGGCGAATCGTTGCAGAATTCTATCACTCCAATTTTCTCCTGTGTTGGTCCGGGCTCCTTCGAAGAATAGACCAACTGATGTTCCTTCAGGCAGACCGATCGTACAAGGCGACCGATTGGCTATACGTGTCACTACTATCGTGAATCACTAGATGATAAAGTTCCGCAATGTCTCGCCCGGGTATTTGGTACCATCGTCTTACCTATTCCTACCGCAATAGCGTCAATGCTTTTCACTGTCGTGTTTCTGTTTGGAGAACAATGCACCATTAGCGTCTTTGGTGTCTATAGACGATGGTTTCTCTTTCCATCAGGAGAGCCTTGTGCTTGTTTGCTATCTTATGATATAAAAACCTAATAGTCACGATGGTATTGACATAATTAGCAAATCAGTCGCCTATTACGAATTGCCTGGCGAAAAGGGTCTATATAGTATCCAGAATACATACATATATAAATACATAACCATTTGCTGTAATAAATCTACTAGTACCTTTTAAGGGACAATAATTAATTCTTTGAAAGTTCAACAAGAGGAATTAAAATGATGAATAACGATTGACATGTACGTACCCAAGTCAATTAATGATTCATTATAATGATTGGCTAACGTCTTAATAATATTTAGGAAGTGTCAATACTAATATGTTGTTAATTGGTAAAATTGATACGCATTGTTGATATTTTGTAACAATTCATGTCTTTAAAACATGTTACGTGGGATGTACCTACCTAATTGTAAAAAAAATCAGCCTTCACGATTCTGTGGTTTAGTCTGTGCGTTGTTGTTGTATGTCAGTCAGTCAGTCAGGTAGGCATTACCACAGAATAAAGATTTTGTGGTATTACCCTTTTATATATACAGATTCAAATAATCAAAACTTTCCTCTTCATACTCATAATATTAGTGTAGATACGTTTGTTTGTGATAAATTATACTGTATTCATGTGCAAGCCGATTTAGCCTATTATATACTATTAGATGTTAGCCTATCTGTTTATTTAATAACTGTTATTCAAGTCTATTCAACCATTTCCGTAATAATGCAATGTTTGCTATTATTAATAAATTCGGACATAATGATTGACGGGTATAACGCTTTAACAATGCGATTTAATCCATTACGTTAATTTCTAAAAATCGATGTAAGTAGGTGTAGTTCACACGAGCAGTAATTACAGAGTTATTTTTGCATCATTGCTTACGATTTACGAAGATTAATTTGGGGATCAATATGTTATATTATGTTATGTTTCCTTTTTTTAGGGTTCTGATGTAAACTAGGAACCCTTATAGTTTTGCTATGTCATGTCCGTCCGTCCGTCCGTCCGTCCGTCCGTCCGTCCGTCCGTCCGTCCATCCGCACCTAGCTCAGAGTTCCTGAGTACTAAAAATTGTAATTTAGCAAGATTATACATATAAGTTACATTAACAAAGTGGTAACATAAAATCTTTAAAAAAATTTTTTTCAGTGTAGCTCCCCTCCTCCCTCCTCCCACATGTAGAGTGGGGATACTAATTTTTTAACGTTCCCTATTGTGCGGAGTACCGTTGGATAAGTTTTTAAAAATATTGTAGGTTTTTGACAACCAGTTTTCGATTAAGGGACTCGTTTGTAAAGTATTATGTTTTTAAGTGCTAATTTTTGTAAGATTCAAGTGTCGTTAGGTAGGCTAAACGGTTGGGTTTGCGGGTGGGAAAGAAATCATGGTAGTAGTAAATATAATGAAGTTAAAAGGAAAACTATCACGGCTTAGAAGGCTACTACTACTATTAGGTTTTTGAGTAGTAGTCGACCAACTTATAAAATGTTTTTGAGATGAAAATGAGAAGTTTTTATAGGCGGTGAACCTGAGGTGCGGATATATAGGTATTTGTCATTGACGTTGATCCGCACTTTATCATTTTTTTCTATTTCTATTTCACGTTCCAAAAAGTATGAAATTTTAATGTATTTTATTAAAATGTATTTTAAAAGCAGCTAAAGTACATTTGGATACGTAAACGTAGTAGGTACGCCAATCGGTTTTTCTATATTTGGTGATCAGTGAGTGAGTGATCTTTCGATTTAATATATTATTTATATAAGCATTGTTGCAATTCATTTGATTTATATAAATTATCGAATACAAAAATTAATCGATATTGTTAGTACTGGCAACCCAATCTATTTGTTGTGATAAGATAGTATAAAAGCCGTACGTTAATGTCATTTCTGTTACTTAGAATATCGCCTTAATAGAAGACGGACGTATATATCTTCCAAGTGAAAGAATAACAGTAATATATATATTCTCATATACTGTGATACTGTGACTCTGCATTTCATTTATTCGAAAATACCAACAAGCATATAAAGAATAGAGATAATTATTACCTATAAACGGAAAAGATCAGATGGAAAAAGTTAGTTCTATGATTGATTATTTCATGAGTAGTTTCATGTTAAAAATTTGGGAAAAACTCTAGTCACGTGGGTATTAATGCGCGATTTATTACGCAAAGCCACGTGTTTTTTGAAATTTATTTTATAACAACAATCATGTACAGAGTATTTTTTTAATTTGTATGCTAAACTGTAAGCCAGTTTGTTGGCAGCTTCTAATTCAGTTCTCGTGAATCTATCAATATATCCTTATGTTATTTTTTAATTCACTTCAATAAACATTAATACCTAAGTAACTACCTCATTTACAGTTGAGTGGTTGTCGTTTGTACATAGTTAAAGTATTCAAAGTTTTATAGTTCTGTTTTACTAGTTATCATACGCCGTTTCGCTACGCGTAACTAGGTAACTACCTATGTAATTGTAGATAAAAATTATATGGGCTTTATTGCTTATAGTGCTTGCGCAAGCACTCGAAATACTCTCATTGTGTTCCAATTTTAAATAAAATCGGTCAAGCCGTTATAAAGTTATGATGAGACATACATACAATTAAACAAACAACAATCATATAATCTGTCATTTGCACAATCATATGTTTTCACTATACCTCTCTATTTTTATTAGGAGAGATCAAGCCGTTCTTGACTTATAACGGGTCTTACCGACAGACATACAGACATAAACTACATGACCTATCATTTGTACAAGTACCCTTTCTTTTTACCAATTTTTATCAAGATCGGTTAAGCCGTTACTTCGTTATAACGGGACATACAGACAAAAAGCAGACTGTGTATTAGTATCATATAAAACAAGAATCAAGCCTACCCATACTTTCTTCACTAATTGGTTCGTGAAAGAAGTCAAAAAAAAGACTCGTTCAAATTGTTCCGAGTAATTTTATGAAGTGTGAAACTCGTGATATCACTGCTAACACACTAATTCTAACATACAATTACCAAGATTAACGTAATTGGCACGTTACACCGCACTCCGCAACTGATCGGAGCGTTGTACCTACTAGGTTTATATTTCAAGCACTTGAGCAGATCAATCAACTCGCTTTATTCATATAACTGGGCCACTATTTAAGTCAATAATAGTTACAATCTTTACACGAAGATGGGAGACTATGGGAATATACACTATAAGTTTTGCGTAACTTAAAAAAACAACATGTTATAACCAAAATATTATGTTTATTGCTTTTAAAAATAATCTCCTTTTTTTCTTTTTTTAATTTTAAACATTTTTTCATGCGATAAAACCAATTTTTAAAACGTTAGACTACAGATCTGAAGGCATGTTTTCTACGTGCTGATTGAACGCTATCACTGCCTCTTCGGAGTTGGTAAAAGTAAAACCTCTCATCAAATCTTTGATTTTGGGGAAAATACAGAAATCATAGGGTGCTAGGTCGGAGCTATATGCAGGATGAGTGACGAGATGTACTTTTTCGAAAGCTAAAAATGACTGTTTTGTTGGCCGTGTGTGAAGAAGCGTTATCATGGTGTAGGAGAATGCGGCTTTTGGGTCGTCTTTCGCAAACTTTTTCTAACATCCTGGGTAAACAAATGGTAGAATACCATTCGGCATTAACACTCTTTTGATCTTCAAGTGGAATTGTACAGATGGGACCCGTAGCTGAGAAAAAAACGCGATCATTTTTTTAGCAACGATTCTCGCCAGTCTCACTTTTGTTGGCCTGTTCTCATTTTCAAACACCCATTCACAAGATTGCTGTTTTTTTTCGGGTTCAAAACAATAAATCCACGTTTCGTCTCCTGTGACAATGTCATAAACAGCATTAGAATGACCGTGGTCGTACTTCACTAGCATCTGTGAGCACCATTCCACGCGAGCCCGCTTCTGCTCCGCTGTCAGTTCATGAGGGATCCAACGACAACAAAGTTTCCGAACTTTCAATTCTTCGTGTAAAATTTTTTGAATTTGGCTCATACCACTCCCCAATAGTCCTCGAGTTGTCTCATAGGTAGTCTGGGGGTTTTCTTCAATTAACCGCTTAACAGTAGCCACATTATTTTCGTTGACGGCAGTTGAAGGCCGCCCTTCACGAAATTCGTCATGTAAAGAAACTCAACTAAAATCTTTTCGACTTAATTCCATTGTCGTTGCGTACGTAGAACTTTGATGTGTGATAAAAAACAATTGACAAATCATTTCCTGCAAATTGTTTTTTTTATTACTAAGAAGGTTGTAACGTCTTAAAATATAACATTCGAAATTCAAATAGTTCCGATTAGCTAGAAGTGCAAAACTTTTAGTGTGCCCCATGTATATTTTTGAAGTTATACTTCTTGTGGCGTGTTAAGAAAAAATGATGAGAGTAAATTTTTACTATGCGCTCGCACTGTCACAAAAAACCGACACCGTGAAATTTGCTAGGTAACTTTTAAGCTCATCTCACATGGCTGAGATACTATAATATTTGATTTAAGATCAAATATTATAGTATTTTAGCCATGTCTTGCTATGATTCCTTAATATATCTTAAAGCAAATTTCAGAAATCGCTCACCATATAAATCGTATGAACCATCACACAGTACACACGACTAAGATAATATATAAATTACGTTTAGTTTCTTAAGATACCCAATCTATATGGAAATATGTATTTCATATCTTAAGATATGATCTTAAGATACGAAATATATATTTCTTCGCATCTTAATATAAATACATTTAAAATGTAGTGGGCTGCACAGTGCATCTAGTTTAATATAAAAGTTACTGTGCGTTCCAACTGAGAATAGGATCGCGCTTGTTATTAACTTCATATCACAAAAGTGAAATTAGTAATGTCAGCAAGAAAACATTTGTTCAAAAAATATTGCTGATTTATTAAAGAACATAAATATAACGTTTTAATATTTTCATCAATTAAAAAAAATGTAAGAAACATCAATAAAGTCGTGTTAGTTACACCACTTAAAAGTCAAAAAGGATGTTTCATATTATTCTATATCAAAATCGTTGTCTGAGGAGCTGTCTAACAAATCAAGAAGTAAGGCCGTATCACTCATGGTTAATCAACCTGTACATAGAACTCCAACGACGCAGACTAATATTATTGTATCTTAGCCGTGTGTGATACGTTAAGATACTGTAATATTTTATATTAGGGCATCTTAAGATCAAATATTATAGTATCTTAACCGTGTGTGATGAGCTTTAATGTTTCAAAAAAAGTTTATCCATTTTTTAAAATTTGTATAAATAATTCTTTTGTGATATTTAAATAAAATTTATTTAACTAGATAATGCGTTATAATAAAAATTTCTTTTAATGTATCCTGTTTAATATGTTTTTTTCTATTATTAGTGTCGGTTTCTCTACAAACATAGGATAACGCGAAGGATAAAAGTTTTAGAAAGATTTTTATCTTGTTACGCGAAAGAAGTATAACTTCTTACGTGCATACATAAGTACACATACGTTTTTTGTACCATAATATGATAACAAACAAGCAGATGGCTGTCCAGATGAAAGAGACATTTATCGTCCATAGGGGACCAACTATAAAATACGTCACATTTCGTGTCGTCACATCTTAAAATCTAAAATATTTAAACGTGATAATGTAAAACAAAAACTGAAAAATATTTATATATGAGACCAACAATAAATTACGTCACATTTCGTGACGTCACATCTTAAAATCTAAAATATTTAAACGTGATAATGTATAACAAAAACTGAAAAATATTTATATATGGGACCAACAATAAATTACGTCACATCTTAAAATCTAAAATATTTAAACGTGATAATGTAAACCAAAAACTGAAAAATATTTATATATGGGACCAACAATAAATTACGTCACATTTCGTGACATCACATCTTAAAATCTAAAATATTTAAACGTGACAATGTAAACCAAAAACTGAAAAATATTTATATATGGGACCAACAATAAATTACGTCACATTTCGTGACATCACATCTTAAAATCTAAAATATTTAAACGCGATAATGTAAACCAAAAACTGGAAAATATTTATATATGGGACCAAATAAATTACGTCACATTTCGTGACGTCACATCTTAAAATCTAAAATATTTAAACGTGATAATGTAAACCAAAAACTGAAAAATATTTATATATGGGACCAACAATAAATTACGTCACATTTCGTGACCTCACATCTTAAAATATAAAATATTTAAACGTGACAATGTAAACCAAAATCTGAAAAATATTACTAATTCAATCTATAATAATTGTTTATTGTTGTTTTATTGTGCGTATATAACGTTGTTCTTTAGTTTTGTGTATAAGTAATAAAATGTCTCTACGTTAATGTTATTAGTTATTACAAATTGTTTTTTATTTAAATATATATATTTCAAAAATAATTTTGAAAAATTGCTATTTTGATGGCGCTTAGCCACCAAATATGTTAATGCTGTGATGCAATTTTGCTAATCGTTAAACTAACACCCTGCCGTCTGATGCCTATTGAAGTCCGATTCATTTTGTCCATCCCGAAAGGATAATGGCATGTTAATTTTTTTACATACGAAAATTTGTTTTTTAATAGGTGATAGAGTTTTGCATAATCTCGCCCGGGTATTCCTCTCGCTATAGCGTCAGTGCTTGTCAATATCGCGTTTCGATTTGGAGGGTAAGGTAGCCGGTAAACTTATGCATGTGGCATTAGCCTCGCCACAAGATAACAACGCACCATTAACATTTTTGGTGTCTATAGGTTTTTTTTTATATCGTAAGATGGCAAACAAGCAAATGGGCCTCCTGATGGAGAGAACCTGAAAGAGTCAACCATCGTCTATAGATACAAAAGATGTTAATGGTTCGTTGCTATCTTGTAGCGAGCTCTAATGCCATATGCGTAAGTTTACCGGCTACCTTACTCTCCAAACCGGAATATGACAGTGATAAACACTGACGCTATTGCAACAGGAATAGGTAAGGCGGTGGTACCAGACCCGGGCGAGACAATGCAGAACTCTACCACAGGTGATGGTAGACTCTTTCCATTAAGAAACACAAGTGTTTGTTTGCTATCTTATCTTATAAAAAAAACTGCGTATAAGTTTCTGTGTTTGTTTGCTACTTTTTCACAATGAAACAGTTGGCAAAATTTAGGTAATCTGTAGCCAAAGTCAACACATAGTATTCTGTTTATTACAGAAAAATAAATGAATCCCTTGGGATTTACTATAAAACTTCATCTAGCGGCGAGCTAAAGGGCGCTCTCTGCCTTTTACAAAAATATACTTTTATCGAAAATTTACACACATACACTTATTTTATATTTATGTCTGTTAAGCTTCAAGTACATAATTTTAATTTAAAAAAATCAATACTAATATTATAAACTAGCTGTGCCCGCGACTTCGTTCGCGTGAAATTTTTCTGAAATAAAAGTAACCTAAGTTACTCCTTATCAGCTATCTGCCAAAGTCCCGTTAAAATCGGTCCAGCCGTTACAGATATTAGCCGAAACAAACATACAGACAAAATTATTTTTGTGTTATAGCACTCACCCCATGCTTGGGAAACTGGGAAACGTTAAAAACAACAAAGAAAAATATCGACACGCGGGATTTGAACCTGCGACCATCTCCCTAAAGCCGGGACGCTCTTCCACTGAGCTAGTGTCGACAGGCTCGAGGCGGTGAAATTCTTCTTTGCTATATGATCGATTACGCCGATTCTACTGTTCGCTAGGCATACATACGTATAACTAGTTAAAAAAAAAAACTAAATCCCGGCTTTAGGGAGATGGTTGCAGGTTCAAATCACGCGTGTCGATATTTTTCTTTGTTGTTTTTAAGACAGACAAAAATTTTAAAAAATATTATTTTGGCACATGTACCGTGTACATACATCCTTATGCATTTAGTAAAAAGCGGTTATTCTAATATTACAAAGGGACACTCCAATTTTATCTATTTGCATGTATAAAGGTAAAAGTCTGTATGCCTGTTAGGTTTTAAGGACAAAACCACAGAACAGATTTTGATGAAATTTGAACTGAATCTTTTAAAACTGTTGACCTGTGACAAGTACTATTCCGTACTAAACATATAAAATTAAAGATTTTGAAACTTTAATAATGTAATTTTAATTGTCTCCCGTAAACTGAGTCTAAAACCCGTATTTTTCACTTTGCTGGTAACCCTTACATTAAGAATAGGCAGGAGACAACTTTAACAATATGTGACTATAAAAACAGTATGGCGAACATTTTCATAATGTTCGTCATACTATAGCATACTGTAATTTCAGGGCTTTATCTAAGCTGTTCAAATTAGTAATCAAAGCACACAATGACCCTGCAGAAAGAGGTTACGGTTACTTATGGTTAATTCATTACAGAACTTAAACAACATCGATGTTGAGGAAACAAATAATAAATTAGCATATTTTCGAAACTGAAGCACTGCACAACCATTAAGATTTAATTAAACAAAATTCGAATATCAATAAAAATGGAATTTACATAAATGTACAATACGTAAAACAGTTACAAGGTAAGGTAGCCGGTAAATTTATGCATGTGGCATAAGACCTCGCCACAAGAAAGCATCGCACCATTAACATCTTTGGTTTCTATAGGCGATGGTCGACTCTTTCCGTCAGGATACCCATCTGCTTGTTTGCTATCTAATGATATAAATGGCGGGGTCTTAATGCCAAATGCATAAGTTAACCGGCTACATTACTCTCCAAACCGGAACACGACAGTGACAAGCACTGACGCTATTGCAGCAGGAGGACGCTATTGCGCTGTTGCTTACCTAAGGCGGTGGTACAAGACTTGGGCGAGATAACGCAGAACTCTACCGTCTTGTAGCCAGGCAGTGACTTGCATAGCCAATCGTTCGCCTCTTACAAACTGCCTGGCAGAACAATTGAGGGTCTATTCTTCAGCGAGAGCCTGGACATGGGGGAAATGATGATATATTTTAGTCAAAATATGTAGCTTGGCTGTTTCGTTAAAACAAGAACTACCTATTGTATAACAGAAAAATAAAAAACCGTGAATATTTTTTTACCGCATTGATACTAGATTTAATGCTCATTAATGAAGCCGTAGCGCAGCCAATGCTATACCCCGTGTAGGCCTATTTAAAAAAATATATAACTGAACATCTGTCTTCCTACCAGACAGCCCGTAAAGGCAAATGATAGGCCAAATTTTTTTTTATATCATAAGATAGCAAACAAGCAGGTGGGTCTCCTGATGGAATGAGTCAACCATCAACTATAGACACCAAAGGTGTTAATGGTGCGTTGCTATCTTGTGGCGAGGTCTAATGCCACATGCATAAGTTTACCGGCTACCTTACCCTCTAAACCGGAACACGACAGAGACAATGCATAACTCTACCACCTAGTAGCCACGATGGTAGTGACTCGCATAGCCAATCGGTCGCCTTTTACGACCTGCCTGGCAGAACGGCAGTTGGTTTATTCTTCAAAGGAGCCCGGAACCAACACGGGTAAAATTTCGCTACTATCGTATCTACTACATAGTAATTTTTTATAATGCTGGGTAATGTCCACCACACTACAGTCTTATTATATTTAGACGTAATAACGCCGGTGCTTCCCACTGTTGTGTTCTGGTTTCCCTCAAGGACCAATCAAGGAGGAAGGATCAATATGTGATAGTTATTTCTCGTTCTATTAGGAGATCTATCTGTTTATTTGATACATATCATAAAAGAAAATAGTTGAACGATTAAAAAATTCCTGGATTTCAAAAACTTAAAGCTTAGACTTTTAGACTTTACATGAGATATGGCCAAAGTAGAACGTCTTGGTTGTGAAAGCGTTCCATAAGCAAATTCAATTGGTCTAAGCGAGTGAATTTTTATTCTGGGGCGATGAGATCATTAGGTGAATGGCCGTGGTGGCAGAATTTTGGTATATGATGAAAATGGGTCGACGGGACTATATCTTGACATTGATTTGTTTGACGCTCTAGAATACGAAACATTTGTATCTATCGGATTGTTATGACTTGTTTGCAAAGCAATTACCTTGATATTCTGATACTTGGTCGCAATAATTATTACCAAGCCAGAGTGTACTGATTTGATTTCAAAAGTAAGAGTAAATACATAATTATTTGTAAATAAATTTTACAAACTCTGAGCTTGTAGTTTCAGTGCCATTTTTTCAGTAGATGTTTTCTATATATACAAGCACCGTGGCAATACAAGGTGGCCTTATTATTAAATATCTCCTTAAACGATTTAATTTCTAATATTTCTTTTAATACCAAAATCTACATTTCAAGTTTAAGGTAGGTATATAAAATTTCTTTTCAATAACCTAACGATGTCGATATACATGCGGATCGTGCTCCATCTCCGACAGGGGTAGACATTTGTGTAATGAACACTGTGATGGCTGATGAGCATAAGACATAAGTGTTTGTATTGATGTAAGGGAAAGCATTGACGCTATTGCGGCAATAAAAATACAATAAATGTCATCAAAAATTGCTGAAGACTAAATCTATACAAATAAATAAAATCTGAGTGTCTGTTTGTAATATTGAAATAACCGCTTTTTACTAATTGCATATGGATGTATATCGGCACGGTACATATACCAAAACAACATTTTTTACAATTTTAAGCTATTGCATAGCTTCTATCGCGGGCCTTGAGCGTGGAGACCGAGTCCAGAAATTCCGTAACGAAAAAAACCTAACACTCCCCACTCCGACCGGCACAGCGGTGATACTTTTTAGTTTTTCCATCTATCGATAAATACTAGAACTTTTAATGACTTTTTGAAATATCACGCTTGTCTCTTTAGTTCAGCAACCCGCCTTTAGATGGCATTGGTTGTATTGGAAAACTACCGTAATCAGCTGTTTGTGAGAAAGTATATAGGTGTAAAGGTATTTATCATCTACGTACAACAGTGAATATCTGTACTCGTATAATTTGTGTACAAAGTGTTTTAAATATGAATAAACAAAGTGCATTTATTAAATATTCCTGAAGAACCGACATGTATTGAAAGATACTAAAAATATTTTGAACAATATTAACATCTCATTTATTTAATAAAAGAAAAAAAATTGTTTTTTTATCGGTCACCACGCTCAAAGTGTAACTTGAATTAATATCAAAGAAAAAAAAACAAAGAAAAAAAAAATACTGCATAAATAAAATAAATATATAATCGTAATTGCATAAGTTGATAAAAAATGCTATGCAATAGCTTTACCGCGGCAGTCTCCGAGTGCCACACGTCTTTTTTTTTGTCTGTCTGCCTGTCTGTCGGTCTGTCTATCTGTCTGACTGTTAGTTACGGCTAATCTCTGAAACGGCTGGAGCGATTTTAACGGGACTTTCACTGGCAGATAGCTGATGTAATTTAACTTAGGCAACTTTTAGAAAATTTCCACGCGGACGAAGTCGTGGGCACAGCTAGTTGCTAATAAAATTAATGTATTTTTTTCGGTCTATTCGATCTAATTCAAAACGTCATTAATAGGTTAAAAATTCATTAAAAAGGCACTGATAGTGGGTCTCTTGTATATACGTTGCTTAAATCAAATTGCCCAAATACATATTTTATGGTTACCTTACAGATCCCGTGTCAAGTATCACTCACAGTTTTAAGTAAGATCCTAGTTGACAACCACCTTTTTCAAGGTTTGGGACTTAAAGTTTAAACTTAACAAACCTACTTCGGAGGTATTTACTTAACTAACTTGTAGCAATTACAAACCACATACATAATGAAATTAGATCAACTTTCAGATTTAACAAAATTATAAAAATATCAAACAAAATTATAAATTTATCAATAAATACTTTTAATAACAAAATATACTTTTTTATGTTTTTTATTCGATTTTTTTCGATACAGTGTTGACAAAATGGAAGTACCGGTAAGATGCTAGTCTGTACAATGATGATTCACCGATAGATAAATACGTGTTACGTATTCACAGTGCATTGAACAGGAGCAGACGGCGCCTACCAATTTTAATAATGAGGTGAACGACGGCGACATCCATCAACAGGGTCTCCGCTTGAACTAGGGACTGACATATTTCATTTATATAGACACATTTAAATACAGTACGAACTCAGATCAAAAAACATAAAGACAGAGCGTCACGAATATTTTATTGAAGTCTTATAACCAAGCTGAGCCGTGTAAATACAATACTTACGCACACACTTATACTCCAAATCAAGCTAATCGCTGTGAGTATATATCGAGGCGTCATATAGTAAATTCAGACATGTAACAAATACTAGTGTCACTTTAATTATGATAGTGCTGCATCTTCATTTTCTTTTATCTGAGTGTACGAGTTACGCCAACGTTTTTTTTCTTCGAAATGGTAATAGCTAATTTGAAATGAAAAGTATATGCGAGTTAGTAGGCGTAGAGTGCTCAGAGATTTTTTTATAGAATAGGAAATAAGCAAAAATTTCTATACAATATAATTATCGCATACAAAAATAATGATTTTCTTCTTGTTGATCCGGGAACGTCTAGATCGTTTGTGGTATCGTCGTTTTACCTACTTCTGCCTCAATGGCGTCGGTGCTTATCCTTGTCATGTTCCGGTTGGAAAGGTAAATATTATATGTATTAGTATTTCATTCTCGCCACAAGGATGGCAACGCACATATATATATATATATATATATATATATATATATATATATATATATATATATATATATTTGTGGTAACTATTGACGAGATTTATTTTTACTCAGAAAATTATATTTTATGTAGTAAAATAAGAACTAGTTTTATCGTGATCGTGAGATCTACAGAAATATTAATGAGAGGTAAGATTTAATTGGATAACTTTAAAAACCTAGACTAAACCTATTGCCCTAATGATGCGGTAAAACGTGAAACCGGTTGGTGTTTATTAATATAAAAATAACTACGTTAAAAAAAACGACTTCAAAAACTAAAATGTAAATAAAAATAACTACGTTAAAAAATACCGACTTCAAAAACTAAAATGTAAAAAATAATAAAGATTTAATATTAATTAAATACTACCTATTATTTATATGTGCTATTTACTAATAGGTTTGAAGTCGGTGCCAAGCCAATTCGGCACGCACGCGCGGGCATACGTCGTTGATGGACGCGGACGTCTTGAATACATAAATTTTTGAAAGAAAGACAGAAAATATTTATTTGCAAGAATATGGGTGTTACAAGTTGTTAAAAATAAATTAAGCTACCAACATATTCTACCATTATGTGGTGTAAAGTCTAAATTTAAAATTTTGATGCGTTTTAGCTTAATTGATAAATCTACATTAATTCACATGACCATTTAGTTTAGGAATTCTGTTGAATAAATTTTAGTAATTACTTTTTTTATTATTCTTTGTATTTATTGAAGCTGCTTATAATATTAACATTTAGTTGCTCTTTATTAGGTATACTAGCTGTGCCCGCGACTTCGTTCGCGTGGAAAAAATTCTAAAATATCCTATGTCCTTCTCCTGGCTCTAAACTACCTCCCTGCCAATTTTCAGCTAAATCGGTTCAGCCGTTCTTGAGTTATAAGTGGAGTAACTAACACGACTTTCTTTTATATATATAATAGATTTACGCATTTTAATCTTTAAAATAGTCATTTTATTGTATTAATTTGCTCGTATTCATTTCAGTGATTAAAATATTAATATTTGTTTAAGGCTTGGCACCGACTTCAAACCTATTAGTAAATAGCACATATAAATAATAGGTAGTATTTATTTAATATTAAATCTTTATTATTTTTTACATTTTAGTTTTTGAAGTCGGTTTTTTTAACGTAGTTATTTTTATTTAATACTTTTTAGTGTATTGTTGTATTGTCAATTATTTATGGGTAGACCTACAACAGATGCTGCGCGCCTTAAAAAATATAGATCTCAAGAAACCGGCACGCATAAAAGTAGTCGTCTCCGTAAAAATGCTATTCGAAACACAATGTCACGTCCTTATGAGGCTATTAAAGATCATGAAAAACATTTGTTGGCCATGAAAGCATACATGAAATTACGCTAACGTCAAGAAATTTTTGTGCGGTATAATTCTAAACTCGGTAAGATCCAAGAGCGTATAGCGAATGAGTCTTTTGAGCGGAGAGCTAATAGATTTGGTCTCAATAATGAGCGTCTAGCGAACGAATCTGCCGAGCCGAAAGCTCATAGAATTGGTCTCATTAAGGAGCATTTAGCTAAGGAGTCCGCCGAGCAGAGAGCTACGACACCGTACAGCAACCGAGTCTGTACAGCAACGTGAGAACCGGCTAGCGACAGCGCGTCAGACGTCACAAAGGCTTCGTTCAATGACTGAGCGTAATTTTATAACCACCGTACGTCAATATGCTGAAGTACCATGCACAATCTGTAAGAAATTATTATATCCAAAACAAGACACGTCATTAGCCACAGCACATTTTGATTTCCTTCTGGAGGAGCAACGGTTGCTCGACTTCCATAAAAAAAAGAAAAGTTCCTTCTCAGAACTGGAACAACATGGAAGTTATGTCTATCTCCTGAACTGACCGAATTGACAGACGTAGAACAAAGACTTTTGTGTCAAGAGTAGTTCCTTTTATAACTAGTTACCACCAAGCACCAAAGTGCTCGTCAACACGAATGAAACGAGCCCAAAGTCGATAGAGTCTTGTTATTAAACGAATTTTAACCATTTAATTACTGAGTTCTTGTTGTCGCCTTCCGATTCCATCATCAAATCAGGTCTATCTCATAATAAGTTTTCATTGTCATCCCATTTACATACGTATACAAAATTTCAGCTCAATCGGTAACCGGGAAGTGGATCAAATTTACTTGCAAGATTTGATTTCAGACATCGGCATAGGTAAAATAAATAAAAAATGCTCATAAAATAAAACTACTGGGCCTACCTGAATCAACCAACTTTTCCAATTCGAAGCTATTCCGCATCAAACAAAAAAAGAATCGCGTAAATCGGCTCAGAAACCTCAGAGAAATCGGTGTACATAAAAAAAAAATATACCGGCCGAATTGAGAACCTCCTTCTTTTTTTAAGTTGGTTAAAAATCTAAGTAAAACAGTACCAGGGTTTGTAACATACTATTATCACAAATTAACTTTAAAAACTTTTAAACCGATTTTACAAATTCTTTCACCAGTATACGATAGGTTTGCCACCTATCACACTTGTGGGACCAAGTATCTTAGGCTAATCGTGGGTGCACTTGTTGCAGCTCTGCCGACCCCTTCGGGGATATGGGCGTGAAGATACTTTCACCAGTATAAAACTGCATTAATCGGGCTATTTATTTGTCTTAGTAAAAGTTGTAATGCATGTAGCTCACGCAAACGAACTCGCGGGGCAGAGCTAGTATTCAATAAAATAAATGAATAACGATGAATAAACTTTTTGAATGCTGGTGCTATTGGGCCAAATCACGGATTTAATGAATACGCCTTTCAAGACAATTTCTTAGTTTGTCAGTGTAGCTTGCCATTTCATACAGAAATACAGAATTATACTACTTACCAATGAAATAAAATAATTTCAAGGGAATTTTTAAACCTTGTCATCTCAATTGTTACGTTAAAACAGTACAACATGGTTTATTTTTATTTTTTCACAATATAATTTAACATATAAATATATGAAATTTTTGACAATAATAGGAGTGTTTGATCATATGCGCGGTAACACGTTTCCTTCCCAATGGCGTGTCTTTTATTTAGTATTCAAGTGGTTTGTAGGCCAAATATAATGTTAAAATATTTTGTTTCAATTTATAGAATTTAACAAAAAAAATATACTGAGTTTCATTTTCATCCAAAGGCCGGGCTTTTTTACAGAAATCAGTATATATCCGAAAACACTTTTATGTAAAATGTTGCCACGGCAAGACCATGTGAGTTGCACCATCAAAAAGCTATCAGATATGATGTAGAACTAAGCTTCTAAATCTGCATGTTATAATCATGTTATAATAAATGCAATGTCATAATGTAACGACGATTCAGCATTATTATTTTACGCTTTAAAAAGTACGTTTCTATGAGGTTACAGAAAACTCTATTTATATGTATATTAAAGGCGTGTTAAACAGAAAACATTACAGTTTACAGTTACATGTTTATAAACAGTTCATGTTCATTCCGAGGAGTCGTTAAAGAAAATTTTCAAAGCTTCAATTTGACCTACATTTAAACACATAAGATAATTATTATATTATTTTTGAGAAGCGACGTCATTCGCGGCTTATTACGATAGTGGCGCTAGCCACCGCATCCCAGTAAATCATACATTTTGGCATTGTGCCTGGCAAAGAATAAGCCACTCAACACGATAAAGACAAAACATTTCAGAATTAACGTTAATAAATTCTTGTTTAAATAGTTTTTCTGTAGGTAGGATAGCAAACAAGACGGTTGTTTTGATATTAGAAGATAACCAAGATTAGTTAGTCTTAACATTAGAAGATAATCCATAATAATATTATAAATGCGAAAGTCTGTCTGTCTGTCTGTCTGTCTGTTACGCTTTCACGGCTAAACCGCTGAACCGCTTTTCATGAAATTTGGCATGGAAGTAGTTGAAAAGCCGGGGTCAAACATAGGCTAATTTTTTTTAAATCAACCTTTAAAGAGTTGAAATAGGGGATGAAATTTGTATGAAAAGCTATCTTGGCGACATGTTAATCTACTCGCGGGCGAAGCTGCGCGGGTCAGCTATGAGCTAGTTGTATATAAACACCAAAGATTATATATTATATTTACAAGTAATATAGCCCAAGATCCCAACACAAACTTTTTTTCGTCTTCTTCGAAAAATCTCAAATTGGGTAGATAATAAAGTTACGGGGCTTTGAAAATTTTGATTCGGTGAAGGAAAAATATTTATTAATAACAATAATTATTTATTGACTTAAATCGCTTGATTATATTATGAAAAATACGATGAAACTTTTGTCCTACACATTCGATGGTTTTTCTGGCGAGTCCTCCACTCTAAAATTTCGGAATTATGGGATGTTTAAATTGATATTAATCAATTTAATTACAACCTAATTTTCTCACAACAGCTTGTTAATTATTATTGTTTTTCAAGTTTTTCACAATCCTACACGTAAAATAGAAACTTTTCTTAGACCAACACTCTAAAGTTTTCTTTTTTATCTATCTTTATTAGTTTCCCGATTCGAGATTTTTCGAAGATAGAAATATATAAAATAGTTGTCTCGTCAAAACGAAACTGTTCACAAAACTTCAGCTTGTTAGTAATCAAAAAAGTTTGTTCCTGGGATCCCGGTCTATTATATTGACATTATGATGGCTGGAATTCGCAGGGCGTAGTAACATAGGTAACTGGGCGAGAGATCACAGAATCCTAGCATCTATAGATAAGGTGGTTAAAAAACCTTACCGAACCTTTGCATGGCAAAATAAAAAATGGACGTGTCATCTTCAACATTAAATTTGGCAACCTAATCAACTCGTCATTTAATAAAACCAGGCTGAACAGCTTCTTATGCTCTCCGCTCCAGGTATGATGTTAACACACAACCTTTCTTACAGCTAAGAGTTTCTTAGATATGAAAACATTTATAACATTTTTGCGTTAATTTAAACGTAACTGAATCAAACCGGCTAACCGGGAGGCTAAAAAGATACTTTGTTCACCTTTGACGAGCTCTCTGGTAATAATGCAGATAATTTATTCTTTATGATTCCGGGCTAACACGGGAAATTTGTACGTCCTAGCTATCTGCCTCGTGCAGCTTTTCCCGCGAGCAAAGTGACATGTCGTCAATATAATCTTTCATACAAACTTTTATTCTCTATTTCAGCCCCTTAGGGTTGACTCTTGAAAAACGTAGCCAATGTTTGACCGGTCTTCGACTACCTCCTTGCTAAATTTAAAAAAAATATTATCGATTTAGCCGTGAAAGCGTAACAAACAGATAGACAGATTTTAGCATTTATAATATTACTAGCTGACCCGCGCAACTTCGCTCGCGATTGTCCAGATGGCAAGTAATCTAATCGCGGGCGAATAACTTTTAATACAAACTTTCGTTTCCTGTTTCGGCCCGTCAGGCGTTTTAACTATCTTCTTGCCAAAATCTCTATCACAATCTGTTGAGCAGCTTAGCTACGAAAACCTAACAGACAGACAAACGGTCAGACTTTCACATTGATAGTATTAGAAGTATGATGGTATGGTAGATATATAATATAGTATGGATTTTAATAAATACAGCATAATTGTTGTAAAGCCTCAATGATGTAGCGGTTTTCCTATTCGGATCTAATTATGACGTCCTTGGTCTGGTTTCCGAGCCGGGCAATAAATTTCGTTTTATTTTCATGGCGAGATTAGTAATTTTCTATGACGGGTAATGACTGAGGCTAGTTTCTAAAAACATAAAACTTGCATAGCTTCACACCTAGCCCCGTACAGGGTTGACCGATAGAACTGAGTGCCAAACATACTTCTGCGCGTTTTCTTCACATTTATATTTTGTCAAGCCTGGAATCGGAGCCGTAATGTAACTTAAGTGAAGGAGGCGATAATGTTTGTGATTTAAGATAACATTGTTCAAAAGTTTTATCAAAAATCCAAACGATCGTTCCTTATTTAGTACCCAAGAAATCCAGAAAAGGAATGATCATTTCGATTTTTTCATTTTTATGGATAAAAACTAGCACATTGTATGACCAGAAAATCGAAACTGGTTTCTCTTGATCTGAGCTAAAAAAGTTTTTTTTTTTTATGGAAGAGGGGGCAAACGAGCAGGAGGTGCACCTGATGTTGAGTGATCACCGCCGCCCATGGACATCTGCAATACCAGAGGCCTTACAGTTGCGTTGCCGCCCTTTTAAAAACGAGTACGCTCTTTTCTTGAAGGTCCCCATGTCGTATTTGGTCGGAAAAACCCCCGCCGGTAATTGATTCCACAAAAGAGTAGTGCGAGGCAAAAAGTGCCGGGAGAACCGCACGATTGTGGATTTCCAGACATCAAGATGGTGTGGGTGGAACTTCAAATTTTGACGCGATGTCCGATGGTGGAAGTTGGCAGCAGGAATAAATCCAAACAACTCGTCGGAACACTCTCCATGATAGATACGATAAAAGACGCAGAGTGAGCTTACATCTCTGCCCAATGCCAAAGAGTCAAGCCGTTTCGTAATAGCCTGATCGTCAACGATTCGAACAGCTCTACGTTGAATGCGATCAAGTGGAAGAAGCTGGTACTGGGGAGCTCCGGCCCAGATATGAGAGCAGTACTCCATGTGAGGCCTAATTTGCGCCTTATAAAGTTGGAGACGATGGGCCGGCAAGAAATACTGCGTCGCTCTGCTGAGCACACCGAGCTTTTTGGAAGCTAGTTTCGCCTTGCCTTCCAGATGACCGCGAAATTGAACGGTATTCGATATGTCGACTCCCAGGATTCCGACACTGGCTGAGGCTGTTAGGAGAGTATCCTCAAATCGAGGTGATATGACAAGGGGTGTCTTTTTTGCGGTGAACGCGCAAAGCTGTGTATTTTTGGGGTTAAATGTGACCAAGTTTTGACGACCCCATTCCGAGACATCAGTAAGTCGATTTTCGACTTCAGACACAAGCTTCTTTCGGCTCTTTTCGACGTGTTCCCGAGAAATACCGCTATGGCCAGAGTATGTAGCATCACCAGTACTATCATCTGCATAGCAATGTATGTTACTAATTCGCAACATATCATTGATATGCAGAAGAAAAAGGGTCGGTGATAGCACGCAGCCTTGGGGAACACCAGCATTGACGGGTTTAACGTTGGAGCATGCACCGTCGACTACGACCTTGATGCTCCGATCAGCCAAAAAACTGGTTATCCACTTGCACAATTTCTCAGGAAGCCCGTAGGAAGGCAGCTTTGCGAGAAGCGCTTTGTGCCATACCCGATCAAAGGCCTTAGCTATGTCTAAACTTACAGCCAATGCCTCCCCCTTGGACTCAACTGCCTCCGCCCATCGATGTGTCAAATATACTAGCAGATCACCAGCTGAGCGGCCGCGACGGAAACCGTACTGACGGTCACTAATCAGCTGGTGCACTTCTAAATACTTCAGGAGCTCACAGTTGATGATGCTTTCCATAGTTTTTGAGAACAAGGAGGTTATGGCTATGGGCCGGTAATTGGACGGGCTAGAGCTATCTCCTTTTTTGGGAATGGGATGCACTAGAGCTGTCTTCCACGATTTTGGTACCACGCCGAGTGAGTAGGAGAGTCGAAACAGGCGCGTTAATACTGGCGCCAACTCCGGAGCGCACACTTTAAGCACAATAGAAGGGATGCCATCCGGCCCACTAGACTTGTGGACATCCAAGGAAAAAAGTGCTTTACGTACAGAAGATTGCAGGAATCTTAGTTCCGGCATAGAACTATCTGCGGGATATCACTGCGGGATAGTAGGCAGCGCATTCCCTTGGTCGTCCAGAGTCGAGTTGGCCGCAAAGAACGAGCCCAGAAGATCGGCCTTCTCCTTTGCGGTATGGGCCAGAGAGTCATCGTCTCTGTGCAAAGATGGAAGAGAGGGCTGTGAGAAATTCCCTATGACAGCCTTGGCGAGAGACCAGAACGCACGAGTTCCTGAAGGAAGGCGAACTAATTTCTCACCAATTCTGCCAATGTGTTCCGACTTTGCCTTGGCGATAGCTCTTTTGAAGAACCTAGAGGCAGAATTGTACTCCTTTCGTAATGTGCTGGTTTTTACATCACGAGATGCCGACGCAGCAGCCCAAGCCCGGTAGCACTCCCGCTTTCGGCGTGAAGCCGTTTTGCAGGAGCGACCAAACCAAGGCTGAGACCCACCACCATCTGGCACCGCAGAAAATGGAATGAAAATTTCCATGCCCTCCAGCACCACATTAGCGATAGAGTCAGCAACGACACTCGGATCATCCAGCTTGAAGCACATCGGCCCCCATGGGTAGGACGCAAAAAAAGTCCGCATCCCGTCCCAATCTGCTGACCTATAGTGCCAAACGCGACGACGGCCTGCAAAAGGAGGCCGTGATAGGCGCGTAACCGGTACTTTGCTCCGGATCAGGCAGTGGTCTGACGTACCAAGTGGGACGTCCACAGATACCTGGTAGTCATCCGGATGAGAGGTCAGCAGAAGGTCCAACAATGAAGGCGTATGGTCGTCCACATCTGGAACACGCGTAGGCGAAGTTACTAGTTGTGTTAGACCATATGCCAAGGCAAATCGTGAACAGACCTCCCCGCATGATCTGTAGTACGTGAGCATAGCCATTCGGCGTGATGGGCATTAAAATCGCCCAAGATCACGATCTCGGTGGAGGGGGTCCGTTGTAACACGGAATCTACAGCCGTTTGTATGCGCTCAACGAGCCTGTCGACTTCAGTATTCCCGCTATGGGACCTGTAAAGGCACGCGTAGATGCAGGGATGGTCGTCGCAATCTACACGTAGCCAGAGGATGGATAGGTCCCGACCTTCAAGTTTACCGAGGCGCCGGTAACAGATATCTTCTCTGACGTAGGCGCACACACAAAAGTGCCTCGTCACTCGTCAAAAGTGCCTGTAAAGGATAATTTGAATAAAAATGTTTTGACTTTGACTTTTGACACCAGCCCGCGGTACAAAGGCATGTTCCAATTTGTACCCCGGGTAGGAGAGGTAAGAAGTATCAGCCGGAGAAGATATCTGAGCCTCGGTCAAAAAGAGCAAGGCTGGCTTCGCCGTCTCCAGATGGTAGTGGATGGCGTTCAGGTTGGAATGAAGCCCCCTGATATTGCAGAAGTCCACGGTAAGCGCGGAAGGGGGTGCCATGCCCTTCTTGCCTCGGACAGGTTTTTGAATGAGCGCAATTTTGCCCCCCCCCCCCCAGAATACGCGGGGCAGCCTGAGCTTCCGTGATCTGGCTGCGTAAGGAATCCAGAGCACGGATGCCCAGAGGGGGATTCTCCACCGCTAGCGCAAGTGGTACCCCCCTGGGGTAAAATTCCTTTAAATCGCGCTTTCATGACTGCTGGGGGGGGGGGGGGGTTGGCCTCCGGGACTCTCACAAACCGAACGAAACACAACAGCAAAGCTGTTGCTTCACGTCGGTGTTAAGTGAGAGAGTAGTATCTCCCCGGGCGTGCCGGCCTATTCAGCTGCTATTGCGAGATGGCACTACCACTAATTGGGTTGACTGACTGCACCGGTGGAGTAACTTTGTAACAAAATTACCCTCCCCGGTGGGCGATGGGGTCGTCACGTCCCTACGCCGGAATTATATAGTTAATAGTTAGGTACTTGCTACCCAGATAGTTAATATAATAACGACCAATTTTAATAAGGTTCAAAACGGTTCGACTCGACATTCTTCATTCGAACCGTAAGAGATTGGAATATGCTTTCTGAGTCTATGATCCCCGACGAGTATAATCTGAGGATCTTCAAGAGAAGAGTGAACAAGTACATTCTAGGGAAACTCGTTCCATCTTAGGCCACATTTTAGTTCACTATCAGGCGAGATTGTGGTCAAGCGCTTCCTTATCGACACTAAAAAAAGGTAATGATTATAATTTTATACAGGTAATGATTATAAAATTAATAATTTTTCGTATACATGTGACTAAATGCAATGCCACCTAAATTGTGTAAGTAGTGTAAAAATGGAACAAACTAACCAAAGGCCAGGAAAATAAGGAAGAGCTTAATGGCACAATTATCCCTCCTCGCTCTTACTTTCCACCACGTCTACGTCACAACCAAAAAAGATAATGTACGCATTTAAGGCAAGCTTCAGTTCGTATCCGAAGTATCCTCAGGAGAAACGAATGGCACTTCACTCAACACGAGTTGGGAGAATTGCTACTCGATATTCGAAAAGTAACAGCTAAGAGTCTTAGATATTATTAAACAAATGTTAGGTTTATTTAATAGAGCAAGATTTTGCCCGAAATTATATTTAATAGGCAAAATTATTGTTTTAACTGGTATCCCCAAAACATGGGGATGACAGTTAGAACTTGTTAAAGATATGGCAGATGGACGACGACGCTCGAAAGAGCAAGTCGTGCCGGACAGTTGGCCTCCAGTAAACTGTAAAAGTAACAGTATTGAGATCATTCTTGAGCGTGCATAAGTAATTTAAGGTAATGTATTTTATTGTTATATTTCGTTAAAATAAGGTTATTAGTTGTTAGTGATAATAGCAATGTGAAAAGAAATATAAATGTAATATAATTGATTACGTGGTTTAATTAGTAAAGGTAGTTCCTAACATTTAAAGAAAGGGCCGTTGTCCATGTGAAATAGCACATCGTGTTAGCATATTAATCGCCAAATGTAGGGTATTTCTTAAATATCAGAAGTGAAATTACCCACAGCCTCAAATTTGTATAAATTAAAGGTTCAATTAAATAACTAGATTACCAATATTAATTGTGACATATATATAAAGTATATAATATAAAGTGTAACATTCTCATATCGATTTTATATTTCGTAAGTCTCATTTTTATTCATTTTTCTTGGTTAGTAAAAAAATAAAAAGATTTTATGAATATTGTAATATCAATTTTTTTTAACTGTAATTTCTCAGTATATATTGGAAAACTTGATGTATGTACGTAAAAATATTTGCTTATTTAAAAAGAACATTGATATTCACTCTCATCTTGCTGTGCATGTATCTCGACTCCACAGAATGAGCAACTCTTTTATGGGTGGGTAGGCAAAGTGTACGCTTTTACAATACGCTGCCTGATGCCGTTAGAGATTTATCAGTTGACAATTTCAAAAAATGTATTAAAACAAAATTGTGAAAAAACAATGTTACTAGAAAATATCTGAATATCTAGATAACAGGAAAGCATGGGATTTATATTTACTGTAACAATCAGATACTTACAAATTAAACATTTTGTAATATCTTACTAAAAAAAGATACGAATAAATGACAAGCCCGCTGAGTTTCTTCCCCCAGATCTTCTTGTAATAGTGCGGCCGTGTTTCCGATCCGGCAGTAGAGTCAAAATGGCTTGTAAAAGTTTTTATTTAAAAAAGTATTTCTGATTTCTAGACTTATTATAATTTCGCACACCGGCATTACCGTTAGACTATGGTGATTTAGAAATTTGTAACACTTTTGTAACCGATCTTTATAAAAAAAAAAGTATTCTATTCATCTATATTCTATTAAATCACCAAGTATTTCTTTAAAATCGATATAATTTACTATTTAGTTGTTGGAAGTCAATTTATTTTCTTCCGATCCTTTCGATCCGGCAGTAGAGTCAAAATGGCTTGTAAAAGGTTTTATTTAAAAAAGTATTTTTGACTTCTAGACTTATTATAATTTCGCACACCGGCATTACCGGTAGACTATGGTGATTTAGAAATTTGTAACACTTTTGTAATCGATTTTTATGAAAGAAATATTCTATTCTATATTCTATTAAATCGCCAAGTATTGCTTTAAAATTGATATAAATTTACTATTTATGTAGTTGTTGGAAGTCAATTTATTTTCTTTCTTTTCTCCCTTTTTTTCCAATGGTCTTTAAAAATAACGTACGCTGATAGATATGTAGGTACGAAGAATATACTATGCTTTGCCGTTCTAAGTTTCAGATACCTGATGTGCAATAAAAAAAAAATGAGATCACTCGTAACATAGGAGCGATCACGTGGTAACGAGAAAATGAAGGTGTTTAAAATGAAAATCGAGCCGCATAATGAGTGCCTTTACCGTCAACGGAGCCTGTCTCCTCGTGTAAGCAGAACGTCAATTACTACGGATATGACAGAGTACGAGTAGAGTCCATACCAGAGAGGTAACCTTAATTTGCCACTAAAAAAAAAAACTGATGCTTCAACAAGGAGGATTATTAGGATACTTAGTTGAATTTCCCAACAAAATGGATGTGAAGCAGTGGACTACGAATAGAGGTGACGTTAGGAACAAGTATACCTTCAGATATTTTAATTCTCGAAATTAATACTTCAGTCAGTCTCAGTAGGCAATCCGTCACCGCCTAGTATCCGTTTCTATGACCACCGCCTATATTACGTTTGAATTAAGATATTAAATGAATGTTTTTGTTTAAAGTTGAGAGGTTCCGTAGATTAGAATAATTTGATACAAAAGACAGAATTATGTTTATTCAGTTGGAGGGTAAACTAAAAAAATCACTCGGTTAAACCCAGAATAATTACATTTATTTTTGAGTAATCCTGTTTAACCTCGTATAGGGTAATAGTCATAGTTAGTCTTAAATTTAAAATGTGTATTGATTTTATTCCTGGGCCTGACGTGGTATCAATTACAGCTAAGACTGATCTTAGCTCAGAGTATAAAAGCTCAGTTGATTAATTAAATTCCTTATGTCTATTACAATATCTAACTCGGGGTTGCTATCTTTATGAGCCAAATTCAAAATCTGATGCAATCGATGATGTTTACATAGAATACGAAAAAAATAATTGAAATAATGGTACAGGCAAATTTTACTTTCTATACATTAAAATGTTGTAAATATAGTTACAAAATATATTTCTTGTGAGATTTATTAGTTGAAGGATAATTATAATATTTAATATTTCTAACGGTAAACGACGGTCCTAAGTATTCTGTGAATTTTAAAGTTTTGTCTTAAAAGCAACTTCATCCGTGATTAAATTACAATGCATACAATCTTTGTATTTATAGGTATATTTGTAGGTCTCGTTATTTTGTCTCCTTAATATAATTATGAAAATGGATGCCACAAATGGATGAGATGACGAGCATGAATAGCCGTTTAGGTATTTGAAATACATCTTAGCTGAGCCACCACTATTGCCTATTTATGACCCGGCAGTACAAATTCAACTGTTTTTGGGATGGGAGTAAACTAGGCAACGATGGTAGATTGCTACAGAGATTGCGTGATTTAAAGCCTTGCCATCTGGTGGTTTTCTTTAATGTTCAACATCTTATAAGAATAATACATACGAGTATATATAAATACATTTTTATTTGCAAGCGTTGGCAGATACTTATTTTAAAAAAAAAACCCACAGTACATAGTATATGTGCTGGCTCTACTGTTGTCTCTCGTATAACAAGATGGTACGGCAATTTGTTACGAATGTCTGTGTGGTATAGGATATCAACCGGAAGTAAAGATGTATCGCGTAAACTCCTAGACAACCAGTGTAATAACTACAGTAGGTAAACGTTGTAGTTCGAACAATCTCATTACCACTTATGTCATTAAAAACTGAAATTTGGCTATTGGCCCCATTTCGAATTTCATAGGATTTGTGAAACCTCATATCCTTCAGATTTGACAGATAACAGATAGAAATAAAAATTAGTAGTTTATTATATAACAAATAATAGCATAATAAATAATTATATTAGAGACAACGAGATAACATTAAGGAGATGAAGCTGTATAGGAAGGGAAAACTTCGTTGGATGAAATAAGAAATAAAAGTATTTTCGGAAATTCTGGCTCCATTCAATTTAAAACATTAGGAACATAATATTTCTCTGTAGTAAATGGAGCCAATATTTTAAGTTAAATCTCTAGCAGTATGTCGATGGAAACTTCTTGACGTACTATAACGGACATAAAAAAAGGAAAAACCTGCTTCCCAAGTAAGGACATTACATTTGTTTTTTTTTTATTGATTTCTGCAACACACATCGCCCAATTACAAAATTGTTGTAACCACATATGTGTAGGTACCGTGGCTAGTCTACTATTTAATCTCTTGCTATCCCACTATTTTAAAATTCGGTGTGGTGCAAAGCTAAAGTAACGATGAAAGGCATTCGGATTCTTCGGATTGATTCTATTAATTAATGCAAAATGTTTGCGAGATATCGTTTTCTAATTTTCTTCTGATATAAAAATGAATGGAAAAGATTAGAGAATGGCTAAATTTTATAAGACATCAACTGTTACTAGGTAAGAGGTTTTAGACAATTGTGATTGATGCATCAGAGTAAACACACGGGACTTCACAATTGAAACAGGGCTTTTCTCCTCGTTATGGCAAAAGAAGTAAAAAAAATAATCATGAAAACTATTTTCAACTAAAATGGCAAAAATAGGAGGGAATTCTTTATACGTTACATCGATCTCTTTCAAGTGTTAATAGATGATGCCAAGTTAAAGCTTAACATGTTATTATAAATTTGGTGAAAACGATTGTTTATTTCAATGGTAAAATAAAGTTAGCATTTAATGATTTTCTTTGAATTCATATTAAGTGAATAAGTAATCAATATAAGAATTAATTAATGGCTTTTAAAAATGAAAGGTGAATATAAATTTTTTTTTGAAAATGTGACATGTTCGTAATTCGGGAGGATTACGATTAATATGATAAAACTTAAAATATGCAATGGTTACTGTCGTAAGACCCAACAGTATTATGGGGGGTGGTTTATTTAATGTATACAGTTGATATGTATGATACTATGGTTTTGGTCGCGAGGCAGGAAGACTGGCGCCACTAACATAGACGGAGGAATTACATAATATACTTTGTAGTTCGGGAGAGTCACAATAGTATATTATGATGAATGGAAAAAAATTGGAATATAATTATTATTTAATTTATTTGGGAAAAATAAGTTTATAATGTAAAGTGGATACATGTATTACATAATTATGAGGCCCTCAGCCTCAGCCGTGAGGGTTTAAAATATTGTGATTGTATAACAAGAGAATAAGAGACACGGGTGAAATATTTTGTAGAGAGAATACTCATATTAAAAATAAATATATGATAGAATTTATATATTTATTTTTATTATAATATTGACCTTGACAGTTATGTATATTCAAGAATCTGCCAAAATCATCAAAGGAGATTCTGATCTATATTGTCTGGATTGTTTGAGATGTTCATTTGATGAGCATTGAAGTTATTTTAAAATTCTTTTACATCAAGAAATACCAGTAAAATGCCAGAACAAATTAGGAAAAGAAGAAAGTTGTTTAAACGCCAGTTTTGTAACATTAAATAATTTAGTGATTTAAATTATGATGTCCCTCTATCACTTTGAACTTAGTTACTCTTACATGGTTTACCAGTCTGTTGTGACATAAAATTGTTACTAGAGAATACGAGGACCTTGAATTATAAAAAGGGACTATTTATTTTATTAATAAATTAAAATATTTTGCAAGGTATAGATTTTTTTTTATTGGCTTCATTTCCAAATTATTTTATCACATTGTTAAACGATATTTTTTTTGTACATGTATTAAAAAAAATAATTAATTTAATTAACAATAACGTATAGTTACATATTACCGGTATAAATCATATTGTTATTAGCGTATTAATAATATATGTAATTAAAATATCCGAAGCGTAAGTTTTTAAAGAGCTGAAATTTAATTAAAATATCTGGTTATTAAATTATATACTTGTTAAATTAAATTTATGAAAGAAAAAAATGTCTTTGTTTTAAATTCAAGTGTAGATCGATTTTAATTCTATATTGATTTGTTAGGTGTACACCTGTTGCATGTAGATTTCCATGAGGCAATATTTATAAACAATTATATTTTATAATAGCTAAATGTACCATGTACTTAGTACATTAAATGATTACGGAAATTACTATGAATAGGAAATCTTATAATACATTCTAATAAAATTGTAACGCAAAGATAATAAAGACGTACAACAACGCTCTACCTAAAAGTAAACATTTAGGGATGAAAATTCATTAAAAATATTTGCATGTATTAATCGAGTATTCTTTAATTCATGCAAAGAATATTCCTCATGTAAAAAGGGAAACAGAAAAGGAATTGTAAAAAAAAGAATTATATGTGCATAGTATTAAAACATTAATTACTAATAACTCCGTTAAGTAGAATCAATTAGATAATATATTGTAGTAAACATTGTAAGCAAAAATAAAAATTAAAAAAAAAATGGAATGGATGTTATGATATTTTAGATATTTTTTTTTAATTATTGATCAATCGTAATTGTTGATTATTTAACTGCTATAATTTATTAGGTTTTTGTTACTGGTAATTATCAGTATACAAAATACAAACTCGTTTTAAAACATTGTGATTACCATTCTTGTAAATAGCTCTGCTAATTAGATATCCATTGTATTGTATTAAAGTCAATATTAGCTTTAGGCAGATAAAAAAAATGTTGAGCCAAGTGGTAGACACATTTAAAGATATTTTTAACTTGCATTTATTATAGTTCAATTGTTATCATTCATTAATCAATTTTTATGATGTATTAGGTTTATATGTATGGTTTTAGGGTTAAGTGGCTAATAATTATTGGTACTTACCTATATGAATTTGTATAAAAATTGTTGCATTGAAAAATTACAATTAGCATTCCTGTAAATAGCTCTGCTAACTGTCAAAACGTAAGTGTAGATATATTTAAAGATATTTTTCGCTCTACATTATAGTTCAATCGCAATTATTGACTAATTATTTGTTATAAGTAATATATTACGCCTATGTGTGGATTTAGTTGTTAGTAATTATTTATATACAAATGTCTGTAAAATTACTGTATTAAACATTGTAATTAGTATTCTAGCAAATAGCTCTGCTAGGCTGCTATCCATTGTAATGTAAGTAAACATTAAGTAAGTAAGCAAATATTGAAAAAAAAAGATGTAAGTGTACATATTTAAAAGTATTTTTCTTTTTACATTGTAGTTCCATTTAATTATTGATCAATTCTAATTACTGATTATTAGTTAAGGCTTACATGTATGTTTTAGTCACTGGTAATTATTAGTAAACACATAACATAAAATAGCATGCCATCAATATATGGCGGAATATTGTAATTTTTTTTAACATTGTACGATCTGTAACAATTAAAATATTTGGAAAAAAGTACTAAAGAGGCCAAGTGTTAGGTTTAAGTAAGAGAGCGTGCATGAGGACATGCACGAGGTCAGGATGGTCGAGTGTTAGGTTTATTTAATAGAGCAAGATTTTGCCCGAAATTATATTTAATAGGCAAAATTATTGTTTTAACTGGTATCCCCAAACGTGGGGATGACAGTTAGAACTTGTTAAAGATATGGCAGATGGACGACGACGCTCGAAAGAGCAAGTCGTGCCGGACAGTTGGCCTCCAGTAAACTGTAAAAGTAACAGTATTGAGATCATTCTTGAGCGTGCATAAGTAATTTAAGGTAATGTATTTTATTGTTATATTTCGTTAAAATAAGGTTATTAGTTGTTAGTGATAATAGCAATGTGAAAAGAAATATAAATGTAATATAATTGATTACGTGGTTTAATTAGTAAAGGTAGTTCCTAACATTTAAAGAAAGGGCCGTTGTCCATGTGAAATAGCACATCGTGTTAGCATATTAATCGCCAAATGTAGGGTATTTCTTAAACAAATTTGATCGTATGTGTAAGTCAATAAGAGTCGATTGAAGTAGTATTCGATATTTAAAAAGTAACTATTGACGGTGTTATTAATAAACAAGTTTGATCGTGTGTGTAGCTAACAATAGTTGATTGAAATGCTACTCGATATTTGAAAAGTAACAGTTGACGGTATTATTAATAAACAAGTTTGATCGTGTGTGTAAGTCAACAATAGTTGATTGAAATGCTACTCGATATTTGAAAAGTAACAGTTGACGGTATTAATAATAAACAAGTTTGATCCTGTGTGAAAGTCAACAATAGTTGATTGAAAGGCTACTCGATATTTGAAAAGTAACAGTTGACGGTATTATTAATAAACAAGTTTGATCGTGTGTGTAAGTCAACAATAGTTGATTGATATGCTACTCGATATTTGAAAAGTAACAGTTGACGGTATTATTAATAAACAAGTTTGATCGTGTGTGTAAGTCAACAATAGTTGATTGAAATGCTACTCGATATTTAAAAAGTAACAGTTGACGGTATTATCAATAAACAAGTTTGATCGTGTGTGTCAGCCAACAATAGTTGATAGAAATGCTACTCGATATTTGAAAAGTAACAGTTGACGGTATTATTATTAAACAAGGAAAATCGTGTTTGTAAGTCAACAATAGTTGATTAAAAATGAAATGCTATTCGATATTTCAAAAATTGCCGCTGAAAGTCCTATTAATAAACAACCCTAATCGTGTGTGTAAGCCAACAAGGGTTGATTGAAATGCTATACGATATTTAAAAAGTAATAGCTAATGGTCTTATTAATAAACAATTATGTGTAAGTCAACAAGAGTTGATTGAAAATCTATTCGAAATTTGAAAAGTAACAGCTGACGCTCTTATTAATAAACAAGTATAATCGTGTGTAAGTTAACGGAGTTGAAAATACTAGGTATTCGATATTCGAAAACTAACAGCCCACGTAAACAAGTATTATCTATTGACCTCTAAATAAAGATATATTTCTATGGTATTATCATGTGCGTAAGTCAATAAAAGTTGACTGAAAGTTGAAAGCTATTCGATATTACAAAATAACCGCTTACGGTCTTATTAATAGATAAACAAGTAGGTATATGTACAATATTGTGTGTAAGTCAACAAGAGTTCACTGAACTGAGGCATTCTCAGAAAAAATAATGGCATTTCATTCAACAAGAGTTGGGTAAAGTGCTATTCAATATTCGAAAAGTAATGCCTGATGGTCTTATTAATCAAAAAGTTTGATTGCGTGTGTAAGATAATTATAATTCTGTTTTTTTTCATTATTACGTATGGCTACATCATAGACGATACCATAGAATTAGCACTAATCTACATGATTGCTCAAACAGGTTTATTAATGGCACCATAAATCTATAAAATTCTGTATACATTTTTTCGCTACTAGCAAGAATCTGCTGTAGTTTCCAGACTATAGGTACGTAATATATTCATAACGAACGATGATTTTCGCCTTAGTTTTAATTGATTGCAATAAAACCTACGCAGTTACAATAATTCGTTAGACCAAAATAGGATTTATATGCTGTATTTCATACTTAAATATAAATATGCAATAAATATGTCATTAAGAGTACTCTGTACCAGACGGACGGCAGGCCTTGAGAGATGTTTATGGAGTTGTTGAAATAATAGACATCGTTATTTGTCTAATTTTACAAAGTTTTAATCACAGACAACCTAATGTATGGCGCTTCTAATCTTTAGCCTAATAGGATGTTTTTTATTATTAGATAGCAAACAAGCAGGATGGTAAGAGAAACCTTCGCTTATAGACACATGTTATCTGTGCAGGCGGGATGGCAATACCACTTGCATTAGTTTACCAGCTGCCTTACCTCCAAACCAAAACATGACGATAACAAGCATTGACGAAATTTCGGTAGAAATAGGTAACGCAGTGGTTCCATATATTCGGATAAGACGTTGCAGAACTCTACCGCCTAATTGTCATGATGGTAGTGACATGTACAGGCAATCAATCGCCTTTTATTATATTTCTAGCACAACAGCAGCTGGTCTATTCTTCAAAAGTGGCCTGCACCACGTTGGGATAAACAAAAAAGTAGATATACTGTTACAATCTGCCCTTTATGTCTCTTTCTGTCGCTTTCTGTATCTTTCTGTCTCTTTCTGCCTCTTTCTGTATCTTTTTGTCTCTTTCTGTATCTTTTTGTCTCTTTCTGTCTCTTTCTGTCTCTTTCTGACTCTTTCTGTCTCTTTCTGTCTCTTTCTGTCTCTTTCTGTCTCTTTCTGTCTCTTTCTGTATCTTTCTGTCTCTTTCTGTCTCTTTCTGTCTCTTTCTGTCTCTTTCTGTCTCTTTCTGTCTCTTTCTGTCTCTTTCTGTCTCTTTCTGTCTCTTTCTGTCTCTTTCTGTCTCTTTCTGTCTCTTTCTGTCTCTTTCTGTCTCTTTCTGTCTCTTTCTGTCTCTTTCTGTCTCTTCCTGCCTCTTTCTATCACTTTCTGTCTCTGTCTGTCTTTTTCTGTCTCTTTTCTTCTCTTTCTGCCTCTTTATGTCTCTAGACATATTTTAAGGCCGCGTTGCTATCCTTGTAGTGAAAATGAAATGCTATATGGATATGTTTACCTTACCCTGTAAACCGGAATACGACTGACTTGTATTGGCAGGAGTATGTAAAGTGGTGGTACCAGACCCGGGTGACACGTTGCAAAAATCTACTATCTAGTATCTAGTAGCCAAGATGGCAGTCCCATTTTTTATCAGTCATTCGCCTATCCGAACTGTCTTCCAAAGAGTTGTCAGCATTTCAAAAAACGAGCAACGATTAAATATGTCAGTTGGTAAATTTTTAAAACGTCTCACCCAAGTAAGTTACCACCTCTTTCAAAAGAATCTTTAGCTTGATTGTTATATACGTGCCATCACAAAGTAGACATGTTTCGCTCTCATTAATTTCACGAGTCACATCTATCAAGACGAAAATTGTTCTCAATAAGCCTAATTATTTATCATAAGCTTCCGCATCGCGAGCTTAATAAAGCCAATCAGCTCGATAGTGAATAACTTACTCCGATGATTAGTATATCACTAGATATACGCTGAATATCAGAAAAATGATGACAGACGCGCACACATAAAATATTAATATATATATACATATATATATATATATATATATATATATATATATATTATGGATATTGATACATACATTTTCAAAATATTTGCTCGATTTAAGGGGAAGTTGCTTAATCTAGTACTAAAATGAGGCACTATACAATCTATATCTATACATATAATAAAATCGTAGGAAAGTCAAAACTGTACGTTGAATATTTTTTTAAAAGAATACTTGGGGCGTGATCTACAATCGATCAACAGGTCGGGTCAACATATAGGCTACATATTATCACGCTATCACCTAGCGGCCAGGTGCTATGCGGAGTAAACGAAGTCCGCGCGGACGAACAGCTAGTATAATAAGGTAGCCGGTAAACTTATGCATGTGGCATTAGACCTCGCTACAAGATAACAATGCACCATTACACCTTTGGTGTCTATACTCTATAGGCGATGGTTGACTCTTTCTATCAGGAGACCAATCTACTTGATGGTTGACTCTTTCTATCAGGAGACCAATCTACTTGAAAACACGCAACGATTACACAATTTTTAGGCCTAGTGTGGGCCATAGTGTGACGTATGGTCGACGTATATGATTAGTGAAATATATGGATGTGTGTGTTCAATTTTAAATTCCCACGGTCGGGGACTAGCCTCTTAAGTCCCACAATGTGATAGGAGGCCAGCCTATCGCCAACCGGGTACTTATCCAAATTTATCAAATTATCAAAATTACCAAATATTTTTAATTTGACCACACCACGTCCTGTTAGCGGTGGCACCAGTTTACTAAACTAGTTTTAATATCACTCTCCTGCTGTTTTATTACTTACGTAATTTGAAGTTCACCTCTGCAAAATACACTTAATTATAGAAGGAAAATATAAACCATATTTTTATTATCACAATGAATTTGTTGCCACGGTAAATTAATTTTTATCATAATGAGACCGAGGTAACGTTGTTTTTATAAGAAAACTGAAAAAAACATATTTTTTTATTATCTAGTCCCGGAATCGTGCTCGGAACCTCATGTGGTTAATACCGACACCGGACCACTAGACCACAGGTGCTACATGTTGTTATATGTCATATTACATATAATCTTTTTTATGAACTTTCATGCCTTATTTCATACTCAGAGGATAATTTTTGAAAAACGTAGCCTATTTCGGACTTATGGATGTTCGAAAACTAAAATTAAGAATTTCAGTTTTCAAACATAATTTTTTTGTCTCAGTTTATTGTCTTCTTTTTTCGAATTGACTATAGCTAATAGGCTACAAAAACGGCACGGGAACAGGATTGTTTCCTGTGAGGACATATAAAAAAACCGGTCAAGAGCGACTCAGCCAGGACGATTTTTGAAAAACGTAGCCTGTTTCGGACTTATGGATGTTCGAAAACTAAAATTAAGAGTTTCAGTTTTCAAACATAATTTTTTTGTCTCAGTTTATTGTCTTCTTTTTTCGAATTGACTATAGCTAATAGGCTACAAAAACGGCACGGGAACAGGATTGTTTCCTGTGAAGACATATAAAAAAACCGGTCAAGAGCGACTCAGCCAGGACGATTTTTGGAAAACGTAGCCAGTTTCGGACTTATGGATGTTCGAAAACTAAAATTAAGAGTTTCAGTTTTCAAACATATTTTTTTTTTGTCTCAGTTTATTGTCTTCTTTTTTCGAATTGACTAAAGCTAATAGGCTACAAAAACGGCACGGGAACAGGATTGTTTCCTGTGAGGACATATAAAAAAACCGGTCAAGAGCGACTCAGCCAGGACGATTTTTGAAAAACGTAGCCTGTTTCGGACTAATGGATGTTCGAAAATTAAAATTAAGAATTTCAGTTTTCAGACATAATTTTCTTGTCTCAGTTTATTGTCTTGTTTTTTCGAATTGACTATAGCTAATAGGCTACAAAAACGGCACGGGAACAGGATTGTTTCCTGTGAGGACATATAAAAAAACCAGTCAAGAGCGACTCAGCCAGGACGATTTTTGAAAAACGTAGCCTGTTTCGGACTAATGGATGTTCGAAAATTAAAATTAAGAATTTCAGTTTTCAGACATAATTTTCTAGTCTCAGTTTATTGTCTTGTTTTTTCGAATTGACTATAGCTAATAGGCTACAAAAACGGCACGGGAACAGGATTGTTTCTTGTGTGGACATATCAAAAAACCGGTCAAGAGCGAATCAGCCTCGTTATGAATGGTTACGTAGCACCAAAATATAGCTACCGAAACAGCTACCGAAATATTTTATACAATAATTATCGTAATTATCGCATACTATATGATATTATACTATTATATACTATACTAGCTGTTGCCAGCGACTTCGTCCGCGCGGACTTCGTTTGCTCCGCACAGCACCCCTCCGCTAGGTGATAGCGTGATAATATGTAGCCTATATGTTGACCCGACCTGTTATTAATATTCATGTAAAATTTGAAGTAAATCCATGCAGTACTTTTTGAGTTTACCCCAGACATACATACAGACAAACAGATAAACAGATAAACAGACAAACAGACAAACAGACAAACAGACAAAAATTCTAAAAACTATATTTTTGGCTACGATATCGATTGTAGATCACGCCCCAAGTATTCTTTTAAAAAAATATTCAATGTACAGTTTTGACTTTCCTACGATTTTATTATATGTATAGATAACACTATATCACAGAGTATGTCATAAGCCGTATGAACGATTTTGCTCAAACTAATTTTACTTGAAGTTTTTGTTGAATTCTTTCTATGTTACCAATATATATATTTTAAATTTTTCACTCTAAAATTCTAAAGTTACACATTTTTTACTCCTTTGAAGCATATATCTCACAAAATATAGACTTAATTAAAAACATCCCTATAATTTACAAAGATCTATCCTATGACACTTGACACGACTATGTTCTCTTAGTAAGTTAGTAAGTAAGTATCTTCATGCCCGTATCCCCGAAGGGGTATGCAGAGGTACAACAAGTACACCCACGATTAGCCGAAGATACTTGGTCCCACAAATGTGATAGGTGGCAAGCCTATCGCCAAACGGGCACTTTCCAATCCCGGGCAACTTTGTGTTTATCAGAAAACTAAAAAAAACACTTTTTTTATGTATCTAACCCGGGAATCGAACCCGGGTCTTTATGTTGTCAACGCCAACGCTGGACCACTGGACACGGAGGCGATATTCACTTAAAATTTTTAATTCCTCAGTTACATGTATGGCGTGCTTATAGTACACCCACTTCCTAAACTTAAACTATACAGTACCCATAGTCTTTTATTAAAATAAATGTGGCATGCGGATAGACAGACTGAATTTTTGACTACGAAAGACAGTAAAATGATTTAAAATCAATTAAATCGAAATGTTATTATACTCTTTTTTATTTTGAATTTTAAAAATTTAATTTTAGACTGGCAAACTTTCTTTTCTTCTTATTCAGTCTTAATCTTAATAGTGGCCAGAATCTTTAATTCACACTTTGGAAATGCGTTTACTTGGCATTTAAAATTATTATGTACATACGAGTAATACATTTATGACAAAAAAAAATGGGCAAGGCTGAATTTAGTAAAACGATTGCCTAACCCGACTAAATTAAAAAAGTATAAGTACTTACACAGATGTTTAGAAATTATAAAATCTCGTTTAACGTGTTTTTGAACGATTGGAAAGTTATTTGTTCAATCAATTGTATAAACTAGTATTGACCTCTAAATATTGTGTTAATATTATACAAGTCATTGTTAACTAGGCATTAGAGCTGTGGTTATAGTTTCTGCTACTGTTTGCTTAAAAGTGAAAAAATGTAGACACGAAGATATTTTCTGTGGTTTAAAATGGTCGCTTATTTCTACTTCTTTTGTTAATTTTAAAAAGTCATATACGTAATGTGGAACGCTTAATATTGTTTCGGAAAAACAATGCTTCGAAAATAAAGCAGAAATATTAGAATGTAGCTAAGTTGGTGTTGAAGAACAAGTCAGACAGACAGAAGATTTTGGGTTCTAAAACTCATTAACATTGATCTCAGATATCACACGACCAATTTGATCATTAAATACTTCATTCCGTTTGGGATAAACAGTGTGTGATATTTCACGCGCAAAAGAAGAGAGGTTTGCCGTTTGACAAATAGGAAGAATAAAGAAATTATATGTTGTGTTTTTTGGTACAACGCAACGAAAAATTTAGTCGTGGCATTAAATAAAGAGAAGTTGTTTTTATTAATTATGTAATTGATACATAAGTGAGGCGGTAATTGGGCATGACTTTTATCACACAGCGTATTAAATATATATCAATGAACATTCGACAAATTTGTTTGTCATAGGATAGCAAAAAAGTGAATGACTTTCCTGATGGGAAAAGCCATCGCCTATAGACACAAAAGAAGTTAAAGATCAATGTTCGTGTATCTTAACCCTTTAATAGGAAAAGCGTTGATACCAAACTCGGGAACAAAAGACGTTGCGAAACGCTACTTCCTAGTAGTCACGATGGAAATAGTTTCCCTTTTACGAACTACCTAGTAGAATATCAGATGGTCTGTTCTTCAAAGGTGGCCCGGTTTAGTATGGAGTAAGTTATAAGAATTGTTCCAACCTCAATGTAGGCTATTTGCTGTGACATGACAATAGATATAATGTAAATGCTGATATACTCGTATTTATAAATTACTAAAAATCGCCCTGTGTCGGAAATTCGATCATAGACAAAACAGTAAAATCTCTTTTAAGATTGACAATAGACATTGACCATCAAGAACACAGGATTATTTTTTTAAATACAAATACCAATGACGTGTATAATATATTATACCTACATGTATTATACACGTCATTGACAAATGCAAATATTAAAAATAAATAAAATGATGTGGTGTCGTGGGACACCAGGTAGGAAAGAAGTTCCTTCGGCTAAACGGCACTACTCGCTTGTGTATGCGACTGTCGCGCCTGCGCACGTCTCATTTAACGGTTTTATTCCACGCACTTTTTTCCCACGGATTTTTTCTTACGGTTTTACTGTCACATTTTTTTTAGTTCGGTCGCGCAGCAAAATCCATATCCCCTCCAAGCCTGCCGTAAGGAACTTCGTTCCAAAAACCGTGTTCTTTATGGACAAAGTCTATTGTCAAACTTAAAAGAGAGAAAATTATACAAGGTGGCCAGAAAATTGACGTCCAAAAATTTTTTTAGGTGCCTACTGCCTCGTTCGTGTTATTCGTGTTGAGAGGTATCTGAATCACCTCTATATATATTTTACGATTTTTTTTTGAGTTTTTGAGTTACGAATTTTTTAATGATTTTTTGCAAAATTGTGAGTTGTGACCGGATCATCAGCTACAATAATTTCTAAAAAAAGTCGAAGGTTTCTTCGATTATTGTGACTCTATGAACTGTGCATTTAAGGGAAAAAACAGCTCCATAACTTTCATGGAAGTTCTTAAAAAGTTACCTGAATTTGAAAATTTATTTAAGTGAGTTATCATTTAAATTTTCAACTTGAAATTAAATATCCAGACTGGCAATTTCTTAATCTTTAAATAGCTTCAGAAAATGCGCTAAACTATAAGCTTTTATAATACCTAATAATATAAAAGTTGTACGTCATAGGCTATTTTTCGCTGAAACCAGCCATCAAAGGCAGCGTGTAGGTGGAAAATTTGTTAAATGTCTTAAGGGTTCGCATCGGCTGTGGTAATCACTTAACAGTAGGTAAACCTCCTGCTCGTTTGCCCCTTTTTTTCTATGTAAAAAAAAGGAATACGTTATATTCTAAGCCAGGGATGGGGAAACTTTTTCGTTCGCGTGCCAATATTTGCTAACAAAATATATGGCGGGCCAAGTTGTTGCATTTTTGGCTATGTTTATAACAAAAAATTTTCCCCACCCCTGATTTGATTAACGAAATAAAAATATTAATATTTGTTTTCTGAAACACGCATTTATTATGCAATATTACAAAATAACTATTAGAAAAAGAAAGAAATTTCATTTTTTTTTAATGGATGAATGATTTTTGTTTGATGGTCGTATGCCGGATTTAGACACTTCGCGGGCCGGAGATGATCCGCGGGCCGTAGTTTCCCCATCCCTGCTCTAAGTTGTCATAATAATCAGAAATCAGAAGTACTTTATTCAATAAAACTTTTTACAAGTTATTTTGACACGGCAACACATTTTTTTTAAAACTACTACCGGGTCAGAAATGCGGCCACACATTGAGAAGATCCGGCGGAAGAAACTCAGCGGGCTTGTCTTTTTCATATCATCTATTTTTTTTACAATATCAGAATATTACAAAAAATATATATGAGATCGGTATGAGAAGCAATTAATGCCAGGCTTTTTGTCTTCTAAATAATCTGAAATTTTATAATAATAGAGGAGACAGCGAGAGATCGTCCTTCACCGATCTGATAACCAGATGAGACCTATATTTTATCAAATATTATTTATAAACAAATATGCCCATAATTACTTGCCTATCCAAAAGTGCTCGTGACTATTTTTAATTAAATTAACTTTAATCGTTTTTTTTCATCACTTTCATACTTTTGATAACCAAATGAAATTTATTTCACTGATAATTTTCAACACACAGAATATGCCTAAGTAGGCTTGCCTACCATTTCTGTGTATGGCTACCTGGCAAGCAGGCGTGAACAGGTAAGTCAATATAGGTGAATCCATCGATCTCCTAACTTATCGAAACTTATCATATATATCAAGTATATGTGATTGACAAAATCAGTCACATATATACTTGCCTGCAAACAATCGTACTCAAAGTACTGTTGCCAAGCTAAAAACTTGCCATAAGCACTTTTGGATAGGCAAGTAATTATAGGCATATTTGTTTATAAATAATATTTGATAAAATATACGTCTCATCTGGTTATAAGATCGGTGAAGGACGATCTCCCACCGGCTCTTAGACCATAATATCCTTTTTACACGATTTTGTTTTACCATATTTTTTAAATTTATTGACTGGTAGATCTCTTATAGTTTCGGGAAGTTTATTGTGAAAGCGTATACATTGTATATTGTACATAATAAAAAAGTTGTACGTCATAGACTATTTTTCGCTGAAATCAGCCATCAAAGACAGAAGAAAATTCTATTTTATCGTTTGTGAGATTGATTAATTTGTTAACTAACCAAAAAGAACTCCAGAAAGTTAGAATCTAACATAATTTGAAATTTGACTTAATATAAAATTTACGATTATGTTAGATTTTAACTTTAAAGTGTTTTGCCAACGCAAACAAAATTTTACTGCTTTTCTGTCATGTCGTACTCGTGTCACAATTTTGTCTTCATCACTACACTGGCTTTACTATTCGTTTATTGGTCCTTGTTTCGTATTGTGATTTGGACTGTGCTTACTTGGAAGTGTTAGACTTACACATTGCAGAAATACATAATTTTTATGGAGTTGCACAAGGCAATGACTACGTCGGAGCGCGCCTGTATCGTGATCAACTTCGACGCCGAGGTGGACCACAACCGGAGCGATATACTGACCATCGTGTTTTTATTAATACGCACATGTTAATGGCAGGTCGCATTTCTGGTAGCTACGTGATGGATTTCTTAGAGTTGATCCGGATTGCAGAGAATTAGTGCTTAAAGAAATTCAACAAAATCCATCCAACAAATCTTTACTGCCAGCAGATCACCAACTGCGAGTTGATATTTACGAAACAATGTTGAGGAGACAGCAAGAGGATCCTGGTATTTTAATAAAATACTGTAAACATTATAAATGAGTTTTAATCAAAAAAATAATAAATATAATAAACAAAAATATTCAAGCATGTTTTTTTTTATGAAAAGTACAAATATGGAAACAGAATGTATCAATTATAAAAATCTATCATTTTAGTTTGTATTTTGGAAGTATCAGCGATTAAATGTTTTTCGATGTTATAAATTTTATCAAATATTAGCTGTTACCCACGACTTCGTCCGCGCGGACTTCGTTTATTCCGCACAGCTCCTCTCCCGTGGGAGACAGCGTGATAATATGTACCCTATATGTTGACCCGACCTATTAGTAATATTCATGCAAAATTTGAAGTAAATCCATGCAGTATTTTTTGAGTTTACCCCGGACATACATACAGACAAACAGACAACCAGACAAACAGACAAAAGCTCTTTCAGTTATAGAGGTAACTATGATGATAAATCGAAAGAAGGAATCCCAGATTAGATTTTTTTTGTTAATGTTCATAACGTATAGTATAAATTTTTGGTCATATTTTTATCAAGCTAACCTTTATTATATAACCTTTCTTAAAATATTATTAGATAATAAATTGATTGATTATTTTTAGTTAAGTATTATTAATTGATGAGTAAATTTATTTAGAAAATTAGAATTTTATTGTAATTAATTGATGGTATATATGGTTATTTGTTGGTCAAAAATGTAAAAATAATACAGTATAAAATAAATTCATTAAATAAGATTTAGGACTTAGATAAAACTAGTTGTGATGCCCTATCAGTTTTTTATTATTGTAATAATTTTATCAATTTAATTAGTTGATTGTATAAACGGTTATATAGATGTTAAAATTGTAATAACAATATAGATTAAATTAATTTAATTAAATAAATTCAAGGAATTTGGGTAAATTATTCTGCAGTCCAAGCTGCAATGTAAATATTGGATATCCCAAATTTTAAAATTTTCGTAAAAAGGAGCAACAAACTTCAAGTATTTTTATATAGATGTATAATATTCATAAAATATTTTTTATTATTTGCATATAAATTTTGACAAATTAATATAGTAATTACTTAACTTGTAAATTACCAACATAGCTAGCCTTAATATTTTATTTATCAACTCCAGTCTATTGTTAAATAAAACATTTTAATATTATTCAATCTAAATCTGATCGAAGATAAAGTTTCCTAGTAGGTATACATCGCATTTACACTTAAAAATATCAAAGTGAATTCGTTGCTATCTAATAAATCACTGTTCTCCGAACTGTGGGATTGAACTTAGGTGTTGATGGCACCATTGATATGATTGACAAGGAGTTGATTGGATAAGATCAGAGGTGACAATTGATTCGAAAACTGGTTTATAATATTCGATCAGTAATAGACACTAATGCATTTTGCCAGACGATACGTTACTTTTTATGTGGCCGATTTTGTACCGACATGATATTAGTTTCAATCGGTTTATATCATGGAGATATTTCTAACTCTCTATAAGTCAGGGACTTACGATACAGCTTGAATAAAACTTTCTTGGATTAACTTTTAGAAACACACGCTTTAATTTAATATCACTGGACAGTTTAATTTTATATCAGTGACATTAACCTCGATGTAAGTAACATGAATTTTGTTTATAATATTAGGTTACTCATAATCCACATTTCAATTTAATCATTAATGGACATTAGTAAATTTATAGAAAATGTTCTGACACTAAAGTAACCTGGGTTGTGCGTGTGAGTCAACATTCCTAATACATTTTTTTATATCACTAGATAGCAAACAAGCAGATGATTCTCCTGATAGAAAGAGAAACCATTGCCTGTAGACACCAACGACGTAAATGGTGCGTTGCTATCCGCTTTGCGGGATGGCAATGCCACATGGATAAGTCTAACGGCTACCTTATTCTCTAATCGCAACACGACATTGACAAACCTTGATATTATTGCGGCAAGAATAGATATCAAATACCCGGGTTACACGTTGCACAACTCCACCACCTAGAAGTCACGATGGTAGTGGACACGTATAGCTAATCGGTCGTCTTTTACGACCTGCTTAGCAGAACGGCAGTTGATATATTCTTCAAAGGAGCCCGGACCAACACGGGGAAAACATATTAATATATTCTACACTTTTTATCGTCGGCACTTAGTGAAACTCTATTTTAACACAATATTTATTAACTGACTAGCTGTTGCCAGCGACTTCGTCCGCGCGGACTTCGTTTACTTCGCACTGCTCCTCCCCCGTTGGTGATAGCGTGATAATATGTAGCCTATATGTTGGCCCGACCTGTTAGTATTCATGCAAAATTTGAAGTAAATCCAAGCAGTACTTTTTGAGTTTACCCCGGACATACATACAGACAAACAGACAACCAGACAAACAGACAAAAATTCTAAAAACCATATTTTTGGCTTCGGTATCGATTGTAAATCACGCCCCAAGTATTGTTTTAAAAAAATATTCAATGTATTTACAGTTTTGACTTTCCTACGATTTTATTATATGTATAGATAACACTTGTACTGTTTCAAAATAAGTTAATTATATTTAATTTCCGACCGGTTTCGCTTACACACGCTTACAGTTATTAACTGTATTTGCAGTTAATAACTGTAAACACCATGAGGATGCTTGTGTAAGCAAAACCGGTCGGAAAACAATTTTTTTTTAAATTAAATAAAATTTAAAGTTAATAATTGTATTTACAGTTAATAACTGTAAATACCCTGAAGATGCTTATGTAAGCGAAACCGGTCGGAAATTAAATATAATTAACTTATTGCGAAACAGTAGAATTGTTACACTGGTCAACAAAAAAAACACTTTTTGTATGTAACAAGATTTTTTTGGTTTTGATAAGTTAAAAACAAGGATAAGGATAATTGAAATGAAATCAGAATGTTCCAGATAGTAATAGTTTTTTTGTAATTAGATATTTTAATTATTCAGTCTTATCATCACATTGAATTTATTTCCTTTCAATGCAATTATGATATCAATATAAGTTTATTATTTTTTTTCTATGTTTTGCTTCAGAAACGTCTTGTTGTAATATCCAACAGTAATCCGCGAGTATATGTGGACTCCACTTGCTTTAGTATCGTTTTTCTATTGTCGTCGAAATGTCTTAGTGGAATATTTCACCGAATTCATCGCCGACGGCGCCCAAATTTTTGGGAAGCCTAAATGCGATTATAGGAAGTGTATTTTCAACGGTGTATTACAGCCTAAAGTTTTACACGTACGTTACGGCTTCGTGATACTACTTTTATAGTCACTCGATCGGTGATTTCCTAGAAAATTTAAAGTAACTTTCATGAGGGATTCCCAAGACGATTTTTCCAAATCACTAACCTTTCCTTTACATATTTCATCTTTCATTAATTGCCTTATTTGAGGACCCACGAATATGTCATTTTAATTTTTGTATCACTTAGTTTAGGAAATTTTTATCAGTGAGATAAAAATAACAATCGGATGAGTGGTTCATTGGTTCCGTCCACATCATAGAAATTGTAAAAGGCATAGATCGAGATATTTTTGCCTATCCAGTTACCCATCCAGTACACAGGTAACATACCAGATATGTGGAATCCACACTTTGTCTTGTTGTCCGATGGCAAAACCAAAATACTGTTTATGTAACTTAGTTATAAAAGGCGTCAAATTCCTGTGCTGAGTTTTGAAAGTAATGTCATCACAAATATAACATAACTTATCAGGATAAATTTTACACCTTCTTGAAATTATTTAAAAATCCTTCACTTAACACAACTACGTTTGCCAAACAGTTAACACTACAAATATGAAAATAAAATTCAAAGATGGCTTACAGTAACGTTGTGAGTAGTTAGCTATAACACGAAAATGGAACCTAATAAAATCAAAATCAATATGGTTTTAAAATGAGGGAAGGTGGATAATTCAAAATTAGTAATCACCTTTCTTGTTACAAAATTTTGTTAACCAGTGTTATCAGTTAATAAATATTGTGTCATATTAATAATATAATATTTAATCATGCAAACCCAGAAACACTTTATTTATGCTTATTACACAAACGTTACTCCTGTAGATGGGATCGTTAGCCACTCGACCAACAGTTAAGCGTGGAGTTAACCTATTATAAAAACCGCTATAAAATCTTTACTAACCGGTATTTTTTAAATCCCCGTGTTAGTCCCGGACTCCTTTGAAGAATAGACCAACTGGCGTTCTACCGGGTATGTCGGTGTTCCGCCAGGTTGTTCGTATAAGGCAAAAATATAACCAAATACTTATACTGAAAATGGTACATTACGTGTAACTGAATAGGTGATTTTAAAATCAAGTTTTTACCCAATACCAAAAAAATATGAAGAATAGACCATCTATCGTTGTCTTAGGTTAGGCTCATAAGAGGCAACCAATTGTCTATGCGAGACACTACCATCGTGGCTACTAGGTGGTAGAGTTTTGCATTGTCTCGCCCGGGTCTGGTACCATCACTTTTCCTATTCCATTCTGGTTTAGAGGGTAAGGTAGCTGGTAAACTTATGCATGTGGCATTAGACCTCGCCACAAGATAGCAACGCACCAACCATTAATATATTTGGTGTCTATAGGCGATGGTTGATTCTTTCCTTTAGGAGACCCATCTGCTTGTTTGCTATCTTATCATATAAAAAAAACTGTTTCTAACCCCTTTTGAGCCTTTATTTCAGTTCATTTTCAACCATTTAAGGGTTAACTTTTGAGAACCTAAGTTTGACCTCCGGCCTTTAATTATCTCCTTTCCTTTTTGTAAAACAGGGATATTTTCGCATGTATCCTACTATTATTATAAATGTGAAAGCTTAGAGTAATAACGCTATAAAAGTATATTTGGATAGATGGATAAATGTTCGTTACTATTTCACGCGAATATGGCCAACCGATTTGAATGTTTGCACATACATAGATCATGATCTGGAATAGCACATAGGTTACTCTCGTGATATTCACCAACAACTGTTATAATGCAGCTGAAGGGCGCAGATAATCTATATTAATATTTTAAATGCGAAAGTTTGGATATTTGAATGGGTGGGTGTTTGTTACTCAATCGTGCAAAAACTACTGAATGGATTTGAATGAAATTTGGCACGCAGATAGATGAGGACCTGGAATAGCACATAAGCTTTTTATCCCGGAAAAATAAGGATACCCGTTGCATTTGCCAAAAAAATTTATAAGGCTGCACGCTGCAGCTAGTATAATATAAATACAGATTTTGGCTTCACGTAATGATGCTTTTAGATTAATTCCTGTAAGTAATTTATATATTATCTCACAAGAACGAATTAAATGTTGAGCACATTAGTTAAACAAAAATAGATTTATCAAAAACACTTTGCTCTAGTTAAACATGGTACCATGAAAATGTATGATGCTATTAACTGGAAGGTCGGGCCGCAGACGATGATGTCACCAATCAAATCGCAACTGATTTATCGACACCACTTGGGAGGATTAGGGCCCCACGGTTTGGGGGCCCTTTTAACATTAATTGCTTTTAATTAGTTAAGCTTTGTGTTAGTAATACTTGTTGTTACTATGACGCAAATTATAACACACTGAAATGTAATTGATTTCATACAATTTTATGAAGACTTTACGCGTGTAACTATTAATACTGTACTTATTGTTAGAGCGATTTTTGTGATTTTTTTCGCGGATTTGAGTGGTTAAGACGGAACCCAATGGAAGCATATCGTTCTCATTGGGTTCCGTCAAGACTAAGTGAAAAGAGAACGCTGTATACACATTTTGTTCAGTTTGCGCGGAGTCTTGTTTTATTTAAATAATAATCCTTTCTTTTTATTTATATTATAAGATAGCAAACAAGTAGATCTAGTCTCATGATGGAAAGAGTCAACTAGCGGTGGATAGTCTTTATTCCTTAGGGTGAATTTATTCACTTATTCCGGCTCCAGGCATGGATATGATTCATTTTATTTATTTCTTTGGCTCACTTCATCCTTTTTATATTGCAGCGTATCGTATTCTATAATCGTATATTTAAACTAGCTGTTGCCCGCGACTTCGCCCGCGCGGACTTCGTTTACTCCGCACAGCTCCTCCCCCGTAGGTGATAGCGTGATAATATGTAGCCTATATGTTGACCCGACCTGTTAGTAATATTCATGCAAAATTTGAAGTAAATCCATGCACCTTTTTGAGTTTAACCCGGACATATACCTATACAGATAAACAGACAGACAAAAATTCTAAAACTGTATTTTTGGCTTCGATATCGATTGTAGATCACGCCCCAAGTATTCTTTTAAAAAAATATTCAATGTACAGTTTTGACTTTCCTACGATTTTATTATGTGTATAAACATATATAGATGAACATTTCCCTATATATTTTTTTTTATTTTTTTTTTATCTCGTCTCACTCTTTCTCTGATTCTAATCGCAGTACGCTCAATCGCACACCATTCTGGCCGGAATAAATAATTCCGCGGAGATCATAAGGATTTGAAAGAATAAATAAGCTTTTCGTATCTGGCCCCGGAATCAGAATCTTTGATTCAGTACCTCCGGAGTTACACACCTTTAGGCTCAACCATCGCCTACACACCAAAGATGTTAATGGTGCGTTGCTATTTTGTGACGAGGTCTAATTTACTGGCTACCTTACCCTTCAAGTACTGACGCTATTGCGGCAAGAATAAGTAAGGCGGTGGTACCAGACTCGGGCGAGATAATGCAGAACTCTACCACCTACCACCACCGTAGCCACGAGGATAGTGATTCGCATAGCCATTTGGTCGCCTTTTACGACCTGCCGTGCAGAATGGCAGTTGGGCTATTCTTCAAGCCCGGGACCAACAATTGGTATCCTAATCCTTTCTTTGGTATGGGTAAAATTGATTGCACATTCGTAAAAAAATCTCTTGGCTCATGCAATTTATACCTCAGTATCATCATGATATCACGATTCCTTTTTGTATCATAAAATAGCAAACACGCGGTTGGGTTGCTTGCGAAAGAATATAAGCAGTATTTAAAGACAACAAAGATGGTAATGGTACGTTACCATCCGTCTGATGGTCATGTTATGCTACAGGTATAAGCTTACTGACGACCCTGACCTCCAGGAAACAATACAGTAACAAGCACTGATGACATTTTCTCCACGTGTTGTGTGTGTCCGGGCCTTTGAAGAATAGGCCAACTGCCGCTCTGTCAGGCAGGTAGTGAAAGCGACCGATTGGTTATGCGTCACTACCAAAGTGGCTTCTAGGCGGTAGAGTCCTAGACAGACAGTGTAATTACTGGCACCGAGACTTAACATCTTATGTCTCAGGATAGGCAACGTATAAATGAGTTACCTGAACTGGTTCCAGGTAAACTAGTTTATGTTCATTGGCGACGTCGACCACTTACCATTAGGTGGCACATCTGGCAGTTTGCCTATCCAAATAACATAAAAAAACACTACAAGGGCGATATAAAAATATGTCAACTAGTGACACTACTGGGACCTTTTGGCAATTTTCTAAACGCATAATAAAAGGCAAACGATTAGCCATATTTGAAGGTTAAGTTAGAGCCAAACCTTTACAAAACGCTCTTTATGTACTTGCGTTGATTTAGGTTTGAAAATTAACCGATAAACAAGCCCTGGTTACGGGATTTTTGTGACGGGGTCTTAACGGCACCTTCCCCTCTGAACCGGAACACGAAAGTGATAAACACTGATGCAATTGCAGCAGGAGTGGGTTAGGCTGTGGTACCAGACTCAAGCGAGACAATGCAGAACTCTTAACATTTATTTATTTATTAAAACTTTATTGCACACCAAAAATATACATTTTCGTACAAAAGGCGAAATTAATGCCTGTTGGCACTATCCACAGTCAACCTTTGGGCCTTAACTTAACATCTAGTACAAATATAAATGTTTTGTTTTGCTGATAAGATAAAATATTCTAGATGTAAAAATCTAAGAAATCTCTTATTGAGTATTTACAAAAATATAGTAAGTTTAATATGCATTGTAATAACTACGTTAACAATATTGGTACGAACCCGTGGTACGAACTTATTATCAACTCGCGGGCTCAGCCGCGATTTGCTCGCATAGAAAATTTTCGAGAATAAAAGTAGCATAAGTTACTCAATATCACATAAGCTATCTGCCAGTGAAAGACCCGTCAAAATCGATGCAGCCGTTCCAGAAATTATCCGGTACAAACAGACAAACAGAAAGGCAGACAGACAAAAATTGTAAAAAATGCCATTTTGGTATATGTACCACAATACATCCACACGCATGAAGTGAAAAGCGGTTATTTTAATACACTCCAATTCTATTTATTTGTATGGAGTATGAATGTATAAATTGATAAAAAGTGTTATTAATTTTCCTTAATATTTTCACACTATATTTGGTAGAATTTGTTGGTAATAAACTATTTATACTAATATTACAAAAAAATATTTGTAACTATTATATGTATGTGTTTCAGCTTTTATATATAGCTTGGAAAAACTAAAAATTTTAAAAACAACACAGAAAAACTACGAAACGACATAATTTGAACCTGTGACCTTTTCTACGGCTGGGACGCTCTAGCCAACTCAGCCACTGTCGACTGATTCAATGTGATGAATTTCTTTTTTCTAATTTTCGTATTATCCTGTTTTCCTATTTTTGTATGTTGAGGTATATGTTTGTAGCGACTGAACTCAAAAACTGCTGGACCGATCAAAAAAAAATCTTTTACCATTAAAAAGCTACACTATTCAGGAGTGCCATAGATTACTTTTTTGTCTGTCTGTAATAACATGTAATACATATATTCTTGAAAACAAACAATATTTTTCTTTGGTTTACGCATAATTTTCCCAATTGATTTTGTGCTATAGTGGATAAAAATATAAAAATAAAATAAATATAATGCAAGTTTCCTTTCGGTGTAAATAGAATAAGCTAAATATTACTAGACTTTTCGGATCAATATGTTTCATCAGCTTGTCAATTGGCGAGATTGGTTGGAGATCCCCATTAGTGCATTTTACCGCCACAATAACGACTATATTATCAAGTTTTTTGCGTCGCGATATTAGCGACTGATATGACACCGTATTTTGTTTTTGAGTTTTTTCAAAATTTCTCAAAATTATCTGGGTTAATCCAGTTCAGATTTTTAGAAAGTCTAAGTTAAGCGACCCAAAAGAATGTGCGTCGCGAATGAACCGCGTTTCTATCGGATAAGTCTTTCAAAAGTTACGAGATGTTTACACACACACACACACACAGAGAGAGAGAGAGAGAGCGAGAGAGAGAGACATACATACATACAGACATACTGACGTCATCATGAAAATAGTCGAAAAAAGGTTCCTAGGACCTAAAAACGTGTAAAATCGGGGCGAAATCAATAACTTCCTTATCTACATACGTAGAGGGAAGTTAAAAAGCACACGTGTTTATTAAAAAATACACATATATCTACTATCTAAAATAGCTTCACTGGTCTAACAGATAACTAGGATTTCAATGCAAGATAATATGAAATTAAGTGTCAGATTTGATGAACCTTACCACGACTAGGTACGAAGCGACGAACGTACGAACGTGTATAAATAAAATGAAAAAATGCGTCTTGCGTTCGTTATTTATTACGCGAGCGTAGCAAACAAACAACGAATTCTGCGGATTTTTTACGATTACTCAAAATGTTATATGTGTCTGCAAGTAATACAAGCAAATGCAATTCTACGTGATGCGAAATTGCTTTTCAGTGAAAAACGTTGTTGTTGATCGTAACATGTATCGGCGTATTGCTAAATTATTACTAGTCCAAAGGTAGTACTATACTACAATGGTAGCATTGTTGGTGCAGATCATGAGATCCAGAGTCCGTATTCAAGAGAAAACGTCATTATGTATGGACGTATAAAACAAACAGTATTTTTTTTGTTTTACGCATAATTTTCCTAATTGATTTTGTGCTATGCCTGATAGGTACGAAGTTTGGTGAACTATTGTTTTAATTATATTGCAATGGCCCGTATTGGTCCCGGACTCCTTTGAAGAATAGGCCCACTGCTGTTCTGCCAGGCAGGTCGTAAAATGCGACCGATTGGCTATGCGAATCACTAACATCGTGGCTACTAGGTGGTAGAGTTCTGCATTGTCTCGCCCGGGTCTGGTACCATCGCCTTACCTATTTCTGCTGCAATAGCGTCAGTGCTTGTCACTGTCGTGTTCCGATTTGGAGGGCTCTCTGTTGCTCTACAAATGATGCACAAGTTACGGGAAGCTAATTATGAGACATCTATAATAATATTATCTCATCTCAGTTTGGATGATCATAAAGTTTGAATGTCTGGATGAATGGATGTTTGTTACTCAGTCACGCAAAAACTACTGAATGGATTTGAATGAAATTTGAAAAAGAGGTAGAAAATGACCCCGAATATGATGATCCCGGGAATTCGCCAGAAACTTATATAATGCAGCGGGCTGCACGTGGCATCTAGTATAAGAAATGTGTCGGTTTTTTATTTTTTTATTTAAAGTTATATTTTTTTATTTTGAGTTATTCCCACTATAATTTAAAATAAACAAATGTTACTGGACAAATTACATAAATTAATCTAAGCCCAAAGTAAACAAATTGTTTGCTTGTAAATATACAAACCCAGAAATACAAACATCAACGCTCATGCTCACGCAAATGAAACTCTGTCGAAAATCGAACCTGAGCCCTATTGATTCGTAGTCTCGTTCACTAACCACTCGAGCAACGACGGGGTAGTCAAATCAAACGTTAACTCCCCCAAAGTCAATAAGATCAGTAACAACCCTAGAGTAGTACCTCATTAGTAGGTACCTGATCTCATTAGTAGATAATATTATTTTTTGTGACGTTTTGTAAAAGGCATGTAAATATAGAGGTAAATGTTTTATAACAGAATTTTGTATAAACATGATATACATGGTTAGTTTTGCAACAAAACTTTCAGAGGCTGTTCAAATCGATAATATGTTCTATTTAGGTAATTAAAAAAATAATTTAAAAAATTCAAAATTTCATTTTCATCCGACACAAAAAACAAAACGCATGGAAAAACCTTAAAAACAACAAAGAAAAATATCGACACGCGGGATTTGAACCTGCGACCATTTCCCTAAACCCAGTTTCCCAAGGACGGGGTGAGTGCTATAACACAAAAATAATTAAAAAGACATGGATTATGGATACATCCAAAAAACGAAAATTGCAAAAAAGGGAAAAATGTACTTAGAGCGACATTTTACATAATAGTTACCATCGTAATTATAGGTAAATGTAAAATGACATACTGCCAGCATTACAGAGTTCATTCACAAGACTTGGAGTATCGAATTCATGAATTCAGTGGAATATATTTAAACGAATATTTTTTATATTATTGTAATAAAATTATAATAATAATTAAGACGCACTTTTAATTCAATATTTTATTTGCTAATTTCAAAATTTGGCCAGATCTTTAAAATTAACCCTGTATATGATATGATGAAGTCTTGACTCTGTGGTCTAGTGGTCCGGTATCGGACATGAGGTCCCAGGTTCGCGTCACGGGTCGGGCAATTCAAAAATGTGTTTTGTCAGTTTTCTGACAAAAAGAAAACGTGGCCCTGTTGGTGATAGGCTGGCCACCATTGAGGGACGAAGCGTCTTCGATCATGAAGATACTTACTTTTGACGCGAATATGTCTTTAAAATTGCCTACATAAGGGGATACAGTTTAAAAAACGGATGACAACAAAACTGGGGGACACAGTTTGGTATTATAGCTACATAACTCGAACGCCTTCTCGACGTTGAAAAATAGAGTATCGGTGGGAATTCGCAGATCCAGGGGTGCATTTAAAGAGTTTAAAATGTACTATATAAGTCGGTGCACTTAATGAGCGCAAGTGCAATTTTCGTGAAAAAAATGCCTCAATATAATGCCGAGATAACGGACGGGCGAGACGGTAACTACTGTCATTATTTCGGGGTTTTCTTGGCTTGTGTATTCCTATGATGGTGGCTTCTTTACACTCGTCTGAAAACGTACAACCGGCTAGAAGTGCATTGAAGATGCACACTAGTAGGTATATAAGGCAGGGACGGAAGTATTTAACTACCTTATTTGTGATTTTATCAGAACTTGAGCCTTTTTATTACATAGGTTTTTGATTATTTCACCTACTTCTTCGGTATTGGAGGGTATTAGCCGGTCACCATCTGGTAGTAGCGCCGTCCTACGCTCTACGTCGCTATCCACGTGGTTTACCACGTCCATCTCGTGGATAGCGACGTAGACATAGACCATCTAGATTCGTAGACTGGTTTGACGGGGAACATTGTGATTGGAACGACGAATGAAAAATGTTACAATCGCAAGATGTTACGCACGACGAAGACGTATTCACGTAAAAGATGCACGGCTGTGTCCACGACACAGCCACAACCCGTTTTTTGTATAAATCAGCGCCTGTCAAAAGTTTATGGCAAAATAATTTTTCATGAATTTGTTTTACACACAGAGGAATGAAAACTTACAAAATTTGGGATCGCTAAATATCACTAAAATCCAGCGTATAAAAAACATATTCGTGAAATTCCAGCGACATTGCGGAAAACTAGAACTGCGATAGTTGCCAATTTCCTAATGGTATATGGTATTCGTATATGTGGTTATTCGTTTGGTATAGCTATAAGGATATTGCGGTATGGTTTTATTGGATTCGGAAAAACGTATGGACGCCATGCAAATACTAAATTTGTAGAGTCGAGGAGCAAAGGCAATGGGTGCGCGAGCGCATATTCAGTGGTCCGCAAGTCGCCGCGTCGTGCGCTCCACTCCTCTCGAGCTGCGCTGCCCATCGCGTCGCCCTCTCAGCCGATTAATTTTTCGAACGCACTTACGATTTAATTATAGCTTCCTATGATAAATAATATTAACTTAATCGATATAAAAAAAATTATATTCACGAGGTTTAATTACATAAAAAATATTTTGTTGCCAGGGCATCAAATTTCATATTATCAAACACGTGTTTATATATAGTTGGAGCAAAACTCTGTATCGTCTGATCCACGTTTTTCACTGCGAGTGAATAAATTAGCGACCGGAACGTCGCGTGAAATTTCACTTTTTACCGGCAAGGACTGTCTCATCGTGTCTACGAGCGTCCCAACTTAAATAGAGATGGACCTCTGAATTTAGTAAGTATCCTTGGAATCTATTTATTTTAAAACTTTGTTTTGATTACATACATCGATAGAAATTTTAAAAGTATATAAGTATAGCATTATAAGTATATAGTTTTTAATAATTAAGAATTTTATTATTTTATATATATTTCTTTTAACCGCAGATCGACGACGACGACGACATGTCGTCGTCGATCTGCGGTTTATCCTGAGTCCCTATCAGAAATCGTATAATTTTTAAAAAACGGAAAAAGTACATCAGTGTTGATGGATTTTTACGTCAAATGTAATAAAAAATATAGTTATTAGCAACTTTTTGCCTTGTTCATTAACAGCAGAGTGTACCACGAGCAGGTGAGGTTGGCTTTGTCCAGATAATGGGTAGGCAATTTTGTACTATTAGTAAATATTGGTATCGAAAAAGATGTGTGTTTTTCTATATTATCAATACTGAAATCTGAATAAAGAGTTATAGGATAAGGAAAAAATTCCAAAGATAGAATAACATATACAATAACTAGCCACATAAATAGAGTCAAATGTGATTTTGTTTTAATTAGGGACATAAATAGTTGTATAGGTACGCTCTTGTAATGTAGAAAAGTTAAAGAAATAGTGATGGTGCTTTTATATGCATATATCGTGAGTATTCATTTGTCGTAACGAAAATAATGAAATATAATTAAAAATATATTCTTTAACCACTGAAATACTCATATTTTCCATAAAAAAATTGAAGAATATTCTTTTCCAGGTTTAAAACTCGTTAATTTAATATTCTTTAAACTAGGTAATTAAGATAAAATATTTCACATATCGATAAGCCCATCTCAATACGACTTAGTAACTACCTATTATCAGCTGTATAAACTTACGTACCAATATGGTATTGATTTAACATATTTATTTTAATTCTGTATTAAAATGAAATAATACTTTACTTACCATCATCTTAAGTGTGTATTTTTTATATCATAGAATAACAAACTTTTCTCTGTTGGTGCAAAGAGGTAAGTAAACCTTCATTTCAGACACCAAAAATGTTTATACCGCGTTGCTATCTGTGTCAAAGGGATATGACATCTCACACGCTTAAGTTAATACTACTATCACGTCATTACTACTATCGCGATAGAAATTACTACGGCGTTAGTAAAATCTCGTTTAAACCTTGCAGAGTTCTGCTACCTAGTACCTACACAATAGTAACTATTGTATTAGTGGTAACAATTTTACGAAAAATATTTAACTTATTTATTCCTTTATAGTACTAAATAACAAAAACAAAACATAAACAGTAAGAGAGCATTACTTTTTTTGATAATTTGAAAGGCATTAGGTATAAGGTATAGATTAATATCATTTATTTTTATTTTTTGTTTTTTTGTATTATATAATTATAATTGTAAGTTATGCACTTGTACACTGTGCTCTACCTTTATTTGTGCATTCTCGCTTCTCGGATCTGCTGGTAGACATCTCTTTCAGAGATAAGCACGCCCTTTGTACATGTTTTATATTAATTTTTCAAAAGATGTATTTTGTGTACAATAAAGTGTGAAATGAATAAAATAAATAAATAAATAAAAAATAGGAAAAACTTATCCAGTAAAATGAAACATTATGACTAGAGCATAAATAAATAAAAAGTCTAAATGTTGTATTTGATACCCATAGTTGTTAATGATTTTGATCATTAAATCTTTATTTGAAGAAAATGTAGAGAAAACTTAAAATTCCAAATACTGGGAGTTGTATGGGTGAATGACTCGTGTTCCATGTGCTAATTTTTGCTTTTGTCACTGGTTAGCAGAATTTATTCTTTGCTGTTAGTTACGAGAGACCTTGCGGAATCGACGTGTAAATTGTTTGGTTAACATGCACAAATTTGGAGAGCATTTGCACAGCTATTTCGGAAACTATTGCTTCCTTTTTATAACTTACACTAATAAAACATAAATTTACAAAGAACACTTGGTTGTTACATTCATTGATACTCATGTTATAAATGAGAAAGTTTTATGCTGTCACGGCTAAGCCGCTGATATAATTTTGATGAAATTTTGTAAGGAGATAGTTAAAGACAGGGTCAAACATAATTTACTTGTTTTCAAAAATCTAACTCTAAGAAGCTAAAAGTTTTTATGAAAAAACGTTGATGACTCGTTAGTCAGTTGGTTTCCAATTAATAACAGCTTTAGAGCTGTCAATATAGTCTAGTTGTTTCAGTGGTCTTGCGGTACCGGCGCAGCGTCAATGTAAGCGCAAGTTATGACCTCTAATCCTGGGTCAGGAAAACTGTCTTGAATATTTTTTTAAGTTTGTCTGGGTAAAAATAATTTGCCTAATAATATGTGCCTGATTTATGTGTTGGCTAGCTACCACATCGTGAGGTTTAATAACTTATTATAATAATGGCTGCGTTGCATCTCTACGTAAAGATATAAGCATGACAGTATTTATGTAGGTATTATTATTTTAATACACGAGTCGATGTAATGATTAAGTAGTTAAATTATTATTTGTTAGTGACATATAAGTTAGCATGCTGTTGTGGCCACGTTCAGATTCGGTAGAAATTATTTCAAAAAATGTTGACTCTTCAAAAGTGCCTGGAAGGGTTTATTCAATAAAAAAATTCTGACTTTAATAATTGACAATAGATAACATGAGTCTAATAAAACACAGTTTAATTCATTTTTCAATAAAAAACGAGTATGTTTAATAAGAATAAGTAACTTCTAAAATTAATTATTTATTAAGGTATTATTATTATTTCTTTAGTTTACGACTCAGAAATAATGTTTTACTACATAATTGTAAATAATAAACTATGTAGTTTTGTTTATATATTTTTTAAAAGATTATATATTAAGTGTGAAATGCCTTCCATATTGGATTTTATTTTAAATAAAAAGTAACGAGTTGATCCAGGTCCTTTTTTTAAGAAAAGGTCAACTATCTTATAGCTGGGCATCTCGTAAAAGGCGATAGAAGACTAATAGTCGTGTGACTAATATCGTGACTGTTAACTAGGTGGTAGAGTTCTGCATTGTCTCGACAAGATTTGTTACCACCGTTTTGCATATTCCTGCCAGAATAGCGTCGGCGAAGAACGCTGACATTTTCCGATTTGGAGAATAAGGTAGCCAGTAATCTTATGCATGTGGCATTCCAACCCCGTCAGACGATTAGTAACACACCTTTTATATCTTTTTTTAAGTCTTAGTTCCCTTTTTATAAGGAAGTTGCTGATTTTGCCCCGATTTTCGAAAATTGAGTTTTCTTCAGATCTTTACGTTTTGAGGTCCTAGGATCCTTTCCGACTATTTTCACGTTGACCTCAGTATGCCTGTATGTGTGTATGTGTATATGTAAACATCTCACAACTTTTCAACGATTTGACTGGTCGAAACTTGGTTGATGGCATTCGATTGGATTCCGCTCAACTTAGACATCCAAAAAATTTGAATCAAGTCGGCCCAGGAGATTTTGAGAAATTTTTAAAAACCTCAAATAAAATTATTTTTGTGTTATAGCGCTCACCCGGTGCTTGGGAAAACTTGAAAAACTTTTAAAACAATAAAGAAAAATATCGACACGCAGAAGTTGAACCTGCGACCCTTTCCTTCCGGCCGGGACGCTCCACCACGGGAGCGTCCCGCATCAACGACTCGATTGACGGAATCGATAATATAGCAAAGAAGAGTTTCGCCACATCGACACTAGCTCAGTGGGAGAGCGTCTCGGCTTTAGGGAAAGGTTGCAATTCCTGCTTGTCGATATTTTTCTTTGTTGTTTTTAAAGTTTTTCAAATAAAATTTTGGCAGAAGAGTATTTTTTAAATATAACTTCCAGATTAAGGTAACGGTTGAATAAAAAATCCACTATTACTCAAAAAAGTACGTCTTATGCATAAATTGCATTGAATCGGTGCATCCGTTCGGGAGTAATCGTTAACGAAAAATTTTGAAAAAAGTGTTTTTTCGACATAACTTCGAAATTTTTCAACCTTTAATTTATTGTTTTTCTACTATATTTTAGTACTAAAACAACTACGTCAAATGCCGTTTCAGGAATCAAAATCGGATTCAAAAGTTACAGCTTTTCAAGTATTAAAAATAACGTTGTTTTTAGCAAACTTATGTACAATAATTTCCATGCTAATACAGCGATTGACTTATCATCTTTTTTCCTTAAAATACTACGTCAAATACCGTTAATTAGATCAAATTTCGGTCAATTTGTTTAGGTTTTATCAATGACGAAAACTTTTTTAAAAGCATGTTTTTTAACATTGCTTCGAAATTTTTCAACCTATCGATTATGTAGCTAAAACAATATTTTAAATCTCAAAAATTGAGTTAATTTAAATGCCATTTGAAAGATCAAAATTGACCATCGATTCTAAAATGTACAGCTTTCCAAAAAATCAATATAGTGTCATTTTTAACAAAATAGATGTTTGAACTTAAAATACCTTAATTTAGAGGGAAGTCTCAGGAATAGCCTGCAGGGTCAACCGCTTACAGGATTTTAAATTTTTGTAGGGTTCCGAAGTCAACTAGGAACCCTTTTTTTTTCAGGGTAGCTCCCCTACATGTAATGTATGTGGGGATGTTAATTTATTTTCTCAAGTATTTTATTGTGTGGGGTGGCGTTGGATAGGTTTATAAAAAATACTGTATAATATAAATAGTGTAGGTTTGTGAATACAAGTTTTCGATTAGAGGACTCCTTAATAAAATATTAAGCTTTTAAGTGCTAGTTTTTGTTAGAGTCAAGTTTCCCCGCTCTCTGCAGACTAAACGGTTGGTTTTGGGGTTGGGAAAAAATATATTGTAGTAGTAAATATGATGAAGTTAAAATTAAAAGGATAACTATCACGGCCTAGATGGCTTTACAAGTTTTTGCGTAATAGTCGACCAACTTAAAAAATGTACGTAGAGAAGTTTTTATATGCAGTGAACCTGTGGGGCGGATATATGTTTGTCATTGACGTTGAATAGCTTAAATGTTCATTATATGAAACTGTAAAAGCCATCTTCTTAGTCATTATTGTGATGGGCAACTCTGAAGTTGCCCCTACATTGCGCGTGGCCCAACACACACTTTACCAATTTTTTTTATTATAAGATAAGAAACAAGCAAATGGCTCTTCGGATGGAAAGGGACGATAGTCGCCTGGACATCAAGGATGTTAATGGTACGTTGCTATCCGTGGCGCTAGGTTTTTACCGGCTACTTTACCCTCCAAACCGGAACACGACAACGAGAATTGATGCTATTGCGGCAGGAATAGGTAAGATGGTGGTACCAAATACTCAGGCGAGTCGTTGCGGAACTCTTCCACCTAGTAGTCACGATGGTAGTAACACGTATAACTAATCATTCGCGTTTTACGACCTGCTTGACTAAATGGCACAAGGTCTATTCAATGGAAACTCGAGCCAATACGGGGTATATTTAAAGTCTTAAGCGAAGATAATCCCTTTGCATTATGCTTCGGCCACACTTGCGTCTATCGTCATAAGGCTTCGCATAGTGTCGCGATACATGCAAATGTAACCAGCTATTAATAACCGGCTATCGTCGGAAATATTTGGACTGCATGTGCCTTATCGCGCGGTTGGTGGTACGTCAAAAGGTGTTAGCGCGCTAATATCTTCGCGACGAAACACGCATGTGCGGCAGAATGTTAGAAGAACAATCTACTTATTTGCTATCCGACAAAATAATAAATATACCCTAATATCATCACGTTGGTTTCTTTGTAAACTAGGCAATTAACTGAGTATTGTTAGTCTTTTTTTCCCGTGTTGGTCCGGGCTCATTTGAAGAATAGACCAACTGCCGGTCTGCCAGGCAAGTTATAAAAGACAACCTATTGCCTATACGTGTTAATACCATAGGTGACTATAAGGTGGTAAAGTTCCGCAACGTTTCGCCCGGGTTTTTGGTACCACCGCCTTATCTATTCTTGGCGCAATAGCGTCAATGCTTGTCGATGTCGTATTCCGGTAGAGCCATCTGCTTTTTGCTACCTTATGAAAAAAATGCTTTCCCACGTGTTGGTCCCGGGCTCCTTTGAAGAATAGGCCAACTGCCGTTCTGCCAGGCAGGCCGTAAAAGGCGACCGAATGGCTATACGAGTCACTAACATCGTGGCTATACTAGGTGGTAGAGTTCTGCATTGTCTCGCCCGGGTCTGGTACCACCGTCTTATCTATTCCTGCCGCAATAGCGTCAGTGCTTGTCACTGTCGTGTTCTGGTTTGGAGGGTAAGGTAGCCGGCAAACTTATGCATATGGCATAAGACCTCGCCACAAGATAGCAACGGGCCATTAACACCTTTGGTGTCTATAGGCGATGGCTGACTTTTTCCATCAGGAGACCCATCTGCTTGTTTGTTATCCTATACTATAAAAAAAATGTTGCTATAATTCAGGACGATTCACTCATCTTTCAGCTGTCGCTAATTTGGTCTTTTCCTTGTGCATCGGTCCCAATTAACACAAGGAAAAGACCAAATGACTTAAAGTATCGACTTTAACTTGCTAACACGCGATTTTCCTCACTAAAAACCCATAAACATTTTATCGCTAACCGGAAATTTATTTTAGTAATACATGTTTTTACCCAAGAGGACACCTAGCTGACAAACAACCTTTGTTTTTATTTTCAAAAAAAATACTTTTTCATTAATATTTTTGTATTGATGTTACATTCATATAAATAAAATCTGTCTGTCTGTAATTTCTAAACAGTTTTTTCAAGTGCAGTGTATAATTAATGATACTAATATTTAAAAAATCATTTTTAAAATTCCTGTCTGTCTGTCTGTCGTCCTACTTGTATGGGGTAATCTCTGAAATCCCTGGACCGATTTTGATGCAACTTTCACTAAAAGATAGAGAAATTTATAGGGTAGGACATGAGCTTCTCTTTACCCGAATGAACAAAACGACGTAATGATTTTGGATCGCACGAACGAAGTTGTGAATAATAGCTAGTTAAAAAATATGTTTTACGCTGATTTTTGGCAGATAGTGTATTTGAAATTTATTAAACTCCATGTTTCTTTAGCGATCTGTTATTCGAATGGTTAGCGACACAGACTCCATAGCTTACCTAAAGTTAAAACGGGACCCTATTACTAAGCCTCCGCTATCTTTCTGTCCATCTGTCTGTCTGTCACCATGCTGTATCTCATAAACCTACCAAAAAAGCTGAAATTTTCAGAAATTATGTATTTCCGTTGCTGCAACAAACACTAAACAACAAACACTAAAAATAAAAAACTGAAAATATTAAAACATCATAAATATTAAAATATTACACCCCATACTGTAAATGTATTTCTTTCGTACTTTTTTGCTCAATATTAATAACGGTAACAGTTAGAAGCTTAAAATTTTCAGAAAATATTTAGTTGTATATTACCTTTCAAAATAAATAATTAAATAAAAATAAAGTAAATAATAAAGTAAAACGAGCCTCCCATATAAAAAACGTAACTTTTAAGCAATTTTTTACTCGATCTTAATAAACAGGTAGAAACTTTAATAGGCAATGGTACGGAAACCTTCAGGTGCGAGCCCGACTCGCACCTGAAGGTTTCCGTACCATTGCCTATACCATTGCCATTCCGTACCATTGCCATACGTTACACACTTGATGAATATTTTTCAAGTATTAAATATTTAAAATTATAAAAGAGTTATAGTTTATCACTACATAGTATAAAACAAAGTCGCTTTCTCTGTCTGTCCCTGTGTATGCTTAAATCTTTAAAATCGCACAACGGATGTTGATGCGTTTTTTTTAATAGATAGATTGATTCTTGAGGAAGGTTTTAGTATAAAAATCTTTCCGATATTCCCACGGGAACAAAGCTACGCGGGTGAAACCGCGAGCTTGCGAGGTCGCTAGTATCTTATATTTTCATATTTGCGAAATTTTAATACAGTAATACAGTTTAAATCCATAAAAATGTTTCAACAAGACATGTTAAAACATTTTTATGGATTTAAACTAAAAACCAACACTTCGCTTATGGGGTGAGAAAGATTGGTCCTAAATTTTTCCATTGGTCGTTATTATATATACACGTATTTATTGCGCTCTCTCTAGATTTCTTTCAATCCATATTCCAATCCATTTCATCCAATATTTGTTATAAGATTTCAGTTAAATTATGTTAGAGCCTTTGTTGTTTTGTAATAATTAATAAAATATTACACATCGCAACAAATTTGTGGCTTTTATGTTTATTTTTAGATAAAAAATAATCTTGTTTAATTATATAAAGAATTTGGAGTCACGTCATATATTATACTTTTATCATTCTCAAACATTTTGTTGTTTTTATAACCTTTACATTAAATACATAACAAATTGAACTCTACAATCTATCTAAAAGCATTGATAATGTATAACGTTTATATGGCGCCATAATATAAGTCATTTTTCTACTCAGTATCAGGTCAAATTAATTTGTCTAGATGACCGGCCGTCTGATAAAGAGTCCTTAAGTTAGTTTCTAAATCTAGATGTTAGGTTATCAGGTCAGAGTTTAAGACTCTCATTGTGTAAACGATCCATTTCAATTAAAACTTCGCTGTTAATTTTTGTGCGCCTTCTTGATATTGTATAGATTAATAAATAACTAATAAATGTTTGGTGTAAACGTTTTAATATTGATAAAATTTAAAAAAATAATCACTAATTAAAGAGCACTTGCGATCGCCTTTTTTTGAAGTTTGACTACAGACTAAACAATAAAATATCTCTTAAGTTTGACAATAGACTTTAGCCATAAAGAAAATAGTATACATGTGTTTGTTATAATGTATTTTATATGAATGTAGTGTGTGTAATGTTTAATCAATTTAATATATTTCTAATGCATATTATTTAAAAATATTAGATTTCCGTAGTCCTCCGCAATGGAAACTTTAAATATGCCTTTCATACTCCACTATTTAAGTAGTTGTTGTCAAAAGGAGTACAAAGTTTTTTTCACATATTAATATATAGATTCCGTAGGTTCCCTTCGTTTACCATGAACAGCTTGTGAATTGTCATACGTTGCACGCTCACAATTAGAGAGGTTTAACCAATGAAAATGTATAAATTTAATAAATTGTATAAATTTAAAATATTAAATTTATAATTACGCTACTTTCTTATTGTGTAAGACCGAGGAGATCAAATATTAAAATATGCTCTATTTCACTACAATTTACTTCAAATGTCGAGTCATTTCTGTACACGAAGCCACTGGTTACCAGCTACTCGGCCATAAAAGCGTTGAATTACGTCAAAGAAATGGGTTAAATGGAGTATAGCAATAAAAGTACCCCTCGCCGTGAACCCGGCCCCCGTGAAGGCCGATACGCCACGATGTACTGGAACGTATAACAAGCGGTAACACATTATTTATAAAATCATACTGAATGTGATTTGTTACGAGGTTTAGTAAAAAAAAACGGTAGAAAATATAAAATAAAAAAAATAATCCGTGGTGGTCCAGGCGTCTTTGAAGAATGGACCACCTGCCGCTCTGTCAGGCAGTTCGTAAGAGGCGAACAATTGGTTTTGCGAGTGAATGTCATCGTGGCTACTAGGTTGTAGAGTTCTGCATTTTCTCGCCCTGGTTTAGTACCGCTGCCTTACCTATTTCTGTTGTAATAACGCCAGTACTTGTCACTGTCGTGTTCAGGTGTAATGTATAATATAGCTGGTAAGCGGTGCATGTGGCACTAAAACCCCACCACAAAGATACCAAAGCACCATTAACATCTTTGGTGTCTATAGGCGGCGATTGTCTTTTCCCAGCAGAAGAGCCATATGCTTGTCTACTATCTCATGAAATAAAAAAATTACTTCTCATGATATATTTTAGTTTTCGCGTTTAGAGCAATGATACAAAAGACCAAAATTACTTTTCTGACATCCGATTTAGGTGAAATGAAGGCAATGCTCCACTCCAAGTAAAGCTCTATCTATTTGAATAAATAAACACATGGACAGACACACAAAAGTAAATATCTTTGTTCTTAATCACAGAACAAATATAAAATAACTACGTGCTCTTAATCGAGCCGTTTCACTTTTCAATTTTAATTTATACCTTTGATGAAAAGATATGAATCATAAATATTAACATTTTTCAACATTCTTTCGTAGTTGCCCAGGATTGTATATTTTAAGAGAGTTGAAAAAAAAATCCATAGTTTTTAGATTTTTAAAGTTTAAAATATTTAATATTTTATACATATAATTAAATCTTTCAAGAATATTATATCCTAAATTATCTTAATATCCTATTTTACATCTTGATATTATACACTTTTATGAATATTTTTGACCAGTTATATAATTTGGTGAATTCATTTACATTTGTACAAACGTAACATGATAGTAATTCCACTATCGACATAATTTTTATTTTAATTTTTGCTTTGACATTTATGTATTTTTTCTAAGTATTCACGACTGTTTAATATTTATAATAATAATTTGAACATATAATAACTACAGAATATTTATGGTAGAGTTATCTTCATTTGTGACGTAATAATGGTTTTTAACATATAGTAACAATATTTTATACTTAATACACCACTATTTTAAATCGGAGTTATATGCTAGCAAACTTGTTTTAGTTTTTACTATTTTGACATTTAAATGACTTTATATATCAGATTTTATGTTGTTGTCACGTAAGCAATAATAATAAAATTTTATTTTTATATTTAACACAATCATACAAATATGGTGGTATAAATATGGTGGTGGTGGTATTTACTTTAACTAATGTAATATTATGAAGAGGAAAGATTTGATTTTTATCTGTTTGTTTGTTACGATTTAACTCAAAAATTACTTGACCGATTTTAAAAATTCTTTCACCTTTTGATGATCTACATTATCAAGAATGATACAACTACTTTTTAAAAGAAAATCATTACTTCCCTGTCATGATTTTTATTCACGCGAATGAAGTCGCAATTGCTTGTGTTTAATCATTTCTCCAATTCGGGGAACAGTATGATTAACAGCATTTTTTTTAACTTGCAAGACTCTTTAATTTGTGTACTACATTTATTATAATATTGTATTTTCAATTATGACAATTGACAATTATAAACAATTTATTTTCAAACTTATAATACTTAAATCTAAATTTATAATTAATGTAATAAAATGAAAGTGCATGGCAAATAAATAAATTAATAGAAAGAATTTGGGAAAAAGAATATTTTTATTCTCTCCTACTTTTTTGTCTTTCTTCGTGTCAAATTCCATCAAAATCGGTCCAACGGTTTAGTCGTGGAATCGTAACAAACGGTCAGATAAAAATATTCTCTCATTTGTAATATTAGAATATAATCATATTTGTGGAATATGACTAGTAATTGAATTGGATTAATAAATATTCAAGTCGTTAATTGTAATATAGAAGCCATATAGTTTTGGAAACAATCGCATCACTGACGCGATAACGGCGGTCGATGAACGTGCGATCGTGAACTTGGCTCCGTAGCCTTCGCTTCTTTTACATAATGTATATAGTACAGTTTATATCGCACTTGAAAAATAACAATGGATACGTGTGTGTTGCTCCATTGTTTCTTAACAGACGGTTATCTTAAGCATATTCCTCCGGGTGGGTCTATTCTTCAAAAAGAACTCATCATTTTGAAGAATATCTAATCGCTGACTTTCTGCCAGGCAGTTCGTAATATGCTAATAATTTGCTCAATACCACCTAATATAATACTACGAATTATGCTAATAATTTGCTCAATAAACCGTGTAGTCGTTCATATGATTTTTCCTGCGATGGTCCGGGCTCCTTTGAGGTATAGACCAACTGCCGTTCTGCCAAGCAGGTCGTAAAATGCTACCTAATAGCTATATGTATCACTGCTATCATGACTAGTAGAAAATGGTATTTAGTACCACCGCGTCGGCGATATCAGGTTTGCTCTTTTATTTCCCAGTAAAAAATACGTTATGAGTGTTTGACGACATAAGTCGAATTATAAAAAGTTTTATTGCTAATTAAATAATGACAAAAATTATTTACAAAAATAGAAATTAAAACAGATGAACTTTTCGGCTTTTAGCCTTACTGATTTTTTAGGATTGTATCATAGCTAAGACTAGCTACTATTTCACTTTCAATTGACAGAACGGATAACGCAGATAATCCGAAAAACCTAGACTAAACTAAGTTTTTGCTAGTCCCCTCAGGCGCGAGGCAAGATTTTAATAAGCCTTAACATCTCTTTTGCAAGATAAAGAGATGTTAAGGCACCACCTTAGACTCCTGGCTGTTGTTGTTATACTGTGGCTACATTATCAGCTTAAGGCCTTTACGTTGTCACAATGTGCTAACAACTTCGCTGAAACGCAAATCTTTAGGCTTGTAACATTTTTTACTGTGACTAAATTCATCTCGTTTTTGTATTAGTGTGAATCGCATGTTGATGCAAAATATACTATATGTCATAGGAGTGGCACAACCACGAAGCTTTATCGCAAAAACATACTCCGAATCTTCGAAAGACAATGTGTCCCCGACATTAGTAAAATGTTTTTAAATAGAAACTCTATCCGACCCGTAATTCAATCCCATGATTTCATGATCTGAATGTATTATTCTAAACCCTATCCTCCAAGACTCAATGTAGTCAACTATATGTACTATTAAAATAATCAACAACGAAATAAACCAGGAAGTATTTATTGTAATACCCGGTGTTTTATATATCACCTGGTGCTTCTACTTATAGAAAGAATATCAAACGTACTAGGTAAGTATATTGATGATATGCTTTTATAGTAATCACATGCTGTAAACCTGCTAGTTGCCCTACTTAAGGCCTCAGATAGCCGTCAGTGTTGAATGAAATCACTCGCAAATATCAAAACAATAAATTATCCTATTCAGTACCAGCCATCACCTACTATATCATTGTGACCCAGACATGCTATGTCGCACTATAGAAAAAAAGGTTTGACAAATAAGAAGAATTTATATTTCGTTTATTCGAAAGAACGAAACGAAGAGGTGCTATAACCACAAATTATATTGTGTTGCTATTCGTTTGGCAGCGGCTTCCTTGTCTACCAAACCGGAACATGACAGTGACAAGCAATGACGTTATGCGACAGGAAAAGGCAAGGCGATGATACTAACCCAACCGTGACGATTCAGAATTTTAAAACCGAACCATCACGATATTAGTGTAATATTCAGCCTTGGCTCACCTATTGGGATCTGTCTGGCAGGAATTTAAAATTACTGTATAATTATCGACTCCAAGGTAGATTTAAAGCATCTTTCGAAGAATAAATAAACTGCATTACTGCTAGGCATCTCGTAAAAGGCCAGGAAGGGCTTATACATGTCATTTACTTCCTAAGTAAGCAAAGAATGCTTACGTCGTGATAAGGTAGAATTCTGCAACGTATCGCCCGGATTTCGGTACCAAGCAACAGCTTTTTTATCATCATCACTATCATTATTAAAAACATTTTATATTATTAAGTTTAAAACGGAAATAATTTTTTTAACAAAAAATATCACAATCTTCTCTTATAACCTAATATATATGTGATGATTTATTTTGTGTTACTTTGAAGTCACTGAGATTTAGGTCAGGAGTGAGTTAATCTGTTTTAGTGAGTCCGTTCAACTTTAATCCATAGCGATCGGTGTTACTGGCCCCGTTATTTATAAATACTCAATAAAATTTGTGTCTGATTTTAATGGTACAAATTTCGACAGGAAGTGTCTGCGGCCTAATATTATATGTATACTAGTAGTGAACCTAATTTTATAATTAGATTTCCTTATGTATCATAGAGGCAGGATTTCCTACACAGACTGGAGTACCTACCGTTTGACTATTTTGGACAGTGGATAATTTTTATGGATCTGTACCTAAAAGGTAAAACGGGACAATATTACTAAGCTTCCACTGTCTGTCTGTCACCAGGCTGTAAGTATATCATAAACCGTAATAGCTAGAAAGCTGAAATTTCCGTTGCCGCTATAACAACAATTAGTAAATATATAAACAAATATATAAAAATATGTATAATATATACACTAATTAAATAAAAAAATGAAAATATTAAGAGGGTTCACGATAAACGTGTTTTTTCGTATTTTTTAAAAATGATGGTACGGAACCATTCGTGGGCGAGTTCGACATGCACTTGGCCGGTTTTTTCTTATAATCATCACATTTCGGGAATCAGATCTATCTAATCAATAACAACACACACGTTTATCTCAATCCTTTATTATCTTATATATAAATGAAAATCAATTGCTGTTCGTTAGTCTCGCTAAAACTCGAGAACGGCTGAACCGTTTGGCTAATTTTGGTTTTGAATTAATTGTTGAAGTCAAGGGAAGGTTTAAAAGGTGATAAAATATAGGAAAGAAAAATAAGAGTAGTTAAAAAGGCAGAACAACGATTGCCGGCTCAGCTAGTACACAATAGAATAACACAAAACAATACAGTAAATGAAATTTAGAAAAAGATACAAAAGTCGAGCTTATCACTAAATAATTATTAACATAGTAAAACTGCAGCAACCAACTTCCTATTTTCTATATTTCTGTAACCCTGCACCAGATCTTCACCAAATTAAAATGGAATCACACAAGAAGTATATCCTCCCAAACAAAAAAAATCGAAATCAGTTTATAAATGGCGGAGTTCTGAGGTAACAACATAAAAAAATCATATAGCCGAATTGATAACCTTCTTTTAGGAGTTAATTGAAAAAAGTGACTTCCTACAACCAACCCAGTAAAGTGAAATACTCAACTACATATTTTAACTCAAAGATTACAGTACCCGGCGATAAATATTGCACATCGACCTTTGGAAAGAGACAATCGGCTAATTTCGGCTTCGTAGAGCGTTATCTCTGTCGCACAAAATACAAACAGTCCGGTACCTATTAGGAGCTGTTAAAACAAGTATGATTTGCTTCTTTTGATATTTTTATTCTTTGTATAAAATACACTAATTTTTCTATAAGTGATGGCTTTAGGTTGGGGTAAAATAAAATAAAAAAACATTTTTACATTATGTTTACGTATTTAATTATTTTGGAACATTACAGCTTTAGTGTACATAATAAACACCATTATACCTATTGCTAAAATGAGACATTGCAATAAAAATAATAATAATTATAATTCTCAATTACTTCCATTTCACTATCTGTGCTCTCAAAGAGGTCAATATCACTGTCACTATCAGCCGTATTTATTACTAATCTATCAGTGTAATTGTCTAAACTGTGTTGAATGCTTCTATATTCATTCTCACATTTGATTGCATGATCGCAAACCTTTTTCCACTCTTCAGCGCCGATCATGTTTACTTTTTCAGTCAATAATGTTTTTACTGTAGTTAAGTTCATACCCACATTTCTAGAGGCTACATAGCCTTTCAGTTGAGACCATATATTTTCAATTGGATTAAAATCCGGATGATATGGTGGCAATCGCAACACAGTGTGCCCATGTTCGGCAAGTATTTTGTCCACAGAAAACTCTGTATACCTCTCCTTGTGCTGACATATAATAGCGTAAATCTGGGTTTTTGTTAATTTTGGATCAACTGGAATTTCATGTCTGTTTAACCAGTTGATCATTTCCCGTTTAATGGTGTTTGAGTTGGGGGGTCTCTCAACATACTTGTTGTGATAGGGTGCGTTGTCGATAACTAGAACAGAATCACTGGGTATATTTGGGATTAATTGGTTAACCAGCCATTTCTCATAGTTATCGTTATTCATTTCATTGTGATAGTCACCTGTAGTGTCCGTGGATTTATACGTTAAAAAAGCACCGGGTACAAAGCCTTTTTCATTTCCCGCATGAACTATTATCAAACGTTGACCTTTTGAAATTGGCTTTTTTACTCCTTTTTTCTTATCGTCACTCCAAGATTTCCCTTTAGTGTGGGATGCATGTATATATGACTCATCCATGTAGACGATATTTTTTCCTGTTTCGCGAAATTTGCGTATTTTATCAAGGTATTCCATTCGTTTGAGACTAACGTCGTGCTTTTCCATTAGAATTTTTCGATTATCTTCCATTTTAGTGAACTGAAATCCCATGTCATGAAGTATTTTTCTCAATGTTTTTTCAGACCCATTGTAATTAATAGCTTCAGATAACTTAGCTTTTAATGATTTTATTGTTGGCAGTTCATTAAATCGTAAGTGAAAATCATACACCATTCTTCGAACAACATCGTAATCAAAATCGTCCATATCCAAACGAAATTGCTTTTTTGGTCTCCCTTTTTTTGGAGTGCTGAACTTAATTTCAGTCGAATGTGTTTCAGTACTGACTTCGTTTAATATATTGTTCAAAGTTCTTCTTGAAATTCCAGTGGCATTTGCAACTCGCTCTTGAATCTTCTTAAAATAACAACTTACATTTTCATCTACTTTTTTTTTAAATCTAGCAGCTTCGCTTACAAAGTATTTATAAACATTGTAGATAATTTCACGTGACTGACCTCGTAAAGGTTTCCCTCTTTTTCCGAAAGATGCCATATTACAACTTTAAATTATTTAAATTTGTGGGTGTTATCAACTCTAAATATATATTTTTTTCGGGACGCGACTGCACTCTATCGTACTTGAACAACGACTGACTAATAGTCGTGTGTAGTTCGCGAATGAATCCTTCAATTGGACTACTTCAGTTGCGTTTAGTTCACCCTTCACTAGTTCAGTTTCAATTTATCTATATCTCTAGTTCGCGTAGTTCACCGCGAACGAAACGATTACGAGAGTCGAAGATTGCCGATCACGCGCCGATGGGAGTGACGTAGCAGACACAATCTCGGCCCGGCTGATCTTGATACCGGTTAACTATATCACTCGTACTAAAATGAATTCTTTAATTATAAGCGTTCATTGCCTATTGCGCATGAAGGCAGTTTTGATCTTCAATTAGTATAAATGCAATGCATAAAATGTCATAATGTTTGTTTGAATTTATCAAAAATCAAAAATTACTGTGAAAATAAAAGTTTAGAAAAATCAGCTTAAAGTTAAGCCCATAAGAAACATTTTGCTGTATTCGGCAATTGTAAACACTATTTTAGTAAGAACTTTTAATCTTTCATTAGTAAAAGTACAAATAAAAAAACGAAAAAATAGTACAAATAAAAAATATACTTTATTTTAAAATTGTTTTACTATCGCTTCAACGTTTATCTCGTTCGCAAAAATCTTAAGACTCATTACACACTACTTAGTTCGATTAACAAACGAAGGAAAATCAATGTACTGAGAAATGATAGCGACTCAAGCCATTGGACTAGATGAACTACTGAAGTAAAAGAGTGATATACTTCGCAGTGATCAAAAGATATGTTCATATCTTTTCAATTCAGTGACACATTCCGCGCACCTCTACTGACTAAACGTCACATAGGTAGTGTGGGACAGAGATAACGCCTTACGAAGCCGAAATTATCCGATTGTCTCTTTCCAAAGTTCGATGTGCAATATTTATCGCCGGGTACTGTACGTTATACTGAACATATTTAAAAACATATATTGTAACTCTAATGTATTTCAGTAACACAATTGTAAGTATTGTTAAATTCATCAGTGTAAGGTATCTACAAAAAACCGGTTGAGTGGGAGTCGGACTCGTGGACGAAGGGTTCCGTACTATCATATCAATAAAATACGAAAAAAACACGTTTATTGTAACCCTTAATATTTTTTTTATTTATAGTATTTGTTGTTATAGCGGCAATGGAAATACATAATTTGTGAAAATTTCAGCTTTTTAGCTATAACGGTTTATGAGATACAGTTTGGTGACAGACAGACAGACGGACAGACAGACAGCGGAGGCTTAGTAATAGGGTTCCGTTATACCTATTAGGTAAGGAACCCTAAAAAAGGGAAAAATAGAGTACTACATATTGTGAAACTAAGTATAATTTAAAATGTGTGACGCAAATACGTATATACTTATAAATGTAAATACTTATAATGTATCATAAGATCCGTAAAAAAATTAATAACAGATAACATAATATAACAATGTGAAATAGACAAGTAATAATTCCTTAGTTTGCTTTTGAAAGAGTTTATTTATTGACTCATGCGAAGAAACAATAATTATGAGATGGAAAACGGAGAAAATTGCCGACATTGGGTCTAAGTAGAATCAGAAGGGTGTATGTAATTAAATGAATCACGTAAGTAGAGCGGAAAAAGTTTGTACAGGAGTCTATATATGTACAGTTAAAAAAAATAACACTAAAATAATTCTTTATAATATTATTTTAGATACATCCTTTTCAAGAAACGGTCAAAAACATATCGCGGGTAATAAATCTCTATAAATATAGACCATAAAACTTTTCGACCTATATTGAATTATGTATGTTATTGGTGCCAGCTTGCTAGATTAGCGGTTCTTCCATTTGCCATGTTGCTCCAAATTTCACAGTTCAATAAAACATCCAAGCCTTCCTTGTCTAGTTTCCATGAACTTGCACACATAGTAACTAGATACGCGTAAAAATAGATATCGCTACATTGATGTAAAAATAACATGCTCTACCCAGTTGGTATATTTCTATGTATGACTGGTGTGTAATACTCATATATAAATACTAACTACAACTAAACTAACCATATTGTTTTTATCTTAAAACAGGACAGTATATTGATGTAATATGATGTAAAACTACACAAGCAATATATAAAAATTTAGAAAATTTAAAAGAGCATGCATTATAACGCTCGTTTTAAAAAAATATTTAATAATTTATTGACGAATTAATTTTCTACAGATCAATCATTTCAATAATATTTAATTAAATATTGTAGTGAGTTATCTATCTACATAAATACTTTAGCATTTTTTTTGTATTTCATTCATTATAATTAAACGATAATCAGTTAGTAATTTTCAATTTGAAACATATTGAAGCTGATAATAAATAGAAGCGATACGTTAAGCATTTTGAGCACAATCGTGGCATATGCTATGGCTATACATACAGACATACGGACTGATTACACTTGACAAATATTTTTTATGTATTAAATGTGTTTATAAAAGCTACTGAGACTTAGATTTTCAAAGCATTAACAACAAATTAGCCTAATCCATGTATCGAACGCGAGGCCAAACTTCTGGATACTTTATATTGCTATAGCTGTGTTATTGTTGTATTAATGAAATGTGAATAGGTAGCGTCACCGGGTTCGTCCCAAAAGTCCGGTGACACAGTAACACCCATAATGTCAACTTTAATAGCCATTTAGAAAAAAAAAATAGATAAAGTTTAAGTCCAAAAAAATGCTCAACCTTATCATGTTGGGAATAGAGCACACCGCTTGTGCAGCGAGCAATAATAACGTTTTCTGCTGGTGTTAGTTCTATATTTTCATAAGGAGAGCCTAAATCAGACATCAATATTGTTAGGTCTATCAAAAGTATTACAAAATGTTGAAACGATTGATTTCCCTATTGCAAATTAAACATTTTAGTACGATTTGTGTTTCGTGGGCTCACCTCTAATCAAATATTCGTTAAATTTGTATACAATTATATGTAATTTATAACTTCATGTGCTGAACAACAGTGACTATATATTTTTCGGAAAACGGGACATTTTCACGTCCTTGATATACACTTGAAACACTAAGACAGAGAAACCGGGACAGTACCGTTTAGAACGGGACGTATGGTCACCTTAGCTATAACCCGCCAGCTTTGCTGTCTTTAAATTCACTTTATTACAAAAAAAAATCATATTTCACAAATTCATAAAAAATATTTTCACACAAATTCATATAAAATTATATAGCCTATCATTTACGCTAGCACGTGTTTTCATATTTAATTTTATCAATTTTCATCAAGCTTTTGTAAGTTGTTATTGAGTTATAATGGGACACTGAAACAGGTAAACACAAAAATCATATAGCCTTTGTATTTGTGTTCTCATTGTATACAAATTTTCATTCCGATTTATCAAACCGTTTTTGATTTATAACGGAACATACAGACAGACAACAAAACATTTTTTAAAACGGTGAAATTGATGTTAGTGAGTCATAAAATTAACAAAAAAATGTAAGTACAGATAGACGCTACGGATTTGTATATAAGTGTAGAGTAATAAACTTCGCCTCGTAACTTGTTGCGTGGTTGAAGTTTTTTGAAATAGTCTACTCGACAAGTTGAAAATGGTCTAAAATAGAGATACTGCTCTTAAAATTATATGCGATAGCTCATTGGATGTTGCCTAGAAGAATGTGCTAAAAGCGTGTATTAGCACATAAAAAATTGCAAAAGTTATTAACAATTAAAGATAAAAAAATGACATTTCGTTTTTTGGCAATATTTCATAAACAATTAATATTTAAGAAATTTCAAAAAAAGATTCGAAAAGAGGAAAAAAATTCCAATAAAAAATTCTCAGGTATTAAAATTCATCTCCATTATTTATAATTTTAGTTTAACGCTGAAAATGGGTCTTTTCTGCCGTTCTGACCGGCAGATCGTAAGAGGCGAGCGATTGGCTATACGAGTCACTACCATCGTGGCTACTAGCTAGTAGTGTTGTGCATTGTCTCGTTCGAGTCTGCTATCACCGCCTTACCTATTCCTACCGCAATAGCGTCAGTGCTTATCACCGTCTTATTCTGATTTGGAGGGTAAGTGACATAGAAATACATATATAAATACTGTAACATACATAATAAACACCCAAACTCAGAAATACAAACTATGCTCGTCACACAAATGAATGTTCCTGTCGGGAATCAAACCCGAGCCCCCATCGATTCGTAGTTAGATTCGCTAACCACTCGACCAAAGAGGCGGTCTGTGCCTGTCCAGTAAGGGATGAACGTATTCTATGTATTTATATAACGATGACAGTTTGTTAATTTATATGACAGAAAGTTTGTTAATATATGAGAAGTAAACTTAACGACATAGTCAATCGACTAAAGTGAACATGATAAGAAATTCCTTTTATTAATTACCTATGTTAATGAATATTCGGTAACATGAAATTAAAATTACATTAGTCTCGCAAATGTAAATTTATACATTTTGCCGTGTTCTTTGGGTAATTCATGCGTGGTCATGTCTGCCATACGCAAGAGTCATAAATGATTAACGGAGATGTTTGTAATATCTTCGCAAGATTTTCGATTGATGGCCACGTATGTCGCCATAGCTACAGATCTAATCTTCAATGAATTTTAAACGCTCTTGCGTTTACTGTAGGATTAATTTTGAGGGAGAGTTATGGTTTTATGATTTTTAATGTGAAATTGCAACATAAATCAAAGTTGAGATAGTCCATCTCGATAAATATGTGAACTGTGTGTAATTTAACTCATAAACCCATACATCTAATATAAGTTAAATATATACTTGTTCTAAATAACATATCTATATATTTGATGAGGTAGGTAAAGAATCAGTTCGTACAATCGCGATAAGTTGGAAAGTTCCCCGTGTCGATGCCGAGCTCCTTTGAAGAATAGGTCAACTGCCGTTCTGCCAGGCAGGTCACTAACATCGTGGCTACTAGATGGTAGAGTTCTACATTGTCTCGCCCGGGTCTGGTACCACCGCCTTACCTATTCCTGCTGCAATAGCGTCAGGGCTTGTCACTGTTGTGTTCCGGGTTGGAGAGTAAGGCAGCCGGTAAATTTATGCATGTGGTATAAGACCTCGCCACAAGATAGCAACGCACCATTAAGTCAAGTGTTTCCTTAAGTCAAGTGGCTAAACATGGGCGCGAACATTCTTATCATCAAATCGTCTGAGTCAAACATCAGAATTAATAAATCTGAGATTCGAAACCAAAACCTCATGCGTCTACTCGAAGATCGGTATTGTCAGAAACGAGTAGAATAAGATGTAAAGATACTACCTTTTTAAATTGTTGCTAACTGGTTAGTTCCCTCACTCTTCTCAGTGTCGGTAAGAATACCCTATTTCTTAACTTGGTCTTTGTTCAATTAATATTTAAGGAGCGGCAGATTAAAGTTTATCACGAATTCTATAGAAACAATGCATTTCCGGACAAAGAGTAGTATAGTAGTAATAGTAATATCTGGATACTACCTGTATATCAATGCGGAAATTCATTCAAATACTCTACCTACTGCAGCGTAGGGAAGTACCAAAAATTAACTAGACTAATTTGCATCTTGTTTTAGTTTTCAAAGTCACAGGTCAACTCACAGCTCGTGCTTAATATATTCTTATTCACTTAATAACTTCTTACTTTATTCTCTACAAGTGGCATAAGTTAGCTTTTTGAAAAATTTATTGAAAATTGAAAAAAAATCTAAGAAAATCCTGATTACAAAAAGTCATTTAAATAATTCTTTTTGGGGATTACAAATAAATTTAGTTTTGACAGGACAACATCTATTAATTGACTAGTTTAAAAAGTACACAGGCTGCCACCAAAATTTTTTTTATATGGAAGAAAACGAAAAAAAACAGTAACAATTTTGACCCGATTCGGAATTAAAACCTACAATTTTATTTTAATTATAAAACATTTGTACGAGTTTCACATCACACTTTTCACATATTTTTTCAAATTATTTAAAGATTACCGGTTTCGTGTCTTAACGCATCATACAGCTAAGCAAGATACAATTTTATGATCAAAATTCAAGTAGTATGTACCAAGTGAAAAAGACGTTTATATGGAAACCGGACAACAAACGGCTACCATTCGTTGTTCGGTGTCGGTATAAACTTATGAAACCCACAGCAAATTTTAATTTGTTAAGAATATAAAGTACTTATCCTACATTTTGTTAAGAGCATGCGATCTTCCTAATTTCATACAAATCTATTTATAGTGTACGATTCAGTAATAAACATCTAAATCAATTCCAATCAAATCATTTTTTTATTATTTAAATCAATTACTTTTGTCAGGTTAACAATTTTATAGCTATTATCTCAAAACGTCCAAATATCTTCACGAACTTTCACATTTCAAATATAAGTAAAAATAACTTCAAGCGGATATTCATCTAAAACCAATCAATATAATTGGTGGTCTAAACTTGTTTTATAAAAATGTATTAATTCATTTGCAATAACAGTAAATAATCCCGCCCGCCCACGACATTTCAAATAGCACCAAAGACAGTGCAGTATTTCGTTTCTCCATTTCTCGACAATCAAGGACAGATTTATGTGTCCTTTGCAAATCCCACGCATTTCTCTTTTGTGATTATCACTTTAGATTTAATGTGTAAATATTGTTTTAAATTTGTAATTGTTAAGATTTATATATTTTATCAGATGTTGTCTCCGGCTTTGCTCGCGCGAATTCATTACATTGATGAGTTAAAATTTCAAAAAAGCTCGTCCGCTATGACGCTAACATTATAATAGTATTTGTAGACTGTGTGCCGTGTGGTTTCAAAATTGAAATTTAGGTTATTAAACAATTAGTTTTAAAAAAAATATTGTAAGGTTTCCGCCATTGTCACTCGTCCGAATTTCAACGCTCTATACAGCAGGAGCGTCTTTATCTATTTGTATTTTTCTTATATTATTAGATAGCAAAAAGTCGATGGCTCCCCCCTGGTAGAAATAACATCACCTATAGACATTAAAGATGGGTGCGTATGAATAATGCATCGCTATTCGGGTGGCGGAATGGTACCACATGTATAAGTTTAGCCAATAAAATTATGAATGTCACATTACCATCCTGCTGGTAATTATCTCCTCCCAAATAAAAAAAAATAACTCAAATCAGTAAATAAATGACCAAGTTCTAAGGCTATAGACAAATATACAGCCAAACTGAAAATCTCTTTTTACTTTGGAAATTGATTGAAAACAAAAGCAGTTACAAGTGTAGTTTTAACACTTACGTACTTACATATTATATAGGTACGATACTACGATTTCAGGTATTACTTTGGCGACGGTCGTGTTTTCCGAAAGATCTATATTATTTATACAGATGTGTAGAAAATATATACGTGTTATTGTCTGGCAATCGTCAGTCTAAATCATTAACCATCGTTCTTTTTTGTTAACAAGTTATTACGTTTTGTAACTATCTTCCAGAAGATAGTTACAAAACGTAATTTTCCGAACTGCTTGGCATAATAGCAGATGATCTATACTTTAAAGGGAAAGGGGAAAATGTTTCCCCGCTGCATTTTTTCGTAACGTCCCTTGGCTACAAAAATAAACGTTGGCACTTCATTTTTAGTACTTCGGAAATTCATTATCATTCTATATTCTACTTTTGTTAGTCTTCGAACACGGGCGCTTTTGAGTCTATCAGAGCACAAATTTAATCACCCATCAACGCGGCCAGCACACGTGCTTAGGATTGCCCCGCAAGCCTGCTGCCGCTAATGCAGCCTCGAAAGATACCGCGCCATCCAGGAATCACTCTCACTGCCACATTTAATTTACAATGAAGTGATGAGCGTGAAACTTCATTTCGGCGTTATGCCTGAGAGTGAAATTCAGAGGGAAATCCCTTCGGAACATTCCAGGTGAAAGATATGATAGAAGATTAAATAAGACATTACATATCATCTCAATAATTAACGTAACTATATATTTTAAGTTTTACATTAAAATGGTTTATAATAAACATAATATATTAGTATATACAACATCCATATATACCGTACAAAAACAATATAAAATTAGCAACTTTAAGGCTTTTCGACTTGTTTTAAGCGCCTTTTAAATACTTGTAAATGATAAAAAAATGCCTGAAATGAGTTTTTAAATATATCCGATAGCGTAATGCATATTTTATTGATGTGGGCGAACAAACAAGCACTAATGATGGTTAACGCAGAGCACCTGTCGTGCGCGAGATAACATCGACATCAATGGAAATCGGAAACTTGTAAAGAGTAGCTAACTACATTTACATGTTATTTTAAGCATAATTTAGGTATACTTTGCACTTCTGGATTTGCAACATAAAAATAAATGCTTTCCTGCCATTGATATAAAAAACCCAAGATACACAATCAGTGTGTCAAAAACGTCCTCCAAAAATGAGTGCACAATTTTAAATTGTGCACTCATTTCAAATAGAATCGCGTCGGCCGCGTCACTGTCAATTTTATTTATTTTCGTACATTGCTTTGTAAAAACAACTATAAGTCTTGCACTTAAGGTTGGATATGCAAAGACATATGTTTTTGCCGTATCTATAACTACTTAAAAGAAATTAGGGACACTTGAGTGTCAGTTTTGTTCGGGACTGTGCATCTAGGGTTTTTTATATCAATGTTTCCTGCTAACTTATCTGACTCATGTCTGTCTGTTTATATACCAAACTTACTTAGACCTGTCAGAGTAAACAAAATTTTATTCTGAGTATATGACTTTAGCCAGTTTCAGCCTGTCAAGGCTTATAGAAAAAGTGTCAAAATTATACAATGACGCCTTGACTTACAAATTAAAATGGCAGCATTGGAATATACCTATAATTAGTACTTCATGGGAATATATCTTAGTATCTATAGTGTCCTGGTAAAATCTTATTATTGCCATTTTATGATCTTACGTAACCTTGTTTGTCCAAGTTATCAGGAACATACCAATGTGATGCATTTTTATTATCATAACAAAATAAAAAAGGCAGTTACGAAGATTGCCGACTAATGTAAAATCTTTAATAATACCCTACGCTACCTAAAATGTACTAGTAAATTAATGAAATACAATACACAACCAAATGCATACTGTCGCCAGACGTTTGTGATCTAGCACTTCTCGCGACGAACGATCGAATTTTAGAGTACGAATTTTGCTTACATCACTATAGTAACTGCCACGCGAATCTGTGAGTGTCTGAACTAAAAATTGCTCAATCGACAAAACTTGTTTTCCTTAAAATATTATTTTAAATTTTGCACTTGTAGCGTTTCACAATTCACGAACTAATTATGTATTTATTTAAATAGCCAACCGGTTTCGCATTTTACTTCATCTTCAGGGCCATGGGCATACCCAGGTTCTGGCTGGGGATAGGGGGCTAGCGTAACATTTTAAGACTATATTTTTATTATATTATATTTTTATCTACAACAGTAGATAGTTGTAGAGAGGTAAACAAATTCCGGGGGGGGGGGGACAGCTGCCCTCCCTGCTCCCCCGTGGGTACGCCCATTAACAGGGCTAAAAAATTGAATTGTCATTACAATACAAATTCAAAATTTAAATATAAATTATGACGGAGTTTTACCAAGTGCCGACAATAAAGAGAAATATACTTAAACTAAAACTCAAACTATTTTCAAGATAGTAACAAGGCATTTAATAAGTTGGAGGAGTATTTTTGTACTGTATATAAGAATTTTAACGAATATTGCATCTCGTCGGTAACGCTCCTAATTTTATAACTACTGTTAAATCATTCTTGCTAAAATTTCATAATTATACGATTCTACTGAATATAAAAATTTTATGACAACTATATATAAATGAAATAACTATGTTCTATAAAAACAAAAAATTCTTTGAAATGTGTAGTAATTAGATGTTAACAGTATGCGGTGCCGGCGCCCGCGTCGCGGCGCGCCACAATTAATATGTTTTTCAAGATAATAATATTCTTTGCGTGTTGGATAACATGGCGCTCAGATATTTTTGGATATTTAATTTTATTTCGTCTGAAATTATAGTTTCTACCGCTTTCTACTACCGCCCAGCGTAGGCCCTAGCTGTACAAGATCTATTACACTGTACAATTACTCGGGCCGTGTGAAGGATGATGTAATAAGGAACAGACAGTGTTCCTGGTCAGAGCGATCGAGTGGCCCTGATCTTCCAAGTTTCCTACCGCTCCGCGCTCTGCCGATTTTACTCTTTTATTTACATACAATGTGCGATATTCTAAGCAGAAAATGAAATTATCATCACGCCTTTGCGGGGTAGGCAGAATAAACTGAATGTCTATAGGCTTTCCAGTTCACCGTGATTCACCGGTTTGTCGATTGGTGAGATAAGTGGTGATCCTCATCGCCGCATTTTACCGACGTTAATTTATCGACTATTTCTCGCGATCTATCCCAGGCATGGGAGTGCTCATACACCACTCCGAGCTGCTACTGAAATTGTAGATTTTCGAGAAAAACCTCAATAACGCTTTTGTTCGACCCGGGGATCGAACCTGGGATCTCATGATCTGAGTCAAACAGGCCTAGCCCCCTACCCCTAGACCTAGACCTACCAGAGGCAAAAATAAAATAATGGTTTAATATTTATAACGATTTTGATTTCATTATTAATAGTTATTACCTACCTGAGTTAAGTGTTTAGGTTATAAAAGTGATTTTAATGAATGAAAAATCATTTTTTAGTCACAAAGTGGGCGATTTCTAGTGTAGTGTAATAAGTAGTACCATAACTGGGAGAGAAAGCGCCTGATAAGGCCGAGAAAACGTGTCATGTAATAAGTGTCTAACGCCAGGACTAAGCAGGATTATTGTTCACGCCAGGACTAAGCAAGATTTTTGTTCGACGCTTTCACCATTTACACAATGCTAGTGTGTCCTACCCGCCATTAAGCCTAGTGCTTCTCAAAAAGTGCCTGTTTTTTTTAATCTGCTTTAAATTATTTTTCTGATTCGGCATTTTACTGCCAATTGACCCCAAAAGCGACCGCTCTTCACGCTCTACCTCTGGGCCGGCGTTGCCAGCGCCTTTCCTATTCTTGCCGCAATAGTCAGTTCGTTACTATCGTATTCCGCCTTTGACGGTATAAGGCAGGTAACTTATTCACGTTGCAATAAATTCTTCATTTCGTAATTTCTTCCACAACAGAGTTACTTTTTTTTTCGGAATGGCTTAATTACTGCTAGCCTTATGGGCTGTTACAGCTTCACCGGTTGCGGGGGCGAGCAGAGTGCTCAGCCAGAATTTATAGGTGTAGGGCTGTACGCCCTCCGCCCTAAGGGTGTCTCCTGCGAGACCGAACCTCGGCTTAGGGTGGGGTCGTGATTTGTGATGAGAGGGCTAGTGGCATTGTTTTGTCCGTCGCGTCGGCCGAACCTTGCCCTTGGGCTCGGTTCGCCGAAGGGCGAAACAGGGGTCCTCGTCGTCACGAATGTAAGTGTGTAATGTTATCGTGTAAACCATTGGCCAGAGTTATCGGGCCATCGGGATCGGAACAGAGTTACAAGACGTTACAGCTTGCAGGGAACGGTGACTAATGAGATTTAGACTGACAAATACTAAGGGGCCATCCATAAATTATGTCACACGTAAGGGGGAGGGAGGGGGTCGACGAAGTGTGACAAGGAGTAGAGAGAGATTATATTTAAAAAAATGAGATGTCACAAAATTTGGGAATTTTGTGACATCTCATTTTTTTAAATATAATACCCGTATAAATAAAAAATAATCTAAGATCCTTATTCCAATGTAAAATTGTAAAATCATCACACTAGGGAGGAGGGGGTCTCATAAATGTGACCAGCTGTGACAAGGACGGGGGAGGGGTCAAAAAGTAATGAAACTCTTGTGGCGTAATTTATGGATGACCCCTAACCCGGAAATATTAATCTATATAGACGTCTATATTTTCTACATATTATAAATTTATCGGAAAACACGAACATTGCCGAAGTTAATACCTGACATCGTAGTACCTACCGTATACATATATTACACTTCTGGTCTTATTTATCATACTACATATTATGTTAATAATACGTGTCGAGTATTGATGGTATTTAAATGTTAATAAGTGAGATATGCGTTTTACTTCGATGTTATTTATTCACCTACTCGATAGTTCTACAATAAGATGCGTCATTATTAAAGGAATGTACCTGAAAAAGGAGGATAGTGTTTTACCTGTATATATCTATTTAGGTTTGTATATTATATAGTCATATTTTTCTCCAAGTTTCTGGAATAACTTGAGATAAGGAACTCCCTTCCATAAAAAACGTGCACACAAACGCTACATTGTTACAGCGGACTCGAAGGACTGCTTCGTTCGCTTTTTTAAGTAGGGGGCCATTCAAGTATTACGTAAGCAGATTGTTTACAATTAATGATTCCCCCGTCCCCCATGTCAGCAAAAGTAAGCAAATCACTTACCCCCTCCCCCTTGCTTACGTTAACATTTGTAAATTTATTTTTTAATCTGTTCCTCAGATTTGTGATTAATTCATGAGTTTTGGTTAGTCACAGTAGGTAAGATAAAAGAGTTTAAAAGCAGTAAATATATAAAAAATTCGAAAAGTAAAAAAATGAATTTTCCTCACGTAATCACCGTCTGAAATAAGCAAAGGAAAGAGCCCCCCCCCCTTTCTCCCTTGTCATCAAATATAAGCAAAGTGAAGGCCCCCCCGCCCCCCTTTAGTGCTTACCTAATACTTGAATGGCCCCTAGCTAGAGATTATTACTGGAAGGTAATCATTTCATAGTTTCACCTTAATCTATACTAGCATTATAAATGCGAAAGTCTGTTACACTTTTACGGCAAAACTGCCAAACCTATTGTAATGAAATTTGGCAAGGAGATAGTAGAGAACCGGGCTCAAAACTAGCTACTTTGTTTTTAAAAATGAACCCTTAAAGGTCTAAATTGGGGGTGAAACTTTTTGCGAAAGATTATACCAATGACATTTTACTTCTTCCGGGCAATGCTCCGCGGGCCAGCTAGTGTAGTTAATAAAAACGGCCTCGTTACAAACTTAAATTCAATAGGTATAAAAATTAAGTAAATTTATGAATACGACATTTTTATCGTTAACATTTGAATATCGTTTGGAATTTAGATATAAATGACAAAATTATCATATAAAGCCAGGAATTGATCCACCTCTAGCAGTTGACCTTTGACAGACACGCTAGGACGACGCACACACCTCAATTGCGTTGTTGGCAAATCCGCATTAGAATTGCTATTAAGTAGCATGTATTTGATTTTTAATTAGTTTTAAATTAAAATAAAAAAAACTAACACTTTTCCACGTGTGTATTTCGGCCCCTTTTTGAATTTTTCATCTGCCTTATTATGCTAGGCCCTTTGTTAAAGATAAAAGATTGGCCAAACGTGGCACTATTACCATGATTACCTACTAGGTGGTATGGTTTTACAACGTTTCACCTGGTTTTGTAAGATGACTTCACCTGTATATGTCACAATTTGAGAACTGATAAGTACAGTAGATGGTACAGATAGATATGTGGCAACACCTGCCTGCAGCACGAGTAGCAACGCACCATTAACGTCTTTGGTGTCTACAGGTGATGGTTATCTCTTTCACGCAGTTTGCTATCATATTATTTAAACGCAATAAAAGAAGTTTTCTTTTCTATATTTTTAGACTAAGATAGCAGACAAATAGATGGCTTTTCTGATGAGAAGAGAAACTATCGCCTATAAACACCAAAGATGTTAATAGTGCGTTGCTATCCAAGTAGCGTAATATCAATGCCGCATGCATATGTCTACCGCCTACCTTACCCTCTATACCGAAATATGACAATTTTCGACAGGAATAGGTAAGACGGTGGTATTATATACCAGCGCGCGTTGTTGCACAACTCTACCACCTATAGTAATCACATTATTGTTGATCCCTCGGCCGCACCTGCGTGAAACGTCAAGATATTAGCGTGCTAAAACCCGTTAACGTACGGCCAACCACGCAATAAGGTACACGATATACCTGATAATAGTCGGTCAATCTGCATGTAATGCGTTATAGCGCGAAGCTTTGTGACAATAGACATATAAGTGCGGCCCCAGCATGAGTGACATACGCTACAATTTATCTTAATTTTCTGGGAGTGGAGCCTTCGTGGGTTATAACACAGGAGAAGGCTATATGTGAACCTTTTATTTCAACCCTTTAAAGGATTAATTTCAAAAATTCTTTCTTAAATGACTCTTGTACGAGTAATATAAAATTAATAACCTGTCAACCTGTCATATATATATATATATATATATATATATATATATATATATATATATATATATATATATATATATATATATATATAGTGCCCGGCTAGCGATAGGCTTGCCACCTATTACATTTGTGGGACCAAGTATCTTCGGCTAATCGTGGGTACACTTGTTGTACCTCTGCCTATCCTTTCGGGGATATGGGCGTGAAGATACATATTTATTGTCATTATTATTACTTAAAGGGTTTATAGTCATGACCAGCTGGCAGAGCACGTGCTAAAGTAGTAAAGTTTCGCGCGATCAAAAAAATAATACAAGAGATTTACATTTTTATTACACTTTTTATAATACGGCAAACCAGTCGCTTTCAATCAAAATAAATATGTTAATATTCAATCTTACTATTTTATTCAATAGATCAAGGTTGGTAATAATGAATGTAATATACAGAGAATTGTTATATTTAGATTCCACCAAAGATGAAAATACTATCTCGTTTGTCTAGTGGTCAAACGGTTTGACCAAACTTTGATGCTCAGGTCATTTATTTCTCGGATGCCTTTGTCTTCATAAGATAGCAAACAAACAGATAGCTCTTTTGATGGAAAGAGACTACCATCGTTTATAGACACCAAAGATGTTGATGGTGCGTTGCTGTCTTTGTGACGAGGCCGTAATACCACATAAGTTTGCTGGCTACCTTACCCTCGAATGGGAACACGACAGTGACAAGCTCTGACCCTATTACTGCAGAAATAGTTAAGGCTATGGTAGCAGACCCAGGCGAGACAATGCACAGCTTTACCACCTAGTAGCCACGATGGCAGTGACTCGCGTAGCCAATGTGTCGCCTCTTATGAGCTACCTAAGAGAACGAAAGATGGTCTATTCTTCATATTTTTTTGGTATTGGGTAAAAAGTTGTTTTTAAATCTCTTATTCAGTTACACGTAATGTACCATTTTCAGTATAAGTATTTGGTTATATTTTTGCCTTATACGAACAACCTGGCGGAAAGGCAAATGGCGTATGTATCTGTGTATACATATGTTTGTGTTTACACATATACATACGCCATTTAGTATGTCTTTTTGGTCACAACATATTTGGAGAAAAAATCTAAGTAGCTGAGCATATGGAGGTGGTAGAGTTTTAAATACAGGTTTAATGTAAACAAATAGCACGTGGAATCGCCAATATTTAAGCACACATTCCTCGTACAAACTACAACGGTAGAACCCACATTTTTCGGTAAACATATTATTAGCATTCTTATCAACAATACTAGTATAGACAAGAATTTATCCAAATACGCTTTTGACATACGAAATATCTATTTGTATATGCATTTCCGTAGTAATATTGAATAAGAAAGTCTGACGCTTTTATGACTAAGCCGCTGAAACGATTTTAATGAAATTTCGTATAGAGATAGTTGTAGTTTATTAAATATATTTCAGTATTTATATATGCATTTCTATGTATTATTGTCGTTGACAAACACCCATATCACAAGCAAATAATTTGTTTACATTAGGGTTAGATCAATTTGAGTAATTTAAAACTAGTAAAAAAACTACAAAGGTGAGCTCATCTTTGTATGAGATATTTTCCAGCAAACCTAATTAAAATGCGTGAAAGAAATGTAGAATATAAAATAGAATATAATACAGATTATTAATTTAGATTTATATAAAAAATTAATGAATATACAAAAACCGGCCAAGTGCGAGTCGGACTCGCGCAAGAAGGGTTCCGTACCGTCATAGTAAAAATAAATCGAAAAAACAGGTTTATTGTATGGGGGTCCCCATTATATTTTAATTTTTTATTTTTAGTATTTGTTGTTATAGCGGCACCGGAAATAAATAATTTGTGAAAATTTCAGCTTTTTAGCTATCACGGTTTATGAGATACAGCCTGGTGACAGACAGACAGAGGAGGGTTAATAATAGGGTTCCGTTTTGCCTTTTAGGTACGGGAAGTAAATAGCTGTTATAATGAATTTTTTATCAATAATACTAGTACAGATTAAAATTTATCCGAATACGCTTTTGAGAAATATTCGAAGTACCTGTATTGGGAATTTTGATGAAAAATATATGCAAACTCATTGACATAGAAACGTAATCATTTATATAATTAGACTCCTAGTTTTTTTATATCGATAGGGAAGCGCTTGACCACGATCTCGCCACGTGAGAAAAAAAAATAACATTCCCACTTTACTTGTAGGCGAACTACTCAGAAAAAAGAAATTTTAAGATTAAATGTAAAAACTTTGTCGCCGTAACTAATGTGTATATTCTGTGCCAAATTACAGCTTTCTAGTACTAAGGATCTTTGAGCTATCGCGCGGATGGACAGACGAACGAACATAACGAAACTATAAGGGTTTCTAATTTACTTTGGAACACTAAAAAAAGACTTAGAGGTTAGCCTATTTAGCTCAGGCGAAAGAGAGTTCTATTGAGGGTTTTCGTGGTTATCCTCGAAAATTTAAATCTAAGTGGCAGCTCGGGGACTGGTAGTGATATTACAATCTAGCTAATGTTAGTTCATTATATCTACCTCCGAAGGAACCGGCATCATCATATTTATCTATATGCATATTTTGAAAGTTTCCTGCAAAGTAGCAAAATAAGATACGAACAGAAGTGATTACAAATTCTAGCTACAATATACAGCGCGTTTATTAAGTTGCGAACCTAATTTCATAATTTCACGCCCTGATGTAATTATTTAAAGGCGTCATAAAACTTATTACCAATACTTCACAGTGATTTACGCGTAATAAACCTCATTTTCTTCCCAGAATAGTTTCATTTGGATGCGTAACCCTCTGTCTGTTGTGCTCTATGTAAATGTTATCGTTGCATTGAACTATTCTCTTTCATGCGAATATAATCTGGACGCATTTAATGTGTATTCTATTCTGATAATTCTCATATTATGCTTCGTTGATTTAACTATACGTTGAGTACAGCTAGCATAAAAGATAAATGAACCATTCAGCTAATGTAATAACTTTCAATTTTGTGCCTGAGGATGTTTCCATTGCAATGTTCGTTGATTGTTGTCCTTTTGTTTATACCGCTTGTACGCCTTAAAGCGCATAGTGAAGGAGAGAGGATTATTATAGCGCTGGAGAGTTTATTTCATTTGTTGTTTCATTGTTGTTGTTCATTTCATGCTTTTCTCATTTCAGTTGCAGTAGTCGCACAACAAAATGTTGGGAAAGCTTAAAATAATATTGTCTTACCTTAATTTTTAAGTTATTAATTTATGTGTATACGGTAACGCCTGCAAGACTGTTGATGATGATGATTAGGATGCGTTAAATGCGAAAATGTGAAACCGGTTGGTGTCAATAAATAGAAACTAAGAAAAATATTACAAGTTTCACTTGGTTTTTATTTTATTGCGTCTTACCAAGTACCAACGATATTCAGTGTTGGAAGTAACGCCTGAATTTATAAAGTTATTAAATTATTTTTAATGCATAAGACAGGTTATTTTTAATGTTATTTTTAATAATTATTTTTAATGCTACTAGGTGGTAGAGTTCTGCATTGTCTCGCCCGGGTCTGGTACCACCGCCTTACCTATTCCTGCCGCAATAGCGTCAGTGCTTGTCGCTGTCGTGTTCCGGTTTTGAGGGTGAGGTAGCCGGTAAACTTATGCATGTGGCATTAGACCTCGCCACAAGATAGCAACGCACCATTAACATCTTTGGTGTCTATAGGCGATGGTTGACTCTTTCCATCAGGAGACCCATCTGCTTGTTTGCTATCTTATGATATAAAAAAAAAAAAAAAAAAAGCAAAAAATCATACGAGGCTAGTGACAGTTGGAAAAAAACATTTATGAACATAAAATAAAAGAATCAATCGTTAGCTTTTACACTCCTATTATGGAGGAATGAATATGTAAGGTGGTGGTGCCATATGGGATAGTCGTAGAAGAGTCTCGAATGACAAAACATGAATAACATCTTTTGAGTCTATCGCTATGTATATCTCTTTCCGTCAGGAATATTCTATTTTGAACGTCTAGGTTGATGAGTTCTGCAAAGTCTAGGGTCACTTGAATTATTCCTGCCACAAAAGCATTGGCGCTCGTTCCGTGTACCAGTTAGGAGGGTAATATAGGCGGTAAACTTATGCATTTATTATTCCATACGGACCACACGAATATTGTTTATTGTATGGTGTATATTGGTGATACTTGTTTCAGATCAGATTGTTTGCAATAACTATAATATAATAAATACAAAAAAAGATTAAAGCTCTCTGCTTTATCATGTGTAAATCTGGTCAGCGTGTGGAGATATTAAAATTAGTAGAAAAAAAAACTTTTGAGTCAATCAGAATATGTAATTATTTGAATGATCTTTACATGTAGACTGTACTTTATTGGCATGCGATCTTAAATCACTATTCCTCGAAATCCGTAGACACGGCCGATGGAAACTACTTTAGAAAGCAGTGTCATCACAATCATACATGCTACTAGGGTTTCATTGAAGCCTGCATATTGTTGAATACGATGTCATTTAAGTCTTAAGCAGGTTTCGTAGACTTTACCGTTATCGTTAGGTTTTACCGTTGAATGTCACTATTGTGTTTGAAGCACGCTTAGTTGTGAATGGTTTTATCAAATGTTATATAACATTTAAAATATTGACTGATAAGCACATTGCAGTATATTACGTCAAGTGAATCATACTTGCGTACGTGATGCATATCTAGTAACGACTGCAGTTTTCTTTGTATATTTTTAGGAATAGATATGTGCATCGACATCATATGACATGTGATTATTATATTTATTATACACACACACACATACACACACACACACATATATATATATATATATATATATATATATATATATATATATATATATATATATATATATATATGTATATATATATATATATATATATAATATACATATATATAATATATATAATATACATATATACATATATAAATTTTTGCAATTGTTCCGTAAGACCTTTCTTGTGCGCTCCCGTTACTACAATGGTTCTACAAGTGCAAGGGAAACTGGTAGAAAATGTCTGTGTTGTACATTTTGTGCAATAAAGAGTTTAAAATAAATAAAAATAAATAAATAAGAGGACCATCGGTTATAGATGCCAAAGATGTTAATGTTGCGTTGCTATCCGTGTGGCAGAATGGCAATGCCACATGCATAAGTCTACCGGTTACACTCCTAACCGGAGCACGACAATGACAGGCATTGACGCTATTGCGGTAGGAATAGAAAGACCCGGGCGAGATAATGCAGAACTCTACCACCCAGTAGTCGCGGTGGTAGTGACAAGTATGGTCTTCTAGGACCTGCCTGGCAGAAAGGCAATTAGTCTATTTTTTAAAGGAGTCCATTTAGTTTGAAATGTAAACTGGCAACATTCTTCACTTTATTGTGACTTTATGTCGTCTAGCCAATGACCACAAAATTATAAAGGATATAACATTTATTGATAAACATGTTTGATCTTTATTTTAACTTGCTGCTCATCCTGTCGTTTTTATTTGTATGTTTTTATGACAGTTGACACTTGAAAGACATATTTAAAATCATAGCTCAGTGTCAGACTTGTTACGACGTCTTTTATTTTAATTTTCTTTTAAAATTTCCTTACACTTCACATGAAAAAAAGATTGAAATCTTATTGAAATACAGTGCAATAAAACGTGTTATTGTAATCACAGACCATCACACCTGCACCTTAAGTTTAATTAATAGCATTTTAAATATACGAGTACACTATCAATAATGTGTCCAGTACAATAATGCATTCAGGGTGTTGATGGGACTACCTCGTTTCTGTAGGTAGTCCATCAGGGATGTTCGCAACAGCGCGTGTCGATTGTTTTCATACTACGATGCGCAAAAGATGTGTGTCCCTGGTACGCAGATTGCGAGGGGCCACCAACACCATCCTGAATTTAATCGTAAGCAGTTTAGACTGCAGGGATGTGGGTCATTGCGGTGCGATTTCCAATGGGATGGCGCAGCAATGATTCACATCACAAACTATTAGTAATAAGTACTAACATAGTAATTAAGTTTATGTGTATACTAACAAATATGAGTCTGGTTACTTGAAATAAATGTTTATTGTTATTACTATTATTATAAAATGTGTTGGTCCCGGGCTCCTTTAAAGAATAGCTCCGTTCTGTCAGGCAGGTCGTAAAAGGCGACCGATTGGCTATGCGAGTCACTAGCATCGTGCCTTCTAGTGTAATGGGTTTAGAAGAATTTATAGAAATAAATAAAGATGTTTTTTGTAAAACTTAATTGTATATTTCGAGAGTTATTAACTGTTATAGCGCAATAGGGCGCGATATAGGACTAGATTCAAAAATTTAGCTTTTTTTAGCTAAATCTCGAAGTCTCTCAAAAAAAACGTGAGTGGAAAAAATACCAAAGGCGCGATGGGGACGGTCTTGTAACTTAGCTGGGGCTCGTAGAGTAGGTGGTTTCCCGTACTTGGCGTCTCTGGCGCCAGAGCAACGACGACACGCCACCAGCTTCGAACAAACCCCGGTCAACTAGCGAGCGCCGCTGTAGTTAAAGTTCATCATTTAAAAGTTAGTGTGATGTCTCACGGACTATAATATATAATCTGTCGTAAATCTGTACGCCCGTCTATGAGTAGTAGACGCGCAGAGTAAATTACTACGTGAAGCGTGTGCTCGTTATATAGTCAAAAACTGAAAAATCTACGTAATGTTTTAAAGTACAATAATTATTATAGGCAAAGTATGAATATTTTTTTTACTTTTATGGCGTGATATTGTTAAGTATGTATATAAAAAAGGCTCTACTAAGCGAAAAAGTTTTACGATAATTATTTAAACATTTTTTTTCATTTACAATTAAGACGGAAGTACGAGAAAATTTTGTTAGTTAACAATCGTTCAACTTGTTGAAAAATTAATTTTAAGTAAAATTTCCAACGGAAATAAAATATTTATAGTATTCAAAATACATCATAATTTTTGCAAATTTTGAAAAGAATATTCAATACCTTAAATAAATTGATTTATGTGTCGTACTCGCTTTTGAGACCGTGCGAGCAACCTAAAAATTTCGTGCGGAGACCTATTTTCAGCGTTAAATTAAAATTGTAAATAATAGATATAGAGTTCCAAGATCTAAAAGATTTTTCTTGAAAATTTACTCCTCTTTCGGAATCTTTTTTTAAATATTAATACTTTATGAAATATTGGCAAAAAACGAAATTCCATTTTTTTCATCTTTAATTGTTTATAACTTTGCAATTTTTTATGTGCTAATTAATACACACTTTTAGCACATTTTTCTAGGCGTCATTCCGGATCCAATGAGCTATGGCACATAATTTTAAGAGCAGTATCTCTATTTTAGACGATTTTCAACTTGTCGAGCAGACTAATAGATGCGTACGCTATTGCCCCGCGATTGTCCGTGACAAACTTCGGCTTAACGAAGCGTACCCACTCTATCCGCCCTACGAGAAACAACTATAACATATTTCAGACTAAAAGAAATTAGATGACCTATCTTTAGCATAATCACGTGTATATACAAAGATAGGAATTGTGTACAGATAAGAATTTTCATCGAGATCAATCAAGACGTGCTTGAGTTATTACGGAACATACAAAGGGATAGACAAAGAATCATCACGCTCAGTTCCCTTGCGGAGTACGCAGAGTGAACCAAACATTCCAGTTCAGCATGATTAGAAGTATGTTTGAATTATACCTTAATTATTGGAAAAATAATTTAAAAACTAGCCGCAGTGAGAACTCGATTTTAATAATTAATAATCCATGTTATAACTAGTGATATCACTTTCGTTCTTATGACGTTTGATATTTGATAGACGGTGACATAAAACACAGGCCAGATCATCATACAGAGCGCCATTACTATGCTAATCAATACATTAACGTGCTCGTTTAGTTTTTGTTAATCTGCAAATTGTATCGCAATCACTCGCAATATATGTGATCTTCCACGAGCGGTGTGCTTAGGGTTGCCAACCCTTATAGACACCAAAGATGGTGCGTTGTTATCCTTGTGGCAGGGTGTTAATGCCACATGCATAAGTTTATCGGCTACCTTACCCTCCAAACCGGATACGACGGTGACAAACGTTGATGCTATTGCGGCAGGAAAAGATAAGGCGGTGGTACCAAAACCCTAGTCACGATAGTAGTGAGTTTTGGCTCAAATGACCCCTTTTCTAAATTGATTTTAAAATTTGAAATAACTATAAACCTAATGCAAGTAATTAATTTTTTGAATTAAGATTATTTGCAGTGCATTTGTCATATGACACACGATCAATGACGTGTATTACACTTCTTTACACACGATTAATAAACCGAAGTAAAGTGGAGAGGTATTTTATACCTTTAATGTCAAATTTGCAACATTGTGCATTCACACCCAAACTAGACTGCGACTAATTCATCAGTGGCTTGGCTCCCTAATCGTCTGCTTTTCTGATACCTCCTGTTCGTATTTATCAGGTACCGTTTGAGTGCACTTTACTTCGTGGCTCAATAGATCCCGTTCTGTCCCATATTACACTCAACTGTGGTACAATACATTTTATGTATACGGTGCTTCTTATTTGATATACAAACCGAAATATACCAACCGTATGAACATAAAGTAAAATGTAAATAATAAATACTCTTTGCGTTATCGGTAGACTAAGTTGCAAAGACGACGTCGCAAAATTATTGTCACCCTACCCGTTAATGAACCTGACCGATCGCCCAAACTCAGTAGATATTATTAAACATGTGATTACATTTCTTATCTCAATTATAGGTTTTGGACAGCCAGAATAATTCATTGGTAAGAATTTTTGTGATTCAAGCGAAGTATAATTAAGTATACCTAAGGAACTTCGTTCCAAAACTTCACAGCATTTTCTCAATTTAATGTCGGCTTACATTAAACAAAATTTGCTCCTATACATTCATCTCACTCATATTAATAAATAAAACAGAGGTACAATGGGAATGTGGAAGGATGTAGGTACCGGGGAAGACCAAGACTGACATACCACGATCAGATTGATCGAGTACTGTCCGAAAGTGGTGTCAAGAGTCTTCGCAACCGGCGTGTGTGTATGAAGAAAGTAATGAATGTGGAGAAAGCGAGACAAGCCTGCAAGGATCGTGATGTATGGCACTCGGCTCTCTCTGCCTACCCTGTAAGGGATCTGGCGTGAAGATATGTATGTATAATTATGTAAATAAACAAAATTTTACAAACATACTACTGAGTCTTCAAAAACAATATTTAATAGATTTTTAGAATAAAATATATCATACTTTAAAAACTATTGCAATCGATTCCACTGCAGATTCTGAAAAATCTAGTTACGGCTTTCGTATCAAGTAACTTGTACAGTAGAGCTGGCAACCCTAGATAAGCCTGACCTTGAATAACCTGATGTGACTTACGGGCACAACTGGTGAATGGATACATTGGTATATTATTTAACTTCCTTGTTGTAATATTGTAAAACAAATTATGATTGCGTCAATGCTTGTCACTGGCGTGTTCCTGTTTGAAGGGTAAGGTAGCCGATGAACTTATACAAATGGCATTACCATCCTGCCACAGTGATAGCATCGTACCATTTACATCTTCGGTGTCTGTGTGGTTGTGTTCCGATCTGAAATGTCTCGACAAAAGTGCCTGTTAAGGTTTTTTTGAATAAAACTTTTTTTACTCTGACTTTGACTACAGGAGATAATTGCACTCGTATGTTTCTATCAGGAAAACTATCTACTTATTTGCTATTTGATCGATATCATTATCTACATAAGTAAAAATGAATCGCTAAATATGTTACTAAGAGCAAAACTTTAGAACGCTCGGCTGGACCAATTCGGCTAATTTTTATTTTTAAATCCGAAGAAGATTTTTATAGTGAGAAAAAAATGCGAAAGTGCGAGGGAAAAACCTAATAAAAACAACACTATTATTTTCCAATAGAGAGAGAGTTTTGGCTGTCAAACATTTATCGATTTTAAATCTGTTCTAAGGCGGTACGGATTTCGCCGGTTCAGCTAGTAATATAAAAAAAGATGTGAACTAATGTCAAGTCAATCCATCGGCTTGTTTTTGAATTTTGTGTACATAAACATAAGTTAGGTACCTCAAGGTTTTTATGATGAGTTAAGTATATTACATCCTGATGATGCTTAAAAAGTGAAACCGGTCGAGTAATATACCAAAAATATATATGCTGTGAAGTGAAATTAAACTACAAGTGCATTGTTAATTGTGGCTAACAGTAATGGAATTCCACCAAGTGCTGACGATGGAAAGTATAGAATATATAAAAGTTTATACATAATAATGCAGTCATATTAAATTATCATAAGTTATAGAACGGATTTTCGTGCGGTTTAAACTAATGCTGGGTCCGGACATGCGTCTACCGTCATAAAGCTTCGTGCAATGACACGATAAATGCAGATGTGACCGGCTATTATGGGCTATTTTCGCATACATTCCGGGCTGCGTGTGCTTTAGCGCGCATATAACTTCGGGACGATAGACGCAATGCGGCCCCAGCATAAAAGTGTAATTCACCTACAAATCATACACCTAAATCTGTGTATAAATTATAGGTTTGTGGAATCTGTCAAAAAAGACGAAGCTTATTAAAAATGACGAAAAAATCAACCTTCCTGAAAGCTTTTTTATCGAAAAGGTTGCTTTTAATCCTTTTGAGTTATAACAAAATAATGTATAGTAAGATTGTTCCTCTTTTTATAGATTTCCACAAAAGTCTTTATCTTAATTATTGTATTCTATTTCTTTTCTAACTTTTCAAGAAACGTCAACTTACTTATATTTATCAAATTAAATACTCTACAAACCAAAGCCGGTGTGGGTCGCTAGTATCTTTATAAATAAGTTAAATAAATAAAATCAATAAATATTCACTGGACAAATTACACTTACTGATCTAACTAACCCCAAAGTAAGCAAATTATTTTCTTGTGTTATGGGTGTTAGTCGACGATACTGATACAGAGAAATACATATATAAATACAGGAATATATTTAATAGACACCCAAACCCGGAAATACAAACATTTATGCTCATCACACAAATGCTTGTCCCCGTCGGGGATCGAGCCCGAGCTCCGTCGATTCTGTAGTCAAGGTCGCTAACCACTCGACCAACGGGGCGGTTTTGTCAGAATTATAATAGATTCCTTGAAATATAAAATAGGCGAAAAGAATTCATCTTATTTTTTAACGAAACACTAAAATTCAACATAATATTATATTATAAGAATTATGCGACTTTTATGAGTTTTGAATTAATAAATACATAATAGAGTTTATAGGTGAAGTGTAAATTATTTGACATACCAGTTGTATTTTCAACGATATTAAAATATATTAAAATTAATTTACTATTTTATTGTTATTCCAATACTAGGTGGTAGTAGTATTTTTTGACTAGTATGCGTTAGAGTTCTATATTTTCTCGCCCGCGTTTTGTACCACTGCCTTACTAACTCCGGCCGCAATAGCGTTAGGGATGTGAAATTGCACATAAAAAATCGATTTTTAAATAATCGATTATAATTGAAGCCATGTAAAATCGATTAATAAATAATTTTCTTAAAAAATAATCGATATTTATAATAATCGATTTTTTCCTAATTTGTCCATAGATATTATGACAAAATATGCCAGTCATTAGTAGTTTTTATTGTTATTAAATTGAATTTTGTGTTGTTCTACGGTGCATTTCTCTCATTTTTTTCTCTGTTTTATTAGAAAGGCCGTTTAATAACAATAATTATAATATCGCTGGACAAATTACACAAATTGATCTAACCCCAAAGTAAGAAGAAATTATTTGCTTGTGTTATGAGTGTTAGTCAACGATACTAATACACATCCAGACCCAGAAATACAAACATCCATGCTCATCACACAAATGTTTGTCCCTGTCGGGGATCGAACCCGAGTTCCATCGATTAGTAATTAGGTTCGCTTACCACTCGACCAATGGGACGTATAGCGTTTCTAGTTAGATAATTTACTGTAAGAAATATATCGTGATAACCAAAAATATAGTCAGAAATTATTATTTTTCAAGTGATTTTTGTAATGTTTTTTTGTAAAAAAAAAACTACTTGACCGATTACTTTATTTTGATCCCTAATAGATAGAAATTATATCAACTGATACGTAGTCGTTTACAGAATAACAAAATATGGTTATGTTTAGGAATAAAATTGTTTTTATTTAACATAAAGTTTGCGTCGCGATTCCCGCGAAACGCGCGTGTCCGAGCCCCACCGTCAGAGTGTAAGTGCGAACTATCAAGAGATGCAAGTGTAATGTAATATTATGGAGATAGCATTCTTTGACAGTTTGCGTTCTGGACTCCGGGCCAAAAGACCAAACTTAATGTGGGGAGTTGCAAATGAAAAATCGCTAATAAGTGATTGAAAGTTTATAAAAAAATCGATTATTAATCGATTATTTACAAAAATAAAATCACATATTAAAATCGATTTTTACTCTTTAAAAAATCGATTAATAATCGATTATTTCAATAATCGATATTTTTTCACATCCCTAAATAGCGTCAGTGTTTGTTACTGTCGTCTTCCGCTTTGGAGAGTATGGTAGCCGGTAAACCCATACATGTGACAGTAAGACCTCACCACGAGGACAGCAACGCACTGTTAACATCTGTGGTGTCTATAAGCGATGGTTTTTTGTTTTCATCTGGAAAGATCTGCTTGTTTGTTAATGATATTAAAAAAAGGAAAACTATCTAAAAATTAATTTAGTGATTTACATAATTAGCAAAAAAATAATAAGAATTGATATAAAGTTTGTGGTTTATTAATTGACATCTTTGTCAATTAATAATGAGATCATAAGGTACCGGGCAGGTACGATCAGGCAAAATTTCACTTGCGATTTCCCCCGGCTGCGCTAGACGAAGGATTATATTTTTCGAGTGTACGAACATGTATTATGTATGTATGTCAATTAACTGAAATACATATTCGCATATTGACATTCTTTGATCAAGTTTTATGCAAGCGCGGATCCAGCCCCCCCCAAAAAGGTTGTGGTCACGGCTACCTAGAAATCGGCTAAGTACAAACTGAAACTGTCCCGTTCCCGATAGGTACATTGCATATCCAAACAGGACAATTACAGAAAAAATATTTGAACAAAAACTTTTTTGGTTAATAATTGATTATTTGGTTTCGACAGAAAAAATTGCAAATATGAAAAAGGTCAAGTACCTCAGGTTTTTCCCCGTGTTGGTTCCGGGCTCCTTTAAAGAATAGACCAACTGTTGTCCTGCCAGGCTAGCCACAAAGGGAACCGATTGGCTATGCGAGTCACTACCATCGTGTCTACTAGGTGGTAGACTTCTGCATTGGCTCGCCTGGATCTGGTACCACCGCCTTACTTATTCTTGCCGCAATAGCGTTAGTGCTAGTCACTGACGTGTTCCGATTTAGAGGGTAAGATAGCCGGTAAACATTTGCATGTGGCATTATACCTCGCCGCAAGATAGCATCGCACCATTAACATTTTTGGCGTCCTTAGGCGATGCTTGACTCTTTCCATCAGAAGACCCATCTGCTTGTTTGCTATCTTAAAATATAAAAAAATCTTGCCTTTTAAGACATGTATAGCATAAGTAAGGCTATTTATCTATTCTTCGAAAGGGACCGAATCAATACAAGGCTTGATACTTTCAGAAAACAGTGTTTTCATTTTGTTTATAAACACCTAACCATCCTTCAAGTGCAGTCGGGTAATAATAATGTATCATCTAGTTTTGTAAACAAAGGATAACTCGAGTCGAATGCAGTTAGCGTAGTACAATGGAACCATGACAATGCCACGGGCGCGAGACGATGACGGATGCCCCCAGCTTCACGCAACCCTGCTCCTGAAGCCTTGTTCTAAGTATAGAATTAAACAACGACTTTACGACTGCACCAACGTAAATATTTCCACCGCATACAATCAATATTCATTATGCTAACGTAATTGTCGAGTTTATAGTACACTAGCGACCTGCCCGGGGTTTCACCCGCGCAGCTTTTGTTCCCGTGGGAATATCGGAAAGGTTTATACCTTAAAACCTTCCTCAAGAATCAATCTATCTATTGAAAAAACCGCATCAAAATCCGTTGTGTAGTTTTAAAGATTTAAGCATACATAGGGACATAGGGACAGACAGAGAAAGCGACTTTGTTTTATACTATGTAATGATAAACATTATTATGTTATTTGTTCTGCACTGTTCTCCCAATTGACGTAGGCGGTCATTTTTGCTGGGCGCAAAGATTAAATGCTATAGAAGTAAAACTTCTTTTAGGATGGTGTGAATTAGATTTAATAAAACGAAAAAGAGATTAGTTTAAAAGTATTTATAGGGTTAAGGCTGTGGCAGATGAGATAAAACGCATTTAAATATATATAGGTTCCCTGTCCTTCGTCTGTATCAATCGATTGATCAAATTGTCGATCAAACGCTATCTCTTTCTCTCTGTTAACCACCACCATAGTGTATTAATCTTATTCTCTTACAAATTAAACATTATATAAAGTTTCGTACAAAATTCTACCTCAAGTGAACTCATACTCGATTTTTCTTAATCTCATCTCGAAACACACACACACACACACACACACACACCCACACACACGCGCGCGCGCGCGCGCTTACTAAGTGTACACACTCACGCACTCTGATACTTGTTAGCTATTCTATTTGCAATAATAAATTGGTAAAGAGTGTGTCGGGCCACGCGCAATGTAGGGTTCAAAGTTGCATATCACAATAATGTGAATTAAGAAGAGGGCTTTTATAGCGTTATATTGTGAATATTTAAACCTATTCAACGTCAATGACGGATATATCCGCCCCACAGGTTCGCCGCTAATAAAAACTTCTACAAGTACATTTTATAAGTTGGTCGACTAAAATTAAAAAACGTGTAAAACCATCTATTCCGTGATAGTTTACTTCATTACATTTACTACTACCGTGAATTATTTTCCATCCCCAAAAGCAAACTTTTTAGATGGCAGAGGGGGGGGGGGCACACTTGACTAACAAAAATTAGTTATGTTACCACTTTGTTGTGGTGACTAATGCATGCATCTCTGAGCTAGGCTGCAGACAGATGCATTATTGCATAAGAGCCCCGAAGATAAAAGGCCCCTGAATTCCTCTAAAAAAGGTAGAAAATATTGTGAAAAAAAAAATTCAACCTGGCGATGAATACAACCAAATTGGCGATGAATTGAATTTAGTGGTGGGCCACAAATAAACCCGTGTGAGCGACTGTTGGATATAAATAAAAAAAATAATGTCTTATTTTTTTGTTATTTATTTTTAACATTACTATAGAAAACAATGCTTTGATTTCATGCATAAGTAAAGAAATCAGGAAGGCCCTTAAGTAGAATTAGCTCAAGGCCCCACAATTTCACGATCCGCCTCTATGCATATCTACTAGCAAGTGGGCCACCTGATGGAAAACGGTCATCATTTCCCCTGGACATTTGCAACACAAAAGGTTAATTAACAATGCAGTGCAAATGTGGATGATGAAAATTTTATTGACTCTCCTCTTAAATTCCAATATCAAGGCTACCCGGAAAAACCTTGAGAGGTAAACTATTATCATATATTAGTATATGATCTGGATGGAAAGGTAACTGGTTACTAATGCATATGATATTTCATCCCTGCTATACTGATAGCCACCCACCATTACCATTTTTGTTGTTATTGAAAAAGAGCTAGTAAGGGACATCGGGAGATTAGTGGGTCTATGTCGTGTTAGGTATAAAACACAAGAATATAAGCTTAGGCATTTCGTTCAGCTAAGAAACGAATCCAAAGAGATGGCTTAGTTCCTTTAAAATCTATTTTTATTTATTGTAATACAATTAAACAAAAATAAAGCATATTTTACGTAATATTGCGAATTTTTCAATGATTCTTAGCGCTCTCCAAACAAGGACGGATCCAGCCTTTGGGTCAGGAGGGTCACATACTTAAGGTTTAGTCAAGATATGCTCTAATCCTTACGTTTGCAATAATAAATACATAGATACTTAAATCTCTGCATGAGGGTCATGACCCCATCTCTGGATCCGCCCTTGTCTCCAAACTTATTTAAAAAATCATATTCAAGCCCGCATCCCCGAAGAAGTAGGCAGAGGTACGGCCAGTGCATCCACGATTAGTCGAAGATGCTTAGTTCCACAATGATAGATGGCAAACCTATCGCCAATCGGGCACTTATCCAGTCCCGGGCAACGTTGTTTTTATTAAAAAGCTTAAAAGACACATTTCTGAATTGCTCGACCCGGGAATCGAACCCGGGTGCTCCTTTGTCTGTACGACATATTTTTAACCTATGAAAAAGTTTAACCTTAATGGAAATATTTTCCCAACGGACAGACGATGACTATATTTGTCCATATATATTTCCTATGTTACTTAGATTATATTTTTGCTTTTTTATATAACATAGCAAACAAGCAGATGACTCTCCTGATGAGAGAGACAACCATCGCCTGAGCCACCAAAGATATTAACTTTGTGTTGCTATCCTTGTCACCTTGAGGCGCGGTCATAATTCCACATGCAAAAGTTCACTTGCTGCTTTACCCAAAACACGAACACGATAGTGATAAACACTGGCACTATTCCAGGAACAGGTAAGGCGGTGGTACCAGACCCGGGCGAGACAATGCAGAACTCTACCACTTAGTAGCCGCAATGGCAGTGACTCGTATAGCCAATCAATTATTCAACTCTTACAAATTACCTGGCAAAACGGCAGATAATCTTTTCTTTAAAAATCCTTTCAACTATGAAAAGCTACACTTTTCTAAAGAAACATAGGGTACTTTTGAACCCGACTAAACAACGTTTTGGGTCACGCGTACAAAGTTGCAAGCAACAGCCAGTTAATTATGATAAAAACAATAAAAGTTATTTCAACAAGTCTTATTGAAAGAACTTTGAGCAGGAATAAAAGAAAAAACTTGCACCGCCTTATGGGCACAAGATGGCTCCAAGTCGGGCGATGATCGTGAGACGCGATTATATAAATGTGGCGCCTCTGTAATACCCAAGCTCAGGGGAGACTAATGTTTTAAAATAAATGTTATGTCTGTTTCCGTTTTCTCATGTCTATTTAATAATAGCTGGGAACAGCGGCTTCGAATACGTGTCCTGCTGATATGATAAATGTAAAACTATAATATATTTCTCGTGTCTCTTGGTCTAAGGCCCTGGTTACACTCTGATTAGTACGAGTGCGAATATTTAATGCAGGTGCCTATTATTAAGCAAAAAACACGTGTAGCTATTGATTAGTGCGAGTGATTAGTAATTGGCGTCTATTCACTTTACTATGCTGATTACTAACTGCGGGATTCCACCCACAACATCTTGACAATTCATCATCTACGACTGTACAATTCCACGTATATATTTTACAAACAAGTCACTTAAATGAAAAATTTACTAACCTACAATATTTTTTAAAACCTATCTAAGTATAACCCACACTATGGAGTACACGAAAAAAGTTACAACCCCTCTTTACATATAAAAGAGCTACCCTTAAAAATATTTTTCAAGATTTTATATCACCACTTTGTTACCGTGACTAATATTTATTATGCCAAATTACAGTTTTCTAGTACCAAGGATCTCTGCACTAGACTGCAGACGGAAGGAAATACATTATAAACTATAAGGATTCCTAGTTTACTTCCGTCCCTGAAAACCTCTATAAACCGGTATATTGATTCATAACCCATATAATTTTGCACCATAAAGAAACCAGTATCTTTGAGGGTACTTGCGCTGATATAGATTTGAAAATTAACTGGTAAACAAGCCCTAGTAATATTAATTTATCTTATCATTTAATATAATCGTTGATACTCTATATTTAAATTAGACTGATCGGTAAATAATGTCAATTGCCACCCACCAATTAATTTTCAACATTGAATAATTGTTAAATTCACCTTTGCTGTTTATGCATAAATTTAAATGAAAAAATGGCATAAAGTTGCTGCATTATATAAAACACTACATGCGTACGTCATATAGTAAAAACTTAGACACTTAAAATAGCGAATATGTGTAAAAAATAGCAAAAACAATAAAATAATATTTGATAAGACACCTTGTTCCCTATAAGTTCATTACAAATGTATAGACGTAACATAGAAAAAAGGGGAAGATCTTGTAATAGAAACTGCGGATTTGGTAAAAGATCTTTTACTTACAGAAATATACTTATCAGTAATAAAACGGGACACAGTGCTTTGACGGACGTCGAGACAGATGGCCATAAGATGGTGATAGTTCCGATATATCGGGACGAATGGCAACTCTAGTTATTGTCGAATTACGCCCAATTGGCAATAGCCATTAGCTAGTAATTCTTTATTACATGTATTCCGTTTAAACCATTAATAATCAATTATAATACAATCACAAAGACTTATTTATCTTCAAGATTATAAATCTAAATATTACTGTGCCATAGAACAAAACCATAAAATTTATAGATTTCATAGGAAGTTTTCGCTTTGTAAATTGCCTTAAAAATCGTGGCCTCAATGATTGCTTGCATAGTGTAAATCTCTCTTATCTAGTGTTTGACAAAACCCAGCATCAGTTCTTGCCTAGGTTGAACGTCATTATTAGTCTAGACTTGAATCGGGTCACCACCAAGATTAAAGTTTGTACACACACCGATATCTCACTGATAACGTGTTACTACGTTATACGGGGAAATCTGAGTTGTAAAGATTAACATATTATATCCTGTCATTATATAATCATCTCATATTAAAATTAAAATAAGGAAATTTTACATATTAATTACTGTAATTTATTCAAATTATATTTCTAGTGATATCGTGACGCTACTTTACTTGTAAAGAATAAGTACCTACGTAACGTGTTTTAATTCTAGTCCCTATTGAAGAATAGATCATCTGTCATTCTGTCAGGCATATCACATATGGGCTAGGACGTACCCAGGTTCCGGGCCAGGGGGTAGCAACCGTAACATTTTAAGACTATATTTTTATCTTATTACTAGCTGACCCGGCAAACGTTGTTCTGCCTTTTTAACCACTCTTATTTTTTTCTATATTTTCTCACCTTTTAAGCCTTCCTTGTACTTCAACAATTAATTCAAAACCAAAATTAGCCAAATCGATTCAACCGTTCTCGAGTTTTAGCGAGACTAACGAACAGCAATTGATTTTTATATATATATATATATATATATATATATATATATATATATATATATATATATATATATATATATATATATATATATATATATATTATATATATATATATATATATATATATATATTATATATATATATATATAAAAATATATAGATTTAGAGCGATCGATAACTTCTACCGCTAACATGTTGCTACGTTTTTGTAAATAACTCGATAACACTACAAATTTATTAATAACTAGCTGTTGCCAGCGACTTCGTCCGCGCGGACTTCGTTTACTCCGCACTGCTCCTCCCCCGTAGGTGATAGCGTGATAATATGTAGCCTATATGTTGACCCGACCTGTTAGTAATATTCATGCAAAATTTGAAGTAAATCCATGCAGTACTTGTTGAGTTTACCCCGGACATACATACAGACAAACAGACAAAAATTCTAAAAACTATATTTTTGGCTTCGATATCGATTGTAGATCACACCCCAAGTATTCTTTTTAAAAAATAATCAATGTACAGTTTTGACTTTCTGATTTTATTATACGTCTCAGAGGAGCATGTAAAATTTTCAGTCTTGGTTAACGCAAGAAACAAGCGATAATTATTAAGAGGTTAAAATATGATTCAATCGCCATACATCTCGCCAGCCGAGAAATAAACGAATCGCGTTGAACCGAAGCATCTATTGACGTTTGATTAACTAATCGTTTTTCTACATCGAAAGGGAACTGACATAAGATCTAATAAGTAAAAAATCTTAAATTTAAGTTTTGAAATATTGAGCTATATTCCTTTTATACCTTTTTTGTCAGAAACCAGTGTCTAAAGTACGTGTAAACCAGTGTAAGAAGTCGGCCGCACTTGCGTCTATCGTCACAAAGCTTCGTGCAATGACACGATAAATGCAGGTGTGACCGATTATTATCGGCTATTGTCACATACATTTCGGACTGCGTGTGCCTTAGCGCGCTAATATCTTCGGGACGATAGACACAAGTGCGGTGAGGCATGACATGTATTAATAAAAGTTAACAATCTTTAAATCGTTCCTACTCTAACTACTGTAAAGCTTTTAATAGCTATACATCTGTAATAATATTTATTATTAGTGTTGAATAATGGATAAGGCGGAACAATTCTTGGTGCCTACTCGTAAAGTTAATTACAAAGAAACCCATAAAGTCTCACACCAAACACTAAATTTAACAATCTGTCATGGCGCCGTGCGCGCGCAGCCCGGCTCCAAGGGAAATAAACAAAAACAAAGTGATAATAATAAGGAGCCACGTTGCCCGGCGCCTGCCTTATCGCTTTGCACGTGGGTTATACCTTTGGCTCTTTGTACAATCGACAGAATAGCCCTTAATCTTTTTGATAACAAAAATCCAAATTTATAAATAAAACAGTCTAGTTTTTGTTAATATCTTTATCTCTTAGACATTATTGTTTCGACTAATTGTTCTAGAAACTAAATCTCTATCTTTATCTCTTAGACATTATTGTTTCGACTAATTGTTCTAGAAACTAAATATCTTAGATTTTCATCAGAGATCTTAATGTACTGGTAGGTACATAGAAATCTTTGACTTCCATTTCATGCCAAATAATTTCAGTAGCAGGTAACTGCCTGCCTACAGTTTCTTATATTTTTGTAGTAATTTTAACATACGTCTGCGTCAACAGAATAAACCGAATAAACAGAATGTTACGTCTGATAAATATAAATTTTAAATTTTCCTGGAATAGCTTTTTTATAATTCACAGAGAAACAATATTTGTTTTTCTTTTTTGTAACGTCTGTTACAAAATCCTATGCAGCAAGATAAAGTAATATTGTTATTTGTACTTCTTCTTGTTGATGTGGACATTTAAAAAATTGATCATATTGTGCCCTCCAGTAAACTTTCTGAAAGGTAAATATGTAAAGAATTTTGCAACGTCTTGTCTAGTCATCACCTTATGTGTTTTTTCTGCAATGTTACCAGTATTCGTAACGATCATTTTCAGGTCTAGAGTGTAACATGAGCATATTTTCTTTTGACTTTTCATCCCTTCCCACGGATTACGCCATAGTCATCTAACTTATTTTATGTTATGGTTATATCTTTCTGTAAAAAGATCCAACCGTTTCTTTGCTGCCTTGTGCTAAAAAAATAAGAATCTTTATTTTAATATAATTCACAATATTTTAATTTTCATATTTATATATAACTAGCTGTTGTTTCGCTTGCGTTAAATTGGGGGCAGATTTCCCCAAAAAAATGACGCACGATTTTTTTTTGTTACTTTTAAATAGTACGCATACCAATTTTTAGCTTTCTACCTTGAAAATTGCGGAAAGCTCCATACGAACTTCCACCCCCACTTTTAGGGAGATGGAAGGTTAGAAAGAGACAATAAGTAGCCTATGTCACTCTCCATCCCTTCAACTACCTCCACTTAAAAATCACGTCAATTCCTCGCTCCGTTATGTCGTGAAAGACGGACACACAAACACACACGTACACTTTCCCATTTATAATACATATTAGTATGGATTGATAACAGCTAAATTAACTCTAGCATTGCAATTTTTTTTTAATTATGTGCTACTTCTAATTAATTGTTTTTTTAATGTTATCCGGCGGCATCGAGATACAAAAGTCTATGTATGTATTTATTTTTATATTTTATATCTTGTTTTCAAATGTAGTTATAATTACTAACCCAATTTTGATGAATGAGAAATTATTGCGTTTATCATAGGAAGAGTCCCAGGTATCAAGGGTAATTCATAGCGACACTTGCACTCCGTTTTTCATATCATTAGATAACAAACAACCAGATGGCCCTCCTGATGGGGAGATAAGCTTTGCCTTTAGGCACCAAAAACGTTAATGGTGTGTAGTTATCCGTGTGACAGGATGGAAATGCATAAGTTTATCAGTTATCTTACCCTTCAAACCAGAACACGATAGTGATAGGCAGACGCTATTATACCAAATCCGTTGCGAGACTGCGAAACTCTACCATCTAATAGCAATGGTAATGACATGCTCGGTCAATCGTTCGCATTTTACGATCATCTGGCAGAATTGCAGATGGTCTATTGTTCAAAGGGTACCGGACCAATATGGGACAAAAAACCTATTAAAGTTATGCATTTCATAACTGTTGAAATGTCACTTGCAATTATTAGATAGTGGTCCCAGGAACAAATCTTTTTATGATTAAAAACAAGCTGAATTTTTGTCAACAGCTTTGTTTTGGCGCCCATCTTTTTCATCTTCGAAAAATCTTGAATCGGGAAACTAATAAAGTAAGTAAGTATCTTCACGCCCGTATCCCCGAAAGGGTAGGCAGAGGTACAACAACAGGTGCACCCACGATTAGCCGAAGATACTTGGTCCCACAATGTGATAGGTGGCAAGCCTATCGCCAACCGGGCACTTTCCAATCCCGGGCAATGTTGTTTTTATCGGAAAACTGAAAAAACACATTTTATAATTGCCCGACCCAGGAATCGAACCCGGGACCTCATGCGGTCAACTCCGATACCGGACTAATAAAGATAGGTAAAAAAGAAAACTTTACAATGTCGGACTAAGAAAAGTTTCCACTTTAGGTGTAGGACAAAGTAACCCTTGAACTCTTTGATATAAAAAACCCAAGATGCACGGTCGCGACACTCAATTTTATTTCTTTTTGTACTTTGTAAAAACAACTTTATATCTTGCGCTTGAGGTTGGATATGCAAAAACACATATTTTTGCCATATCTATAACTATTTAAACGAAACTATTTATCTATTTATCAGTTTTGATATAAAAAACCCAAGATACACAGTCCCGAACTGTGCGTCTTGGGTTTTTTATATCAATGCTTGAACTATACTAATAATTAACAAGCTGTTGAGGGAAAATAAGGTTGTTTTTAAATTGATTAATATCAATTTAAAAATTTTATAATTCCGAATCTTAAGAGTGGGGGACTCGTCCGAAAAACCATCGAATGTGTAGGACAAAAGTTGTTTGCCGTATTTTTCATAAAAAAGTTAAGCGATTAAGTAAGAAAATAATTATTGTTGTTAATCAACATTTCCTTCAACGAATTTAAATGTTCGAAGCCCCCTAATTTTATTAGTTACCCGATTCGAGATTTTTCGAAGGTAGAAAAAAGATGGGCGTCACGACAAAACGAAGCTGTTTACAAAAATTCAGCTTGTTATTAATAAAAAAAAGTTCCTGGGATCATGGTCTTTTATATATTATTTTTTCGACATATATTCAACCTTCGCCTATAAATTATGGATGAATTTGTATGTTTCTCTACATACCTTACCTGTCAATCAATCCCGTTATGGTGTATTTTCGCTTTCGAAATCTTGACCATCTACAGATATCAAAAGCCACGGCGTCCTTTTTAAATTGGCAAAATTAATGTCACCTCGATTTTTGATTAATGTCTTCATTGTTTTTTGTTAAGAATAAATTATTTTATTTTCAACCAGTTCATGAAATCTCGCTTGTTTTATAGGACAAAATTTAAAGCTTAAGTATTAGGTTAACTCGTAATTAAGCAAATGAGTCGCATGTAAATACATATATACCTAAGATGACATGGCAAGCGATAAAATTATCTACCTAATAACGAAAAATTATGTAACATTTTATGTAGTACCATTTTAGTGATAGCGACTTGACTCAGCGGCCGACTGTTTCGCTGGCTTGAAAATAATCGTACGTTGTCGAAACTACATAATATTATATCGACAAAAATAAAATTAAGCCAATTTTTTCGCGAATTGTGAAATATTTATTTTATTAAATCTTTTTTGTGCGACTTGTAGAGACAAAATAATTAAGAATTTAATGGAAGTAAAAAAAAATTAATTAAAAAGGTATTTTAAATAGAAAAGTAAATAAGGGTAATGTAATTTGTAGTTTATGTTTTTTAAATTATTGATTTTTTTTTCATTTGTTGCAGGTCCAATATAATGTCATTTCAAGAGCGACGGGAGCTGAAAACATCAATCTCCAATTATAAACACAAACAAATAAATCCGTGTTTATAAATTGTATCGAATCCAAGAACATTAGCCAATAGTGATGAAAAGATATAGTTTATGTTAGAGAGTTGAGAAGGCAGCATTAGAGCAAAGATGCGTGGTAATGACTGCCGAGTTCTCAGAAAGATGGATGTTCGATGTTCAATATTTAAGCTTCTATTATTTTATGTGACGGTGATGAGGTGTAGTGCAAAGCATCTTCCAAATGTACGAGTGGAGCTGGCCCATGATGTGGAAAATGATGTCCGGGATAGCATAAGAGAATATGTTCATACTGGTAAGTATCCTTTATGATATACAAACATATAGACATATACTCACGCCAAATCATGTGCGAGGAAAGCAGAGAAAACGGGATGCTATATATCAAGGTCCAGGTAGACTTGCTTTCCGCTCCGCTTTATATGAAAGTAACAAAATATATTTTATGTAAAAAAGCCCCTAATGCCAATCTATTAGTTTAATATTTTTATTTACATGATTATTATTAATAATTATAAATAAAGCTTATAATTTTAATGGGAAATTATATTTCCCGTTAAAAAGTAGTAACTAAATTTTCATAACAAAATAATGCGCTTCATATTTTTTATTTTCTATTACACATTTAAAAAAAAAAATAACATTGTTTTTTACAACCAAAAAACCACAGAAATTAAGATTTTATTTAGATTTAATTTGGAAAAGTTTTTAAACTAGCTTCTTTTAGTTGAATTAGAAGAAAGATCTTGATTTAGAACAAAAAACATATAATATGGCGTTCACAATAATTTGCTGTGATGTGACAGTAGGTACGTTTTCAAGAAAACTCATTGAAAAATTCAATAACATCTCAACTGATCTCAACTGTATTTGATTCCACTGCCTTACCGTTTCCTGCTACAATACTCGAACGAGTTTATGTTTACATTAGAACTTCACAAATATATGTTGTTTAATAATAGGTAACAAATAAATAAATTAAATTAAATATTTTCAGTGTTTGGCACTGTAGTATTTTAGTTTTGAGGGTATCCGGCGCAAAAAGCATACATCCCCACCAAAAACAATGATTATCTCTTTTCATCAGGAAAGAAATATGTTGCTATTCTACAATATAACAAAATACCTAATGTATCCTGAATCCTGTTACAAAATATAAAATATCCAGTTATTCCTAAAATCTCAGCCTTAAACTAAACAACGCTAAAACAAATAAACAGTTAAGACAAACTTTAACTTCCTTTTTTATATAAACGAACTCGTAAAATCTAATCTTGTAAGCTTGTGGGTTGTTTTTTATTGTCGCCTGGCTTGAAAGGCAGATAATTGGAATCGAGTTTTGTCAGCCAGACAGGATTCGCTGGACACTGATGAAGGATAACTTATTTAAGCATTTTAAATAATCTTTAAGTTGAATTTTAATTAGTTTATGGATTTCTTGTTTTATTGTATTCAAAATAGTTTGAATATCTTGTACGACTAGCTGTTGCCTGCGTTTAGAATTAACTTTTGTCTTTATATATTTAATTTCGATTAACTTTTTTCTTAACTTCCGATTTAAGTGTATTTTTTTAGATTTTATTTTATTTAAATAATCTTAATGATACAATTTCATCAAGTTTCAACAATGGAAAGAATAAAATTCCTACATTTCACTCCAGCAATATGACTTTATTTACACGCGAAAATCGCATTAAATCTGTTAAATAAATTTAGAAATATGTGCAAACTACAAACAAATACACACACACGGAGAGAAAGAGAGAGAGAGAGAGAGAGAAACACGAAAGGTTTAATCATGGTTTTGCGTTGATTTTTATACAAATCTTTAACGTACACTGTTTTATCATATCATGTATACATTTTATTAGACAGCAGAGTTTAAGCGGATTATTATCAAGATGCAGACAAAATATGTTGGCCTAGTAATTAGTGATCAAATTATTGATGTCTTGAATTCGATTCCTGGAACTAGTTAATCCTATTAAAGTATTTTCCTATTAAGAGCAATTTCGGTGGTAGCCTAAAGATTGCCAGAGTTCCCCGTGATCGGAAAACGTAAACTCTATGCGATTATACCTACTTACTTTACAGTTCGTAAACTGGTATCGTGTTGAACCTGAGTGTATAACAAAATTTAGTCCTCTTTGTTACGTGCACGAAAAAATTGGACTGGTGATATTAATTTATATGTAATTACAATATGTAGTGGTTATTTCCAAAATCCTTGTTAAGTAACAGTTAATCCATTTAAGTAAACAGTTAGAAAGTAGCTCAGAGATGTTAAAAGGATGAAGGCAGATGGCTAGTAGGCAGAAGAGTTCTATATTTTCTCGCGCGTGTTTTATACCACCGCCTTACCTATTCCTGTTACAATAACGTCATTTCTTGTCACTGTCGTATTCTGGTATGGAGAGTAAAGTTGAGGGTAAACTTATGCACGTGGCATTAAAATCCGGCTATAAGGATAGTATTTAGTAACACACCATTAACATCTTTGATGTCTATAGGCAATGTTTGTCTCTATCCAGAGGAGCCATGTGCTTGTTTGCTATCTTATGATATAAAAATATCATGCCAATATGTCGATAAAATTTTAATACGAAAGCGCCTATAGACAATAAAGATTGTAATGATGCGCTAAAATCCGTTTGATGAAAATGTATTATAATCCGCATAGATCAAAGATTCTTATTCCTTAAACTTGCACACGCGAGTGACAAGTATTTGCGCTATTACATTGAGGATAAGTAAGGCGTTGGTACTAAGCTTAGAAGTGATGTTGCAAATGTGACGCTATTACTATACCAACGGTTACAATGCCAGCGAAACGTTTGATCTTCCCTTGGTTTTTACGAGATAATTTAATTTTTAAAGTAGACCCAAACCAATACGAGGAGGAGGATTTTTTATTTCTTGCTTATTCGGAAAAATACGTTAAAATATGCTTTTATTGTTCGGTGACTCAGATTAAAATCAGATTGATAGAGGTCCAATAGCAAAGGTCAAAAATCGGTTAATTTGATTTTTATTGAGACTGTATCTAGACATTGAGTGGACGAGACAAGTAATACGAAACTAATGTAATACGATATTAAATGTTAAAGTTCCACGCTCTTGGAATTCAAAGGCCTTCATATAATTGCTACGTGTGAAGTCCTTTATGTACCAAATTACACACCTACTCATTTATGAGCCACTGTTCGATGGTCGTAATTCTATAGCATAAGATGGTAGCCCGTCCGATCACTGCTTATAATAGGAAAAATGTTAATGATGTGTTGCTATCGCAAATGAATAGCTACTATACTGCTATAGCAATACTTGTTTACAAGTGAACATACTTGGAAAATCTCAGTTAAAAGACGACGGCGGTACTAGTTAGGCGAGTCTCAGTTGAAAGACGGACATCGTCAAAGAACTCTACCAAATAAATTAACTCGATTTTAATATCATTTTATTTACAATAGTGTTGCACATATGACCTTAATCCAGGGTATTTTTTAAGAGCCAACCCTAAATAATTGAAGAACACTACGTTTTTTATATCCAGAATTATTTTAAGATTTTATTCACAATGGTATACACATATTATGACCTTAATCCTGCGTGGTATTCGTTACCACTCAACCATAACCAATTGGAAGACCCTGCATTTTTATGTCCTAAATTTATTTTAAGATTTTATTTACAACGGTGTATACACATGAACTTTATCCTCTGTGGTATTCTATTTTGTACTTTTTTTCGTCGGCAAATGGTGAAATAGTCCATTTGTAATTATGTTAAAATGCACTTGTGTGTGTTTCCTCGTGTTAGTCCCGAGCTCTTTTGAAGAATAGGCAAACTACCATTCTGCCAGGCAGGTCGTAAAAGGCGACCGATTGGCTATACGAGTCACTAATATCGTAGCTACTAGATGGTAGAGTTCTGTATGGTCTCGCCCGGGTCTGGTACCACCGCCTTACCTATTTCTGCCGCAATAGCGTTATGCTGGTCATTGTCGTGTTCCGGTTTAGAGTGTAAGGTAGCCGGTAAACTTATGCATGTGGCATAAGATCTCGCCACAAGATAGCAACGCACCATTAACACCTCTGGTGTCTGTAGGCGATGGTTGACTCTTTCCATCAGGAGACCCATCTGCTTGTTTGCTATCTTATACTATAAAAAAAACTTGTAGTGTTTCACAAAAAAAAAACACAACGCTGAAACTGCCTTAAAAAGCGAAACCGGTTGGCGATACAAACTAAATAAAAGGTGATTTGTAAACAGTGCAAGTGGTTTTTATCATTGACCTCTAAATATATTTATACGTTACTATGTAGTATTTGTCACCAGTCAAACCAACCTTGAAGAGCACTGTACTTTTTTAAATTTTAGTTATTTTTTAAATAAATTCACAATACTTATAAACTTATAAACTTAATACTAAATGATCAATTGCTTAGCACTGCATTTTTTATTCTTAATCAGTTTTTTATTTATTCAAAATGGTGCACGCATATGAAATAAGTTAATACGTGGTATTCGTTACCAGTTAACCCAAATCAATAGCAAAAAGCTGTATTTTTTATATATATTAAAGAATAGCAAACATGCAGATAGTTGAATTGAAAGAAACAAACTTTGCCTACAGATACCAAAGGTCATTATGGTAGGGCTGTAATGCCACATGTTTAAGTCCACTGGCTACCTTACTCTAAAAACCGGAATAAGATATTTACAAGCACTGACGCTTATGAGGCAAGAATCATTATAATCATTCGAATTCTTCGTGGTCTAAGAATAGCCTATTCAGCTCAGATCATGAGGTCCCGGGTCGATCCTCTGGTCGGGAAAAAGTATTATCGAGATATTTTCGGGTTTTTTTTCGAAAATCCAAAATCTCAGTAGCAGCTCGGAATGTTGCATATGGTGTGCTACCACTCCCTTGCCTCGGATGAGCACGTAAGCTTTCGTCGTACTTGAAAGCGATAAAATACTATTTCTAGCTATAGCCGGTTTATCCCGGTTATGGGTAGAAATAGTCGATAATTGTTATAAGGTTAATAAAACGCGGCGTTGGGATCACCACTCATCTCGCCAACCGAAAAGTGAATCATAGTAAACTGGAACGTGCGGTTTACTCTGCCTATCATGCAACGGAATCAATTGTGATTATACTTTCATTTTAAAGCCTAACAGAATCGCTCATTACAATATCATCATGACTTTTAGTTTATTGAGTGAATTATTTGTATTTTTTATATCATAAGATAGCAAATATGCAGATGGCTCTCGTGATGGAAAGAGAAATCATAATCTATAGACACCAAAGGTGCTAGTGGGGCATTGCTATCCTTGTGGCGGAATAGCAGTGTCACATGCAAAGGCTTTTAAAATAATTTAACAAAAGTTTAATTTGAAGAAAACTATTTGACGCAGTTACACTAATAGACTATAAATTATATAAATAATCTATTAATTTGTGTGAAATTGTTAACTTTATTGTATAAATTGTGACAATCAATTTACTAGTTAACTAGTAATACTCCAGTAATATCATGAAATGCAACACAGTCTATTATCAGAGCCAATAGCTTGTCAAAAATAGCCCAGGGACAACTTAAACTGGCCCAGCTGAACTACACAAATGAAGCATGATCGTAATGAAAACAGTACTATAAACCACCGATCATTGGCGGGGTTTCTGTAAACAGACTTATTATACCAGTTTGCTTACGTGGTCGTTGAACCCTGTTATGAGGTTTACTAATATGTCCTGTTCTACCTAACTGATCCAGTGTGATATTCTACTTTGTATCTCAAAATATTCATTGTTCTAATGGGGTTCAGACGGTTGCGAAGCAAGCTAGCATGGCATTATAAATATGAAAGTATGATGTATTTTTGTGTGTATGTGTGTGTTTATTGTATTTTTTCACAGAACCAACTGGACGGCTTTGAATAAATTTTGGTATACAAATATTATAGCATGTGCCTAGATTTAAACATAAGCTACGGGTACGGTCAAAAAACTCAATTTTCTCGTAGGATTCAGAAAAAATTTATCAATGCAAAGACTTGCGTGGCGGCTCGACAGTATACCTAAATTATAAATGCGAAAGCTGTATGTTTTTCTGATACGATTTTACGATTAAGCCCCTGAACGGATTTAGATAAAATTTGACAAGGATAGTTGGATGCGAAGCTTGGCATGGGCTACTTTTTTAAAACTCAACCCTTAAAGGGCTAAAAGTTTGTATGGAGGATTATACTGATGACATGTCTCTCTGATCGCGGCCGAAGCTACGTGGATTAGCTAGTATTATACAAATGCAAAAGTGTGTGTGTGTGCGTGTACATGTGTGTGTTTGTTATTTCGTAGCTCACAAACGGTTAGACGGATTTGGACGAAATTTAGCACAGAAACACATAGACTACCATTACGTATTCTTAACAATAATTTGATGCATAATTCCGTAAAATAATAAAAAAACGCTCGAAACATCAAGCAGAACTAGATTTTCGAACTCGCCATAAAATTCGATTGCACTCAATGTCACTGTAGAAATTTTTACATACGCAATGGATTTTAATAATTTTTCCCTCATAAAACCCATAACAAATCTTACTAAAAAAACTTTTAACATATCAAGGAGGTTAATAAAGTCAAATGGATGCAATATATTTTTTATCTGTGTTTAATAGACAATTTTTATCAGTGGAAAGTGTAAAGTATAACGATCTGACTATCTTATCGCCGTATCAATATTTGTAGAGCAAATCTTATCAGTGCTGTGCAGAAAAGGCGCGAATCTCGGTTAATGATGACGCGTTGTGACGTAAGACTTGTCACGGACTGATAACTGATAACTTTTGGTCGATGTACTGTTGGTCAAGTTAAAGAGCTTGATGATGCGATACAAATGCAAACAACTTTCTTAACATTATATTTACACTATTAGTTTTCTGCGGCTCCGTCTGCTTTTAGATTTTATTCGTTACTGAAACAATTATTATTGTTATTACGGGCCCCTTTCTTGAATGGTGAACTCTACCCCTCACTACGTGGTAGAGTTCTGCATTGTCTCGCCCGGGTCTGGTACCAACGCCTTACTGCTGCTGCAATAGCGTCAATGCTTGTCACTGTCATGTTCCAGTTTGGAGGGTAAGGCAGCCAGTAAACTTGACAAATGTGACATTAGACATCGCCATAAGATAGCAACGCACCATTAACATCTATAATGTCTATAGGCAATGGTTGACTCTTTCCATCAGGAGAAACATCTGCTTGTTTGCTATCATAAGATATAAACAAAGAATAAGAATTGTCTTATTACAAAGAATCTTAAAAGATGAGAAAATAAACTATATATATAAATATATAGTTTATTGGCATTGTTTATTGGTGATAAAGTTCTGCAACTTTTCGACTGGGTTTTGATACGACCCCCTTCCTTATTCCTGCTGCAATAGCGACGGTGTTTTTCCAGTTTGGAGGGTAGGGTCACGAAATAGGTACAGAAGTCAATCTCATGTATGTACTTCACTTTTCATACCTACGCTCGACGGCCGCGCTAGGGTTATCAAATGTGGCTTATGCACAAAAAACTGGTAGTGGCATTCGTATCTAGTTGATTGATTTATTATTGAGAATGAAACAGGAAAAACGAAAATGTAAACCAAATGATAACTTAAAATTTTATTGTTATACCTATTACAAATGTTCTAGAATTTTTTTCTAGAATTTTCTTTTCCATTAAACAACAATTATTATAAATCAGGACTTGTCACTCCCGCCAACCACCCAGAGCTCTATCAAACATCTTGGTTATAAAAGCCAAAACGCGGAAGGTACACAAAACCTTACTTTTCTCTTCTTCGTGTACAGAACATGGATTGTAGTGAGGGTAGCCAGAATATTTGTACTAGGGATGTAACGAAAGTGGGTTTATCGGAACCGAAGTCAGAATCGAAGATTTTAATTTTTAATTTATCTGAATTAGAATCGGAACCGCAGCTAGAGGCCGAGTAGTAACGTAAAAGGTAAAGATGAGACTGTTCATTGTTAAAAGCAGATAAAATAAAATAAAAAAAAAAAGCATCAGCAATCAGTCCCTTTAATCACTCAATTATGAACCTATAATGATAATACACACTATTTATATTTTTTTTTAAATTTAAAGAACATCCTAAAAGTTTAGATTTTAGTATCTTTATCTCCGACCTGTCCATTTCTCAATGAATCATATCTGAGACCAGTGCCACCAAAAAGTTGATAACTTTGCACTAAACTAGGTGGATATGATAAATAGTGGCGAGCAATTAAGTAGAATGTTTTAAATTTTGTATACAATCTTCACCAAAATCATCACTGATAGATCATTTTTCTTTGTTGCATTCGTTAAATAAGTTGTTGCATATAATTGATTTGTCCACACGATTGCTATCGGTGTTAGTGGTTGAATCCTTATTATCGCTACAATCACTACTTATTCATAAATTTGATAAAATAGATCGGACATTTTAATAAGTAAATTTGCTAATGGCGCCAAAATCTTTTCCTGTTTTTCGTCAGTATTATTACTATCTGCTTCATTTTGCGGTCAATCAAACTCATAAATTCGGATACAACATTTTCTTTATTTACTTGTTAAAAAGATCTTATAACCGGTTGATCTTGCAGCCTGCAGGCTATCACTGAAACTCAACACAAAAAAAATTTGAAGCTCAAAGGTGTAAAAAATATTCTGAAGCATATATTTTTAAATTAAAGTGTTCAGAAATCTAAAGTTTGTTAAAAATTATACACACACACACATATCTTCACGCCAGATCCCTTACGGGGTAGGCAGAGAGAAATGGCAGTAACTTATTTTTTGAAAAGCTGAATATTTTAAACACGATGACAGATTTTGATCTTTCAAACGCAATTCGTGAGCTCTAAAATATTGTTTTTGTCTTTTAACTTTTAGCTGGATTCGACTTTGATTTTCTTAATAGTCTATTTATTCACCTGGGTTTTTTAGTACTAAAATATTGTAGGTCAAAAATCGATTGGTTGCAAAATCCCAGTTTTGTATGGAAATGAGCTGATAAAATTTTGTAATCAATCGGTTAAAAGTTATTAAAAAACGTTGTTTCATCGACATTTTTTTGAGGGTTTTCACAATTCTAGTAATAAAAGTAAAATAAGTATAGAGGTTCTAAATATAATTTACCTTATAATTACCTTCCTTTCAATAATAATTTCAACATTCGTTATAACTTTCGGAATTTAAATTTTTCGGAACCGAAATCGGAATCAGAGGTGGAAAATCATTCGAAAGTTAAAACTTATCGGAATCGGAACCGAAGCTCCGTAACAGCCCTAATTTGTACACGAGACATTCATCCATTCATTCAATACACAAGTATGAATACCATCGCAATTTTAACATCCTTGATAGACCGTGGCCCCAGGAACAAACTTTTTTTTGATATAATAAGTTCATTCAATATTTAATATTAAACCTCTTTTACTGTTGAAAACTTTAAAATTATAAAATGTTAAATCATGATGGCTAGCTATTGTTTTGTTTTTAGTTGTAAGTTGTAATTGCCCTGATGATGCTTATTTACAAGCGAAACCGGTTGGTTTATATATGTAATAATTTATTGGGAAACAGTACAAGTGTTTTAATAATAAATATTGAGTGTAAATGGAGTTTCACCAAGTGCCGATGACAAAGAGTGTAGAATATAATAACAAGCTGTTTTTTTTTTGTGAGCAGCTTCGTTTTGACGAAAAAACCATCTTTTCTATCTTCGAAAAATCTCAAATCGGGTAACTAATAAAGTCAGGGGCTTCGAATTTTTTAATTTGGTGATGGACAAATATTTTATTACTAACAATAACTACTTTTTTGCTTTAATAGTTTAATTATTTTATGAAAAACACGAAAAAGCTTTTGTTCTACACATTCGATGACTTTTCTGACGAGTTCTCTACTTCAACGATTCGGAGTTATGAAATTTTTAAATTGATATTAATTAATCAATTTAAAAACAATCTAATTTTCTTACAACATCTTGTTAATTATTATGTTAATTCAAGGGTTACTTTATCCTACACGTAAAATGGAAACTTTATTTAGTTCAACACTCTAAAGTTTCTTTTTTTATCTATCTTTATTAGTTACCCGGTTCGAGATTTTCTCGTAAAGATGGGCGTCTCGTTAAAAGGAAGCTATTTACAAAAATTCAGCTTGTTATTAATCAAAAAAATGTTTGTTCCTGGGATCACTGTCTATGATGTTTGTATTTCACTTGCCATCTGGAGAGCCGTTTGTTCATTTTCAGTATTGTGCTGTAAAAATTCTATTCTCCTTATAGTCTGATCAGTCAGATTCACACGGCTCATAATTATTACAACATCTAATATTTATATAATGTAGTCACAAATTAAATAAGTACACATCATTTCCTTTTAGAAGAGCGTTTATAACATTTGTTCTTATCACGTCACGCATAATACCTGTTTACTTACTCCGATTATATACAATTAAGGATGATGTAACTTGCTTTATCACTCGATACAAAATTAGTTTTTATCACATAGTAACCTGTTCATTTCTTTCTAAGAAACAACGTTATAATTTAAACGCAATACTGCAAGCAACTGCCTTTTCATTTTCTGTATCTTCTGAGTCCTGTATAAGATTTTAATCAAATTATATTAAAACAAAAAATAATTTTCCAGACTGGTTCACTCGTTTTCGAGGAATCAGTGAACATACGTAAAAAAAAGATTGAGACTCCTCCGTTTTGAGAAGTCGAATGAGAATACGGTAACGTCATTTGTTTGTACATCTATCTATATATATAAAATAAAGTCGTGTTAGTTACTCCACTTATAACTCAAGAACGGCTGAACCGATTTAGCTGAAAATTGGTAGGGAGGTAGTTTAGAGCCAGGAGAAGGACATAGGATACTTTTTACAAAAAAATAAATCTGCTTATTTATTGCCATTAAGGCGGAACAAAGTTTGCCGGGTCAGCTAGTATTATATAAACCAATTTTGAAATGATATTACTTGTACATGACAATAACAAATAACTATAATTCAATGAATAATAAAAAAAATACTTTATCATTGAACAAAATAATGTAAAAGTTTTTAAATTAGTAAACAACGATAAGGTTAATTTATTTAATGATTATTCAATACTAATACTGTTAAATGTTATCGATTGCGTTCATTTATTATTATGAATTAAAATTAATAGAGTGTGATGACCTCTTATCGATTTTTTATTGCATAACTTGAATAAATTATATTTGACCATAACATTGTTAATAATTTTAAATTTATTTAGATGGTAATTAGTTTATATGTATAGCTGAATGATATTTTGATACGAATAAAAATTAAGTGGAATCTCAATAACATGTTTAATTAAATTTGAAAATATATAAAGTCATATTCCCCCGTATTATTATCCCCCGTGTAGGTCCCGGCTCCTTTGAAGAATAGGCCAACTGCCGTTCTGCCAGGCAGGTCGTAAAAGCCGACCGAGTGGCTATACGCGTCACTACCATCGTGACTACTAGGTAGTAGAGTTCTGCATCGGCTCGACCGGGTCTGGTACCACCGCCTTACCTATTCCTGCCGCAATAGCGTCAGTGCTAGTCGCTGTCGTGTTCCGGTTTGGAGGGTAAGGTATCCGGTAAATTCATGCATGTGGCATTAGACCTCACCACAAGATAGCAACGCACCATTAACATCTTTGGTGTCTATAAGCGATGGTTGACTCTGTCCATCAGGAGACCCATCTGCTTGTTTGCTATCTTATGATATTAAAAAAAATTGTTGGACATTATTCTAAAGGTAGTTATTACAAGTGACCTGCGTAAGCAAGCAAGAAACATCAACACAACACTAATAGTCCAAGAAAAAATAAAACGCGAGAATGACAAAGAAAAACAAAACAAGAAACAAACAAAAGCATGTCATCAATATAATCATCACACAAAATCTTATCCACTGTTTAAATCTGTTTAAATATATATATATATATATATATATATATATATATATATATATATATATATATATATATATATATATATATGTATATGTATGTATGTATGTATATATATATATATCTATATATATATATATATATGTCGCAGTGAAATTGTCAATACCGTTAGATTATAATCTACCTAAGTGATATTATAATTTAACTGCTAAACTAACCTAACCAAATTATAAAATCCCTAGGTAGATTATAATCTAACGGCTATTGACAATTTCACTGCGACATATATATAAAAATCAATTGCTGTTCGTTAGTCTCGCTAAAACTCGAGAACGGCTGAACCGATTTGGCTAATTTTGGTTTTGAATTAATTGTTGAAGTCCAGGGAAGGTTTAAAAGGTGAGAAAATGCAGAAAAAAAGAGTAGTTAAAAAGTCGGAATAACGTTTGCCGGGTCAGCTAATATACATATAATAAAATCGTAGGAAAGTCAAAACTGTTAATTGAATATTTTTTTAAAAGAATACTTGGGGCGTCATCTACAAATGATATCGAAGCCAAAAATATCGTTTTTAGAATTTTTGTCTGTTTGTCTGTATATATGTTCGGGGTAAACTCAAAAAGTACTGCATGGATTTACTTCAAATTTTGCGTGAATATTATTAACAGGTTGGGTCAACATATAGGCTACATATTATTACGCTACTATCACCTACGGGGAAGGAGCTGTGCGAAGTAAACGAAGTCCGCGCGGTAGAAGTTGCGGGCAACAGCTAGTCTATACATATAATAAAATCGTAGGAAAATTAAAACTGTACATTGAATATCATTACATAGTATAAAACAAAATCGCTTTCTCTGTCTGTCTCTATGTCCTTATGTATGCTTAAATCTTTAAAACTACGCAACGGATTTTGATACGGTATTTTTAATAGATAAATTGATTCTTGAGAAAGGTTTAATATATAAATCTTTCCGATATTCCCACGGGAACCAAAGCTACGCGGGTGAAACCGCAGGCAGGTCGCTAGTTTTTTTAAAGGAATAGTTTGGGCGTGATCTACAATCGATATCAAAGCCAAAAATATAGTTTTTAGAATTTTTGTCTGTTTGTCTGTTTGTTTGTCTGTCTATAAGTCTTTCTGTCTGTCTGTCTGTCTGTCTGTCTGTCTGTCTGTCCGTTATGGGTGTTAGTCAACGGTATTAATACATAGAAATACATATAAAATACTGTTATATACATTATAAATACCCAAACCCACAAATACAAACATCTATGCTCATCACACAAATGTTTAACCCTGTCGGTATCAAACCCGATCCCCATCGATTCGTAGTTAGGTTCGTCAACTACGAATCGTTAATCGAAAAATAACTCGACCAACGGGGCGGACAAATATTATTAGTACGTGAAGTAGAAGCAAAATTATTTTAGTGAGGTCTTTGATCTAGCTATATCTTTCTTTTCTCATGAAATTTTGTGAGCATATTGAGTAGGTCTGAGCATCGGCCAACACCTATTTTTTATACCCCTAAGTGAAAATGGTTGTCCACCCCTAAAAATATTTTTTTATTTTATGGACATTTTTTTTAATTTTTATGTTTCAGCATTGAAAAATACATACAACTCTAAATTTTTACCCTTCTATAACAACCAACCCTTATTTTTTAATTAAATAATTTATATGGCAAAACAACGTTTGCCGGGTCAGCTAGTTATTAATATTATAAATGCGAAAGTTTGGACGTTTGCATGAATGTATGTTTGGATTGATGGATGTTTGTTACTCAATTACGCCAAAACTACTGAACGGATTTGAATAAAATTTGGCCCACAGGTAGATGGTGACCTGGAATAGCAAATAGGCTTCTTGTTATCCAGAAAAATGAAATGTTCCCGCGAGATTCACCGAAAACTTACAATAGTATAAAAACAGAAAAAAACCATTGACAATGCTTCTATTTCATTTACTGATTACTCTCATTTTTTTCCTAAAGCCTTCTATAATCAGTAATAACCCAGTATAATATTGATATGGGTATAATCTGCCTTTTTAACTAACCATGTATTTTTAAGTAGGTACATTTTGAGGGGTAATTTCTACGGTAAACTTAAGCATTTAGCATTCCATCCACGGACCACTAACATCTCTGATGCTTAAAGATAAAGGTTGTCTCTTTCCATCAAGAAAACCATCAGCTTGATTGATGACCTATGATGTAAAAAATGCTTGTCACTGTCATGTTTCGGTTTGTAGGGTAAGGTAGCCGGTAGACTTATGCATGTGGCATTGCCATCCCGCACACGAATAGCAACGCACCTATAACATTGTTGGTGTCTTTTATTGGCGATGGTTTATCATTGCATCAGAAGTTTTTTTTTCATGTGTTTTTGTTTCATTCATTGAAAGAAGCCATTTGACAAAAATAGTCAATACCGCGCCGGTCTCATAGGGAAATAGGTAAGGATTTAGTATACATTAACATCCTAATTTTAAATATTCTTTTATAAATAAGTAAATATTTTTACCCTTATTAACAGGGGCTCCATCAGTATGAGATTGATTTCGATTATATCTTTTATTTTATCTATATTAATTTTTTTATTAATTCAATGGTTTGACTGCACTCCATTAGCAAATGATATTTTCAGTTTTGTCACAATTTTGGGAGGATTTTTTTTCAATAAGGTAAAGAAATTTATTTAGTGGTATGTGGCCAGACCTAATTCTTAGCGCCCATGTTAGCATTTTCCTAGGAAGACTGTCACCATCAAACCATGGTTTACGTGGTGGACGTGACTGGAGTCTGGATAGTTTTATATCTTTACCCAATGAATTCTCTTCATAATATCTGTCCCAGCCATTTGCTTGTTTTCTATTTTATGATATAAAAATAAAATACCAACCAAGTGCGAATCGAACTCGCGCACGAAGGGTTCCGTACCATCATTTCTAAAAAATACGAAAATAACACGTTTATTGTATGGGGACCTCCTTAATATTTTCATTTTTTAAGCTATTGCATAGCTTCTATCGCGGGCCTTGAGCGTGGAGACGGAATCCAGAAATTCCGTAACGAAAAAAACCTAACACCCCCCACTCCGACCGGCATCCATTCCATCTATCGATAAATACCAGAACTTTTAATGACTTTTTGAAATATCACGCTTGTCTCTTTAGTTCAGCAACCCGCCTTGAGGTGGCATTGGTTGTATTGGAAAACTACCGTAATCATATATATAATTGTAATTGCATAAGTTGATAAAAAATGCTATGCAATAGCTTTACTGTGGCAGTCTCCGAGTGCTACACGTCTTTTTTTATTTTTAGTATTTTTTGTTATAACGGCAACGGAAGTACATAATTTGTGAAAATTTTAGCTTTCTAGCTATCACGATTTATGAGATACAGCCTGGTGACAGACAGACAGACGGACAGACAGGCAGCGGAGGCTTAGTAATAGGGTCCCGTTTTACCTTTTAGGTACGGAACCCAAAAAATTATATAGAGGTAAAACTTATAAGTTTGTGAGTTTATTCGAAGATAAATCCGTAGATTTTTAGCTTCCCACTACGTATGTAGATAAGGAAGTTACAGATTTTACCCCGATTTTCGAAAATCGAGTTTTCACCAGATGTCCACGTTTTGAGGTCCTAGGAACCTTTTCCGACTATTTTCACGATGACGTCAGTATGTCTGTATGTGTGTGTGTGTGTGTATGTGTGTGTGTGTGTGCGTGTGTGTGTATGTGTGCATGTAAACATCTTATAACTTTTGATCGGCTGGACCGCTCGAAACGCGGTTGCTGGCATTCGATTGGATTCCGCTCAACTTAACAAATGCCGTTTCAAAAATCAAAATCGAATCTTATTCTCAAAACTTATAGCTTTTCAAATATTAAAATTACGTTGTTTTTAGCAAACTTATTGTTTTTAATAACTTTCAAGTTAATTTATCAGCCTTTCTCCTTTAAAAACTGCGTCAAATACCGTTAATTTAATCAAAATCGGTCAATTTGTTTGGGATTTATCAATGAAGAAAATCAAAAATAAAATGTTTTTTGACATTGCATCGAAATTTTTCAACCTACCGATTATTCAGCTTAAGCAATATTTTAGATCTCTAAAATTGAGTTGAATTCCATCATCTTTTTCAAAACATACAGCTTTTCAAAAAATAATATACTGCCATTTTTAACAAAATAGATGTTTGAACTGAAAAATCTATGCTTATATTTTTTACTCTTTTGAGTTTAAAATACCTTAATTTAGTGGGAAGTTTCAGGGATGGCCCGTAGGGTCAACCGTTTGCACATTTTTTTACCAGTAAAAAGCTATGTTAATCCGAAATAATATAGGCAGCACTTTATCCCAGTTTTTCAGTGGACCGCAACCAATACAGGCCGCGAGAAATGACTCACATATATAATAATAGATTAACTCGTAGCCTGATATCGTTATAAATCCCCTTTTCCATTCATATATTCACATACGCTTTTACTTGTTCTGTCACTTTCATTTCCTAAGTTCCATTACACTAAATAATTTACAGTACACTTACCGATTAAATACGAACTGTAGCTAATATGTAGCATATTTGTTTGCTTGTTTAACATGTTTATTTGTTGTACGATATAAAATCTACATTTACATTTCGAAATAGATACAATATTACGTGGTTAATATTGCTTACAGATACGACAAAATGTCGGCGTAAATAAAAAATTTCTTAGTTATGTAACGGATATCTGTAAACAAAGTATTCTATCCATATTATAGAATAGCAAAAAGAAGGAAGATCGTCCATTGAAACTCTTTTCGGTATTCTATATTTATAATTATAATTTCAATAGTCTATTATCCCCCATATTTTATAGATTAGACAGATTAATAGTTTATATTAGATAGATTAGATAGATTATCCCCTATAGATTCAATGTTATGGTACATGGCTATGGCTATCCGTATGGCAGGGATGGGACGACTAATACATAAGTTTACTGGCGACCTTACCCTCCAAACCGGAAAACGATAGCGACAAGTACCGACGCTATTGCGACAGGAATAAGCAGGCGATATGTTGCAGAACTCTACCGCCTAATAATATATATGTATAATATAGTGTGTGTTTGAATTAGAATTTTCTCACGTTTTCCGAGATGCCTAGCAGTAAGGCTATTCATCAAAAGGAGCCTGAATCAACACGGGGACAAACTGGTGAAGTACCATCAGCTTGTTTGCTAGTCTACAATATAAACAAATTATATGACATACACAAAGCAGCAAGCTTTTCTGTAAAACATACTTGAATCATGCTGACTCTGAATAAAGACTGGACTGTTTTCGACTCTGAGATATTAACGTGGTGTAGAGATATACCATCATATTAAAAAATCTAAACTTACACACACATATACACATACACACACATACATACATACACAAATACACACACACAGAGAGAGAGAGAGAGAGAGAGAGAGAGAAGGAGAGAGAGAGAGAGACACACACAAACCTTCGCCTTTTGGAATATTAGCCATTGAAACTTTTCATCTTAGAGTTAAGTTCATTATATTACAAAGTTTTTTAGAACATATTATAATATTGTTTTTGATTAGCCGTAAACAAAAGAAAACTGATTAGAAGTGACCGTACATCTTGTACGGCGACGTAAAGGTTATCCAATGTCGCAAGTTTCATTTATCTTACAACAGAAATAACACTTAAAATAGATCTGTATTAGTGTGTGCCTTCAACAGAACTGTTTTGCAACGGACAAAGAACTTTTAAAGATGATTGCACTTCAAAAGAAATTCAGTGAAATAGGTTTTTAGGTGAACATATTGCTATTGTTTCTGAACTCCTCTTGCGCGCAATAGAGACAATGTTTGTTACATTGTCCCTAGAAAAGATGTATTGATTTTTATTATTGATACTTATAGTATTTATCGTCTCTGTCGTCTAGTGGTCCGGTGTAGGTATTAACAACATGATGTCCCGGGTTCGATTCCCGGGTCAAGCAAAAAAAAAATTTTTTTGTTTTCTGATAAAAACAACGTTGCCCGTGATTGGATAAGTGCCCGATTGGCGATATGCTTGCCACCCATCACACTGTGGGAAGTATCTTCGGCTTATCGTGGGTGCACTGGTTTTACCTCTGCCGACCTTTTCGGAGATACGGGCCTAAAGATATTTTCTCATAGTAAGTATATATAAAGAAAAACGAAGTTTTCGTCACTGTAATAAAATATCAAATCGCTTAAATTTCTATTTATTTAGTCATCGCTTAGAATAAAATCGTCAAATGAAGAAAACTTCTCTTTATAATTCGGGATACTATGTACTTCTCATCATTTACGATACTATATAAATCGTTACGAAGCTAATACTTCTTATATTAATCTAGACTTTAATTACCTATAAGTTTACCACGTTTCGTCCAAGACCAAAATTTTTATAGTTTAACCTGTGACCTACTAGTGAGGGCCAAGGGACTAATTTTTTAAATTAAATCTTGCGATCTGCAGTGTTGCAGCTGACCCGTGCAGTTTCGCCCGCGAGTATATTTGTAAGTCGTCCAAATAGCTTTTAATAAAAATTTCTTCCCCTATTTCAGCCCTCCAGGGACTGATTTTTGAAAAAAAAATTAGCCTATGTTTGACCCCGGATCTTCAACTATATCCATCCCAAATTTCATGAAAATCGGTCCAGCGGTTTAGCCGTGAAAGCGTAACAGACAGACAGACAGACAAACTTTCGCATTTATAATATTAGTATGGATTTACTGAGTAGGTAATTTACTGAGTAGGTAAGTGGAGCATAAGTGGACATCTATTTGAGTGGATTTAGACTACAAATAGCTGTTTTCGTATGTGTCAAGGTAACTTATTTCTTAGCTGTAGATAGTTAGAAATTTATACATAAGCTTGTTTACGAAATATTTTTTAATGATTATCAACTACGAAAAAGCATTATACGTTTTTGTTATTTGTCTGTTTTATTTATAGCAATAACTACGCGGGAGTATTTTCGGGTATTACCTAAATTAAGAAATTAAATCGAATCAGTTGTTTTCTCTTTAATTACAAACACATGTTACAAAGAACATTGTGGCAGATACAACATATAAATGACACTTTTCCAAAGCTTTTCTTTTGTGAATTGTATGAACAAACGCGCACTATACTGTTCTCTTAAATGTAGTAATTCTTAGTTGTTTTCTTTATAAATGTCCACCCACACTGAAGGTGCTAAGGTCAGCGCTCTGCCGACGTGTATAGTCGTAGAGAGATATCTGAATTCGTGTTACAAATTATCAAGGCATTCCAATAATTGAATCGATTAAAACCTATGTTCGGACGTTTTGTAATTCAACACTATATGCTAAATTACAACATTACCCACCCACGCCCTCTTTTTTCTCACGAATGTAGAAACGAATAAAACATGTTCTAATCTAGTTTGAAATTTATATGTGTACCAAATACATACACCAACTTTTATATAAGAGATTTTGTGCAAAAGAAACAAAGGTATGTAAGTAATAAAAAGCAACAGCATTATACATGTTTCTTTTGTAACATTTTTTTTAAATTCTTTAAAGACTTCAATTTTTTAAACATATTTTTAAAGATATAGAGAGACTAACCCAGGAGAGTATTTTAATCTAAATGATATGATGCAAATCTTAATTCTTAGTTTGTAATAAAAGGTATGTTGATATTAATGAAGTTGAATGCAAGGTTGAAGAGGGCGGTACCTGGAGTAATATAATAGACAATAATTATTGCCAGCCGTTCGTAGAGCATATACGCATTTTAAATTTTTATACATTAGATTTCGCGAAAAGGAAAGACTTTAAGAGTTAATGTGAGTAATAAATGTATTTTATAAAAGCACTACAGTTTTGAAACTTATTCTTAAAGAGATCTACCTAACCTGGTAACGTATTCTAATCTTACTAATATGATGTAAATCTTAATTCTCAGTCATAATAGGTCTGTTAATATTTATGTAGTCGAGTATAGAGTTGAAGAGGACGACACCTAGGGTAACAGACAGTAATTGTCGCCAGCCGCATATTTTTAAACTTTTATAAATTACATTTTACGAAAAATGAAAGATTAAAAGAACTTATGTACACGTAATAAATGTATTTCACAGCATCATGGTTTTGAAAAATATTTTAAAGAAATTTAAAAACTCGGTACATTAATTTAAAAAAACATGATGCAAATCTAATTCTCAGTAAAAATGTCTGTTAATATTTAAATAATAGAGTATAGAGTTGAAGAGGGCGGCACCTGGATTAACAGACAGTAATTGTCGCCAGCCGCATATTTTTAAACTTTTATATATTACATTTAAAGATTAAAAGGTTTAATGTAAGTAATAAATGTATTCCATAGCATCATGGTTTTAAAATATATTTTAAAGAGATTTAACAAACTCGGTAATTCTAATCTAAATAGCATGATGCAAATCTTAATTCTCAGTAATAATATGTCTGTAAATATTTATGTAGTCGAGTATAGAGTTGAAGAGGGCGGCACCTAGGGTAATAGACAATAATTGTTGCCAGCCGGTCGTAGAACATGTAAGCGTTCGGTCGTACATCCTACGCCCGGTGCCACAAAAACCTATATCTGCCCATTCAAACAATTATTTAGACGTGTTATAACGTTGTGCTATAAATTGTTTTTCTGTAACTTTTTCCTGCCACTTATCGCGAATATTTATTTGCAGTATACAATTAAATACTTATTTTGTTAAAACAGAAAACGTTTAATAACCTCTTATTATTTCGTTACAACATACTCTTGTAAACATTAGTATTAGCTTAGAGGATATTCTGCTAATCATGAAAATTATATAGTGTTAAATTTGAATCGTATTAAAATGTGTAGGGATAATATATTCAGTAAGAGATAAGCATGTAGGTATTATAAGCACAATAGCGAACTTTTCTTTATTATATAAATCGTTTTAGCGCTTAGCGCTAATCCTAATTTTAATCCGTATTTATTATAAAAATATATTTACTAAATTATTTCTGTAAATGAAACATTATAAATGTATAATATATTATATATAACTAAAATACGGTTAGAATAGACTTAATACAAATAAGTTGTTACTTCTATATTTTTATATTGAGAAAAGGATAAAGTTTTTTTATACTACAAAATAGTATATAGAAAAATAAGAGACATTTCTGATAAAAATAAACAACCATCACCAAAGTTGTTAAAAGTGAACAAGTTAGTGATTAATGTGAATTAAATGCAGTTTTTAATTTATAGATTAAAAACTGCATTTAATTCGACGACCCCCTGAAACAAAGGCGTCAATACCCCTGAAACAAAGGAAAAGTAGCAATAGCATCAATTTCCATTATATAACTATTTTATATAACTAACAAATAGATGGCTCTCTTTCCATTAGGAGAGCCATCTGCTTGGTTGCTATCTAATGATAAAAAAATACCATCGCCTATAAGCACTAAAGATGTTAACGGTGCCTTACTATCCGTATGGCGGGATGACAGTGTCACATGCATAAGTCTGCCAGTTACTGTTAGCCACAATTAACAATGTTAATATACTTAACATCCTAAGTATATTAACATCCTGAAGATGCTTAAAAAGTGAAACCAGTCGAGTAATATACCAAAAATATATATGTTGTGAAGTTAAATTAAACTACAGAGTACATTGTTAATTGTGTCTAACAGTAATGGAATTTCACTAAGTGCCGAAGATGGAAAGTATAGAATCTACAGGTTACCTTATCCTTCAAACCGGGACACGACAATAACAAGCATTGAAGTTATTGTGCCAAGAATAGGTAAAGCGGTAGAAGGCACCATGTGTACGAGACGTTGCGAAACTCTTTACATAGTAAACCTATCGAAAATCTAAAACATTGGATATGTTATCATTTTCAATAGGCAGGTGACGTATGCACGGATATGAGGTGATGGCTATCTCTTTCCATTAGGCGAGTAACTTTATTGTTCGCTGTCCAGTGACAAAACAAAAGGTTCAAATCTACATTTTAAAGGCCTAAAATTGGATTCCAAACCGTAATTTGTATATCTATATATTAATACGTGAAGGGAAAATTTTGAATCCCTTTTTAAGACAATTGCGCGACCCGTGGAGTATGAAATTTGGCACAGTTAAAGTTTATATTGCGAGGAACTGCAGAAACCTGCTATCTATATATATATATATATATATATATATATATATATATATATATATATATATATATATATATATATATATATATATATATATATATATATATATATATATATATATATATATATATTGGCCAATTTTGGTTTTGAATTAAATATTGAAGTCCAGGGAAGGTTTAAAAGGTGAGAGTTTAAAAGGTAAAAGGTGAGAAAATATAGGAAAGAAAAATAAGAGTAGTTAAAATAGCAAAACAGCGTTTGCCGGGTCAGCTAGTTTTTAAATAAAAAGCATTGAAAATACATTAAATTACTAAAAATAAGTATTACACCCTACACACACTATGTTCATGTGACATACATCATATTATTAAACACACATTCATAGAGTCTTTACAGAGCTGTCAGTTGTCAAACTTAAAAGAGATTTTATTGTTTAGTCTATGGTCGAATTTCGGCCACAGGCGATCGCTAGTTAAAAAGATACCTACAAAAATACTGCCTCAACACGCGACAAGCGAAACCTGTGTGGCCGTTCGGTCTAACCAGCAATAGTGTCAAATGTCTAGCGTGACGGAGAGCTGACTACACACACATATTTCCCAGGAAACCGCTCATACGATCGTAGATAAGCCTTGTAATCCTGAAATGCCTAGGGAAAAATGCATTAATTAATACTAGAAATGATATTTGCATTACTAGATATCATGGTTTATTGGTAATTACGAGTTAGCGCATTCATAACGTATCTTTTTGTTCCCCTATTATATTTCTCTTTACGTGTCATACCGAGAAGCTAGAAATAAATAAATGTCTTCTCACCGTTTCCGTTGCGCGATAGTTGGTCCTTTGAAAAATAGGCCAACTACCGTTCTGCCAGGCAGGTCGGAAAAGGCGACCGATTCGCTATAAGGGTCACTAGCATCGTGGCTACTAGGCGGTAGAGTTCTGCATTGTCTCGCCCGAGTCTGGTACCACTGCTACACCTATTGCTTCCGCAATAGCGTCAGTGCTTGTCACTGTCGTATTCCGGTTTGTAAGGTAAGGTAGCCGTTAAAATTATACCTGTATCATTAATATGTCAATACCTATATGTCAATACCGTCCCAAAGATAGCAATGCATCATTAACATCTTTGGTGTCTATAGGCGATGTTTGTCTCTTTCCATTAGAAGAGCCTATATTATTATATAATTATGATTTACAAAACGGAGCTTCAATAGATCCTTCAGTTTGTCGATTAGCCTGATGGTACTAAGCTTGCATCAGCTGCTTTTCTGCTAGGCATCGCGTAAAAGGCAAGATAAAGCTAATTAGTTTCACTCAAGGCCTGGCTACGGAAAATTCGCGCCCACGATTTTTCGCGCGGCACGAATGGCGAAGCGTCTGGCGTCTGAAACAAATGTATGGGAAAGTACTAAACATGTCACGCGCGGTGGCGACCGACCGGCGGAGTGACCGGGCGGTAACACCGCGACTACAAACTAAGAGGTAGAGTTCTGCAACGTCCCGACCGGTTCTGTTGCCACCGTCTTACTTATTCCTGCCACAATAACGCCGATGCTTCTCGCTTTCGTATCCTGGTTTGGAGGATAAAGTAGTCAGTATACTTATGCACATGTCATTCAAATCCCGTTACACAGATAGCAACCAAAGAGTTACTGCGTAGTACTGCGTACTAGAGGAGCTATGCTAAGTAAAATTCCTGTTCCATTTCGTTAACACTCTCTGCAGCGCTGAAATAATAATAAATCGTCCAACCAAAGTCGAAATAAAGCAGCGCTACATCCTATCATTGCATATAATATATAATCGCGACCAAAAGCACAGAAGTTCGTAACCGCCGTGAATTTCATGGCACTCAACCTAGTAGCCGAAATATCGACGAAATGCAGAGTTGATCGCCTCTGTGGTCTAGTGGTCCGGTGTTGGTGTTGACCACATGAGATCCCGGGTTCGATTACCGGGTCAGGCAATTCAAAAGATGTTTTTTTTTTCAATTTTTTGATAGAAACAACGTTGCCCGGGATTGAATAAATACTCGGTGAGCGATAGGCTTGCCACCCATTACATTATGGGACTAAGTATCTTCAATGTGGGTACACTTGTAAATCTGCCTACCTCTTTGCGGATACGGGCGTGAAGATACTTTTAGTAGAGTGATCTCTACTCGCAGGCAAAGCTATTCGGATCAGCTTGAATATTATAGAAGACTAAATTCCATCTAGAACTAGTATTGGTTTGTTTAAAATGTTAAAGATATAAATGTTCGTAATTATGTTGAATGGTTATCCAACATAATTATGATTTCTGGTTAGAAAACGAAGCGGATAATAATATCTTTAGACGATTTTGAGTTTCATATCTCACGGATTTATATTTCATATGTAAGATCAAATGGAAAGAGTGTTTACTTCCCAAACACTACATGTTCTACTTTTACGCATCTATTACTACAGTTACTATGCAATGTTGTTTCATATTCTTGAGCAAGTCCTTGACTCCATATTTTATACGTATCTATTTATAACTATATAATAGTGTACGTTTTGGATTTATTTGCTGCCCAAAAAGTGTGGAATAAAGTGGTAATAGCCAATCAATAATAATTTATATAACAAACTAGCTGACCCGGAAAACGTCGTTTTGTCTTATAATTTGGGAGGGGGGGGTTTATTGAGATAAAAACTATCTATCTTTTAAGTTGGATCAAACAGTAGAGTTCTACAAAATTTCATTGATATCGGTTCTGTAGTTTAGGAATCGGAATCATAGCGGACAAGCGGACAAACAACGTGACACGTGATATATATATATATATATATATATATATATATATATATATATATATATATATGTAAATAATAAAATTAAATATATATTAAGATAATATCGGTGGGGAAATTACAGGAATGATCTAGCCCCAAAGTAAACAAATAATTTGCTTATGGTAAGGATGTTATTTAAGGAAATTAATTTAATATAGAAATACAAATATTAATACTGAAATATATTTAATAAACACCCAAACCTGGTAAAATAAACATCTACGTTCATTACACAAATGCCTGTCCCTATCAGGAATTCTATTCCGACCGCATTGGCTTCGTAATCGGGGTCGCTAACCATTAGGCCAACGTGGCGGTCGTTCATGTAACAATGTGGCAAGAATATTTTTTTGTGTAGGTATGTTAAACAAGCCTACACAAAAAATCCCACGCATATGAAAATAAGAAATAGAAAACCTATTTCGTAATAATTTTGTAATAATGTAATATATATATATATATATATATATATATATATATATATATATATATATATATATATATATATATAATCAAAATCACTGGACAAATGAAACGAATTGATCTGATAGGAAAGTAAACAAACTTATGGATACTAGTCAACGATAAAAACTATACTCATCACGAAAACGCTTGTCCCTTTCGGGAATCGAACCCGGGCTGCACAGAGTCTTTAATCATGTTCGCAATATTCTGGCTGCAGACTGCTCGCCTTTAAAGGCAGATGTCATAGTAATATCCCGAAAGGTCAACTGTAAAGTAGTCATTTCGAAAAACAAAAGCTCACAAATCAAGGTATCTTTTTATCGCGATAACGCTCCACGATTCACGAATGTTCGCTCCGAAGTAAAAAATGTTATATTGACGTCAATAATGTAGTTCATTCAATCTTTAACATTATTTTGATCGTATGATAGACACATCATACTGTGAAACTGCCTAGTAGTATCAAATTACAGAAATGGTGCGACTAACACGAGCCACACTTCTAGACAAGGTGTTATTTAGATGACACAGCTTATATTTGTGCACAAACATGCTTTGGTTTTGATAATTTCCTTAATTCCAAGAAAGCTAGGTCATACGAATCAATGACTTGTTTTTAATAGACACGCAATTTTATGAGATTCGGATTGAAAATGCGTGTTACTGATTTTTTACATAATACTAGCTACAGCCCACGACTTTAGTTATACAAACCTCGATTTCACTTAGTTCAAAAGGTAAAGTGGTTTGCGAACCTGACTACGCAATCAATAGGGCTCGGCTGGGATTCGATTAGGTAAAGTGGTTTGCAAACCTGACTACGCAATCATTGGGGCTCGGCTAGGATTCGATTAGGTAAAGTGGTTTACAAACCTGACTACGCAATCAATGGGGTTCGGCTGGGATTCGATTAGGTAAAGTGGTTTGCAAACCTGACTACGCAATCAATGGGGCTCGGCTAGGATTCGATTAGGTAAAGTGGTTTACAAACCTGACTACGCAATCAATGGGGCTCGGCTGGGATTCGATTAGGTAAAGTGGTTTACAAACCTGACTACGCAATCAATGGGGCTCGGCTGCGATTCGATTAGGTAAAGTAGTTTGCAAACCTGACTACGCAATCAATGGGGCTCGGCTAGGATTCGATTAGGTAAAGTGGTTTACAAACCTGACTTCGCAATCAATGGGGCTCGGCTAGGATTCGATTAGGTAAAGTGGTTTACAAACCTGACTTCGCAATCAATGGGGCTCGGCTGGGATTCGATTAGGTAAAGTGGTTTACAAACCTGACTACGCAATCAATGGGGCTCGGCTGGGATTCGATTCAAGACAGTGATATACATACATGTTTGTATTTCTGGCTTTGAGTGTTTATTTTAATATATGTATTTCATTAGTATTTCTATGTACCTATTTTTATATATAATGAAATTTTTGTTATTTTTTTATCATGTAAGAGCATAAAACTACACATTTAGTCGTGGTTAGCTCCACTTTTTCGTATATACCTACCTATTATTATCCATTACCGAGGGGTTGTCTGAAAATATATTTTTAACTTCTCCGCTAAGTATGCAAATAAGGATGTTACCTACTGATTTTGAGCCGATTTTCGAAAATTGAGTTTTCACCAGATCTCCACGTTTTGAGATCTTTGGAACCTTTTCCGACTATTTTCACGATGACGTCAGTATGTCTGTATGTATGTGTGTGTGTATATAAACATCTCATAACTTTTGAACAGATTGACCAATCGAAACGCGCAGTAGCAGTAGCTAGGAATCTCGTAAAAGACGAGAAAAGGCTAACACGTGTTACTACCGCAGTACAGTTCTGCAACGTCACGCCCGGGTATGTGGAACCATCGCTTTACTTATTTCTGTCGCAATGGCGCCGGTGCTTGCCGGTGATTGTCGTGTACCGTTTTGGAGGGTACGAAAGGAAGCCGGTTGACTTATGCATGTGGCATTGCGCCATACGGAAAGCAACGCACTATTAACATCTTTCTATAGGCGATGGTTTCTCATTCCATCAGGAGAACCATCTGCTTGTTTACTGTCTTATGATACAAAAAAAGAAAAAATAATAAGTAAAACACCGGTATAAGCAGCCTTATTTCAATTAGTTGCAAAATATTTTTAAGTAGCTGACCTGGACAACGTTGTTTTTTTTATAATAAGATATTAAACAAGCAGATGGGACTCCTGATGGAAAGAGTCAACATAACTTGTATTGAATATTTTGTTGGGGTACTCGAGATGCCCCCCCCCCTCCCCCTCCCCCGTTAACTGAGATATAAACTATCCTATCTTTTAAATTGAATCAAACAGTAGATATCTACAAAATTTCATTGAAATCGGTTCAGTAGATTCGGAGAACATCGCGGACAAACAACGTGACACGTAATTTATATATTAATATTTATTTTATTTACTAAACTTTTGGTTAAAACGTAACAAACAAACAAAAAAATCAAATCTTTTCTCTACAACTGATTGAAATAAGCCTACTTGTAGCGGTGTCTTACTCATTATAAGCTCAACCCCAAGGAAAAACTGAGATAAAATATAACCCTTCTCACCTAGGCATAATATAACTTTCTATTGATGAAAGAATTTACAAAATCGGAGATTATTTTCTACAAACACATCGTTAAACGTTACATCTTTATTTTAGTTAGTTTATACCAATATAGATTTTGTGGTATTCCAAATTTCCAAACAGTTTTTTCATGTTATTGACTGAACATCAATAGATGATACGGTCATATTAATAGTAATGTTCAAACTAATCTGCCTACCTTGCCTGCAAAGGAAACTAGCGTCATAATATTTTTTTGTTATTGAATATTAATTTTAACAAAAAAATTTTGTACCTTATGATCTTATCTATATTGTGCCTTTACTTTTTCAATAGAAACAAATGTTAGTATGTGAAATACGAAAACTAGTTTAAAAATAAATGTGTAATATTTATCGGCTATAAAATACGAACCTGTGTTAGCTATTTTTTATAAATAGTTGATAATTTTAAACGTGAAAGTATAAATTCACGTATCAGTTCTGTATACAACATCAAGAAAACTGATAAGCGACTATATTTTTTTCATGTTAAGCATATAATGCTAGCTTAAGACTTGGATAACGTGACCTTTCGTCCCGTGTCGAAGAGGTCCGTCCCGTTTTCAAATACTCTATCTCAGTGTTCCCAAGTATATAGTTCAAGGACGTGATATGGCGCCGGCCTCCGATAATTTTTTTTTCTACCTTGCCCGATTACTTTAATCAAATAATTATACACCTACCACCACTTTGTAATTATCTTCTTAAGTTGGATTGAATAATAGAGAGTACCATTTAACATTAAGTCCACCTTTAAGTATACTTTGAAAACAAATTATAAATTATAACAATATATAATTATAAGCATAAATTTATATGTATAACTATAATAAATAAAATAAATATATGCACCTATTCATATTGTAATTATCTTCTTAAGTTAGATTGACTAATAGAGAGGACTACATAACAATATATAATTATAAGCATAAATTGATATGTACCTATAACTATAATAAATAAAAAAGACGTGTGGCACTCGGAGACTGCCGCGGTAAAGCTATTGCATAGCATTTTTTTATCAACTTATGCAATTACAATTATATATATTTTTTATTTATGCAGTATTTTTTTCTTTGTTTTTTTTTTCTTTGATATTAATTCAAGTTACACTTTGAGCGTGGTGACCGATAAAAATATTCATATTTAAAACACTTTGTACACAAATTATACGAGTACAGTGCTAAGTGTGTTTTTCTTTTCGCATTCGATCGTGAGCGCGTTTCGAGTTTACTAGGAATTTGTATGTGATTTTTACAGCGCCACCTAGTGGTAAACTGGTTTCTCACGTTTACCACTAGGTGGCGCTGTACAAACCATATACAAATTCCTAGTAAACTCCAAACGCGCTTACGATCGAATGCGAAAAGAAAAACTCACACTTAGCACTCAGATATTCACTGTTGTACGTAGATGATAAATACCTATATATATATACTTTCTCACAAACAGCTGATTACGGTAGTTTTCCAATACAACCAATGCCACCTAAAGGCGGGTTGTTGAACTAAAGAGACAAGCGTGATATTTCAAAAAGTCATTAAAAGTTCTGGTATTTATCGATAGATAGAAAAACTAAAAAGTATCACCGCTGTGCCGGTTGGAGTGGAGGGTGTTAGGTTTTTTCGTTACGGAATTTCTGGATTCGGTCTCCACGCTCAAGGCCCGCGATAGAAGCTATGCAATAGCTTAAAAAATATATGCACTTATTCATATTGTAATTATCTTCTTAAGTTGGATTGACTAATAGAGAGGACCACTTAACATTAAGTCCAGCTTTAAGTATACTTTGAAAATAAATTATAACAATATATAAATATAAGTATAAATTTATATGTATAACTATAATAAATAATAAAATATAGTGCAATTTTTAAGGTATTGATTACATTAAAGATTTTGATAGAATTAGTAGCTATCAACCAATTTTTTTTTCATATTTTAGATTTTTTTTATTTTCAAAAGAAACACATAGGATTTGCATATTGATTATACTGAACAGTTTTAAAGTATTAAACGATAAGCTACTATTATTTGTTCTTGATGTTAAAAATATAGAACCAGCATGGCTATTGATTACATTGAAAAGTGAATAGGTATTGATTACATTTGTAACAGATAAGCAGATGGCTCTCCTAACAGATAAAGATAAGGATAATCTAAAGGCATCAAAATTCCGTGTGGTAGAGGTGTAATATCATATACATAGGCTTAGCGACTACCTTACCCGCCAAATTGGAATATGATAATAACAAGTTTAATGCACAGATAGAACATACCTTCTGGCATTAAATATAGAAAATATTTTCTATGCGTGCTGGCGTACACTGCAATTACTTACGAATGAAGCTACTACTAAAGTATTGTTTCAGGTATATACTCCCACGAACACCTGGATACAGCTCAAGTACAAGTGGTGACGCCGCTGAAGGTAAGCAGCGAGGGAGAGCTAATCTCGCATACGCTGGAGCATGCGCACGAGCACGGACATGCGCGGGCGCGGCGCGACTTACATGCCATCGAACATGAACTGCCACATACTCTATATTACAACGTCACAGTGGATGGGCGGGAGCTTAGACTGGACTTAAGGTAATTGTTACATTTTATCTTTACAAGCACCACATCAATTAATTATCTCACTTATACGGTGCATAACATAAATCCTGTCCGATTCTCAAGTGTATTATTTGGTAGCTTAATTCGGTCAAATAATATTATAGATCATTATTTTGCAGATATTGATAAATATTTTTTTCTCAATCAATATACCTAATTAATTTTAAATGATGATTTTGAATGTTATTTAAGGCAACAGAAAATGTCACACATGTCTCAGTAACGGGTGACACTAAAACGCCTGCTGATGTGACGTGGTGTTATCCGCTTGCTACTTTTTAAGGGGAATCGAAGAATAAATACGAATATTTCAATATAACATATTTTATTATTTTAAATAAAATCGGTTCATTATATTTTTGCTAATATCATCGAGCTACCTATGTACCCTTTCGATTCGGATAGTTTTGTTACTCACTGTATGATAAGAGTTTTTGTATATTTTTCTCCTACTTCCTATTCTTCCTTCCTTCGAACTTTGTTCACTTGTGGTCTTTAGCTGTAAAACTTGTCGAGTTCTAGAACTCTACTTATATAAACTCGATCTATAAAACTTATAGTTCTGAATTGATGTAATAAATAATACTATCTGGTCGACCAAGCTTCACTCGGGTGATATTTTTATGTAAAAACGGGTTATCACGGAGATGATATTTACCTAGATCAAATTTAGTAATAAAAGACTATCTAAATACAACATTTCGTCAAAATCGTTAGAGCCGTTTAAAATTTAGGAAAATGTATAAATTTATTCAATGAAAAATAATTAACACTAAAGCAATGAAACTTGTTTAAACTAAAAATAAAGGAGCCCCTCATTAACATTGTCTTATAGATATTTTGAAGTAACAATATCGAACATATGGTATTATGTCAATAAATTGTAGACTTATCGATAAAATACATTCGTAGTAAATCCAGCAGTCACATCGGCGCCGAATAACAAGTCTCTATACAGATAATATTTGATATATCATTTGTCAGTTGCTGACATAAATCAACGTATCAAGCTACTTGAAACAATCTATTGCACAGATAAGAATCAATTTCGCAGATGCACAAAAATTAAGGAGCAGTGACCGTATTCTTATTGAAATATATACGTTATCTACGCATGTGTTGCTATCGAAGTATTATTATTTGATATGAAACCGAGGTATACTGCTTTTTCATATCAATAATTGTAAAATTAATATCAATAATATCGAAACGTCATTTATGGTAGGTCTTATAGGCGAGTGCATCTATATTAATATTATAATTGCGAAAGTTTTGATGTTTGGATGGATGTTTGGATGGATGTTTGGATGGATGTTTGTTACTCAATCACGCAAAAGCTACTGAACGGATCTGAATGAAATTTGACACACAGGTAGATAATGACCTGGAATAGCACATAGGCTTTTTATCCCGGAAAAAATAGGTGATCCCGCGGGATTCGCTAAAAACTCTTTTAATGCAGCGGGCTGCACGCTGCAGCTAGTATCATATAAATATTATGCATTAGCCGCTTCGATAAGTCCATTCAAAGTATTTTACTTATTTTCATTCAATAATTTGGAAAACAAATGCCGATTTTTGGTGAATCTAATTCATACGGGAAATAGCTAGTCAAATAACACTTGAAAATACAACAAAGTACGTGCTATAAGGTAAACTTTACTAACTTATTTGAACACGTAGACAAAAATGTAAATTAAAATTTGAAGCCTATGAAAGAGCACGGGATACTTATCCCAGATATATGTTGTTTTCATGAGATTCATAAGATAATGGCATAGTATAATACGCTTTAAAGTGATTTCTACCCGCAGCTTGTAGATGCAATGGCATAAATAAATGATTAGCAAAACAGACATATAATACAAATGCAGAAGCTTGCATATACCAGATGAGACGAAGACATAAACACTTTTTCTTGTGCACTGCCCGTTACAAGTTTTCCACTTAGTTATTAATTAATTAATTTACTTATATTTTATATAAGTAAATTTTTATTTTTATTATTATAATTTTTAACTATTATATTTAATTTTGATTGGTAACTAATATTTGACATTTGAAAAATTTGTTTTGACATTTGATTTCACAATATGTTTAAATTTGTTAAATTCTAATTGCGATTGACATTATTATTTAAATTAATTTAATTTATAGTGACATTATATAAAATCGTACCTTCACTTATGTTTCCCTCAATTGTGGGGAAAAACATATGCACATAGGGTGATAACCTAACAGTTAGATTTTACAATGATGATGTTATTGAAGGTAGTATGTACTATGCCGTCATACTATAAAATGTTAAATCAGAATGGTTAGATGTTGTTTTAGTTTAAACTTGTAATTGCCCTGATGATGCTTATATAAGCGAAACCGGTTGGATAATATATATAAAAGTTTATTGTGAAATAGTACAAGTGTTATCGATATAAAATATTGTATGAATATGAAGTTTCACCAAGTGCCGACGATAAAGAGTGTTGAATATATGTTGATAATTTGCTTATTTTTGGGTTCAATAAAAATAAAGCTGTCATGCATAATTTTACCGAATACCTTATCCTAAAAACCAAAATACGACAGTGACAAGCACTGACGTTCTTACGACAGGAATAGGTAAGGTGGTGGTAAAGAATCCAGGCGAGACATTACAGAACTCTACCATCTAGGAACTTAACTGGAATAAAATATCTATAGACGCTAAAATCGCCTGTTGTATATTTTGTGCAATAAAGCATTTAATTTAATAAACAATTAAAACTGACATACTTTGATCAATTTAATTGATCGAGTGATGTTTGAAGGTAATATAAGAAATTTCCCTAACCGGCGTTTTTAATAAAGAAAATAATAAATCTGAAATAAGCAAAGCAAGTCTGCGTGGATCGTGATATATGGCTTTAAGTTTTCTCTATCTATGGATATCAGAGGAATACATCTACGTGATTATCATAGATCGGAATAGGTAGTGCAATTCGCCAGGATTGGGTGACGTTATCTTAGTATGGCCACACTAAATAAGTTACACAAGGCAAAATAAAAGTAATGATAATATTTAAAAGTGTGCAATTCAATTTAACATTAACTGAAATTTTACTTAAACAAAAAGATTTTTATATGGAATGAAGGGTGGCTTACCATCTTTTCTTTTCATTTCGCCGCAGCCATTGATCAAATTTCCGCCCATCGAAAGATAATAACGATACAAATAAAAAAACTTTCTTTAGTAAAATCTCGTAAAGTATTTCAGAATGAAGTTATTGGATCTCGAAAAAATACATGAAAAATATCAATGGAGAACAAAAGTAATATATATATATATATATATATATATATATATATATATATATATATATATATATATATATATATATAGATACCAAATATGTTAATGATGCATTGCTACCCTTGTGGCGGGGTCTTAATGCTACATGCATAAGATTACCGCTACCTTACCCCCAAAATAGAACACGACAATGACAAGCACTGACGCTATTATTATTAGGAATAAGTAGGGCGGTGGAGGTACTTGATCCGGGCGAAACAATAAAGAACTCTACCACCTAGTATTCACGACGGTAGTAACTCGCATAGCAGTCGTTCGCCTCTTACGAACTGCCTGTGAAATCAGGTGGTATATTCTTTGAAGCGAGCCCAGACTAACAGGGGGGAAAATAGTGAAGTTCGTCGACGACTTATCCATATAGATGTTTATACTTTATCTATATATACTAACTGTATAGGCAGTTAAACTAAACGAGATTACAGCATAATGTAAGCAGAAAAAGATAAACATTAAACATGTCATATTTATTAAGCATATTTTATGCAAACGTTGTTTTAAATACTTTAATGCTTTTAGCGATATAAACTTAGCAAATAACGGATAATAATTATAGGAAAGCTAAAATTTATGTATAAATTAAGGTCGGATTTTGGCCTCTATGCGAACGCTAGCAATGTATAAATATATGTACATATATAGTCTCATGGCACATTATATAGGCACCGTACCAACCCAGAAAATAAATTTTCATTTAAATTTGTATTTTGTCTAGTACTTTTTTTAAATTGTGAATTAAAATATTTAAATGTAAGTGCACTGACCACCCGCTATTTGCTTTTAACCCGTTGCCGTACCCGTTGGTACTCTACCAAAGGGACCCAGTTATTAAGACTCAGCAGTCCGTTTGTCCGTCTGTCTTTTATATGTTAAATATGGTACATTTTCACAGAGTATATGACACTACGTATATTTTTTTTATAAAATTGCAAAAAAGTAACAAAATTAAAATAAGGCTAAAAATTTATAAATATTTAATTAAAATAAGTGTTTTTCGATGTATTTTGTATTTTTTATATATATTGAGCCGTAATAAGTAAATATTTTAAGATTTTATACAGGACATATTACTACGGTAAAGAAAATCTCCATACAATGTTATTTTCGACACTTTTTGCTTTACCGCAACGTAGAGAATTCACAAAAACATTTTAAAAATGAAATAGAATGAAATAGCTACCTACTCGTACCAAGTAATAAATCTACTCAAATACTAAAACATAAATGTAATGTGTATGTAGTGGTAATTTTGTATGGTGGTATGTTTCCTAACCCTTCGTGTGTGACTAGTTCTAGGTTGGCAAAATTCCGGAATCTGAATGACAAGTTTTATTGCTGGATTGGGGTAATACCTTTGATAAGATGAGGACTTGGCATTAATTTCTATAAACAATCAAAATTATAAAATTGCATTCTTTCCAACGCTGAACATATAAAAATGTCTTCATCTCTGTCTAACAACTTCGAATTTTATAATACACAAAGCTACAAAAAATTTGCCAATGCTCTAATTTCAAATCATTTGAGAAAAGAACGTCACCTCTAACAGCTTGCGGCCAATATGCCATTACTAAAATACGCTGTCAATGTACGTGAAATGTCAAATAGCCATTTGTTTACAAAATATTAAATTGATTTGAGCGTTTATTTGTATTTATCTATAATTTTAGTGTGGGCCTTAAATCTAAAATAAAAACGAATTGTTAAAGTAACATGCCCAATTGCAGTATAATTTATCAATTGTTATGTAGACAGTAAACAGCTGTTCTTAAGTCCGCCATTACTTGGGACGAAATTACACCGTTTTCACTTAATCGTTTCATATCTAGTAGTAGGGTAATACCGATATAATTACCTCAAGTTAAATAAACCAACTCTATTAAATTAAATAGTTTGTTCAAGCTTTAATGACAGTCAAGTAAAAAGGTTTTGCTGCTGTAATGAGAAAAAGACAAACATGTCATATTTTTAATTATTTATTTATTTAAATTTTGCATATATTTGCACAGATAGACTTAACACCCAAGAGCATTCTCTGCCAGTCATTCTCAAAAGAATACAGAAAAGGCACAAAAGGTGCACTATAGAACGAGAAAAATCAATAAATATAAATAATTTATTATTAATATTTATTAATTTTTGGGTTGATTCACGGGACAAATTACACTTGATCTAACTCCAAAGTAAGCAAATTATTTGTTTGTGTTATGGCTGTTAGTCAACGATAATCATTATATGTATATAATAAAACTAAGTTGATAAAATGTGCGTGTCGATAAAACTTAAAAATGAGTCCCGGCACAATGAAGGGACTTATATATTATGATAGCCCTTTTTCCCCCTCGAACAAGAAAGTTACCGTTTTAACCTAAAGGGCGTGTTTTTAAAGATAAAAGGGCTTTTCCAACCCTTCAACTTGGAAATTAAGTGTAGTGGCACCATCTGTTGTCGAGTATTTGAACTTCATTCAGAACAACGATTACATATTTGGGTTGCATTTCGAAAGGCGCGAGCAATTGCAGCATGTGTAGTAATGGCGCGAAATTAAAATTCTAATTTCAATAAAGTCTTAAATTATATTTGTTATATTTTAACTACCACGTAATCTCATATCAACTCCCGAGCGAAACCGGGCATCATGGCTAGTAATACATAAAAATACATATATAAATACTAAAAAATATTTAATAAACACCCAAACCCGGAAATACAAGCATTTATACTCATCACATAAATGCTATTCCCCGTCGGGGATCGAACCCGAGCCCCGTCGATTGCGTAGTCAGGGTCGCTAACCATTCGACCAACGGGGCGGCTAATAACTCAATTAAGTACATTAAATACACAAATTCTCTTAAAACAAAAATTACACAAAGACAAACATTATTAAAACTTACGTTTATATATAATAAAATTATATTTATAAATATACATATCAAATTTCATGAATACAAATACTTACTTAAGTATATAAGAATAAAATACGATATAATATAGACTCATAACTAAAGACAATATTTTTTTATATTATTAGCAAACAAGAAAATGGCTCTCGTGATAGAAAGAGATACCCTCGCATGTAGACACCAAAGATATTAATGGTGCGTTGCTACCCGTGTGGCGGGATAACAATTCCACATTTATAGGTTTACCAGCTATATAATCAAACCGAAACACAAGAATGTCAAGCATTAAAGTTATTGCAGCTGGATTAGCTAAGGCGGTTGTATTTACTCGGGCGAGACGTTGTGGAACTCTACCACCTAATAAATGGTAGTGAAAAGTATAGCTAACCGTTTGGCTTTACGACCTGCCTGGCAGTACAGCAGAAGATCTATTCTTCAAAGGGGACATAATCTAACACGGAAGGAATTTTAAATAACTCTTAATCTATTAATTTATATCTTAAAAACATAAGAGTATTTAAAATAACGTCTGCATAAAATATGTTTTATAAACATACCGTATGTAAATGACGACCACTAAAAAACTGGTTCCAAACATATCAGTGTCTGTCTGATCTCCATAAGCCTACGGTCATTTGATCTTAAATCATTTTCTATGAAATATTTTTGTGGCGTGATGGTTTTGTTGCAAAGTGATGCAATAGGCATTTTATTTGCAAAAATTAACGTTTTTTTACTCGTTAGTCAGAATGCCTTTTGAATAATAGCCTTTTATGTATATTATATAATATATTTTTAATTAATAGCTTTTCTGTCGGCAGTTTATAAAAGTCGTACGAAGACCACAAGCGCACAAGTCTATCATCGTGTCTTCTTACTGGCAGAGCTCTGCGACTTATCGCTAAGGATGCAACGATGCATCGTTTTTTTTCAAACATCGATATATCGTTCATAAACATCAATGTTTTATTATCGATATTGAAATCTCAAACATCGACGATATATCGATCTTCATAAGCAAGGTTTGAGAGCGATTTTTTATCATAGCTTTCACGCCGTACGGGAACAACCGCTACACACATATACATATATTTCTTTCAGTCGCAAGCTTAGATTTTTCTATCTAGCGTCTCGTTCGCTCTGCAATACTAAGGTGCGCAAAACGAAGCAGCCGCTTTACTCGCGTGCATTGGCCGACCATTGTTTTATTGGTTGTTTGCCATTCACGAATCATCATATCATAGAAATCAAGTATAAAATTAAATTAAAAACATTGAAAACCGTCGAAATCGATATCGATATTTAACATCGACGTTTCACTTAAGAAAAAAACGAAATATTAATATCGATGTTTTATATGAGCGATGTTTTATCCATACCTATAGCGTGTCTAGTACTGGGGTCTTACGTTCCATGTCACAATAGCGTCAGTGCTTAAAGCTGTCGTATTTTTTCTTGGAAATGTGGCATTATTTTCCTACGTCGTAATCGTAAATCGCAAAAGGTTATTTACATCTATAATATAAAAATAAGTCGGGTTTTCCTTCCAGACGCTATAACTCCAGAACGTACAAACCGATTTTAACGGTTTTGCATTCGTTGGAAAGGTCTCGGGCTCCGTGAGGTTTATAGCGAAGAAAATTTAAAAGCAAAGCAAAGCAAAGCCATCTGGTGGCGAAACGGAGTTCGCCGGCTTTGCTCGTTATTGATAGATACTAGTTGCCATATTTTGACATAGATAGCCATCAATGTTTGCTATTCTATAAAATATATACCAATAACGAGATTCAAAGAATCATTCTTACAGCTAGAAAGAAAAGATCCTATTTACTCACCTACACTATCAATTTCCACACAATGGCCTTAATTTTTATTTACGACTACCACCCGCGCCACTTTTTTGCGACTTCATTCGCGTGACCCAAAAACATTACTTTCTCTTGATTAGTCGGGTAAAAAGGTAGCGTATAATATAGTAGCTGAATAATATAGCTTTACGTAGGTCAAAGAATAGGTAAATAGGTTGTCGTTTTAGAGTTTATTCACTACTAATATTTTTACAACTTAAGGTAAAAGCGGTTACTACTCGGGTAAGTCGTTACACACATCAAGTGGTTGCAATGTAGTGATGAATTCATCCATAACTCTTATCTTTCGCAAGCGTGCTAGCTTACACATTATAAGGTAGCTTTTGCTTAGTCGGGTAAAAAGTAGCCTATGTTATGCTAAAATAGTGTAGCTCTATCTTTACTTAGATCAAAGAAATTTTAAAATCGGTCAGTCGTTTTTGAGTTTATTCACTACTAACTTTACACACTGACCAAGATAACAGAATTAAAACAGTAAATATTTGGGTAAGCACCTAGTGATTGCGATGAAATGATGAATTTATCCTTCACTCACCGGTTAGGAGCATGCTATCTTACAATCCTAAAATATTACTATTTTTTGCTTCGTCGGGTAAAAAGTAGCCTATATTACACCGGAACAATGCAGCTTTATTTACGTAGTTAAATGAACTTTTAAAATAGGTTAAGTCGTTTTTGAGTTTATCCACTACTAACATCTGTACAAACGAACTAATTTCACCTTTTTAAACGAACTAAGGTAAGAGAAAATAAGGTAGTAGATACTCGGATAAATCGTTACATACGCCACAGTAAGTATCGAAATATAATCAGTGACACCACGTGGTTGCCATGGAGTGATGAATTCATCCTTTGCTTACCTCTCACGAGCGTGCTATCTTACCGTTTTTTTTAATGAACTTAAGCAGTTGGTCCAAATGACCGTTGCTGTGAAGCCGGGCGTTTTGGGCAATTAGAGGTTCAACCAGAGTTTAAATTAAATGGGCTGAGAGCCCGCCCTAAGGTCTCCTGTGAGACCGAACCTGGGATTAGGGCAGTATCTTAACGATTAATGGGAGCCTAAGTGGCATCTGATGCCACTTAGGCTTATTATTTAGGCAGTGATAATATTTGTGTAGGAAAGTATTGCGATCATAGCCTAATACAAATTTTATTTGGACACAAGTCCATTTCCTCTCTTGTATTAAACATAGAGTAGATGATCCGAACAAAACGTCGTCCCGTCTATAGAGAGAGAAAGAAAATAAATTTGGTACTCTGTTCTATTTTCAAAGACGCATGCACAGCAGAAAACATACTAAAATCAAAACAACTTCGCGCATTAATTAAAGCAGAAGACAGTCAAATATGATTATGTGCTTGCGTCATTAAAGAGAAACACGTATACCATTCTGGTACCACCGTCTTACCTATTCCTGCCGCAATAGCGACAATGCTTGTCACTGTCGTGTTCCGGTTTGGAGGGTAAGGTAGCCAGTAAACTTATGCATGTGGCACTAGACCTCGCCACAAGATAGCAACGCACCATTAACATCTTTGGTGTCTATAGGCGATGGTTGACTCTTTCCATCAGGAGACCCATCTGCTTGTTTGCTATCTTATGATATAAAAAAAACCACTCTTTCTATGTCTATGAGCGAGACATTTTCACTTACGCGCTTATGGCTTGCCTACTCTACCTATATATTATCTCAATGGTTTCATGTCGTTAACGATGAGACGAACACGCCTTAACATATTGCCGGCTGCGGACTGAATGATATCGGTATTATATTCACTGACATAGTTTATTTTGCACCTCTCATAACATGACCTTCGCGTGTATTTGAACTTGTCTCCGCTATCTCTGAGGCACATTATTTAAACAATAAATGTACTACAACGTTATCTTTGGAAAGTTCGTTTTAAAAATAGTAACTCTACATCCGGCTTTTTTTTTTTTTTTTTTTTTTTTTTTATATCATAAGATAGCAAACAAGCAGATGGGTCTCCTGATGGAAAGAGTCAACCATCGCCTATAGACACCAAAGATGTTAATGGTGCGTTGCTATCTTGTGGCGAGGTCTAATGCCACATGCATAAGTTTACCGGCTACCTTACCCTCCAAACCGGAACACGACAGCGACAAGCACTGACGCTATTGCGGCAGGAATAGGCAAGGCGGTGGTACCTGACCCGGGCGAGACAATGCAGAACTCTACCACCTAGTAGCCACGATGGTAGTGACTCGATAGCCATTCGGTCGCCTTTTACGACCTGCCTGGCATTACGGCAGTTGGCCTATTCTACAAAGGAGGCCGGGACCAACACGGCTTAACTAAATTACATTGATAATAATGATATATTTACTATAAATTATATTTTAAAAGATGTAACGCAAATCATGATCGCAAACCTTTGCAAAAGTGGCACCATTTATTACTACTTTAGATTGTGATTTATGTATTTCATCAGTCATTGAAGTCCATGTAAATAATGATTGTTTATAATATAAATAAGATTTAATGTAATTATATTATTTTTCATGTATACATTTTAAGTTTATGCACCTCTTCTCTATATAAAGCCATATTTTATCTTTCCATATCTTATCTTCTGTAATCCGTAAGTGCTCTATATTGTTAAAATTTTTTTAATAATACACTTATAAAAAGCTATAAAATAAATAAATAAATAAATATATATATATATATATATATATATATATATATATATATATATATATATATATATATATATATATATATATATATATATATATATATATATATATATATATAATTAGATAGTTTATAATTAGCAAACATTTTTATGTAATTTATTTTTGCGTAATTGACAATATACGACTTTTTTGCTAGTTTCTAGAACGTAAACATATTTTAATTTTATGTTGACCTAAAGGTTGACTGCCAAAGAATGCCTAACGTTACGACCTCCTCTTGTGTGGCACCATTATGTTCACTAACATTTTAATAAATTAAAAAAAAAACAAATACCGTAATTTCCCCCAAGATGATGATCGTAAGGATTATCTAATAGTTAAAAGTCGACCATACCAAATTGTGTATAGGTATAGGTAATATATTATGTATATATTTTTCCCGTCGCGTCGGTTCTTTTCAAAGCGTGGCCGTGTTCGCTGTACTTGTTGTACTGTTGTTGTTATTTGTAAAATTGTTGATTTGTCAAAAGTGCACATCATAAAGATTTATTTGAACTAGAGATAATCTGTGGCCGAATTTCAACCAAATACTAAACAAAACAATCTCTTTTAAGTTTGACAACTGACTTTAGCCGTAAAGAAAATATTTAGTATACATGTGTGTTATGTATATCACATGAATGTATTATGTATGTCACATGAATGTAGTGTGTGTAATATTTATTTTTATTAGTTTAATATGCTTCTGATTCGTTTTATTTAAAAATATAAGATTTCTGCAATCCTTCGTAAACTTCAACTGTGCCAAATTTCATAAAATTCCAAATTCCAAAAATTTTCCTTCACGTATATACCTATATACTAGTCTACCCGGCAAACATTGTTCTGCCTTTTTAACTACTCTTATTCTTCTTCAATATTTTATTACCTTTTAAACCTTCCATGGACTTCAAAAATTAATTCAAAACCAAAATTAGCCAAATCGGTTTAGCCGTTCTCGAGTTTTAACGAGAGATACAAAATTTTGAGGTAAGTTCAAGTTTATACTTTAACATATCAACATAAAATAAGTAACTCTGCATACCAACGGCATTATTTAAGTACCATGCCGAGAATTAGTCAACCTGTTGACAAATCGAGCATATGTCCAGTCTCCGAAGTTGTTTTCTAGAAAAACAGAAAAGAATATTTAGAACAATTATTTTAACCTGGAACCCACACGTCTATCCAAAGCTGGTACCGCTAGACTACGTACCTATGCGTTTTTAAAATAAAATTATTTATTTTAAAAAGTATGTTGCAATATTTTTTACATTCTTATAGATAAGAAGATAGATATTTGAATTAATATGGATTTCCACAAAGAAAGGTCTAAATCTACTAAATGTTAATCTATTCACTATTAGTATCTATACATATAATAAAATCGTAAGAAAGTCAAAACTGTACATTGAATATTTTTTTAAAAGAATACTTGGGGCGTGATCTACCATCGATATCGAAGCCAAAAATATAGTTTTTAGAATTTTTGTCTGTTCGTCTGTATGTCTGTTTGTCTGTATGTATGTCCGGGGTAAACTCAAAAAGTACTGCATGGATTTACTTCAAATTTTGCATGAATATTACTAATAGGTCGGGTCCACATATAGGCTACATATTATCACGCTATCACCCATGGGGGAGGAGCAGTGCGAAGTAAACGAAGTCCGCGCGGACGAAGTCGATGGCAACAGCTAGTAGCTAACTAAAATGACTGCCTCTTGGTCTAAGGGTTAGCTTATTTGACTCAGATAACCAAGTTCTTGAAATAATGATCGGGTCACGCAAAACAAGTTCTTCTTTATGAATAAATGGCAGTAGCAACCCGGAGTCTAGTGATACCTATCTTAGCAACCTCACGCCAAGAATAAGCACATAATGCTGCCGATCTCAGTTATCGCAAGGAAACTACAAAACCAGCCAAAGACCTAAGACATAGGAATTATTTCCACTAATATTATAAATGTGAAAGATTGTTTATTTAGATTTTTCACTCAATCTTAAATATTAGAATCAAGGTGAATAGCACTGTACAGATATGGATGAAATTTAGCACACAAATATATTATACCTGGAATATAATAAAATATATTTTTTATCCCGAAAAAATAAATTGTTTTTGTGAGATTTACCAAAAACTATCGTAATGCTTAAAGCTGCGAGATCGACTGGTTTTAAATATACATATTATAATTCTTTTTTTTTTATCATAAGAAAGCAAACAAGCACGTGGCTCTCCTGATGAGAAATCATCGCCTATAGACACCAAAGATGATAATGGTACATTGCTATCCGTGTGGCGGGATGGCGATGCCACATGCATAATTCTACCGACTATCTTACTCTTCAAGCCGGAACACGTCAATGACAAGCATTAGGTAAAGCGGTGGTACCAAATACCAATCGAGGCGAGACGTTGCGGAACTCTACCACGGACCACCTAGTAGTCACGATGATAGTGACATGTATTTTCAGTCGCCGTTTACGACCTGCCTGGCAAAACGATAGTTAGTCTATTCTTCAAAGGAGCTCAGACTAACACAGAGGAAAATTAAGACATAAACTGAATGAAATATAGTTTTACTCATGTACACTTAAGCCGCGAATACAGTATCACAATTAAGCAATTTAAAGCATGTGATACATCAACTCAGTAATGGTTGTGCTTTCGATCATTAATTATAATTTATTATAAAAGTAAAATGTTGGCGAGCAACAAGATGAAAAAGACCACAAGACATGGACAGATTGAAATAAGTTTCAGCATACTTTGACCTCGAGACGGTCGTTCCGCTAAACACTGAACAGGCCGATTCCAAGAACGACATGCATAAATCTTTATAAATCCGTCTGTCGTTAGCGTGATATAGAAATTATATTATCGTCTTTCATTGCACTTTTGGTGAATGTCTGGGTACATTATTATTAAAAAATATTCTTCCTATTCAAAATGCCACACCTTATCGCTATAGAGATACCGACTTCGATATAGACTATAGACGCATAAAGTGGGTTTGCTTATTACAGCATCATCAGTAATGTTTTGCACAGTTATTATAATAACAGTTATTATAGCCAGGGGCGGCTCTAGCTCGTGTAGCGCCCGTGTGCAATAAAAGCCTGGCGCCCCGTAATGGTTCCTTAGCTGTCTCAGGGAGCGCCGCCGTCTCAGGGGGGCGGCGGTGTGTGCATTGCACACCCTGCACTATAGGTTAAGTCGCCCCTGATTATAGTAACTGTGCAAAACATCCCTGTTGATGCTGTAATAAGCAAAACGTTTGGGTGCAGAAGATGATATGAAATATAACTGAACTGAAAGTACAAGTGAGGTTGTTTGTACACCTATTTCAAAATGCAGAGTCACCAAGTGCCGACGATGGAAAGTGTCCAATATATTTTAAAGGGATATGTGGAATGCACCCGACGTAGACATCATTATTGCTGTTACTTTGCTTACTTTCTGCTACGATTTCTGTTTATGTATAGTGTTTCAATCGCAGTAAACTGTGAAATTCACGCGGATTTTGTGCGTAAACTGCAATATGTGTTAAATTTTTCCACAGATACCCATTTTTCGAACTAAGTATTGAAGTTGTCATATTGCTTACTACCGTCACTAAGATAACCTTTAAGACGTTTAAAATTAAAATTCTTTGAGTTTTAGATATGAAGGACGACAATCTTTGTTCATCCATGCTCAGAAATATATGCTGAATTTATTAATATATTTCTTATTATAAGACGCTAGTCAGTTATTGCGATGTAGGAGAGTTTGCCGACGTCCTTTGCATCTCCTTTTAGTTAAATAGGAATACTATCTTTTCCGCCGTGTTGGTCCCGGCCTCCATTGAAGAATAGGCCAACTGCCGTTCTGCCAGGCAGGTCGTAAAAGGCGACCGATTGGCTATTGAGTCACTACCATCGTGGCTACTAGGTGGTAGAGTTCTGCATTGTCTCGCCCGGGTCTGGTACCACCGCCTTACCTATTCCTGCCGCAATAGCGTCAGTGCTTGTCGCTGTCGTGTTCCGGTTTAGAGGGTAAGGTAGCCGGTAAACTTGTGCATGTAGCATTAGACCTCGTCACAAGATAGTAACGCACCATTAACATCTTTGGTGTCTACAGGCGATGGTTGACTCTTTCCATCAGGAGACCTATCTGTTTGTTTGCTATCTTATGATATAAAAAAAGGCTACGCGAAATCAGCTCTTTCTTTCTTGATTTAGTAAATAAAATAATAAAAATTGGTAAATCGAGGTGAGCCAGGAACGTCTTTGGAAGTTTGATTCACACTGCCTACTTTGTCAGAGAACACACACACAATATTTACTTTTTGTTTTAAAATGATGGTAACAATGTTTATTTTGCTTAACATTTTACAACAATTGATTACAGTTCAAGTGAGTATATACACAAAAATGGAGAGTACAATGCAAGGATAATTTAAAATATAATGTAATTAATTTATTTAAAATATAATGTAATTAATTTATTTAAAATATAATGTAATTAATTTATTTAAAATATAATGTAATTAATTTTCTCGTAAGGGAACCGTATCTTCTCTTTTTTATAACACAAGATGCTTTATTGATATCACACAAGCCGTTGGCGAATCGCCTAAAACACTGAACGCATACTTACGCGATCAGAATAATAAATTTCTCGTACTATTTTCGTACATTTTTACATCTAAACCTATCACTCTTATATTTTTAACCCGCGATCTGAAGTATGTTGATATAAGAACTTTTTTACTTTATTTGTAAGTAAAAAAATACTTATTTGAAATAGTTTGAATCATATTATACCAGGTTATGTCACAATATTCATTACTTAAGCGTTACTTATATAATGAGTTTATCAACCTACCTCGAAAAAGAAGGTTTTCGATTCATCGGAATCTTGATTTTTTTATGTTTATGTTCCCCTGAACTGTTTTTATTCAAAGACGCCTGGACCGATTTGAAAAATTTTTGAAAGGTATATACTATAACGGTATATATATATATATATATATATATATATATATATATATATATATATATATATGTATATATATATATATAAATATATATATATATATATATATATATATATATATATATATATATATATATATATATATATATATATACCTATATATATATATCGTTTTGTCCCAGTAACACGTACAGTAAATCGGAAATCGCTTGTTGCAGTTTACTGCGATTCGATTCGATGCGAGAATCCGAGTCGAAGTTATGAAAGCTGAATTTATAAAAGTTAGTTTTGAAAAAATGAATTATATATATATATATATATATATATATGGCCGCCCCGTTGGTCGAATGGTTAGCGACCCTGATTACGCAATCGACGGGGCTCAATCGATCGAGGTTCCGGGTTTGGGTGTTTATTAAATATATTCTAGTGTTTATATATGTATTTCTATGTATTAGTATCGTTGACTAACACTTATTAGAATATCATTGACTAAAATCCATAACACAAGCAAATAATTTGCTTACTTTGGGGTTAGATCAGTAAGGGCAGTTTGTCCCGTGATTATTATTATTACTATTATTAATATAATACCGGTTATCTTTTTCCACACTTTTCTGTTTGTCCGTGTCCGGAGCGTCTCGTATATGGTCTGTTGATACCTCGACACCTCTCAGCTCTTGAGCATAGTGTCCTTACACATGTCACAAAACTTAATCGAATCTAAGTGTTAACTGTTAGGTCGATAAATTTTATTTTCGTATTCACATTATTTATTTTTAATTCGAGCTGCGATTCTGAAATTCTGAATAGCAATTCACGTAATTTATTTGTAGGTTGAATTGCAACTCAACATACAACAAAGTCTTAGCTACAGAAAGGCTTTGATTCGATTGGAGTTTTGTTATGTGAATAGGGGCACAGATGTACTGTAGAGATGTAGACGATCTATGGGGGGCAACTAATACTTGGTTGGCTGCGGCTCTTTAGGTACCGGTACCCGGTAATTTTATCTTTATTTTTCACAAATAAAAGAATGGTTGCTGATACTTCGTTTATTGGGACTAGACGTGCGATCGATAAAAATTATAACTGCGTTCTCTTAACAAAAACTAGTTTATTCTACTCTTAAGAATTTAATCATTCAAATTTAAAGAAGACAAGTGACCAGCATCTTTCAATAAATTGCAACACTAAGGAGGTGTATTATTAAATGTACCACTTATTTTGATACTGGTAACGTTTGGATACCCACATGATTACAATTTCAATTAAAATGGAGGTTATTGTGATAGATAAAAAAAGTATCTTCACGCTCGTACCCTCGAAGTGGTAGGTAGAAGTACAAAAAGTACATTCACGATTAGACGAACATGCTTGGTCCCACAATGTAATAGGTGGCAAGCCTATCGCTAACCGGACACTTCATCCAATCCTGGGTAAGGATGTTTTTATCAGAAAACTGAAAAAACACATTTTGACTTGCCCGACCCGGGAATCGAACCGGGACATCATGTGGTCAACAACGACACCGGACCACTAGACTACTGAGGCGAAGAATTAAAGCAATAGCAATAAATTTATTTATTTTCTACTTCATAGAATATCAAACAAGCACAAGAGTTTTCTGATAGAAAGTGATTACCATCGCATATAAATACTAAAAATTATTATGGCGTGTTGCTATCTATGTGGCGGGATGGTAATGCCATGTTAAAATTTTGCTGACTACCTCACCTTATAAAGAAGATGACGACAGTGATATGCATTGGCGCTATTGTGACAGGAATAAGCAAAGCGGTGGTACCAGACCCAGGCGAGACGTTGCGGAACTCTATCACCGTAGTGGTTACGATAGTATTGCCACGTTTGATCAATCGTTCGATCTTTACGAAATGCCTGGCAGAATGGCAGACGGTTTACTTCAAGGGCGCCCGGACCTGGCATATTATGTTAGCAAATTATGTTTAACAAATAAACAGGCAGGTAAGGAAAAAGTTTAAACAAAATCGAAACTTAATATCAAATATAAAAGATAATTTTAGATGTATTTGATTTAATATAAAAGATGGCAAATTTTTTGCAATATATAAATAAAAAAATATATTAAAAAAATACATAAAGACTAATTATAAGAACTACGTTCAAATAGTACTGTTTCGGGGAGCTTCAAACATATTTTAAAAAAAAATTATTATATTTGTGGCCAGTACGTTCGAATGCTATTATCATTAAACAAAAATTTTTTGCGTTATATTTTTTTGCCTTCACGAGAATAATGTATGTCGAAATAAATTGGTTTGACTGACTTATTGGTTGATATCACAGATTAAACTGAATAAGCCTTTCAAGGCAATTTCTTAGGTTTTCAATGTCGCTTGCATTTACACACAAAAATCCAGAGTTATAATACTTACCGATGAAAAAAAAATCGCTCCAGAAGTATTAATTAAGGCTTAGATTTTTATCCCACATCATAAAATAGCACAATATGGCATATTTATATTTTTTACGATATAATATATCTAAAAGCGTTTGACATTTACATACTTACATATGAGCGGCTACTCATATGAGCGGCTACGCATTTTGCGCCCAACGCCATGTCTATTAGTATTTGTATGGTCTGTGGTTGACACATAACTATAACAATTATTGTTGAATTGGACTAAAATGTAACTCACATTATAGTTGTTATGATGTAGGTGCCTATTAAAAACTATTTAAAATTTAAAACATACCTAGTAAATTTTAGTTAGTTCGACTCTAAATTTAGAGGCATTAGTTTAAGATATTTCAAATTATAACGATGGCTACCTTAACAGTTGCACAATTTTGCTAACACAGCTTCAAGCTTGTTATCTGCATTTAGATATAATGAATTCCAAATCTAGCCCCGGACAACATTCTTGTAGCGAATAATGTGATAAATGGACAGATATAATCTGTATTATCTATTTTAGATTAGAATAACTGTTCCTTAATACTACCAATATTTACTTTCGTTGTTAATACAAATGGATAGTGTGTAGTATTGCGTGCATGCTGATCTGAGGCCATTTTGAAAATTATACCAACTGCCTTTCTGCAAAACCTTTTACCTGTCTATTACTTCGTAAAAGCGAAAGAAAGTCCTTCAAACTTCCATCGTGACTAAATATTAATAGAGTTCCGGAATGTCTTGCAGGAATTGGTACCACCTCCTTGTCTATTCTGGCCGCAATAACATCAGTGCTTGTCACTGTGGTTCCAGTTTATAAAGAAAAATGGCCGCTAAACTTATGTATAATTTGAAATTAGTCAGCCTTACTACTGGGATAGCAACCTACGACTGATATATTTAGTGTCATGTGGTGTGTGAGTGTGTGTGTGTGTGTGTGTATGCGGGTGTATAGGTGTGTATTTAAGGCGTTTATTGATTCCATATGAATAATGCATTTTTTAGAACAAAAATAGTATCAATATTTGTATTAATAAAAATAAAGGCGTTGATATGTGAATGTATATATAAACATATACATTCACATATCACCGCACCCGCCACCCCACCGATACGTATCACTTCCATCGTGCCTACTAGGTGGTAGAGTTCCGCTACGTCTCGCCCGGGTATTTGGTACCACTTTCTTACCTATTCTTTTCGCAATAGCGTCAATGCTTGTCATCGTCGTATTCCGGTTTGGAAGGTAAAGTAGCCGGTAGATGGCGAAGCATGTGGTATTGCCATTCCGCTACATGCACCATTAACATCTTTGGTGCTGGAGGCAATGGTTCCTATTCCATCAGCAGAGGCATCAGCTTGTTTACTATCTTGTGATATAAAAAGATAAAAAACGTATGAAACTTAAACACATTTACCACTCAATTAAGTCTGCCCTCAAAAGCATCCTGGTTTAATAAATATCCAAAAAAAAAACAAAGTCGAATGTAATTTAAAAGACGAAATATGAAAATTAAAATTCTCCATAGCAGCTTGGAGTCTTGCAGGTGGCGTGTTACCACTCCCGTGCTTCTCCCTAAATTCAGAAGTAATGTAGTTTTGATGAAAACAAAAACATTGCTTTTAAATGCCAAAAGAAGTGGCAAGAATTAATTTGGCAAATGATTCGACGCTATCAAACAAATAAGGTTGTGTTCTCCTTATAAGGCTTTCAATATGCCATAACTAATACGTTCTTTATAATCATCCGTTAATTAGAAGTATTAATAGAAAATAACAAGGCCAGACTGGTCTGGTAATATTACTCGATATCATTTTGTTCGTCAGTGTAGTGGGTTGTCTGTTTCTAAATACAAAAAAGTGGCAAGAATCGATTTGCGCTATCAAACAAATATGGCTACGTTCTCTTTATAACGCTTTTAACCATGCCATAACACATGCGTTCTTTATAATCATACGTTCATTAGCGGTATTAAAAAAGCTACTAAAATAACAAGGTCAGACTGAAGATAACAAATCTAATATTACTCGGTATCATTAAGTTTGCAAGTGCAGTGGGCTGTGGGGATCAAAGTGAAGTACCGCGGAAGCGACGGAGTTTCGCGTGCAATCGCTTCTTAGAAACGCCGCTATCACCCGTGACACCAACACGCAATGCTACCGAACGCTGGTCATGCACCTTTTTGTTTTATTGTAATGCTTCACTTTCTTTATTTGATGTTGAATTGATGATTCGTAATTAGAGTTTTGTTTCCTTATAAACATCTGCTCTTATGATGGTAAGAAGAAACTGCCGCTTGTCTGTCTTTATGTAATTAAAGATAAAAACTAATATCAATCTGAAAAGCCTACTATTTTTTATTAAAAGGTAGAGTAGACTGCAACAACTCGCCCGGGTTTGGTATTACCTATTCCTGCCGCAACAGTGTCAATACTTGACAGTATCGTGATCCGGCTGGTAAGGTAGCAGATGTACCACTATCATCATTGTTGTCTATTATAATAAGGCACCGGTTTTTAACCGGGGTACCACGTGTTTTCAAGTTGTATGGGAATTGTACGGGAAAACATGTGAGCTGTCGTGGAACGCCTAGTACACTTGATTGCTTAGTTCCTTTTTTACAGATACGCCATGAAACTTTTGGTTGATGAAACCAAAACATTGGAAACGCCTGCTATAGGGGATGGTTGCCTCTCTCTCCATCAGGAGAGCCATCTGCTTGTTTGCTATCTTGTGGTGTAAAAATACTACGAGTATACACATGTACTTACTTACAAAGGTAATTTTTATACGAAGAGTAAATTCTTGTACTCTTCGTATAAAATACATTAACTCAAATGCGCAAAAAGTTACCTTGTGAATATAAAACTATAATACAACTACAAAGAGCAAAGGTAATCGAGATTAAGGACTAAAGTATCGAAGACTCATACATTTTAATGACAACAGTAAAAACTCGATATTTTAAAAGTTGTCGTGCATTCTTCAGATACATTATCTCTGCAATTGTAAAACAATAAATTAAAAAGTATAATAAGATTTCTATTGTGATAAATTATTGAAAAGTACAGTAAAATACAGAATTTAATAACACTACTATCAATCTAGTAACTCTATACTACTACTAACTCTATACTCTAGTTACTATATCTCCACGTAGAGACCCTGAGATGGATATCATAGCGCCATTAGCCTTACTCGTATGAGATTCAGGTAGACTTGCTTTTTTCCATTTAACTTTTCCTCCACATTCATGATTATCTTTATACAAATACGCCGGGTACAAAAACTCTTGGCAGAACTCTCATACAGAAACTACGAATAATACGTTAGTCTTGGTCCTTTCTGTTAGGTTTGTTAATATTTGTTTTATTGTATCTTCCTTTTTTTTGCAATAACATAATATTTGATATATTAGAATATTTCGAATATGATTCTGGATCTCTTTAATAAGAGACACTATCTTCATTATACCTATACATTATACAATCCATACTAATCTATACTAATGCTTTAAATGGGAAAGTTTTTCTCTGTCTGTTACGCTTTCGCAGCTAAACCGCTGAACCGATTTTCATGAAATGCGGCATAAAGATAGTTTAAGACCTGGGGTAAAACATAGGCACTTTTTTTAAATCTACCCCCAGGGGCTGAAATAAGGGATGAATGTTTTGAATGAAATTCACAAATTGGTGACTTGCAAATTTACTCACATGCGGAGCATTGCGAGTCAGATAGAAAAATTTAATAGAAAGAGCATATTGCTGACGTACGTACTCTATTTGCAGGCAAAGCTGCGTGGGTCACCTCGTTATTTAATTACTAGCTGTGCCCGCGATTTCGTGCGCGTGTAAAAAAATCTAAAATAAAAGTAGTCTTAGTTACTCCTTATTACATCAGCTACCTGTCAGTAAAAGTTCCGTCAAAATTAGATCAGCCGTATCAGAGAAGCCGGAATAAACAGACAGACAAACAAAAGCTGTAAAAAAATAGATGTCTTTTTGTAAATCTACCGTGTTTACATCCATATAGGTCATCTACATTTAGTCAAAAGCGATTATTTTAATATTACAGACAGACACTCCACACAAATTTTATTTATTTGTACAGATGATGGGCATTTCGTATTCATTTAAAATCGGAACAATAAATATTTATCTAATAATTTTCATAACATGCGCTGACTATGAAAAAGAAATAAATTTTACATTATCTAATTTCCCATAATTACAATCAAACGTGTTATCTTTGTATGTGAAAAGCACTCATCCCACGCACACAAATTGCGGGCCGAAAGCTTACTGATAATAATGAAACGCTTATTAGACACAAACCTGTTTTAAATGTATTTATTAATTAACTACGTTGATTATGAATATATTGCTTTTTCCAATGAATATATTCCAATTACCTAAATTTAGGAAATTCGAGAGCATTAACTGTAATAACGTTTATGGTTAAATTGGCAGCACCGATAATAAATTTTCGCATTGGCAACATTGGTTAGAAACAGCGCGCGCGCCGGCAGACAGGCTATTTGTGCCAAGTCGTTAGACTCAAAATAATTTACATAACCATTTATATCTACTGTTTAAGCGCCTATTTTGCATAATTTTAGGTTATCTTATTTTTATCTCGAACTGAGCGTACCTAGAAATCAGTGACTGAAAAATAAAAGAGGAAATCTGATCAAGCATGGCTATCTGTCGTTTAATTTAATTATTCTTGATTTTACTAAAATGGTTATAGGTAATAATATCTAATATTTTATCTTTTTTGACTTTATTATTTTATCGTTGACCATGTATGCCACATGATTGCCTTAAATCTATTTGATTGTTTTAAAGTTGCCCGGGATTGGAAAGAGCCCGGTTGGCGATAGGCTTGCCACCTATCACATTTTGGGACCAAGTATCTTCGGCTAATCATGGGTGCACTTTTTGTACTAATCGTCACTGTCACTCGATGAGCTCTCCCCAACATTTATTATAAGTTTCTGTTCTTGTATATTATCAAATGCCACAGGAATTTACCAAACCGACGCTATAATGTTTTGGGTTCTTTTCACAACTTTTTCCCAGTTTTCGGCAGTTACTTCCTAGCTTTGAGCAGCGTGTCTTTTGATTTGTGCCCATATTAGTTCTATAGCATTGTACTGGCAATGATACGGCGGAAGTCAAAGAACCCAATGACCACATTCGGCAGCTATTTCGTCGATAACATATATATATATATATATATATATATATATATATATATATATATATATATATATATATATATATATATATATTTTAGAGAGGCTTTTTTTCGATTTTAAAATATTCACTAATTGTACTTTTAAAAGTACTGTCCACATATTCGCCATGGCGTTGAAGTTGAAGCTAGTCAAATGTCTATTTATTAAATTAATATAATAAACATTTTACACGCTACATTCATTTGACATAATTTATGTTATCATTAGGTATACATACATGCCACTATTTTCTTTACGGCTAAAATCAGTAGCCAAACTTAAAAAAGATTTTAATGTTTAGTCTGTGATTGAATTTCAGCTACAGGTGATCGCTGTAATATTTAAATGGTTTGGTACCAACGTTTTACCTTCGTTTAAAACGTGAGGGCAGGCAAATTCGACAGATATTTTCAAATAAAAAATGAAGATCAAAAGTCATGCCTAAAACTATGGACATCTGTTAGTTTAATATAAAATACAAAACATTTAAAAATGATTTAAATATGACTTTAAATATACAAAACTAATTTCCTTAATTCGATGTCATTAAGACATAATGGGTTGTAAATTTGTAACACTACGCCCACATCTTAATTTGGTTTTACGAATGTATAATGTGTTTCATTTGGTATCTTTTATTTTTTGTGAAATGGCCTTCACCTATTAAACATCATGATTGCAATTTTAACATTCAAATCTTTAAACAATTGTAAGTTAGGAAAATATTATTGACCAAGTTCATGAGCCGGATGACAAATAATCTTAGATAAGAAATTATAGAAACATGTCTATAAAAGTTTATGATATTCATACACATATACGGCTTCGGTTAAGTCGTGAGGACACAGTATTAATAAGTTTTCTTAATTTTTCTGGAATAAATAAGTTGGCCGAATTTAGATATGTTCCTGATTGTTTAGTCAGACGCATAGTTTTATCGTATGGACGATTATTCATAAAATTTTGTGTACAGATAGTCTCTTTCGCATTTGATGTGTATAAATTTGGCAAAAGTAGCCTAGAGCAGCAATGCCTTCCACCATCTCTTTAATGTAGTTAAGCTAAATCCGACGGAACTGACGTAATCACCATAGCGACATAAGTCTCTTATGGAAAAAAATAGCCCGTTATAAACTTGTAGGCTAATTTTAGTAACACCGGAGCAGCATATAGGGAAATAATACATAAAAAGAAAGTATTACTATTCATTTCTTCTAAATAAAAACAATATTCTTGTTGGTAATTTAGCATAGCAAAATATGGATAAAAATCTATTAATAACTAGCTTTCAGGCCGTTTCGTGAATGAATGTTTATTTGCAAATTCAATCTCTTTTTTTTAATTACAAAAATATTTAATTTTATTTTAAAAAATATATTTAAACTAGATGCAACATGCAGCCCGCAGCATTATAAAAGTTTTTGTTGAATCCCGCAGGATCACCTAACTTTTCCGAGATAAAAATTAGCTTTTGTGCTATTTCAGGTCATCGTCTAGCTGTGTGCTAAATTTCATTCAAATCTGTTCAGTCGTTTTTGCGTGATTGAGTATCAAACATCTATCCATCGATCGAAACATCCAAACTTTCGAATTTATAATATTAATATACATGAATGAACAGTTAAGATATAGACTGCCTGTGCATTACCTCTGCTATAACATTTCACCCAATTCTATCAATTCTTCCGGCAAATAAAGCGTACAAAAGTTGCGAAGATCCCGAAGCTATACGTCGTATTTGTAAATGCAAAAAGCAAACGTAATAGCATTAATAAAAATACGATTTTTACAACGCGCTCACCACAACAAAGACTCTTCTTTAAGAACCTTGTATTTTATAGTGCAGTGCATTTTATTAAAACCAATTCAGCTTGGCAAGATTCCGAGTCACAAATTCTAGCATTTTAGAACTGTTAAAAGTAACTTTTATAAGAAATTTTATTTTTCTATAACATAGGATAGCAAACAAGCTGATGATTCTCCTGACAAAAAGAGTTAACCGCCCTCCATTGTCGCTAAAGGAGTTATCTGTGTTACCATATATCAAATGTCACATATCGACACGTCCCAAGAACAAAATCGTATCTGCAAAACCACCAAATTACAATATATTTGTTTGTGGGAGTACACTGTAGATAAGATGATGTTCACTTGAGTATTTCCAAAAACAAAAGACAAATAACTATAAAAAATATATTTATATACTATATACTATTATACACTATATTAATATTATAAATGCGAAAGTCTGTCTGTCTGTATGTCTGTTACGCTTTCACGACTAAACCGCTGGACCGATTTTCGTGAAATTTGGCATGGAAGTAATTGAAGAGCCGGGGTCAAACATAGGCTAATATTTTTTTTCAAAAATCAATCGTTATAGAGGCTTGAAATCGGAGATGAAATTTGTATGAAAAGCTATCTAGATGACATCTTAATCTACTCGCGGGTGAAGCTGCGCGGGTCAGCTAGTAATATTATAAATGCGAAAGTTTGGATGTTTGGATGGATGTTTGTTACTCAATCACGCAAAAACTACTAAACGCATTTGAATGAAATTTGGCATACAAGTAGCTGATGTCCTGGAATAGCATATAGGCTAGTTTTATCCCGAAAAAATTAGGTAATCCCGCGGGATTCACGAAAAACTTTTATAATGCAGCAAGCTGCACGTTACAGCTAGTAGTAAATATAATGAAGTTAAAAAGAAAACTATCACAGCCCAGAATGTTTTTACAATTTTTTGAGGAATAGTCGAGCAACTTGTAAAATGCACATGGAGAAGTTTTTATTAGCGATGAATCTGTGGAATCATTGACGTTAAATAGGTTGAATGTTCTAATGAAGCAATAAAAACCCTCTTCTTGGTCCGCATTATTGTGATGGGTAACTTCGGAACCTTTTTTGCACGTAGCCCGACACACACTTTATTCGTATAGATACTAGCTGTTGCCAGCGACTTCGTCCGCGCGGACTTCGTTTACTCCGCACTGCTCCTCCCCCGTAGATGATAGCGTGATAATATGTAGCCTATATGTTGACCCGACCTGTTAGTAATATTCATGCAAAATTTGAAGTAAATCCATGCAGTACTTTTTGAGTTTACCCCGGACATACATACAGACAAACAGATAAAAATTCTAAAAACTATATTTTTGGCTTCGATATCGATTGTAGATCACGCCCCAAGTATTCTTTTAAAACAATATTCAATGTACAGTTTTGACTTTCCTACGATTTCATTATATGTATAGATAATGCTATGTCTGCCTTAATCTCCTGTGTAATTACAGTATTTTTCCTTGTACTTATATACAACAGATCATACTGATATATGCATAAAATATGACCAAAACAAAATATGAATATGTATGTAATACCTTTGTGTACATTGTTTTAATACCCGAGATTATTACGTCATTAGTTACACAAAGCCCTTACCAAGGACCACAAATTGAATAATATTGAAATAATTAAATATTCTTTACCTATTTACAGTTTTATACGTTTAAGGCCACAACAGCACTATGTAGGTATTTATCATAGCATATGAATTGTAGAGGAGCAAATTGTTTATAATCAAACTTAGCTACCCTCTAAATTTGGTCTGCACAACTCATAAAACATCTTATCAAGTGAAATATGATAGTTAACGACTTGGATGACCTTATAGCCATAAGTAAGGTAATTGCCTTTAAGTTTTGCCTTGCTTCACCATACGAAAATTGACAATAAACTTATTTATATAATAAAGGTTTTTTTTGTTATTCTCACGGAAATAATGTATCTTTTCGGGATACAATACCTTTAGACGGTTTTGCGTGATTTACGGCCGATTTCCGAAACGCAAATTAATTTTAACTGTTCTGTGTTTAACATATTTTTTTTAGAAGCAAATGATCTGTTAAACACAGATAAATCACTTGTTAAATCGCTTGTTTAATTAATTGGCATTTCGGAAACTGGCCGTGAGTAACATACAATTTCACATTTATAGTATGAAGTAAAATAATAATCCTTACTAATATTATAAATGGGAAAGTGCGTGTGTTTTGTTTGTCCGTCTTTCACGGAAAACGTAGCGACGAATTGACGTCATTTTTTTAATTAGAGATAGTTGAAGGGATGGAGAATGACATACACCACTTTTTGTCTCCTTATAACTTCCTTAAAATGAATTTAACGCGAGCGAAACCGCGAGCAAAAGCTGGTGAAAAAAAGAACCACACTTACGCTATTTCTTATAAGGTACGCATAGAGATCCTAGTGCTATATACATACATACACTTACGACTTCCTAGCTTCTTCGTACAAACTCACCGGTTACAACTATTTACACCACAAAGATTGTGTGATTGATACCCTTCAGACAACAACATTTGATTATGATATGTTAATCTTGGTTTATTTTGGTACCTACAAATTTCTACATTCGTATTGTATTACTGTCATTTTTTACATGCCTGAGCTAACAACCCCTTTTTATGTTTACTTCAGGTCTCAACCTCCTTTTTAAATGTGGTTTATTAATAAAACCGTAAGTAATCTGCCTTGGACATTCTGTCTAACAAATTTCTTAGTAAAGCTGCATCTTAATACAACAATTAGCAAACAGTTCCTCATGTCCACATGTCATCAAATGCGGTAGAGTTGTCAACCGGGTTTTATGTTGACACGCACAGCAGCGACGCCATGCCACACCACATATTCGGGGCGTCCATGTTTGCTCTAACTAATTGCCGTAATGAATCTTATCTGTTTAGTCACCACTCAAACTGTTTGCTTGACGATCGACAGCTCACCTCACCCAAGGCTAAATATAATGTTTGCAACAAACTAACATTTTAACGACAACAAGGATATATCTCCATTAGCGTTTCACCTTTCTTCATTCGTAGCATATCCGTCTAGTTCTTTATTGCAGTTTTCCGAGCCACATTCTCGACTTTCTTCTCGCTGGTTCATGCGATAAAGTTATGGAATTCGCTTCCATGTACCATTTCGCATCCGTACCCACTGGTGGTAGCCGCGGCTGACTACATCCCAGATCCTAATCCCGATCCCAAATTACGTAGGCCCCGCCATGTTCTTACCGATCCAGATGACCCGATAACTCTGGCCAACGGTTCACACGATAACATTACACACCTACATTCGCGGCACCGTCGCCGCCGGCGGCGACGAGAACCACTATTTCGCCCTTCGGCGAACCGAGCCCAAGGGCAATGTTCGGGCGACGAAGAAAACAATGCCACTAGCCCTCTTATCGCAAATCACGACCCCACCCTAAGCCGAGGTTCGGTCTCGCAGGAGACACCCTTAGGGCGGAGGGCGTACAGCCCTACACCTATAAATTCTGGCTGAGCACTCTGCTCGCCCCCGCGACCAGTGAAGCTGTAACAGCCCATAAGGCTAGCAGTAATTGAGACATTTTGAAAAAAAAAAACAAATATCCGTTTGTGACATTTTGATATGTAAAGTAATATTTTGATCCTTTTTAATATTATTACTTTAAAACGTTTTTAAGTGTTGGAATCAAACGGCTTCTATATACTTTTACAATTTATTTCCTTTAATACTTAATATTTAATTTAATACATATTGATGGTTTGAGCGACAAGAATTTACAATGTTAAGAATGAGATCTTGCACTTTCGGAATCAAGTCAGCGAATGCCGGGCTTGCCGCCGCCGAGCCTTTAGGAAGCGGGGGTATTTTAGATCACGCCACCAATAATCACGTGACAATTGGCGCCAAGTTGGCGCCAACTTGTTTCCGATTTATGCAATTTGAATTTGAAATTTAACGTTCTATAGCGTCTGTTATTATTACTAAAGTATTCGTTAGTATTACATTTATTTAACTTTATTATATTCACTTAACAGCTCGGCCATCCTATTTATAACACGTCCCCGTGTTTGATGTGCATATTACCTTAAGTAAATAATTTATAAACAATGATAATAACCTTATGTACATATATATCAAGAATTATTGTATAATTTAACAGACAGCATCTCTTTAAAAAGAAAACAAATCTCATTGATACTAATAATGCAAAACTATGTTGGTATCTTAAGTCATACAATTAAATATATCATGAATATACTGGTATCTTAATTTGAACAATTGAATATATTGTGAATTTTCTGATATCATAAGTGAAACACTATGTTGTAAAATATACTGGTTGTTAAATTATTCAACAAAATTTTATGACAAGAATTGATAACACTTAAAAAAAATGTAAATTTCAATAATTGCAATTAAATTATACAACAAAATTTTATGATAAAAATCGTTGGTATCTTATATTATACAATTAAATATATTGTGAATATACTGGTATCTTAATTTAAACAATTGAATATATTGTAAATATACTAATATCATGAGTTAAACACTATGTTGTAAATATACTGGTATCTTAAATCATACAACAAAATTTTATGGCAAAAATTGATAACACTTAAAAAAAATTTGGAAATTTCAATAATTGCAATTATGTATAAATTAACAATTCATCGCATACCTATGTCCATAGGGCTCCTGTATAATTTAACAATCAGCATTTTTGACATTTTGTTTTCTAAATTATATTGGTACTGATATATAATGCAAAAATATACTGGTATCTTAAGTTACACACTTAAATGTTTTAACGAAAATAGACAACACGGCTTTCAAAGAGAAAATTTAAACAATTATAACTATACTAAGTGATGAAAATAAAATTAATAATGAAATCAATGTAAATGTTTAACTATTCAAACTATTTTATGTATATATATGTGTTTAAGACTGAAGTGCGGCTCCCTATTTATCATCATCATCAGAGGCCAGACCTTTATTTGAATCAGATTCGTCAGAAGAACTACTTGTATAATTTGCAGAGTAACTGAGCCAAGGTTCCAACTTATCTTTAGCTACAATTGCCTCATAACGACGATTGTTTTTTCGTGTTAGAGGAGTATCCTCCACTACATATCTATCATTTTCTAGCAATTTGAGAATACGATAAGGACCTTGATACTTAGCAACTAATTTTTTCGAACTACCAGTATTTACATTAACTTCCCTTTCTATGCGTACTAAATCTCCGATTTTATAAGATTCCCCGATTTTTCTCTTTGAATTAAATAGTTTTACATCTTTTTCTTGTTGTTTCCTAATTAATTCACCCGTATTTTGGCGAAGTTCTGTCAGTTCGTGTGGTGAGGCCCTATTTAAAGTGTCGTTTATCGCGTCATTTAAAATTGATTCAGACCTGTTAATAAGTTTAAAACCAAATAAAAGCTCTGAAGGGCTTTTCTTAATTGTACTATGCACAGAAGTATTGAGTCCTATTTGAATATCTGGAATATGTTCATCCCAACACCTATCATCATGACCATGTGATTTGGTTGCAAGAGCATCTAAAATAGTTCTATTGAATCTCTCAACTTGGCCATTTGCTCTAGGTGTTGCGACGGCGTTCAATACGTGTTTAATTCCGGTATCTTTTATAAATTTTTTAAATGCAATAGATGTGAAACTCGATCCTTGATCGGTAATAAGACGCGTGGGTGTACCAAAGTAACTAATGTGCTCTTTAAGTACCCGAATTGTTGTTGCAGTTTTGGTATTTCTAACGGGTGTTATATTAATATATTTAGTAAATCCATCTATTATCACTAATAGATACGAATTTCCACGTTTACTGCGCACAAAAGGTCCTAAATGGTCCGCGTGAACCGTGTGAAAAGGCACTTCAATTTTGGGGATAGGGTGTAATTCGCCTACTTTGGGTCCTCCTCGAGCCTTATGATGGGCGCATTCTAAACACGCATTTACGTATTTTTTTATAAAACGACGCATTTTAGGGAACCAATATCTGTCTTTTATTCTAGTTAGCGTTTTCTCAAACCCGAAATGACCGACATCGTCATGGTTCATTTTGAGTACTTGCCATCTAACTCCTTTTGGGACTAACCATCGTAAACCGTCATTGACTTTACGATAAACTCTGCCATTTTTTAAGCAGTAATTTGTGTGGGTGTCAACAATCTTTTCTGCATTAGGAGTACTTAACATGTTTTTTATAGACACGATCTCGTCGTCGGCTAACTGTACGGTACTCAACCAGTTATCTGTACCTATAACGAGTATGTCTAATATGTGAGTCTCATTTTCCGCGTTTTCTACTGGATTTCTACTAAGAGCATCCACATGATGCATGCGTGATCCTGCCCTGTACTCAATACTACAGTCAAATTCTTGAAGTTGCACCCACCAACGGGCAATTTTTGGCACTAAATCTCGCTTTGTCAACGTTGTCCTTAAGGCGTTACAATCAGTTAGAATTTTAAATGGTATTCCAATTAAATATACACGAAATCTACCAAGTGATGCTATAACAGCTAGCGTCTCGAGCTCAAAAGAGTGTAGTTTTTGTTCCTCCGTCGTGGTTTTCCGGCTATAAAATGATACTGGTCTAAAAATTCCATCTTTACCTTTTTGTAACAGAATACCGGCTATTCCTACCTTACTTGCATCTGTATGTACTTCAGTTTCAGAATGAGGATCATACAATGCAAGAACAGGCCGCTCTACGAGAGCCCCTTTTAAAGCTACGAAAGCTGCCTCTTGTTTATTAGTCCATTCCCAAACACTATCTTTTTTTAGCAACCCTGTTAGGGGTGCTGCTATTATCGCAAAGTCTTTAATAAATCTACGGAAAAAACTAGCTAACCCTATGAACCGTCTTATATCGTGCTGATTTTTTGGGATTGGGAATTTGGAAACTGCGTCCGATTTACGAACTCCTGGGCGGATACCATTGGCGCTTACTTCGAATCCTAAGAAATCAATTTTGTTATAAAAGAAGTGACATTTAGCTAACTTAAGTGTAAGTCCACCTTTTTTGAGCAATTCCAAAATTTCTTGTAATCGCGAAATTCCTTCATCAAAATTTCTAGCTGGTATCAAAATGTCATCCATATAAACTATAGCAAATTTAATTTTGGCCTCTGCTAAGATTTTATTAATTGAACGTTGAAAAACCGATGGGGCATTAACAAGACCAAATGGCATCCTAAGGTATTCAAACTGACCATCTGGGGTTACGAATGCTGTTTTTGGACGCGATTCTTCAGCGATGGGTATTTGATAGTACCCAGATGCCAGGTCTAAAGTTATAAAGAGTTTGTTACCGGTTAGCAAATCAAGTTGATCCTCGACCCGAGGTAAAGGGTAATGATCCTTTACAGTTTTCCGATTAAGGGCCCTGTAGTCGACGCAAAGCCGTTTTTCACCTGTCTTTTTTTTCACTAAAACGATTGGACTAGCATAAGGCGATGACGACTCGCGTATTATATTAGCATCCATCATTTCCTGAACCATGTTTCGTACTAAAGTTCTTTCATTGTAAGACATTCGATATGGTCGGTAAACAACAGGTTCCGAATCTATTAATTGAATCTTCATTTCTGTTGCGTTGGTAAACCCTAGATCCTTAAGATTTTTAGAAAAACATTCTCTGTAAGTATTTAATAATTTAATTAATTTACTTTTTTGTTCATCATCCAGTGTTTCACCTAAATTAATGGGTTCGTCAACATAGTTGTTTTCATCGATTAATAAATTACATACTGTTTTAAAACTTTTAATTGGGTTTGCTCGTGTAATTAAGGAATTTTTAATAAATTTTAATGTATTTATTGCTATATTCTGAACTAAAACTTGACCTAGGCCCGATTTAAGTTCATATTCACCTGGTAAAAGATAATATTCACCGCCAGCTTTTCCTCTAACTGAACCGTGAACGTATATTTTACCCGAATAATCATTATCTGTTTTTATCGGAAGCGCCTTAATTTCGTGACTAGCTACATCAGTATCGTTAACGGTAGTCAAAAATAATTTGTTAACATCTGTTAAGGTTTCAAATATTAATTGATTTGGTGTTTTGGTAACGACTAGGCTAGGGTGCTCAGTAAAGTTGTGACCTAGGAGTACGGCGTATTTTATTGCTTCATCATCTACGACATATAGTTCAATCGGCAATGATATACCCTGAACGTCTACATACGTGTTAATCCTAGCTATTGGTTCGATCCAATTACTCCCTAAACCCTTTAAAATAGGCAAGTTATTAGTTTGATAGAATGACCCTAAAAATTTGCTATCCGAATGTCTAATAAGAGAACATTCGCTTCCTAAATCTATAAATCCTATTAGAGGAAAATTGTTTACTTTTATAGTCATAAGATATTTGTTATTAGTTTTATCAAACACATTAACGTTTTGGTTTTCTTTATGATCCACCAGATGATTTTTATGTAAAATAATTTTCATTACCTGTTTTTCATTACTACTTACTTGAGTGCTTGTGTTATTATTCTCTTTAAAATTTGTACTTGATGGTATAAAAGTACAATTAGTAATTTTATGACCTAGTCTATGACAATTGTTACATTTTTCTATTGGCTTTCGACATAGGTAACTAGGATGTCCCTCAACGCCGCAGTTAAAACAGCGGATATTTTTTTTACCAACAGTTTCAGTTTTACCAGAAGTTGACCTAGTAGTCGGGTAAGTTCTAACATGCGGGCGATTTTTCGGATACTCATTATGATAACGTCCCCTAATTGGCCCCGCTTTAACGATTTTTAAGTATTGCAACACTTTTTCGGGTGTATCAAATTGTGCTGCTTGTGCCCCTAAACGTACGCCCCTGTCCTCTATACCATGCAAAATACAATCTACTGCTCTTTTACCTTTTATCTGGCATCTGTGTAACAAATTAAGTTTTGCGTAAAAGTATTGTTCTTGAGGTTCCCCATAACGAACTGTCAACATGAGCATTTCAGTTAACAGCTCGGCATAGTTTTCCTGGCATGGGAAAGATCCTATTAATTTTACTTTCCACTCATCCCAAGTGTACCGAACACTAGGTAAATTTTGATACCAATTTCTGGCTAAGCCAGAAAGTTTTGGAAGAGCATAATGAATAATTTCTTTCTCGTCCCAGTTATAAATCTCGGCACATTCCTCTACTTTTGTCAACCAATTTAAAATACTCTGGCCTCTAGATAATGGATCAAAATAGGGAATAACATTATTTACTGACGGTAGTTTATGATTATTAGATTTTACCATTTCTTTTAAGGCGTCTACAAATTGATCTAAACTATTATTACTATCATTAGAAGAATTAATCTTAGACGTAAAATCATCATACCTCGAGCGACGTACTGGTGGTGGTGTCTCGTCACTACGTTGTGCATTGTAACGCCAACGTTTGGTCGTAGACATCTCTCTTCCACGTCTTTTATTTGGTGACTTGTCATCACTAGCATAACAAGTAAGTGGCGACCAATCTCGGCTGCGGTACCGATTGCTTTGTCGCCTTTTCTCCTCCAGTGTGCGACTACGAGTTCTTTTCCTAGTTTCTCTTTGATTCTTCCTGCTATCACCACTTTCTTGGTACAACCAGTCTTTTTCTCCTCTACCAATTGAGCGTTGCTCAAGCTCATCACTCAATTGTTCTCTTATTATTTGTCGTATTGTTGTCTCTATATATTTTTTCTCAGATGGATTTGAGTGTCGCTCTAGCTCATCACTCGCTTTTAATGTCGAAGTGTTTTGGCGTTGCTCAAGTTCATTGCCAGAGTTTATTGTTCGAGGTGAATGTTGCTCTTGCTCATCATTCACCGTATCATGTTTTACTTTTTGCTTATTATTTGATGTGATCGCTATAATTTCAGAAATAGGTGTTGGTATACGCTCTGCTCTTTCTTCTTCAGTCACATCATTTAAATGGCATGAAAACAAGCCAGATAGTTCAGTCACTTCATCCATTATAGAACTGAAACTCGAAACAAAATTTAATTAGTATTTAATATAAAATGTGAATTACTTGAAAGTTAAGCTATATTTTATTGCTATACATGTTATGAGGGTACTTTTTTTATATAACTAATCTACCTGCTTGGGATGTCCGCCATGTTGGGTTTAGCAAAAAGTCTTGTTATTATTATTTTTTTTTTATCTTCTCGACAACCCTTACACTTGACGTCCATAATATGGCAGACCACAGAAAATAAGAAGGGGAAACTCTTGAGTCCACTACTATATTGAGTTCAGAATGACGTCATTTACGTATTATCATGTAGTCTTAACGTGCGTACCAAAGAACACGGGCAAGACTTCATACATCGTTTTTTTTTTTTTTTTGTTAATACCTTAAAGTTTAATATATTCCTTAAGATTCTATATCAACTCCTTAACTTATCTGCATTTAATAAATATGTATTTTTTTTAACTTAGGGAATAGTAGCTAAATAAAGTTGGAATTTAGGTAAGGTTAACGTAAATAATCGGTTCTCTCCTTAGTAGTCTGTGGTTATTAGGTTGTTAATCTTGTTATTGGGTGGCTTCAGTACAACTGCTAATCTCAGAAATCTTAGTTAGGTTGACAGAATTCTGAGCTCAGATTTTGCAAAAACACTTTAAAAATATTTTAGAATGAACTATTCTTTAATACAAAAGCAGGGAGAATTTTCATTTGATACTTATGATGAAAATTATTATATATAAACTTATTATTGTTTTAATGAAAATGTAATTAAAGTTTTATAAAATGATAACACTTAAATATGATGATAGAATTCAATTAAATTATAGTCTCAATTATTTTTAAACGATTTTCCTAGCGATATATTTTATTTAATTAATTTAAAAATCGTAGAAAATTATTCTAGTTTATCTAATATTCAGTTACTCCAAAAGACACGCAAGGATTGTTCAAAATTAAAATGGCCTGTATTTGAATTGCGGCTTTAAAATTCAGTTGCAATGTTTGACCTATTGAATACATATACATACATTGCAAGTTAAATAAAAGATTGTAAATAAACCGCGAATCCTTAATTAACGGATGCTTTTTTTTAAATTAATTTAGCGAAACAAGGGGACTACTTTAATTGATTTGGTTTCATTATTGTACATTATTTATATTTAATTAGAAGTAGCAATTAATATCGTACATTATTTTGTGTAATTAGCATTGTAACTTATGCCGGGTTTCTATAAACAACGCTTAGTTATTCGTAAAATTGACCATTAGCCACCAATTTATTAATAGTTAGCCGTTCCACAAGTTTTTTGGCTATTTGGTAATTTTAAATTATAGGAACAGTCCTAGTTTACGCCCCATATAAATGTAAGTACACGTTACTAAAACGAGTCGTTTTACTGATATAGGAGCGAGGCATTCTTTACATAATCAATTACTTGAAGTAAAGCTTGCACAAAGAAAAGACAATTATAAATAATTTCCTGCAAAAGAACAACAACTATTAAACATAGTATGTATGTAATTTTGTGATACCGTAAGAATAATCTGTTTAATGAGACAAGATCTAAATCAAATATGGATAGCTGTTCTCCTTTTTAGTGGAACGATCGATTCTCGTAATAAAATAGGATACGTAACTGGAAGTATCCAAAAAGGAGCAGTTGGGCTACGCTCATTATCAACAATTAATTTAAGTTAGTTAAATTGTTAGTGCTGTATTTAGATTGTTATTTAGGGTACGTTTTTCGATCATAAACATCTATTTAATTTATAATTTATAATAGTAAAATTATTTTTTTTTAAAACTACATTTTGTTTTTAAATTACCAGTTCAGTTTAGTATACGGCTACTCCTTTTTATTAAGGATTAATATTTTTGCTGCTGCTATGGTATGTAAATGTCTAAAACGTATGCTTCGTTGGCAATACTTAATATAAATAAATTGCTTTTTTATATTTTTTTTTACAAACTTTCAATTAAAAATGCCACAAGATAACATTAAAACACTTTTTTCTGTACCTACATAGTCGTTATATGCTGTTTATAATGTAATTCATTATAAGTGCTTATCACATAAACGTTATATTTCATTTTTGTTGTTTTTTTTTTAATAATCAATTACAAAAATATGATTTAACACCAACATTTTTTTTAAATTATTGGCTTTTCTACTATGATATGCATGTACAATACATAAACCATCTTCTTGAATCTCTTTGTCTGTTGATGAAACCCGCATTAAAAAAAATCCGTTACGTAATTTAAAAGATGTGAACATACAGTTGAAGTAATTTTTTTTTAAATATCTTAAAGCTCGGTCAATTATTCATTGGGAAAATCGGCGGGGTTATCACGTAACTCGCAATGCGAAATTATCGTAATTGTTTAGTTATTGCAAGACACATAACAGCCTTATACATTAGTGGCAGTCGTTGCCACTTGATTAGTTTTGGTGCTGTGACATTGTAAAAATTGCACCTAGGACCAGCAAGCAATTGGCGATGTTTTTGATGAGTTTTTGGTTACGTTTAAAAGTCATCGCTGATCGCTGGCGGATTGCAAACGTTAGGTGATACGCCTGCGGATCAGTTACAAGTATTTTTACAGTACACAAATGCTATATTTGTTGTATATATTTTAAATATATTTAAATGTTATATATAATATATAAATATATTTTGTTATATTTATATATTATTATATATTTTGTTCGGCCTATTTTACACCATTAGTAATTTAAATATTTTTAAATCGAGATCACAAGCATGTTTTGTTAACGTTTCAACTGTAAATTTTGTTGCGCATTTAAAATGTATATTTACTTATGAATTCACCTTCATGACTAACTGGCCACTTGTAGACAGAGTTTAGTTGCATACTCAAGGGCATAATTTGCACAGCATTTCGATGAGGTTGAATATTATCAACATAAAATCACATAATTATTATGTCAAAAATTATTAAATTATTAAATAGCTTATGCATACGTACCAGTAATCGCAGTTCACAATAGGCGTAGGTGAGAATTCTTTTAGAAAAAAAAATTCTTGATCCCTCTTCGGACTGTTGGAATCAAACGGCTTCTATATACTTTTACAATTTATTTCCTTTAATACTTAATATTTAATTTAATACATATTGATGGTTTGAGCGACAAGAATTTACAATGTTAAGAATGAGATCTTGCACTTTCGGAATCAAGTCAGCGAATGCCGGGCTTGCCGCCGCCGAGCCTTTAGGAAGCGGGGGTATTTTAGATCACGCCACCAATAATCACGTGACAATTGGCGCCAAGTTGGCGCCAACTTGTTTCCGATTTATGCAATTTGAATTTGAAATTTAACGTTCTATAGCGTCTGTTATTATTACTAAAGTATTCGTTAGTATTACATTTATTTAACTTTATTATATTCACTTAACATAAGGAACCCATTGAATGTTAATGCTAAATGTGCAGCTTTATTTTTGTTTTTTTAACTAATGACGTCATAACGTAGTCGAAAAAGCCTAATCTCTTTGCTAATTAAAGAAAAAAAATTGTAAACCGGTTTACCCTGCAGACCATACCTGAAAATTCCCGCTGAATTGAGATATTTTAAGCTCGATAGAATAAAAACTATACCTGAACATAGATTTTTTTCAGATTTAAAAAATCTAAATTTTATTAAACATGACACTAAGTAATTTAATATTTGAAAAGCTTTATATTTTGGAAACGATGATCGATTTTGATCTCTCGAATGACATTCAACGCAGTTTTAAAGCTCCAAAATATTGTCTTAGCTACATAATCTACAAGTTGAAAAGTTTCGAAGTAATGCCAAAAACATTTTTTTTTTCAAAAATTTTCGTCTTTAATAAATCACAAATAAATCAACCGATTTTGACGAAGAAAAAAATTGATTAGATTTTTAAATTAATCGATATATTAGCCTGAAAGTTATTTTAAAAATATTAAGTTTACTGTAAACAACACAATATTAATATTTAAAAATCTGTAAGGATTTTCGAATTGAAAACTTGACTCGTTTTTGATTTTTGAAACTGCATTGGACGTAGTGTTTAAGTACTAAAATGTTGTAAAAGGTCAAAAAAATATTTGTTAAAAATCTCAAAGTTATGTCGAAAAATAATTTTATCAAAATTTTTCGTCAACGATAACTCCCGAACGGATAAATCGATTTTGATGCAGTTTAAGCATTAGGCACAGGTTTTTGATGAAAAGAGCTGATTAGATTTTATACTCAATCGTTACATTAATCTGGAAGTTCTATTAAAAAATACTGTTTCGCCAAATTTTTTGAATGAATGAATTTGAATTTTTTGAATGACTTTATTGCGCACCAATAAATACAAGAATAATAAATATTTTACAATTATATATTTTTTTGAGGTGTTTAAAAATTTCTCAAAATCTCCTGGACCGAATAGAAAACAAAAAAAGCCGTTCAGAAATTATGAAATATTTACACACACACATATACAGATACACACAAACATATATAAAAACATACTGACTTCATCGTGAAAATAGTCGGAAAAGGTTCCCAGGCCCTCAAAACGAGATCTGGTGACGAAAACTCAATTTTCGAAAATCGGGGCAAAATCAGTAACTTCATTATCTACAAACGTAGCGGGAAGTTAAAAAGTAATACATTTAATGTCATAAACAATAAATATACATATTATGTATGTGTACCTGCGTGGTCATAAAATTGATGAATTGTACCTACTAAAGAGATTGGACTGTTAAGCCAAGCCTACTTTACGGCATTTACATTCACAACTTTAAAAATTCATAAATACATAAATTATAATACATACTTTTTTTTGTATTCAGCCAGACTATTCAAACAGGTTATTTATGTTTAATATGGTAATCCAAATAATACTGTTGAAAAAATATTTTACATATCTACTCGTAATATTGGTGTTTCCAAACAGATACGGCTTGGGGGCTTTCAAGAAAAGAACCTACTCATTCTTAAAATGCCGGCGACACCACTGCAAGACCTTTGGTATTGGCGGTGATCACTTACCATCAAATGCCGAACCAATTTTGATAATATTTAACAAAGAAATCGTTGAAAGCACACGGTTGAATGTAGGCTTCTTTATAACATAGGAAAACGTACAAGCAGATGAATTTCTTGATAGAAAGAGAAACCATTGCCTATACATACCAAATATGTTAATGGTTCGTTGCTATCCGTGTAGCGGGATAGTAATGCCATATGCATAAATTTACCGGGTATCTTACCCTCCAAACCAGAATACGACAGACACAACAAGAACAATCCCTGACACTATTGTAGCAGGAATAAGCATGGCGGTGGGTACCAAACCCGGGCAAGACGTTGTAAATCTCTACCTCCTAGTAGTCACGATGGTGGTGATATGTTTAACCAAACGTTCACCTTTTATGAACTGCCTTACAGAATGGCAGATATTTTCAAACTTACAATGACGGCAATGGCGTATTCTTCAAAGTGAGTCCGGACCAACACGAGATTTTTTTTCAAAAATCGACCTCCAAAGGACCGAAATAGTAAATGAAAGATTATAAAAAAATCTTACATTGATGGCATAATTTCTGTTCGCGGGCGAAGCTGCGTCGGTCAGCTAACAAACCATAAGGTCAAATTGACCATTAAATGCAATTAATATCGAAATCAACACAAGTGAAATCGCGAACAGCAACAATTCTCTAACATTATAAAATCAGGTGCTTATTCCAGTTATAATATAAGTTCCGCATACGTTTTCCACCGTCGATCAACCTGCTTTTGAACTAAGTTATTGGATTGAGTGAAGATTCAATGCGTTCTTTGCCTTTTCTGACTTGATTAATAAATTGCTTTCCCAGTTTCTGTTCCGTATATAAAGGCTGCGCCATCGCTAAGATAAATCTTGAATGTACTTCGAAATCTACTTTTTATTATCATCGCCATAACGGACGAATTCCTTCGTCGATTTATTTTGAAAACTGCAATTTATTGCTTTCTACTAACATTTGTAAGAAAGGTTATTATTATTATATTATTTTTTTGCAAGATTTTACATTTATAACTACACCTACATAAATATTATATAGGAGATTTGGATTTTTGTAAGTTAATGTGTAGTGAATACCTATACTCAAAAATTTCTAAACCTATTTTAAAAATTCTTTTACCGTTAGAAAGCAACAATGTCTAGAAATAACCATTAATTTTTCTCCACTAAATTAAAGAAAGTTTTTTTTTTCATATGGATGAAGTCGCGGATAGTAACTAGTAGGGTTTGAGTACCGGTTTTGGCCAGTCTACCATTTGTGGTCCTTTAGAGTCAACATTATTGTACTGATAATTCTATATGTATACAACATCCTGCCAGCTGCGGCCCATATCAGTGTGTGTAATCCTTAAGGATAGAGCACACTGATACGAACCGCAGTCAGCTAAGTTGAGCTGCATGGTCACGAAAAATACATAGCACATTTTAGGAATCGCCACAACGGGTCTCATTGCAACTCAGCGTATTTGCTTACAAATGTTATTCTCCTGTGTTGATTATCATAACGTCGATTTTGCAAATCATGTAGCTCTGTATAACCTTAAACTAAAATTATTAATCGTTCTTAATCCATATTTATTTGATTTTATAAATTAATACTCAAAACGCGGAGGAAAACTTGCACGCAAGCAAAAATCCGCCGCGTTGCGGTCGTGTGCTTCATGTAAAATGTATGTAAACGTGTCGGGGGATTTTAAAGATGCGGCCCGGCCTGTTGATGCCCGCGTCCAGGTGCTCGGTCTTTTAAGGTACAATACCGATATTTAGGAAAACTGCTATAGAAAAAAAAAGAAAATATACATGATAGTCTCTGAAAACGCCTCATTGGTCTAGCGGTACTGATAGACATATGTAATACTGGTGGTTCATCATGGCTGCAGTCACTAGTCCGTCTACTTCAGGAATATAGACTTGACCCTACGAAAATATGAGATTCTATCTACAATAATTAATTTAAAACAGGCATTGAGCTTCTTATTATCTCGAAAGTAAATATTATCTACTTATCCATACTAATCCATAGATACTCAATACTATAAATGCGAAAGTCCGTTTGTCTATCTGTCTGTCTGTCTGTTATGCTTTCTCGGGTAAACCGATTTTAATGAAATTTAACATGAAGATATTTGAAGATCCGGATTCAAAAATAAGCTTACTTTTTTTTCAAAATCAACCCCTAAGAGGCTGAAAGTTTGTACGAAAAACAGGACGTCATGTTAATCTAGCATGCCGTCCATATAGCGAGCTCTCTCGTGGGCGACGTTGCACGGGTCAGCTAGTTTTACAATATAATTAATAAATACCAAGCAACCCATCTGGTACCTCGATTGATTAAAGATTTTGTGCAACGCCGGCCCTGAGATAGAGCTAGACTCTAGTAGTTCTAGGCGCTCAGTGAAAAGGGACGACAAAATTCCAAATGATCTATACATATAATAAAATCGTAGGAAAGTCAATGTATGTCCGAGGTAAACTCAAAAAGTACTGCATGGATTTACTTCAAATGCATGAATATTACTGACAGGTCGGGTCAACATATAGGCTACATATTATCACGCTATCACCTATGGGGGAGGAGCAGTGCGTAGTAAACGAAGTCTGCGCAGACGAAGTTGCGGGCAACAGCTAGTATCTATATGAATAAAGTGTGTGTCGGGCTACGTGCAAAAAGGGTTCCGAAGTTACCCATCACAATAATGCGGACCAAGAAGAGGGTTTTTATTGCTTCATTAGAACATTCAACCTATTTATAATTAATATAATAAATATTCACGGGACAAATTACACCGACTGATCTAACCCCAAAGTAAGCAAATTAATTGCTTGTGTTATGGGTGTTAGTCAACAATACTAATACATATATACTACATTGAAATACATATATAAATAGTGAAATATATTTAATAAACACCCAAACCCGGAAATACAAACATTTATGCTCATCACACAAATGCTTGTCCCCGTCGGGGATCGATCCCGAGCCCCGTCGATTGCGTAGTCAGGGTCACTAACCACTCGACCAACGGGGTGGTTAAAAATGTGTATGTAATGTATGGTAAAAAATATGGCATATAAACATAGTGCCATGTTGGGCAGCTGAAATAAGTGTCCGTAGCAGATGGCGATGCAAACTTACGTTGTTTGTTACGAATACAGTTTTTGCGATGGGAAAACCTGACCGAATAGCTATTATGAAAGTAAAATTTCACTCATCTGAATTAAGAGCTTAGATCGGCGCTAGTTTTGTGAACCCGGTGAACCTGAAGCTATGGTTTTTTTCGAAATAAAAATAAGTCTATGTGTCGTACGCATAGGTTTGATTGTTTAAAATTTCATTCACAAATAGCGTTTGTAGTTTATAAAATGATATCTTTAATTGAGAGATTTCATGTGTGAAGTCTGAATATTATAATTATGATAATATAACCAGTTATGTTAATAAATATGATATAATCTAGCAAAAAATATACTCGAATTATTTTATAGTCGGAATAGCGCATAAGATATTGCTAACGAGTTTTTTTCAAGCAAAATTTATATTTAAGTAGATACATTAATTATGTTATCCGATTACTGTAACAGCGTTTTCAATGCTTTTCTATCAAAACTTTAAGAAAATTACTTAAAATTTAAATAATTTTATCCCGGACCGGATAGTAAAAAAAATTCTTATTAATTCCTAAAAGGAAATTCCGTAACACCTATACTATGATAATGGATACAAAAACCACTTCTTGGAATAAAAAGCTTTATTGGTCCAGAATCTTGCACTCTTGAGTGCCTTTTTGCCAGACAGTTCGTAAAAGGCGAAAAATTTGACCAAATGTGTGATCACTGTCACTGTGTTTTATCTATTTTGAGAGTAAGGTAATTGGTAAACTATGCATATGCTACATCCTTGCTACACGGATGCCAACGCACAATTTGTACTTTCTATATCGGTAAGCGACGCTTACAAATTTTTGTCATAACCATTTTGTATTATTTGCTTTCCTATGCTGTAAAATAAAGAGATAGCTCGTACAATAATTTAGAATTTTTTTTTTGTTAATGCAGGCCTTCAGTGACATTCATCACGCCAGCCTTGGTGGTGGAGCGACACAGCGTGCGCGGGCGCACGCGGCAACGGCCGCAGGTTTCGGCCACGTCCTGCCACTACACGGGCTCTATTAGGGGGCAGCCAAACTCCAATGTTGCCATCTCAGCTTGCGACGGACTTGTAAGTTAATTTGTAGCTAGTGTTGCTTATTCCATTGCAGGGCAAAGATTCACTTTTTAATTATACATAATATGTCAGTTGCTATTAAAAATCAGCCATTACTCATAATCTATACTAGAAGTTTGTAATGTCTGTTTACGCTTTTTTTGTCATATTTTGTGATAAGTATTCGTTTTATGATTCTCTGACTTCAATTTTACTATCTTGAAATTTTTTGTCTGTCTGTAGGTCTGTATGTCCCGTTATAACCCTAGAATGGCTTAACCGATCTCGATGAAAATTATTATATAGTAATAACATGCAGTTAGACGAATGACGGGACATAATACAATTGTTTTATCGACTATGGTCAGTGAAATTACGCCTAGCTAAGCGGGTGGGTGGCTGTAAGCATCTGCATTCCAATTTTTACTAAACTTTAATCAGGAACGGAAATATATATAATATGTAATTTTTGTAATTATGACATTTAATTAACATATTTTTATTAATTTTATAAATGTCCGTCTTCGTGTTTGCTTATAAATTATAATATATATATATATATATATATATATATATATATATATATATATATATATATATATATATATATATATATATATATATATATATATATATATATATATATATATATATATATATATATATATATATTGTCTTTTATATTTTGTTGTGTTATGTTTGTTGATGTTGACAAGCGTTCTTAAATGTACCTACGTCGAATAAATATTATTTGATTTATTGATTGATTGGTTGGTGTTTTACTCATCATGAAGATCACTAGGAGGAGATTCACAACCACCGCAATCCGGTACCACCACCGCCTTACCTCTTACCTTAATTTTGCCACGAAAGTGACAATGACATGTACTGTCATGTACCCGTGTAAAGACTAAGGTAGCCGATAAACCAATGCGTGTTGAGTTGCCATTTCGCTACGCGAATATTAACACACCATTAACATTTCCATCAGGAGTTTTTTCTAATCTATAAAAAACTACTCTGGTATGGTATTCAGCTATATATTTATTTATTTACATTTATTTACAACTAAAATAATGAATTATATCTAAGTATATTAGCCGAACTCATGTAAAACAGAAAAAAAATAAAAGTAAATTAATAACTGAACTTACATCAGATTAAACTTATTATGGAAAGATTATATATATATATATATATATATATATATATATATATATATATATATATATATATATATATATATATATATATATATATATATATATATATATATATATATGATTGTTGCAAAATTACACACCATTAACATTTCCATCAGGAGTTTTTTCTAATCTATAAAAAACTACTCTGGTATGGTATTCAGCTATATATTTACAACTAAAATAATGAATTATATCTAAGTATATTAGCTGAACTCATGTAAAACAGAAAAAAAATAAAAGTAAATTAATAACTGAACTTACATCAGATTAAACTTATTATGGAAAGATTATATATATATATATATATATATATATATATATATGATTGTTGCAAAATTATACGATAGTCTTTCGGTTTTACACTGAAGTTCATCGGGAGCGTAGCCGCGGCCAACAATTAGTATAAAATAAAAGCAAAAAGCTATTAATTTATAAACAATCATTTTTTGTATAATCTACCTCATCTGCCCAATACAAAGACCTTCACATTTGTTTTTATCGTCATAATTCTTAAATGGTATAATGTGTTCATTATTATCTTTTTTTGAATTCACTAGTAATATCATTATCTTTTTATAAGATTTCTTCTAGGCTAGACGTTTCCGGCAAGCAAATCACATCCTCGAAGTAGCCCAAAGTGACCAAACTTAGCAGACGATATCTTATCCGATCCGACCCAATCTCATCTCGGTTTATAAATACGCATGTTTAGTGAGATTTTCTATTTTATTAGTTTCACTTTTAAAAAGTAGCTTTTTAATATTATTATCGTGGTATACATATTTTGGAGCTGATAGAGCAGTGGTTATTTACAAGTTTCACACGCATAATTAGTTGTCTTTAAGCAGAAGTGATTTAAAAAAATAAGCAAAATATTTGCTCGTGTTATGGGTGCTAGTCAACGATACTAATACACATTAATTCAAATATAGCGTAGTAAAAAATATTTAATTAAAAACCAAACCCAGAAACATCTATGCTCACACATAAATGCTTGTCCCTGACTAGAATCGAACCTGAGCCCCATCGATTGCGCAAACATGAACAGTAACCACTCGACCAATTGAGCGGTCATTCCTTAAGAGTTAAAAAAAACTATCTTGTCCTGAGGATTCGATTTCATTAAGTAATGAAACCTTTTATATTCCTGAGATTATTTCTCGCTTTGATGATCGATGTCGCAAATCGCAATACAGCCCTAATAAGTAACTGCTTTTCGTCATTGAAAAAAAAACCTGCCGCAATAGCGTCTTTGCATGTCGCTGTCGTATCCCAGTTTGAGTGATAAGGTATAAACTTATGCATGTGGCATGCTAGCCCCTCCACAAGGATAGCGACGCAGCATTAACATCTTTGGTGTCTATATGCGATTAATATGTTTCCATCAGGAAAATCGTGAGCTTGTTTGCTATAAAGTAAAATAAATAATGTACTGCTAGTTGCATTGTCGCAAGTGATCAATGAAGAGATTTTGAATTGAGTTAATAACTATTTTTTTCTATGTTATGGTTTCTAGACGTATCGTATTTCATGTAGACCGTGCAGTGGGTTCAATTATATGTGGGGATGAACATAGGTACAACCCCAAAACGCCAGTTCCTGTCGGGAATCGAACCCGAGTACTCATCGATGGAGTAATCAGGCTCGCCAACCACTCGACCATCGAGGCGGTCAAAGAAAATGACAAATGAAATTTAGCAAATAACATTGTACCTAATAATTTTATTAGCAACTATATTTTAACTAAACAAAACTCATTTTTTTATTGTATAAAAAACAACGCTGTCCTTGACCTTCGGTATTGCAGGTGTCTGGAAGCACGGCGTTATCACTAATCTTCGACTTAATCGTTCACCTACATATAATTATAAAAAATATATAAAATATAAATTAAACTGGACAAACACCTAACATGAATTGATTTAATTCCAATGTAAGCAAATTGTTAGCTTGTCTTATAGCTCTTAGTCCCGATACTTTTTTGCCTGAATTACGTCAGTCATTGTTTAATAAAGTCAATACAAAGAATACATTTATAGTTAACTAGCTGCGCCCTGCATTTTAACAGGGCAGAGGTACAACAAGTGCACCCACGATTAGCCAAAGATACTTGGTCCCATAAATGTGATAGGTGGCAAGCCTATCGCCAACCGGACACTTTCCAATCCCGGGCAACTTTGAGTTTCTCAGAAAACTGAAATAACACTTTTTTTTAAAGTGCCCGACCCGGGAATCGAACCCGGGACCTCATGTGGTCAACTCCAAAGCTGGACCACTAGACCACAGAGGCGATATATATATATATATATATATATATATATATATATATATATATATATATATATATATATATATATATATATATATATATGCATGCAAAATTTCAAAAAAAGAGTAGGTAACAAACATCCATCCATCCATCCGTCCAAAGTCCAAACGTACTTTCGCATTTATAATATTAGTAGGATTAGCAAAGGGTTGAATGTTTCTGGTCAAAATAGGTGACAATCCTGTCAAATCTATTTATCTTGATTTCTCGTAGTCTCGTAATCATGTGATGTTGATGTTTTTTTTACTATACACTACTCTTCTGAGAAACCACCGTTGGGAGGAGTGATACTGAATGAATATGAGTTAGGGGCCATTAAGAGAAGATTCTCAAAAAAAAACCGGTTACGCAAGACATTTATTGTCAGAAAAGCCCCTTCGTTCATCCTATCTTTAGTGAAAAATCAAAATGTCGAGCCCGGTGCAGTCTTGTATAAACAATATACTGACGCTTAATGTCACTATTGAAAGCCTTCAAGAATCATATCGACGTCGCTACCAGTAGTTTAGTTAGACGACCTACTAATAGTCTGTTCTATTGGAATATTACTTACTAGATGTTAAAAATAAAATGTTTTTTTTATTTAGTTTTATTTGAATTTGGTTTCAGATCACAACATCAAATAAAGCTGCACTCTTTTATTTTTTGAAAATTATCTCTATTCGTAATACTTACGGCTTATTTTTAAATTATACTCAGATTATTAATATAGGGAAAAATGATACCTCTTTATTTTTTATATGAATGTTACGTGGTAACTCGAAGGTGGCATGAACTAATTTGGAAAATACTTGTTGTTTGAAAGGGCATACTTAGCTGAATTGTCTTGTCATCTGACTAGGATCTGATGATGGGATTTTTTTATCTTTTTGTATCATAAAATAGAAAACAAGCGGATGGATGATGGATGGATGAATAATGGAAAGAAACAACAGACACCAAAGATTTTAATGGTGAATTGCTATCTATGTGACGGGGCCCACATGCGTAAATGTATCGGCTATTAACCCCTAAAATTGGAACGCAATAGTGACAAGCATTGACTCGATTGCGGTAGGAATAGGTAAGACAGTGATACCAGCCGAGACAACACAGAACTCTACCACCAAGTAGCCACGACGGTAGGGACTCGCGTAGCCAATGAAACAAAGTCTATTCTTCAAAGAGGTCCAGATAAACTTTAAAATATCAAAGAAACTCATTAAATCTTTTAAAAATATTTTATACTAGCTACAGCGTGCAGCCCGCTGTGTTATAAAAGTTTTTGGCAAATGCCGCTGGATCACCTAATTTCTCCGAGATAAAAAGTAGCATATGTGCTATTCCAGATCATGATTTACCTGTATGCCAAATTTCATTCAAATCAGTTTGGTAGTTTTTGCGTGATTGAGTAAAAAACATCAATCTATCCAAATATCCAAAAATCGAAACTTCTAAAATTATATTAATTTAGATTTCACTTTTATCCATATTGGTACTGGCTCTTCCTACAGTAACTCAAGTACTGTGTCACAAATGTGAAACAAGGTACCTTTGCGATGTTTTTTTAAAAATCCACAACACGAATAATGTTAGCAGTCAGTATTAAAATTCATATTAACTAAAAACTGGAATCGTAGAATCATATTTTTATAACCTGATTTAAAATTCAGATCTAGTTACACGCTGTTGTTTTTACCATAATATCATGTACATATAACATATCTAGATGATCTATAACATTTAATTTTTAGTGATTCTAATTCAGATTCTTCCTAAATAATTCCTTACATTGATAAGGTATGACAAACGGTTATATTTTTAAAGCTCCTATACCTGACAACACGCACTTATACACTTTTGATAACCGCTAGGACGTAACGGTCACTTTTTATTAAATCAGGTTTTTGAATTCATATCCCGATTAAGAACCTCACAATGAAAAGGCGATCAACAAGTTTACCAAAGAGGTAGACTAATATTTATCGTTAGGAAAAATATGAATACAATTATATTTAATTCAATCACCATGTGTAGCCGACAGCTGTCTTAAATTTAAATAAATTTACTATAGCATTTGGTGTATCTTATATAAACTTAATTGATTGTAATACACTTTTCACATGTCTGATATCCTTTGCGTTATAAAACAGTAGGACGTCTATTTAAATTCTATTAATCTATTAAATCATGTATGATACAGGGAAGACAGAAAACCGAGCACCATAACTTTCACATTAATATTTTATCAATTAACTTCCCGTAAAAAAAGGAAGTTCTCAATTCGGATGTTTATATTTTTTATGTGTGTTCGGGCATACTCGTACGACTACGTCATATATAGACGGATTTGCAAAAATATTTTTTGTTTATTTTTGGTTCGGTCCCATATTAATTTGGTAAAGATCTGCTAAAGGGTTCCATGGATATGGAGGTTGGATGTCAGTTTTTGCAGTTTCATTGCATTTTATAGTAGATTCAGGCGTTACTTTGAAGAAATCAATAATACAAAGACAAAATTAAGGCAATTTTCCGCGGAATCTTATACGTGACTGCTGTTAAAAAAAATTATACATGAAAAAAGACAAGCCCGCTGAGTTTCTTCCACCGGATCTTCTCAGTGTGTGGGCGCGTTTTCGATCCGGTAGTATTTTATAAAAATGTTGATGCGACAAAATAACTTGTAAAAAGTTTTATTGAATAAAGAACTGATTTCTGATTTTTTTAATGAACCTGACAAAGAGTGAAACGAACAAACATTGAAACGAACTTACCGAAGATCTAGAAATTAAAGATCCCAGCGGTACAACAGTCCGCCCTGCTGCAACTGTGTCCACCACGATTTGGTAAAATGTGTGGTGATTCCCATCTACGCATATTACCAACCTGCTAACGATCATCCCTTATTGCGTGCTGCTAGCGGCAGCTCAAAGATCCCGGATTTATACCCTTCATTAAAATATATTGGACTAAAAGAGACAAAAAGTATACCCTCTCACCTAACAAAAAATAATTTTCCAAATCAGTTAATAAATAACCGAGTTCAAAAGTTACAAATATAAAAAAATGCAGCCGAATTGAGAACCTCCTCCAATTTGAAAACTCGGTTAAAAAGACATATATGATATTTTATTGTATCATGTATTGGATTAGAGACTGGATTTAAAGAAGGTGAGGTAAAAAAATTTTATTGCGAACCTAACACAATAAAACGTTTTTAACTGATCGCAGTACAAGTGAAATGAGAAAAAATAAACGCCAAAATTTATATACGTTCCGCAATGATTAATACTAATTATAATCGCGTTTGAGCCGAAGGCGGACCGCTGCTTCATAAATCAATTAACTGATCACATGTTGTGAAACACGACGCTGTCTACAGATGGTGCTAAATCTTAGTTTCTCTTTAGCCATCTTTCAATATCATTTCTCACTTTACCAGTTATTATATTTTTTATTGAATTGTGGGGACTTTAATTGGTTCAAGACTTGACCGAGAAAACTACAAATCAACGTTATAAACTTTTAAATGTGCCTTCTAAAGCGATCTAAAATGGAAAGAAATTCTATTTAGTGAATTGTACTCTACATATATACCTAGTAACACTCTCTTAATTAGACAACTGGTAGATAATGCTACATAGTATTAGATTTGTACTCGTACTCTGTCATGCAAAAATTCAAATAATTAATACGTTTTCCTCCGTGTTGGTCCCGGGCTCCTTTGAAGAATAGGCCATCTGCCATTCTGCCAGGCAGGTCGTAAAAAGCGACCGATTGTATAGAGTGGTAGAGCTCTGCATTATCTCACCTGGGTCTTGTACCACCCGCTTACCTGTTCCTACCGCAATAGCGTCAGTGCTTGTCACTGTCGTGTTCCAGTTTGCAGGGTAGGGTAGCCGGTAAACTTATGCATGTGGCATAAAACCTCGCCACAAGATGTCAACGCACCATAACACCTTTAGTGTCTATAGGCGATGGTTGAATCTTTCCATCAGGAAACCCATCTGCTTGTTGGCTATCTTATACTTAAAAAAAAAAAACCTGAAGAAAAAACTTGTAATCCCTTTTTACAACTATTGTTAAAGTTTATATGGTGAAGGAATGCAGAAAACTAGTAACAATTAACATTACACACACTACCATTCAATTCACACATAATAATTTCAGATTTTATTGTTTAGTTAATGGCATAACAAAATGGACCTTTAGTGGTTTGGGCAATTCACACAGTGAATGTGAATTGCCCAAGTGCAACAGGGCAGTGTGAATTGCCCAAGAGCTCTTTTCGCATTAGTCGCACGAAAAAAATCGACCCTTTAATGTGTGAATTGGAGGAAGAAAATTTTCATAAATTTCAGCTTTGTTTCGCTCATTCAGTGACGACGGTCACTTGAGTAACAAGTGTTTTCCCAACATCGCCGCACCATATTATCTCGCGAATAAAAATTCGCCATACTCTAAGAGGACTTTCCCAACTCCTTAATTTTATAATTTTTGTAATCACGTGGATGAATCTAAAGGCAGCTAAAAGTTACATCAAATAAAAATTCTTTATGCGTATATCTCTCAGTAACTAATATAACTTGTTCTAGCGAAAAGAATAATTGTCAGAAAGCAAAAACAAAATAAGGAAAGAAAAAGTGTAAACTTGTACTAGGATTTTATTATTAATGATGTAAGTATATAATAAACACCCAAACCGGAAATACAAATATTTATGCTCATTACAAAATTGCTTGTCCCCGTCGGGGATCGAACCCGAGCCCCGTCGATTGCATAGTCAGGGTCGCTAGCCACTCGACCATCGTAGCGGTTATTAAAAAATCCCCCCTCCACACATACAAATATTGACAATAGTATGATTAATAAAATAATATTTTATTTATGTACTAAATGACTTAAGAACATAACCTGAATAGTTCGCTAATTTTTACAGCTCTTACAAAAAATAAATACCAGGTGACCTTCTAAATCTGTTATTGTGTTAGAGTTAATGGAATATAAATATATATACATTTTTATTTAATGGCTGTTGTTACCGATTCGTGAGTTGTAAAAAATTTAACCAAACCTAACAGATCTCTGATTATTTCTATTATGGCTTGTAAATTATTGTTATACATAGATTCTTAACAAATCACTTAATAGTAGAGAGATTCAGAATATATGTTACTAATCTTATCTTTAGATTTAAAAAAAAATGTTGGGTGTTTTAAGAATTTTTAAAAGCTTTCTATTTCTCGCATAGAGTTTTGTAAATAAAGTTTGATAATGTACAAGATAAAACATTAAAATTATAAGTGTAAGGCTGACCGAATGATACATTAACACACATCAAAAATGGCTGAGATAAAGTTTGCATAGCTTAAGAAATAGATTCGAAAAGTTTCTTAAGGCGATAATTGAGGAATGAAACTTTGGATAAAATAATCGTAATTTTTAAATTTAGCTGTTGGATATTGATTGAATGTTGGATATGATGCATATTGATGAGCATTTTTTAAATTCAACTTCTTAAAATATTAAATAGTAGTTGACATTGTACGAAATTAGGTAATTAATATGTTACTCGAGAAATGTGAGAAATTGGTATTAATACTTTATTTCGTATATTAAAATCAATAAATATATTTTATTTATAAAAACAAATGTCATCTATTTGAGCATTTCTAAAAAATCGACCCTTTAATGTGTGAATTGGAGGAAGAAAATTTTCATAAATTTCAGCTTTCTTTCGCTCATTCAGTGACGACGGTCACTTGAGTAACAAGTGTTTTCCCAACATCGCCGCACCATATTATCTCGCGAATAAAAATTCGCCATACTCTAAGAGGACTTTCCCAACTCCTTAATTTTATAATTTTTGTAATCACGTGGATGAATCTAAAGGCAGCTAAAAGTTACATCAAATAAAAACTATTTATATAAGCAAAAAGAATAATTGTCAGAAAGCAAAAACAAAATAAGGAAATAAAAAGTGTAAACTTGTACTGGGATTTTATTATTAATGATGTCGGACAGCGAAAGCATTCCAATAATTCAATCTCAAATGGGCCTGCGCGTCTAGAGTCAACGAAGCTTAAATTCTACAACCTTACAACTCATTATTTATTTTTAGATGTCCGCAAACAAGCGATCTTTAAAAGTGAAAGGAAATGAGTTTCTGACTTAAATTTAAAAATATTTTTTCTGTTTTCTTGCTGCAAATTTTCTGATTTCTCCCCTAAAAATTAATACCACTATACTACTAGCAGCATAGTCAGTCAGAAGTGCAACTTATCCTTCTACAATTTACCAGTAGTACTAAGACACATGATAAGACCAAGTAACCAATGTCCTGACAATGTTTTTCAAAAAAACACAAATGAATCAGAACCCGACACAAGATTTTAATTCAGGATTGGTTTTATTTCATTTGCTATCTGACAAAATGTGAATCGTGACAAATCTGTGCGTCTACTGACGTTCGGTTGACTCTACCGTCCTCCATAAACGGTGTGATGAACATTTTCGCTTAAGTTTAGTTACTTATAATCTGTAATCTGCGCGCCATTCATAAAGATTTATTTTGCGTTATTGTACGCGGCAATGATCTACGGGCTTAGAAATAATTATTAAAATGTTAGTAAATTTTATGGTTTTTGATGTGCCTTGCACAATGACTCCATGCGAATTCTACCAATATGATCAAAAATAGTATTAATCATTTGCCATGGGAGTAACATTCTTAGCCCCTATTTATTTGAATTCGCTATTGCCCAGGCCGAACTTCGACTATAGGGTCTTAAGTCGTTTCGCACCGCGGACGATTCGAACCGAAGTATTTTTTAGAATGGGTCGATCATATGCGGATTCATCCACGTGATTACAAAAATTATAAAATTAAGGAGTTGGGAAAGTCCTCTTAGAGTATGGCGAATTTTTATTCGCGAGATAATATGGTGCGGCGACGTTGGGAAAACACTTGTTACTCAAGTGACCGTCGTCACTGAATGAGCGAAACAAAGCTGAAATTTATGAAAATTTTCTTCCTCCAATTCACACATTAAAGGGTCGATTTTTTAGAAATGCTCAAATAGATGACATTTGTTTTTATAAATAAAATATATTTATTGATTTTAATATACGAAATAAAGTATTAATACCAATTTCTCACATTTCTCGAGTAACATATTAATTACCTAATTTCGTACAATGTCAACTACTATATAATATTTTAAGAAGTTGAATTTAAAAAATGCTCATCAATATGCATCATATCCAATATTCAATCAATATCCAACAGCTAAATTTAAAAATTACGATTATTTCATCCAAAGTTTCATTCCTCAATTATCGCCTTAAGAAACTTTTAGAATCTATTTCTTAAGCTATGCAAACTTTATCTCAGCCATTTTTGGTGTGTGTTAATGTATCATTCGGTCAGCCTTACACTTATAATTTTAATGTTTTATCTTGTACATTATCAAACTTTATTTACAAAACTCTATGCGAGAAATAGAAAGCTTTTAAAAATTCTTAAAACACTTAACATTTTTTTTAAGATCTAAAGATAAGATTAGTAACATATATTCTAAATCTCTCTACTATTAAGTGATTTGTTAAGAATCTATGTATAACAATAATTTACAAGCCGTAACAGAAATAATTAGAGATCTGTTAGGTTTGGTTAAATTTTTTACAACTCACGAATCGGTAACAATAGCCATTAAATAAAAATGTATATATATTTATATTCCATTAACTCTAACACAAGAACAGATTTAGAAGGTCACCTGGTATTTGTTTTTTGTAAGAGCTGTAAAAATTAGCGAACTATTCAGGTTATGTTCTTAATTCATTTAGTACATAAATAAAATATTATTTTATTAATCATACTATTGTCAATATTTGTATGTATGAAGGGGGGATTTTATAATAACCGCTACGTTGGTCGAGTGGCTAGCGACCCTGACTATGCAATTGACGGGGCTCGGGTTCGATCCCCGGCGGGGACAAGAAATTTTGTGATGAGCATAAATATTTGTATTTCCGGTTTGGGTGTTTATTATGTATCTAAATGTATTTATACATGTATTTCTAAGTATTAGTATCGTTGGCTAACACCCATAACACAAGCAAATAATTTGCTTACTTTGGGGTTAGATCAGTTAGTGTAATTTGTCCTGTGAATATTTATTTATTTATTTATTTAAAAAAATGTATTTTAGACTGTTTTGATTTGGATGGCTCTCCAATCTAAATCAAAACAGTGAAATATACATACAAAGTAAATGAGCCGGAATTACCTGGTTTTAAGTGTTTGTTCTATTCCTAACACACAGTGACATATAAGACTTCGCGGAATGTTGCTAATTGATTATCTCAATTGGTCAATTGGTCTGAAACCAATCGACACGTTGGTCGATTGGTTTCAGACTGTGACTACGCAATTAATGGAGTTTGGGTTCGATTTTCGACAGGGACGTACATTATGTGTCGAGCATACGTGTTTTTATTTCTGGGTTTTAGAGTTTATCAAAATTCTTAAAACAATTAACATTATTTTTTTAAGATCTAAAGATAAGATTAGTAACATATATTCTGAATGTCTCTACCATTAAGTGATTTGTTAAGAATCTATGTATAATAATAAATTACAAGCCGTAACAGAAATAATTAGAGATCTGTTAGGTTTGGTTAACTTTTTTGCAACTCACGAATCGGTAACAATAGCCATTTAACATCGGTAACATTTTCGAATTTTTTATATATGTATTTCTATGGATTGGTATCGTTGACTAACACCCATAACAAAAACAAATAATTAAACCGATTTGTGTAATTTGTCCAGCAATATTTATAATGGCAAACATGGAAATTTACTTCTGATGTAAAAAGGATGATTATATCTTCCGGAGAGGTCTTGAACAGAGTATGTTAAAAATTAAAAAAATGGATAAAATATAACACACTACCATAAGGAAGCTAACAAAAAAGACGGACAATTTGAGTTTTGCAAGGAAACAAAAATGGAAATGGGCAGGCCGTGTAGCGAGAGTTAGAGACCAAAGATGGACTAAAATAGTAACACTTTGGAAAGGCCCACAAGGCAAAATAACTAGAGGAAGACCTATTACACGATGGGAAGACGAAATAAAAGCTACGGCAGGTCCAGATTGGAGGACAGTAGCACAGGACAAATTTAAATGGGCATTTTTTTATATCATAAGATAGCAAACAAGCAGATGGGTCTCCTGATGGAAAGAGTCAACCATCGCCTATAGACACCAAAGGTGTTAATGGTGCGTTGCTATCTTGTGGCGAGATCTAATGCCACATGCATAAGTTTACCGGCTACCTTATCCTCCAAACCAGAACACGACAGCGACAAGCACTGACGCTATTGCGGTAGGAATAGGTAAGGCGGTGGTACCAGACCCGGGCGAGACAGTGCAAAACTCTACCACCTAGTAGCCACGATGGTAGTGACTCGTATAGCCAATCGGTCGCCTTTTACGACCTGCCTGGCAGAACGGCAGTTGGTCTATTTTTTAAAGGAGCCCGGGACCAACACGGGGAAAATCCTTGGAGGAGGCCTTTAGCCATTCTGGGGTTCTTATAGATTAGACTGCAAATATCATAAGAAAACAACACTAACATTGATTTAAGCTAAACATAATCTAACACATACATATTCAAATTCAAAAATCAAAAATTGTCAAAATATTGTAATTTACAGGAAATAATAAAAACTTTATTATTATTATTTATTTAATTACGACTTTGAATTATGGATTATGGATTTTCGCAAAGTAACGCCTGAATCTATAAAATACTTTTAGTGTGTTTTTTAATATTGCAATTTTATTGCACATTATACAAGACTGTCAACACATGCCAGTTAAGTAAATTAATTTACAATAGTAGGTAATGACATTCGTTTCAAGGTGAACAAGTCTTCTACGAACTCATAAAATCTTAACTCAATGATTGATTAGAAATTGTAAATATTTTAGCACTGTATTAAACTATACACGATGTAAAACTCAATTGAGTTTCATTAGGTATCTTGTTCTTTAATCATTATTTTTTTTTAGTTTTTATTCCAGTACTAGCTGGTGCCAGCGACTTCGTCCGCGCGGAGTTCGTTTACTCCGCACTGCCCCTCCCCCGTGGGTGATAGCGTGATAATATGTAGCCTATATGTTGACCCGACCTATTAGTAATATTCATACAAAATTTGAAGTAAATCCATGCAGTACTTTTTGAGTTTACCCCGGACATACACACAGACAAACAGACAAACATACAAACAGACAAAAATTCTAAAAACTATATTTTTGGCTTCGATATCGATTGTAGATCCTCAACGCCTCAAGTATTCTTTTAAAAAGATATTCAATGTACAGTTTTGACTTTTCTACGATTTTATTATATGTATAGATGTATAGATTGATCATTAGGACGGCGTATCACTTAAAATTTGCAATTCGCCAGCGATCAATGATGACGGTTGAGAGTAACAAAAAATCATCAAAATTGTCGCCAATTGCTTGCTGATCGCTGGATGAATTTCTTGTTTCGCTTCTCTAAAAATAATCAAGCAGCAATGACTACCACTAATAGAAAAAGGCTATGTATCTTGCAATATCTAAGCAATAACAATAATTGCGGCTTGCTATATACGTGATAGCCTCACCGGCAAAATTATATATCTATACATATAATAAAATCACAGGAAAGTCAAAACTGTACATTGAATATTCTGTCTGTCTGTATATCTGTTTGTCTGTTTGTCTGTTTGTCTGTATGTATGTCCGGGGTAAACTCAAAAAGTACTGCATGGATTTACTTCAAATTTTGCATGAATATTACTAACAGGTCGGGTCAACATATAGGCTATATATACCTACGGGGGAGGTGCTGTGCGGAGTAAACAAAGTCCGCGCGAACGAAGTTGCAGGCGACAGCTGAAGCAGAAGAACGGAACGGAACGGAACGAAACGGAACGGAACTGAACGGAACGTAACGGAACTGAACGGAACAGAATAGAATAGAATAAGTTTTTATTCAAAATAAGTATTGCATGATACACTTCTGTGAATGTCAATTTTAAAAGAACATATATATATATCTCGGATAAGACATGACACCGCTAATATGTAATACTAACTTACAGTGTGGCTAATAACTAGGTGGTAGAGTCTGCAACGTTCGCCCGGGTTTGGTACCACCACTTAATCAAAAGCGGTTTTCAAGAACGATTTTATATATCAGACAATCCAGGTTTTAAATATGACTCATTAAAATAGTGTCTTTTGAATAGTACAAAGAATTAAAGTCTTTTTTGTGTATTAATTATTATTTATAAAACACCGTTTTGGTTCTTTTGGTAAAACTTCTTTTGGTACGGTGTGAATTGGATTTTATGGAAAAAAAGTGTAACGAAAAAGATGCTACTATAACTATATTACGGTTTTTCTATATTTACTAAAATGTTACTTAAAGTCATTCGATTTTTCTCCCCCTCTCTTTCGTTCTTTCCTACTTTAATCAATAAAAAAATCGTTGATTAATCGCTAGTTCTTTCTTTCACTCTCTCTTTACCCCCTCCATAATGTAATTCTTCTAATTCTCTTACAAATTAACCAGGATCAATACTTTCACTTCTACCGCGTGGGAGCTTATACTCGATTTTTATTTTATTTTAGAAACATATTGTTATATCCAGTGAACTTAATGTGTACGTTAGTACGCTAGTACAAATCTTTGGTTATACCCGATGTTATTTATAACATGAAAACATAGTATAAGGATCATTTCCGTTTTGTCTAAGTCATGCATGTTCCATCTATAACAGTCAGCATGACATACAGGAACTTTTAAATGATTTTAAGATTTTAATCGTTGAAATGATTTTTAAATGTTTTTGTTCTATTGTCAGCGCTTGGTCAAACTTCATCATAATGATTTTTTAAGTTTAAATACTTGCACTGTTTAACAATTCACTAACTTTATATTTTTTTTTTTATTTAAATAGTCAAGGGGTTTCATATTTTAATTCATTAGTGCAATAATAAAGTTATCAAAATTTACCGACGAAATATTCTAAGTACAGATTTTCTATAATACCTATACGGTATATTTCTGTTTTTTTTTTTTGTAAATCATTGCCTAGCTCATTTACCACAATCTGTATATCTTTTGTCCCGGGTCTATCAACACCTAGCTCAAACCATTGGATAAATCAGGCTGAAATTTAGCATATAGATTATCATTATAACATAGGTTTTCGCTTAAAAGAGCCTTATATTCTACTTCTCAAATGGATAAATTGGAATTAAACCAGAGTGAAGCAGCTAACAACAAATAATAGTTTAATGAAATAAAAGACCTCCCACATACAAGTTCAAAGTAACTAATATCAAATAAACATAGCATGAATAAATTACACAAAAACTCTTTTATATCTAGTCAATGAGCCTCAGTTCAACAAATAGTTGATTGTATAATTAAAAAACAGCTTTAATGGTTGGACCAACTCAATATCTAATTACATTATTATAAGATAATGAATGGATCAGACTGAAGTGGCTTTCGCAAACGGCCTTCCTACGTACAAGGCCGGCGACATACAGGCTAGTCGGTCGCTCAACTTTAATATGCGGTAGATGAGAACGGGAGATATAATCCAATATCATTATTAGTAACCATTCAAAGATGTCCGCTCGACTTTAGAGCCATTACTACAGCTTTTAATTACTTAAGTCTAAAGGCGATAGCGATCTCTTTCCATTAGAACAATTATTATTTACTTTTCTGCTATCTTATGAAATAAAATTATAAATTAACTGCCTCATGGTTTTCGGGGCAGTTCATGAGATCCCAGGTTAGATTCACGGATCGGGCAAAAGTTTACCTAAAATTTAAATCTCAAGTGTAGCTCTAATGGTGGTGTGTTAAAACCCGGTGCCTTGAATGAGCACGTAAAGCTGTTGGACCCGATTACTGCTAGAAATTAGTATTGATGAGGAAGTGGCAATGCGGAAGAGGAATTGTCAAGCATGAAGTTGGGGGATGCGGATGAGGTTGAGGATGTATTTTTGAGGAAGAGGATGTGAATGAGGAAGAGGAAGACGAAGCAGTTGAGAAAGAGGAAGAATGAATTACAAATTATAAAGAAGAGAGTAAAGGTTCTATGAATATTATTTTAATTGGAAATTCAAATAAAAGAAAATATGCAGTATTTTTTATTTAAAAGGCAAATCTTGAATAGCTATCATTTCACATATCAGATTATCCAACTCGCGACTTTTACGTGATATGTATCCCAAGGAATAAGCCAATGGCAGCATGGTGCCACGCGTCACTTGTATGGTTACACGCAGATGCGCGATAGAAATTCCTCTTAAATTCCTCGTGATATAAGGGGAAGCGAAAGCGGAAGTGGAATTATTTAACTTTCTTTTACGGGGAAGCGGTATCGGTTGCGGAACTCCAAAAGAATGTGGAACTTTCGCTATAAGAGGATGCGGAAGCGGAATCCTCAACAACACTACTAGAAATAAGCAGTGATCATTATCTTTTTTATCTTCCCGCTACCTATGTAGATAAGGAAGTTATTTATTTATTTATTTGTTACTATTACTGATTTTGCCCCGATTTTCGAAAATCGAGTTTTCACCAGATCTTCACATTTTGAGGTCCTAGGAACCTTTTTCGACTATTTTTACGATGACGTCAGTATGTCTGTATGTATGTATGTCGTTAACGAAGAATTATGAAAAAAAAAGTGTTTTTTCGACATAACTTCGAAATTTTACAACCAATATTTTTTTTGTATTTTACGATATTTTAGTACTAAAAATCTACATCGAATGCCGTTTCAAAAATCAAAGTCGAATCTAATTTTCAAAAAGTACAGCTTTTCAATTATTAAAATTACGTTGTTTTTAGCAAAGTTACTTAATATTTTTGAAATAACTTTCAGGCTAAAACACCGATTGACTTAAAAATCTTATCAGATTTTCTTCTATAAAAACTGCGTCAAGAATCGTTAATTGAATAAAATTCGGTCTATTTGTTGTGATTTATCTATGACAAAAATTTTCGAAAAAAATGTATTTGACATTGCTTTTAAATTTTTCAACCTATCGGTTATTTAGCTAAAACAATATTTTAGATTTCAAAAATTGAGTTGAATGCCATTAGCAAGGTCAAAATCGATCATCGGTTCCAAAATATATCTAATATCTATGTTTACAGTTTTTACCCTTTTGAGCTTAAAAAAATGAAGGTACATTTAGCGGAAAGTTTGAGGGATGGCCCGTAGGGTCCACCGTTTACACATATTTTGTTTCACTGCTGTAACAATTTCGCTATTTGTGTAGGTCATGTAACTAACAATGGATTTCTTCTTAGTGAATTGACACTAAGAAGAGTCCAAAATCCTACGGTCTAAATTCTTCGTCTGTAAGTTACAGGTATATCTATTCTTATTAACTTAAGTTTACCTCATCTGCGTAAGGTAATCTTATGTAATACTTAATATAAAATAGTGCCACCAACTTATCTTTTCAGCAGACAAAATAAGAGCTGCAGTTGTCAGTCGCCAGTTTGAAGTGTAATTCCGCTGTAGGTTTATCTACTCCTTACGTGTCACTAGTGGCGCCGTCTGAGCAGAAAAGTTGGTGGTACGGGAACTTAAGATAGTAAATTTACTTATTTACGTGGTAAATAATGTCTACGCTATTAATCTTTTTTTTCTTTTTTTATGTAACAATAATGTATTTTTTGTATATTTTTGTACTTTGTTTATAGTTATATTTTATACTAGCTGTTGCCAGCGACTTCGTCCGCGCGGGCATCGTTTACTCCGCTAGGTGATAGCGTGATAATATGTAGCCTATATGTTGACCTGACCTGTCAGTAATATTCATGCAAAATTTGAAGTAAATCCATGCAGTACTTTTTGAGTTTACCTCGGACATACATACAGACAAACAGACAGACAAAAATTTTAAAAACTACATTTTTTGGCTTCGATATCGATTGTAGATCACGCCCCAAGTATTCTTTTAAAAAAAAATTCAATGTACAGTTTTGACTTTCCTACGATTTTATTATATGTATAGATATAAAGCTCTTAGGGTCTATATTAAAATAAATTCATTCACAAGTTTATTATTAGATCATTCACAAGATCATTATTAGGTCGGGAAAATGTAGGGAAGGAGGATCACAATCCATTTCACCAACCAACGAATCAGTAAATCATGGTGAAATGGAAATATATTTTATAGAAACTCACCGTAGGCCATACTAATATTATACTACTATTATAGATGTGAAATACTAATATTATAGATGTGAAAGACTGTCTATCTGTCTGGGCAATTTCATAATTAATTATTTTATCGACTATCATCAAAATAAGCTAATTTAAATAATACAGTTGAGTATTATTTCTATTCTTTCTTATCTTAATCTGTTTCTTTACGAAAATGACTGATGCGGTCCTCTTTTAAAGAATAAGTCATACCAACTACCTTCCTGCCAGACAGTTCATAGAAAACGAACGATCAGCCAAACATATCACTGCCATAGTGACTAATAGGCGGCAAAGTTCTGCCACGTATCACCCGTGTACTACCGTTAGTTACTTACTTTTTCCTGTCACATTAGTGTCAGTATTTGTCACTATCATGTTCCGATTTGAAGAATATGGTAGTAAACATAAGCTTCAGCAAAAGGATTGCAATACACATCTTTGGTGTCTAAAGGTGATGCTTACCTCTTTGCATCATGATAGCAAGAAGTCTGCTTGGTATAAAAGAATATTTACCTATATCGAAAAACAAAGGAAATTAAGGGACAACCGCGTGTTGGTTCGGGCTCCTTCGAAGAATAGGCCAACTGCCGTTCTGCCAGGCAGGTCGTATAAGGCGACCGATTGCTTTATGTGTCACTACCATCGTGACTATTAGATGGTAGAGTTCCAAAACGTCTCGCCCGGGTATTTGGTACGCCTTACCTGTTCCTAAGGCAACAGCGTCAGTACCTGTCATTGTCGTGTTCAGGTTTGGAGGGTATGGTAGCCGGTAGACTTATGCATGTGGCATTGCTATCCCGCCACACGAATAAAAACGCACCACTGACATCTTTGGTGTCTGTCGGCGGTGGATTCCCTTTCCATCAAGAGGACCATCTAATTCTTTGCTATCTGGTGATAAAAAAAAGTTCATGATCTTTCCTCATCGTAGAGTAACACAAACAAAATTACGAAATACACGTACTCAACGCGCATTTCACTTCGAAACTGAAGCATACCGTACTCTCAACAAAAGCCGAGTAAATTACCATTAAAAACGCAAGAAGTTAGATCGTAAGTGAAATCGTGGGCCGAGGAAAAATTAATTAAATGATATTTTTATCATAAAATACTATGTCATATACTCATTTTTCATCGCCTTATTCCTATATTTTCATGTGTTAATTTCTCTATCGTGACGTATTTACGTTTCATCGTGTTTCAAATCACAACGGTTCCAAGGAAGTTTCACTTCAAAAAATGAATATTTGAATACAAGTTTTTTCACGCTTCCCTTGTGATCAGTTTGTACTCTCATTTTACACTGTAGAAAGCGAGATGTACCTCCATCTAGAAAATTTTTACCGCTACTAAACAAGGAGAATCTGAGACGAAATGTTTCAAAAATTATATAATTAAATGTAAAATATAGTGTTTGAAACATTTCGTCTCAGTTGTTTATGTTTATGAAATTATGTTTCAAGAACATCCAAAAAATAAATATGTAGAACCTGGACAAATAGAAATGGTAGAATCAAGTCATACCATGGGCGTACCAATGGGGGGGCAGGGAGGGGCAGCTGCCCCCCTCGACTTTGTTTACCTTTCTAGTCTCTACTCACTATTTACTTTTGTAATTACAGTTATACTGCTGCCCCCCTCCCCCTCCTCGCTGCACTATATAATATTTAGCATAAAAATGCTGTACCGTTGAAGAAATAAAAACGCAAAATTGGACTTGCCCATAGTAGGGCAAATAATTTATATTCAACACACTTTGTCGTTGGCACTTGGTGAAACTCCATTTTCATTCAATATTTTATATAAAAAAACACTTGTATTGTTTCACAATAAATTGTTATGTATACTATCCAAACGGTTTCGCTTCTAGATAAGCATCATCAGGGCAATTACAAAGTAATTGCCCTGATGATGCTTATCTGGAAGCGAAACCGGTTGGATAGTATATATAATAATTTATTGTGAAACAGGACAAGTATTTTTTTATATAAAATATTGAATTTAAATAAATTAATTTACTAAGTTACAAAATTATTCATATACCGATATTATCGAGCGTAGCAATGATATATGTATAAGCAAATCGCCTACTTATACGCACCAGCTGACGATTTTCCCTTAACATATTGCTAGCTGATTTGTTTGTACCTTTTTTCCGGGATAAAAAGGAATCTCAGTACCGAAATCTAGTGATGCCCTAAATGGTGTACCTGAGCCTGACTGGAGCATATATCACCTAATTAAATGCACCAGCTGACGAGTTTCCCCCCGGAATATTGCTACCTGATTCTTTTTATAATCTTCAGGATTATATTAAATTTTAGCTTACAATTTTTATTCGGGAGGAAATCACGTATCTAAGGTTATTCGACATTATGCTTCATGCTCCAACTGAAACATATAATCTTTTTATAATATTTCAGTTGAATTAATATTCCTTTTTCAGTCATATCTTCTCATATGAAAATTTGTCAGATTATATATAAATATATCATTGCGATTATATAAAAATATATAATCTGACATTTATATATATAATATATAAATGTCATATATAAAAAGATTATATATATATAAATATGGTAACTCTTCCACCTCGTCGTCGCACCTTAGGCCCATAGTTTCAACTTTTACGGACGGCCTGGCAGGATGGCAGATGACATATTATTTGGTTGTTAAATCATATGAAATCCGCCGTGTTGGTCCCGGCCTCCTTTGTAGAATAGGCCAACTGCCGTTCCGCCAGGCAGGTCGTAAAAGGCGACCAATTGGCTATCGAGTCACTACCATCGTGGCTACTAGGTGGTAGAGTTCTGCATTGTCTCGCCCGGGTCTGGTACCACCGCCTTACCTATTCCTGTCGCAATAGCGTCAGTGCTTGTCGCTGTCGTGTTCCGGTTTAGAGGGTAAGGTAGCCGGTAAACTTATGCATGTGGCATTAGACCTCGCCACAAGATAGCAACGCACCATTAACATCTTTGGTGTCTATAGGCGATGGTTGACTCTTTCCATCAGGAGACCCATCTGCTTGTTTGCTATCTTATGATATAAAAAAAAAAAAAAACAGTATTTAAGTCTTTTTAATTTTTTTTCTCTTTATTTAGGACAACAAACGATTACACTAAGAGTTTACAAAATTGATATTACGCAACTAAGTTATTAATAGTGTAACCTACACCGTTATCCTCAGGTTATTACCGTGAGATCGTGATCAAGTGCTTCCCTATCGATAATAAAAAAAGGGTTACTTACTACTTCTTAATTTACATGACCATATACATTAGTTTAACTTAAACTGAATTGTTGTTTAAATATTACATGCATATGCGTACTGACATATATGCACGCATGTAATCATACACACAGATACATGAAAACATGCGTACAGACATACATATATGTAAATATACAAAAATCTATAAATTAGTTAAGTTTTGTATTAAATTTTCGAGATTATTTACTTCTGACCTACTCTTCAAAAAATGCTAGGTACCTACGCCCATAGGTAGAAGTGCAACGAACCCACGATTAACCACCTATTGATATAATGGGCATATATCTCGGGCGGGTAAATTTTTTTATAGAAAAATTTAATTACTTTCAGCTTTTTAATAATGGATTTCCGCAAAGTAACGCCTGAACCTATAAAATAAAAAAATAATGCTTAATTTTAATTATTTACGCTACAAGAACTCTATTTGTTTTATAGCTACCACTTATCGATAATGAATTATAAAGAAAACATGACCGATCACTAAACTGGCACGAGTTATCATCCGGATAGAATAGTTTCTATTAAGTTTTGCGCAAACGGCATTGGCTTCTTTATCTATCAATTTATCTCACGCTACATACAGACATCGGATTTGTTGACCTACTGGCTTCAGGACCGGTTTGACACTAGTCACCACAGACGATTCGCTATTTTGTACTTCATCTAATTTATCTCATATGAACATAATTGATATGGAAATTATAAAAACGTTAATTAAGTCGTTAATTTTTAGGTGTGATACATTTCCGGACAAAATAAATAAATTAAATCGAAGCTCAATGAAAAAACGCCATCTATTTAACACCGTACAATTTAATTGCACGAGTAATTATGTGGTTGTAAGTCACACGAAAATGCGTAGAATTTTTCGTTTTCATTGGATCCTCAAAATCAAAATACACATTAAAAATACTCAACTGCAAATATCAAGTCAATCCATCGGCTTGTTTCCGAGTTTTATAAATACAAATATGTATTATATGAAAGCAAAATGTTTATATACAAAGATAATTCTTCTTTCAGCATAATTTAAGGGCATAACAGAATATTAAAAGAGAAGAAAAATGTTAGTCTATATATATATATATATATATATATATATATATATATATATATATATATATATATATATATATGACTTTATCAAGTTTTTCCCTTTTAACCGAATCGAACATTAAAAGAACATGTTACAGTAGTAAAATATTAAAAAGTCTTTGATAAAGTACAAAATCCTTTGAAAATAAAGAAATTTTTCAAATTTTATGTTACATACTTGTCTCTTTTTTAAATATTTAGTGCTAAATATTTCTACTCCTTTTGCTTCCGGAACATCCAAGATTAAAACAGACAATGGACTTTTAATAACGATGCCTTTAAAATTATTACTATTGTCAAAATACGTTGACAACTTACTCGGCCGATTTTCATTTATGTTTCTTGACTGTATTGCTTTTTTATAAATCTTAATAACTTTTCTTTTTCTCACAGGCCGGACTATTAAGAACAGAACATGGCGAATATTGGATAGAGCCTTCCAAACAAAATCCCACCGATGGTTCTACTGGAAGAAAGCATGTTATTTTTAAAAGATCAGCAGTTGATAAAGTTGAGGCATTCCATAGAAAAAAGAGAGATGTGAACAGTAGAACCAATCCATATAATCCGATAAGTAGAAATAGAAATGAAAGAGTGAATGGGGATGCGAATCAAAAACGATATACTAGGCGAAGTCAGAAAGAAATAGAAGATCAAAAAAGACGCATATATTTAGAAGAAAGACGTCGTCGTTTAGAAGCATTGAGAAGAGACCCAGTTGCTTATAGACATCAACAATCGAAATTGCGAATGGAACAACGAAGAAGTCATTCACAGTCAAAAAGCATGTCTGTAGAAAATAGCCAATCTTCGGAATTAAACGCACGTTCAAGAAACAGAACTTTAAATAGATCTAAGGATCCCCGGGCGAAACGAATGAGAACGAGACGAAGAAGGGGCAGGAGGTCAAAAAACTGTGCTACAAAACAACCCCCGTATCAATGGAAAATTAAAAACATGCAAAACTCTAGAAGTGACGAAAATACATCCAGATATAACAAGGTAGGTATTTACTGTACATTCAGTAAATCAATAAGTGACTTCCCTGCTAGCAAATAAAAATATTGCTATTTCATTAAAAACTAGATGTAACACGTTATTAATTATGCACACTCGTACTTATAGTGACATCATAATAGGCTGGATTGGGCTGGATAGCCTAACCTCTTTGCCAAATGCGAAAAGGGAAAAAATAATATTTCATTACTACTGAGCTTTGACTATATAAATTTCAATATATCTGTTCTAACTTTGTATGTCTAATGAGTAATGAGTAGTGAAATATAAAAATATTTAACGTTTTTTGAACCTGGCTAAAATGATTGATATTCTTTTAATGACGTCATCAGTTAAAAATTTAAAACTTCGTTAATAAAAACTGCAGCTTATTTAATAAAACTATGATTACACTGAAACTTTAGTATTTTTGTCGGCAGAAGTGTTTTATTTTAAATTAAATTGATTACCTGAAAGTAGATAATCTTGGACGACTGCTACAAACTCTGTTGTATTTTTTTGTGTAAAAAACGCAGTATGTTGCAACTAGATTATGATACATAAATATTTGGATAGTGTTACATGTACTAAAAGTAACACGTGATTATAAAATTTTCCCTGTGAGCTTTATATTTACCATTAGTTTCAATTACGTGTAATATTACAGAGAAATCAGCGACTCTACAATCAGCGAAACCGATCAGAAATGGGAAGCATGCGTCGGCCTACGAGATCTGTAAGCAAACCACGGCATGTTGAAGTATTACTGGTTGCAGACAAATCGATGACCGATTTTCACGATCAAGGCAACTTGGAAACATATTTGCTGACTATAATGAACATGGTATGTTTTCAAGATATAATTTTACTATATTTATTCTTCTGGTTGGTCTGCCTATATGCAAAAAAAATAGTATTTAAACCCAACATTACAGACTTAACTGCCTCATGTTCTAGTGGTTTGCCTATTTGGTTTGAATCATGAGGTTACGGGTTTGATTCCTGGAACATGAAAAGTGTAAGTGGATTTTTCTCGAGGTTATCCTCAAAACACGAAAGTTCGGTAGCGGCCCGGAATCTGGTGGTTGTTTGTATACATCTCATGCATTGGTTGAGTTGTCAGCCCCGGTTAAAACAAGAAATAAGCGATAGTCGTTATTAAATCGATTAAACGCGCTGATTATCATCATTGTTATCATCATTCACCTCGCCAAACGACAAACCAATGCATTGTGTGAACTGTCTGTAGACGTTCAGTTCACTTTCTGCTTCGTAAGCGAACCAGCGTGATTAAATTTATTTATTTGAACATTACAGTTCGCTGCTATATATTGATCTATCCGTATGCAATTAATTACTATTTTACGCACGCAAAACCAATTTAGCTGGCAGCGATACAAAAACGAAAAGTCGTTGTTCATTCAATGACATCAGCTGTTACAATGTGATTAGTTACCGGCGAATGTGTAACGCTTTAGACGCGCTATTTTTTACATATTCGGTGTCAGAATCGAGAACTGAACACTCTCCTTCAGTATGTACAATATTTTACCAGTCAACCTGTATATAAATTCTGAAATTAAAAAGATTAAAAAGGTTTAGTTATCCGAGTATTTTTATGTAAGAAGTACTTATCATAAAAATACTCAATTACTAACACTTTTTAAAAACTTTGGTGTACCTACTATCTAAATATAACATTTATAATACGTGTATATGACACAAATATATTTTGCACTAGCAGAGCTACTGCGCCCAGCTTTCATACAAACGTTCATCTCCTATTTTAGGACTGTAGTAAGTATCTTCACGCCTGTATCCCCGATAAGTTAGGCAGAGGTACAGCAAGTGCACTCACGATTAGCCGAAGATACTTGGTCCCACAATTTGATAGGTGGCAAGCCTATCGCCAACCGGACATTTTCCAATCCCGGGCAATGTTGTTTTTTTATCAGAAAACTGAAAACACATTTTTAAATTGCCCGACCTAGGAATCGAACCCGGGACCTCATGTGGTCAACTCAGACATCGGACCACTATACCACAGAGGCGATTTACCACTACACCACAAAGGCATTTTAGGGCTGGTTTGTGAAAAAATAAGATAACTTATATTTGAACCCGGGCCATTAACTATTTAAACAAAAGCTGTGAAAGCGTGATAGACAGATAAGTATACACAGAGACGGACAGATGGACAGACTTTAGTATTTATAATAATAGTCTGGATTACTAGCGGACTACTTGGATTTGGATGGACTTTTTATGAAAACTCTGAGTATATAAACCTCCAGAGAGAGTATTCCTAAGCAACTGACAATTAAAAATGTCCTCAGAAAAATCTGTTTGTGTGAAATGTCAACGAATGTCACTTGTGTACTTACAGTAATCAAGCCACGCACACTATCGTGGTTGGTGAGCTCGTCCTAAATTTTTTATTCTCACTGCTTTCAATATAAAAATTGAAAGCTAAAGTAAATATTGTACATCCATATTTTATTTAAATAGATACAATTACAAAGAACGCGTATAAATAATTATTATACCATTTGGAACTTGAAGTTTTTGCAGCAAATGTAAAATTTCTAAAATTTCACATGCAAAAAATTGGTAGATTGGTGAAAATAAATATATACATCACACTCATTCCCATGCGAGAGTAGATGTTTTGGTTATTCAGGATTTAAACCGATCTTCAATTTATTCAAATTTTGGAGAGTTAACATTTTTAGAATTACTACCAAATCGGTCCTACACTGAGTTGATCCGGAGAAAGAAGCTTAGCGAGCTTATCTTGTCTTATATTATTATATATATAGACTAGCTGACCCGGCAAACGTTGTTCTGCCTTTCTGACTACTCTTATTTTTTTTTAAAATATTTTCTCACCTTTTCTGTACTTCAACAATTAATTCAAAACCAAATCGGTTCAGGCGTTCTTTTCGAGTTTTAGCGACACTAACGAACAGCAATTGATTTTTATTTATATATAGAAGATATATGCTACTTCGAGGCACGAGATTGTTACACCGTCCCCATCCCCCGACCCGTCTTTGAAGAATATACTGTTTATCATTCTGCCGGGCAATTCTTAAAAGGCGAACGATGAGCTTAATATATCACTAACATCGAGATTACTAGTTGGTAGAGTTCTGCAATGTCTCGCCCGAGCTGCCACAAAAGAGCTTCGCCGTGTTGGTCCCGGCCTCCTTTGTAGAATAGGCCAACTGCCATTCTGCCAGGCAGGTCGTAAAAGGCGACCGATTGGCTATCAAGTCACAACCATCTTGGCTACTAGGTGGTAGAGTTCTGCATTGTCTCACCCGGGTCTGGTACCACCGCCTTACCTATTCCTGCCGCAATAGCGTCAGTGCTTGTTGCTGTCGTGTTCCGGTTTGGAGGGTAAGGTAGCCGGTAAACTTATGCATGTGGCATTATACCTCGCCACAAGATAGCAACGCACCATTAACATATTTGGTGTCTATAGGCGATGGTTGACTCTTTCCATCAGGAGACTCATCTGCTTGTTTGCTATCTTATGACATAAAAAAAAAAAAGCTACCTACTGATTCATGCCGAAAAACCGTCAATCCTTTTTCCTTTCGTATTACAGTTTTGAGGGTAAGGTGTCTATAGACGACGGTTGTTTCTTCCCTATCTACTTGTTTATTAATGAGTAATTTAAACTTTCATAGACTTTTTTTATTTTTGGGTATTTAATTAGGATATTATATAATGACGGGAAATGATTTGTCAATTGTTTTTTTTTATCACACATCAAAGTTCTACGTACGCAACGAAAATGGAATAAAGTCGAAAAGATTTTAGAGCGATGATTTTTTATATTTGAAAAGTTCTCGTTGGATCCCTCATGAACTGACGGCGGGGCAGAAACGGGCTCGCGTGGAATGGTGCTCACAAATGCTACTGAAGTACGACCACGGATATTCTAATGCTGTTTATGACATTGTCACAGGAAATGAAACGTGGATTTATTGTTTTGAACCCGAAAAAACAGCAATCTTGTGAATGGGTGTTTGAAAAACAGGCCAACAAAAGTGAGACAGGCGAAAAACGTTGGTAAAAAAATGATCGCGTTTTTTTCTCAGCTACGGGTCCCATTTGTACAATTCCACTTGAAGACCAAAATAGTGTTAATGCCGAGTGGTATTCTACCATTTGTTTACCCAGGGTGTTAGAAAAAGTTCGCGAAAGACGACCCAAAAGCCGCATTCTCCTACACCATGATAACGGTTCTTCACACGCGGCCAACAAAACAAAGTCATTTTTAGCTTCCGAAAAAGTACATCTCGTCACTCATCCTGCGCATAGCCCCGACCTAGCACCCTGTGATTTCTGTATTTTCCCCAAAATCAAAGATTTGATGAGCGGCTTTACTTTTACCAACTTGGAAGAGGCAGTGATAGTGTTATGATGATAGTGATAGCGTATTATATGATTTACCAAGACGTACTTATATAAAATGTGTTTCCCATTTTTTTGGAAAATTACCCCAGTAATAAATCAGCAGTACCGATTAATCGGACAAAATACTCAATTTTTTCATATATAATTATAATTGTCGAACAACAATTGCCCATGCAACATGTTCTTGCTATTATTATAATATATTATATTACTTACCGGCATATTTTATAATTTTCCTTCAGCTCATTCTCCTATGATTGTTAAATTTACTCTATCTTGGTACCCAAAGTCTACCAATTTTAGTAGACTTTTAATGGGGACATTTTATATTACCTAATCCTAATTTTCAATCTGGACGTGTTAATATATATATATATATATATATATATATATATATATATATATATATATATATATATATATATATATATATATATATATATATATATATATATGTATGAAAACTACATTCTTGCGAAGGCGAATGTAATTTTAACATGTAAATGATGTAAATGACCGAGATTAGCTAGCTTCCTAAAGGAAGCATCTACTTATAGTATTAAACTTAATAAATAACGCTATCATTAATTAATATTAAGTATATTCAAAAAATAAGTGGGTGTATGTGTGTGTGTCCAGTTAATAAAATATAGCAAGTATTTCTTCACAGGTGTCTTCGTTATATATGGACGCATCAATTGGCAATTACATTAAAGTAGTTGTCGTTAGGATTATTATGGTAGAAGAACTGCAAGCAGCGCCTGAATTGGAGGTGTCTACCAATGCGGACTCCACGTTATCATCTTTCTGCCGGTGGCAACATCAGCTGAATCCAAATACCGACGATGACCCTCACCACCACGACGTTGCCATACTTGTTACTAGGCAAGACATCTGCAGCCAACACGACGCACCTTGTAGGTACGAAATTTTTGTTTATTTATTTACATTCATAAAAAATTGGAGAGTATGAAGAAATTTTAATTTTCTAAAATTTAAAAGTCGCTTTTCTCCCAAACGGTTCGACTGATTTTTATGATATTTTTTTTATATTTGGTAGGAATGAGAATAAGTCGTAAAGTATATTATTTCATATCAATGAGTTATTAGGGTATCCCGATCCAGATTTTTTTCAATTTATCGAAAAACCATAAGAAATATCTATAACCTCAAATTTTCACTCTTCTAACTCTAGCCCTATTATCTCCCACCCCACCGAAATATACATTACAAATAATATATATCTTCTGCCATGACCGCTAATAATTCATAGATTCATACGCTTCTTCGCGGAAATCCATAATTTATGGAAGAAACAAAAGTATTTTAATTTGCTAGTTTAAATATCAATCAATAACTTATTTAAGGTGATGATCCATAGAAGGCAAAAAAAATATAACCACAACTTTCTCAAGTCGCCGTTAATCAAACGATATAGTGGAATTTGTCAGTGGAGAAATATCATACCGTGTGCAAAATACGAAGTAGGCTTTTCAAATAGAAATACAAATTTCATAAGAAGAAAGGAAGGTTATTCAAAATCGCAACTCATCATCACAATCGCAAACAAAATCATTTATTCAGTTTGGTGTTGTGTTTATATATCTCGCACTTGATATAGAATGTAATGTTCCTGAGATAATTATAACTATGTATTCAGGGAAATTACTTAAAGCAATGAGTTTCTTTAATTACATAGAGATTACGTATTTAGTTCCCATTAACTACAGCTTTTATTAGTAACAACTTGTAAATTACGACAAGGTACGAGTAGGTATATCAACTTAATATTTAGATGTTAGATTGACTGGATAGATAAGCTATTAACAAGATAATGTCCACCCACGTACAGATCGTAAAACTTGAGATAAATACTTCCTAGGCGAATGCTTCTTCTATATGACAGTAATCGCACTATAGATTGACTAATAGGTTCTATACTCTTGCCTACGCCATTAAAAGGTATTTAATCATAGCCTACACTTAACTTTATACATTGGATTATCTATTTTGGTAAGTTTTTTTTTTTGGAAATATTGTCTAAGATAAATAGGCTTTATTTAGAAGTATTGTAATTTAACTTTAAAATTATCGGCTTTATGCAGGATTTTGGATTTTATGTAGGTTTTTTATTGTTTTTAAGATAAATACGCATTACATAGGATTTTTAGACATTTAGATATTTTTTTTCTAATACGAATAAACTTTAGGATATTTTAATTTTTAATAAATTGTAGAAATTTTGTAAATTATTTTTAAAATGAATAAGCTTAAACAGAATTTTGAATTTTTTATGTAAATTGTATCTACATACACTTTACGTAGGATTTTTCAAATGTTTCTAATATGGCCTTCGTTAGAATTTTTAGAATTCTATAAACTTAAATCCTAGCGGACGAAGTTGTAGGCAACAGCTAGTTGATCAATTTTTGAGCGCTTCTAGAACTTAATTTTAAATCTATAATCTTCAAATAGTGTAGTGAAGGTGATGCCCCACCTGGGGCCAGGTGGCGGCTGGCGTATGCGAAAGTGTTTTATTTTAGACCGGGTTACTCACCGGCCACCGCTACTCTATTTACTCTGCGAACAGACGCCTGTTCCTGCCATTGACCTTGTCTCGAGTGCTTTCACGAAAAAATTATTGCGAATATCAATTACGATTTTCATGTCTGTATTTTTGATGTTACGTTTTCTGCCAACGATAATATATACCTTCTTAGATATTACATTGCATTATTATGAAATACATTTTTTTCGTAACTTGTAGAGTGTAGGTAGGCACATGGAGCTAGTTACAGTCTTAAATTTTAAAGCCTAAAGTTATACATTAAATTATTACATTCAGTTTCTTAATTAAATCACAAAAAAAGTCAAATCACATATTTTCATTTTTAGTAGAAAATTTCTATGTTGGCAATTTATTTTTATTTGTCAATTTACCGTCAAGCCATGCATATATTTTTTGACATTGTTTATTGATATAAGTAATAAAAACAAATGAATTTATATAATTATAAATGAACTTATATATTATTATTATAGAAAATTATATAATAAAATAGGATAAAACAAATTCCCTGGTGTTACATTGTGTTGAATCTGGCATGTTTTGATCTATACTAATAATAATAATAAAGTAATGCTAATAAGTTATCAGTAATAACATGATAAGGAGAAACAGGGGCGATCAGTTAGTATATGACTGTATAGTTCCTGGGTATTTAAGTTTGCATTAGTAAATAAAATTAAATAAATAGGGATAAAAAGGAAACATTTATTCAATTATTATCATCATTATGTAAGAAATATCGTCAATGCCAATACTATTTAAGAAATATTCTTCACGCTAAAAATCTCCTTCGATCGCACTCAATATCATGTTTTATTAAGTGTTTGACATGTGTTATAAAGTGTTCATCTTTAATACAATATACAAAAATACCTATTTCGCCGTCTTGGTTCGGACTCCCTTTGAAGAATATACCCATCTGCCCTTCTGCCAGACAGTTCGTAAAAGGCGTACGATTGGCTATACATGGCGCTATTATCGTGACTACTAGCTGGTAGAGTTCTGCATAGTTTCGCCTCGCAATAGCGTCAATATTCACATAGCCCTAACGAAGAATAGCAATAATCATCACCTAGAGACACTAAAGATGTTTATGACGCGTTGCCATTTATGTGGCGAGGCTTGTAATGCTACACTAGGAAAGAAACTACGCTACTAGAAATGAAACCTAGCTAGATCGATTTATCAATTCCGAAACCCCAAAATCGTTAGAGCCGTTTCCAAGATTCAGATTATATATATATATATATATATATATATATATATATTTATATTAGTTGGCCTTTTCTTGGACCCCGGGACCAACACGGAGAAACATATACAAGAATTGCTCATTTAAAGGTATTACATATACCGACTACCTCACGCTTTAAACAGGAACATGACAATGATAAGCATTAACGCTAAAGGTGAGTTGATTAGTGGGTCAATTCATAATAGCACAATTAATTCTTGGGTTATTCATTCTAAAAATCAATTAATTTAAAAAAGTAAGGCCTTGTCTTTGAAACAATATACAAAAAAATCAGAAAATTCGTTCTCTGACGGTTACGCTTAAAAGCTGCGAAAATTTCATTTAGCAACACCTTATTTTACAACATCGTGTAACTAAAACATCTGTGTATTATCTTGCGTAATAATCATTGGCGCGGTGTGTTCTGCGTTTGGTTAAAACGTTTATTTTATCAATACGCACACAAGCCTGTGCATTGGCACCGTTGCGTCTGAACATGCTTCTTACTTCTTACAACACACACATGTTTGTGGTACTAATAATGGTTTATACGCAATGTTTTAATTTAACTACTTTTAGAGTAAATAATTAATGTGAAGATATCCCATTAATATGTGTTTATATCTATGTTTATACTGGAAATGTATGTAAGTATATGCGTGTGTGTAAAATTAATGGTTCATTCTATGAAAGCGAATCCCAGACTCGACATTTTTAAACCTAATTCTAAGTCAGAAAGTTTATATATACTTGCCCCTGCGTTGGCCGAGTGGTAAGCCATCCTGACTACGGAATCAATAGGGCTCAGATTCGATTCCCGACAGGGACAAACATTTGTGTGATGAGCATAGATGTGTTAACTAACATCAAACCACGAGCAAATAATTTGCTTATTTTGGGGTAGATCAATTCATGTGGTTTAACCAGTGATAATATTGACATTATCTATGATTTAGATGAAATTTTATTGTGGTCGTTAATAGTTTCCGCCGTGTTGGTCCCGGCCTCCTTTGTAGAATAGGCCAACTGCCGTTCTGCCAGGCAGGTCGTAAAAGGCGACCGATTGGCTATCGAGTCACTACCATCGTGGCTACTAGGTGGTAGAGTTCTGCATTGTCTCGCCCGGGTCTGGTACCACCGCCTTACCTATTCCTGCCGCAATAGCGTCAGTGCTTGTCGCTGTCGTGTTCCGGTTTGGAGGGTAAGGTAGCCGGTAAACTTATGCATGTGGCATTAGATCTCGCCACAAGATAGCAACGCACCATTAACATCTTTGGTGTCTATAGGCGATGGTTGACTCTTTCCATCAGGAGACCCATCTGCTTGTTTGCTATCTTATGATATAAAAAAAAAACAAATACTCTCATATTAATTAAGATACAGTGAAAGATTTTCAATCAGTGTAGTAGTTTTTGTGTTAATCCTTAAAAATAAACTTACAAAAATACAAATATTTTCGCTTAATCATATTAGTATAGATAACAGTAATAAAAATTTTTTTCTCAAAAGGCAATGCAAGTGTGAAGGTGTCACGCCTACGTCACCCGCAAATTTTATATTAGTACATTTGTTACAAGGTTGTATATTTTTAAGAGGCGTACTCTGGTTGTACCATCGCCTTACATAATCCTGCTACTGCCACTTCATTGTTTACCTAGTGCCGGCTTAAAGGAGAGGGCGAACAGGGCGTTCACTGCGAGCGCTAGGACATAGGGGCGCCAAATTGAAAAATAAACGACATTTTGATTTTAGTCCTGCAGTTCAAGAACTATATCCCGCCACCTAGATAATTTTGCTTAGTGTTTTATAGCAATACCATTGACTGTTTTAAGTGGCGAACACAGTCTCTCAAAATCAAAGTTGTTAAAAAGTAGTTTTAGCTATTATATCTTTTCATTAAAAATTGCACATAGTTATTTTTATTTCAAAACTACGGTACCCAACATTCGAATACTTGCATATTACCTATATATAACAAAGGGAGCCAAAGGAGTACTCACCCAGATCGTCTACACCTTTGAGTTGATATTATGTTAATAAATATTAGGACTCGGTACGAATCGATGGGGCTTGAGTTCGATTCCCGACAGGGACAAACATTTTTGTGGGTTTGGATGTTTATTAAGTGTATAATGTGATATATGTATATATATATATATATATATATATATATATATATATATATATATATATATATATATATATATATATATATAAATATATATATATATATATATATATATATATATATATATATACATATATTTATATATATATATATATATATATATATATATATATATATATACTAGCTGTACCCGCGACTTCGTTCGCGTTTGGCCATCCTTGCAGAGTAATTATTAGGAACTGACCACAGTATTTCTCGTATTCAGCAATACTTTGGACGGCGAAGCACTTTTATCAAATGAGAAATATTAAGAAAGGATTCTTTTAGTGTGGATTTGAAAACACGTTGACTTTGATAACGAACCTTGTGTCTTGTAGGGATTTAGGCAATGTTTAACTGAAGTCACCTCGCCTTTTATTTTCTATAGTCATGCTTACAGTTTTATTTGTATGCCATTATATACTCATTCCATTTAAAAAATGATTTTATATTTGAATAAAATCATTTTTGCAAAACCTATTTTTATAGAAAGGAAAATTGCACACCGGTGAAACAAATGTCTTCATCTGTATTATAATTTTTAAACATGGCTGGGGCTATCCTTCCACCGGATAAAAGTGTCGCAACTAAAATACGCCACTGCCAGGGCAATCATAATCAGCCAAGAGGCTGCGAATTTAATTCTTATTTGTAAAAAAATGTTTTCGTCTACCTTGAAGTGAGTGCAAAAAAACTTCCACCCAGAGTTATTTACGGTGTTATCCTTACTCCATTGACAGCTGTTCGCTGTTTAACGACTGCACGGTTTAGTTTATATTTGTTATATTACGTAGCCGGTTTCAGAGCAGAAGGCTCGGTCAATAATCCTTCAGGAGTTACTGCGTACGAAAAAATTAAAAAAAATGTGGTTAAACATAACTTTGAGATTTTTCAACCAGTTAATTTTTTCCCAAGACAACGTTTTCATCTTGCTAAAACTGCGTTTAATGCTGTTTGAAAGATTAAAATCGATAAAATCGCGATCAAAAGCTACAGCATTAAAACTTCAAAATAGACATTTTTGGTTTCAACAACCTTAGATATTATTATCATAACAACTTTAAGATTTTTTGAGGGCAAAAGATTTAAGGTGAAAGTATTAGCTTGTACCTAGATTCCTAATGGGCAACGATGATATTTAAGCTAACTAATTTTAAAATCCATGGTGTATGTCTGATAATTAACAATATCTGACTCCATTGCAGTAGTATTAGTCAAGACCTATAAGTCAGGGCGAAATAAATAGTATTTGCTTCCAGTAAACGTTATAACTGCAATATTATTATTATTAAGCATAATATCTTGACCGTGGAGGAGGACGTGTGGGGGTTAGGAACATTTTGTTTAAAACAATTAAAATACGGCTTTTTGCAATTTTTTGCCAATATTTCGTAAAATACGCGTGGAATCGACATGTTTTTTTATTATCAATAGGGAAGCGCTTGACTACGATCTCGCCTGACGGTAAGCTAAGATGCGGCCTAAGATAGAACGCGCTTCCCTAGAAGTTCCCTAGAGTTCGAAGAGTTCAAAAAATCTAGTTTATATAAATGATACTTAGGAAATTAATGTTTGAAAAATATACATCATATTTTTTAAAATTGATGATTGATTGTGATCTTTCGAATGGCATTCAACGCAATTGTTTAACTCAAAATTGTTTTAATCGATAGGTTAAAAAATGTCGAATAAATGTAAAAAAAACTTTTTTTAATTTTTTAAAACTTTTTTTTATATTGAATCGTCACTGACAAATCCCAAATAAATCCAGTTTTGAACCAATTTCCAGTATTTAGCGCGGTCTTTTAGAGGGCAAACCTAATTCGATTTTTATATCAAACGGTATATTAACCTGAAAGTTTTTTAAAAAATCTGTAATAAGTTTACTGTAAACAACGTAATTTTAATGTTTGAAAAGCTGTACCTTTTGAAAATTTGACTCGATTTTAATTTTTGAAATTCAATATAGTTTTTTTAGTAAGTACTAAAATATTGCAGAAGATTAAAAATTATTAGTTAAAAAAATTCGAAGTTATGTCGAAAAAAATAACTCCGAACGGTAAATATATTTTGATGCAATTTATGCATTGGAGGCAGTTTTTTGAGAAGTAAAGCTGATTAAATTTTGTACTATATCGGTTCATTAATCTGGAAATTGTATTAAAAAAATATTGATCCGCCAAAAACCTTTGTGAGGTTTTCCAAAATTTCTCAAAATCTCCTTTACTGAATTAGTTAAAATTTTCAGGAAGTCTAAGTTGAGTGGAATCCAATCGAATCCCATTAACCACGTTTCGATCGGTCAAGCCGTTCAAAATTAATGAGATGTTTACATACACACATACACACTCACGCGCGCACACACACACACACATACATACATATGTCATCATGAAAATAGTCGGAAAAGGTTCCTAGGTCCTCAAAACGTGGAGATCTGGTGAACACTCGATTTTCGAAAATCGAGGCAAAATCAGTAACTTCCTTATCTACGTAGCTACGTAGCGGGGAGTTAAAAATATATACCTAATTAAAAAGATAAAAAGTTATTTATTCAGGTTTATTTTTTGAATAATTTTTATTTAAAGCAAATTTCGTAGCGGGAAGTTAAAAATAAATAAATTAACACATGACTTTGTAGTTTGTTATTAATAAAAAACAAAATGACCTTTGACTAAGAAGCTATTCTTTTTCATTGAAAACAATTTGCAATAAAAAAAACATCTTGTTGCACTTTTCTTAAATTTATTAATATTTTCATTATCTAAAAAATATTTTTAATGTAAATTTGTATCATTTTCAATAAGCAAGATAAGCAGTCAAGGGTTTTTTTATTATTATAACAAACTACTCTGCCTCGTGGTCTAGGGACAGCCTATTTGGCTCAGATCATGAGGTCCCGGGTTCAATCCCCGGGTCGGTCAAAGATGTTATTGAGATATTTTCGAGGATTTTCTCGAAAATCTAAAATCTCAGTAGCAACACGGAAACTGGCGGAGTGGTATATATATATATTACCACTGCCGTGCCTCGGATGAGCACGTAAAACTTTCGGTTCCAGTTATCGCTAAAAATAGTCGACCGAATATGCCGCGATGAGGATTACCATTTATCTCACCACCGACAAACCAGTGAATCGCGGTGAACCGGAAAGTTTATAGACGGTCGGTTTACTCTGCCTACGTCGCAAGGGAACCGGGCGTGATGATACTTTAATAAAAAACAACAACGCCACGTAATTTTTCTTCACATTTTTGATTTTTGATTCTCACAAATAAAAAAAAGTTAAGTATCTTTTGATAGAATTTGTTTTGATGAAGTTATATGTGTGTAAATTTTTTCTGTAAGATGTTGATCTTATTCTGGACAGAACTTATAAGTACATGTTCGTATATTCTACTTAACAATTTTGGAGTCCGACGTTAGTCAGTATACTAAGTGGCTTAGGCACTTTAACATCTACACTTGCTAAAGTTTCATTCATTTTAAAAGATAACTGATTGATGTATCTAATTTTGAAATATTTACCGTATTGTCTTAGCGGTCCGGTGTCGTTGACCATATGAGATCCCGGGTCCGATTCCCGGGTCAGGCAAAACAAAATGTACTTTTTCAGTTTTCTGATAAAACAACGTTGCCCGGGATTGGCTTGCCACCTATCACATTGTGAGAGAGTATTTTTGGCTAATCGTGGGTACACTTCTTGCACCTCTGCCTACGTATTCCAGGATATGGGCATGTAGATACTTTTTTATCCTTTTTTACGTTATGCAATGTAAAAACAAAATAGTGAATTTTCCCAATAGCTTATCCTTACGTTAAATTTTATAAAGAACAAATTCTATTAGTATACTCAATTTCGATTAGATGCATCTTTTCTGAGATATTAGCAAAAACCTGAAAATTGACCTGTTATATTTTCAAATATATTATAATTATTTTTATACAAATTAATAAAATGTTTAGGTTTATATTTTACACATATTTTACTAATTTTTAAGGTAGTAAAATTGCATTTATAATAACTTTAATAAAAAAGTATACATTCTAGAACTATGAAATGATAATGCTAACTTATATTGAGCCGTGTGTTCAAAGGTTTTGTATACACTCCGGGTGTCACGTTCAACTGGACTTACCACCCGAAACCGTTGAAACTTCTGATGTCTGTAACTTCTAAATTATAAAACTCATGAACTTGAAATTTTTAAGGGATAATCTTTATAGTACTTACTTTTGAACAAAAAATTAATAAAGGATTTTTGATGACAGGTTAATGAATTAAAGCTAAATATACGTTTTTATCTTCATCCCCTATCCCACGGGAACCATACTGAATTTTGGGATAAAAAATATCCTATAACCTTCTTCGGAGTAGTAACTCTAATCATGCTAAATTTCATTTGAATCCGTTCAGTAGATTCGGCGTGATGCGCGGCCTTGATACAGACAGACAGACAGACAGACAGACAGACAAAAATTAAAAAAATTACATTTTTCGCTTCAGTATCGATTAAAGAGTATCTTCCAAAAAAAATTTTTAAAATATCTTCAATGTACAGAAATCGACCTCTTACAGTTTTATTATATGTAATATATAGATATATATATATATATATATATATATATATATATATATATATATATATATATATATATATATATATAATATATATATATGTAATATATAGATATATATATATATATATATATATATATATATATATATATATATATATATATATATATATATATATATTATAAATTAGGTGATGTTAGGGCTTAAAACAAACAAGAATCTGTTGGTTTATAATTTTAAGACGTTTACTTTTCTTACCCATAACATTAAGCTACTAACGCAACTAAGTAAATATTTAGTCGCTTAAATATTTTATATTTTGTTAGGTGGCATTGTTCGGCTGTTTAATGTTACAAGTGTCAAAGTGTTGCCCAAACGCCATAAAACTGTAGGCACTAGGCATTGTCATATTCGTAGTTGAAGTTAGTGTACGAACAACGCTTATCTCGGTCAGCGGTCACTTAAAGATGGACATTAGGGTCAGGGATGGTGAAGATGTGCGAATGTAGTAAATGTAGTAGTAGTTATTAAAACCACGCAATTAAAACATATTTTCAAATTAAGAACGATTTTTCCTTGTCAATCCCGGCTCGCTTTGAAGAAACGATCATCTGCCATTATGAACGATTGGCTATACATGTCACTACCATCGTGACTACTAGGTGATACCGCAACGTTTCGCTCGCACACACACACACACACACACACACTTAATAAACACCCAAACGCACACAAATGTTTGTCCATGTCGGGAATCCAGCTCAATCCCCATCGATTCGTACTGAGTCCTAACCATTCGTAATTATGTTCGTTAACCACTCGACCATCGGGACAATCAACGTCGCCCTGCCCTATAATCCACGCCTATTGAAGATGTTCGACACTCATAATGACAGTCGAAAGACTTTATTTTATGTAAATGTAAATATTTTTTATTCGATTCTTAGCTGTATTGGTTTAAATCAGGACTGAACGACTGTTCCATATAAAAAAAATCCACATATAGTAATTATGAAAACACTTTCAAATTTTCTTAAAGAAGAGATATGTAAATTATAAATTTGTATAAAGATTTTATTAGAAGAGACATTTTTGAAACTTTAAATCTTTTTCAGTGTGTAATGGAAGGAACATTCAATCCTGTCTTGTACTTTTTAAACTTTTATTTTAAAAGATTCTGAATATTTTCATCATGAATATTATTATACTTTACCCAAGAGCCCCTTTTAAATAGGAAAATAAACGCAATAAAATCCAGTCAAGAGCACATTTATTTTGAAGGTTAAAATAGATTCCAAAGAGCAATTTGTAATGTTTAGTTTTTTCTTTACATGACATATTGTAACTATGTGCTGTATTTCTCTGTCCACCCACTGTAAAACCATTTCTTAGTTTGATAGGACTGTAAAATAAATAAAAATAACTGTAACAGTTCTGTTAATAAATTGTTGCATCAAAATGTCTATCTACAAATTAACTAACCTATTGTATTTGGATGTATACGCAAACACGCCTACCTTCACCAACATCAAACTAAATAAACATTTCAATCAGATGAGCAACAGAAGCTATTTTAATTTAATTATATAATTATTTAGACTAAATTGCAAGTTTCCTACACATTTTATTTAAAAATATCGGGAAAGTAATTTGTTAATTTCAGTAAACGTAATGTTCAGGTAACTCGCAGACCTGTATTAGTGACGGCTGACGCAAAACAGATCCATCTTATGTAATTTTCCCTAAAATAAGGCAACGATTGCATCGTCCACAACTTGTCTTCAGCAATTAATTACATATTAAAGTTAAATAGCCATATACGTATACCTAGCAACTTGCACAAGAGTGCTCGTTCATTTTAAGTGTTTTTTTCTGGTAGATGTCATGGACGTTTAGTTTAAATATTTAGGGTAAACAATATTATTACTACGTATATATAATTTTCCACATAATGTTAATTAAGGACAACATGAACGTATAGTATAGTAATAGACACCAGTAAATTTATTCTTGATTTGTGAAAACAACACCATGGATAAAATATTAAAATTAGTATCAATTAGAAATATTTTGAGCTTTATGAAATCCTAGTGCATTTTGGTTTAATTTCATAAATATTTAGGACAAAACTATATATTTCTTATAAATCTACGGATTTTTCTTTTAAGACCAGTAGTAAGCAAAATATTGTAATACAATATTATACATATATAATGTATATATTTTTTTTATGTCATAAGATAGCAAACAAGCAGATGGGTCTGATGGAAAGAGTCAACCATCGCCTATAGACACCAAAGATGTTAATGGTGCGTTGCTATCTTGTGGCGAGGTCTAATGCCACATGCATAAAATTACCGGCTATCTTACCCTCCAAACCGGAACACGACAGTGACCAGCACGGACGCTATTGCGGCAGGAATAGGTAAGGCGGTGGTACCAGACCCGGTCGAGCCGATGTAGAACTCTACCACCTAGTAGTCACGATGGTAGTGACGCAAACAGCCACTCAGTCGCCTTTTACGACCTGCCTGGCAGAACGGCAGTTGGCCTATTCTTCAAAGGAGCCCGGGACCAACACGGTGAAAAATATATTATATATTAGCTGCCTTTATGTATATATTAGCTGCCTTTAGAAGTCGGCTGTTATTTTTTATGAATTTTCGTTAAATATAGAAAATAGTCTATGGTTTTAGTAGTCAGACAAATCTGTTGCAATTTTCATTATATCACCGTGCATTTGTTTTTTTTATAATTGAGTAGCACACATAAAACTTACACTTATAAAACCTGTGGCTTTGCCCGCAAAAAAATTAAAACAAAATACAGTAAAAATCTAGTCCCAAAGTAAGTATTGAACTATTTACATGTGACATGGGAGTCAGTCAACAATACTAACACATATAAATTTATATAAAAATTAAAATATAAAATAAAAATTTTAGAGGCTCTAAGTAAATAAATAAATAATAAAAATTCACGGGACAAATTATATTGACTGAACTAACCCCAAAGTAAGAAAATTATTTGCTTGTGTTATGGGTGTTAGTCAACGACACTAATACATAAAAATACATATATAAATACTTTTACATACATAATAAACACCCAAACCCGGAAATACAAACATTTATGCTCATCACACAAATGCGTGTCCCCGTTGGGGATCGAACCCAAGCCCCGTCGATTGCGTAGTCAGGGTCTCAAACAACTCGACCAACGAGGCGGTCAAAAAAAGCGCAATGATAATTAATAAAAATTTTTAGGCTTTGTTCTTTTTAAATATTTATCGAGAAACTACAGTGAGTAGGTCTTCGAATTTACTGAGAAACATTTATCACCCACTCGGAGACTCTTTTAATGCATATAATTACGTCGTTTTATTGTTCTATATATGAAAAGTTAAACAATCGACCATGCATTCTGATTAACACTATAAATCTTTTTGAAATATCCCTATAAGACTAGCCGGAAAACCGCTATGAATTTGAAGCGTCGGAAATACTGCAAGACAATTTCAATTTCCATTCAAAACATGTTTTCACGGTTTATACGGTTATATAAATTATCACTGAATGTAATAATTTCCATAGCCGCATTATTTTGCCGAAAAAAGTAATGCGTAATGAATGTAATAAGGAAGTTCAATGCGTTCGGTAAACGGTACAAACGAGAAGGCGAATGTTCTCGGAACGCAATTGGAAGACAATGAGTGTTCTTAACGGTGCCAAGCCTTTCGGCAGTTCTCCGACATCCATGTATTATGTATTGAAAGTCCACAAAAAATATGTCATCAATTTTATCGAATGCATATAAATCCATTAAGCTAACGTAAATATGGTATCCTAATTTGCATTTTCTTAAACGGTGACATCTTATGACATGGACAAAAAGCACAGAATGTATAATTAATGTCAATGTGTAAAACTTTTGCTTTTTATTGCGATTACATAATTCACGAATAGTTGAATACAAAATGCTGACCAATTTAAAATTATTGAAGATAGCGGTGCGGTGAATGCCGACGCCAGGCAGTCTCAGTTGTCGTTTCGCCCACTTATCTCACCTCTACATATATGTTTACACTGACCAACATTTTAACACCGGCTTGCGTTCAATTTATTGGCAATAAAATACACATAAAAATATTTACGAATATTCAAATTACCATTCAAATATGTTAAATGAGAGAAATTGGGATTTCAATATGATCATAAAAACTACAACAGCAATGACAGATATAATTTTTCATTAGAAATTTAATGTTTTTGATAATAGTATTAAAATAAAGAAATACACACATAACTTCGAAAGGTTAGCTAAGGTGCTAGTAGTGCACCTACGATTAGCCAATGGTACAAATACCAAGGTGTGTCAAAGTATATATCCAATCTGTCAATTAGTATTTTTCAAAAACTAGTTATTGATAACTTTATAGATTGTTACCAGATCGGGACTCAAATTGAGGATTCTGCTAAACTAATAAAAATACTTATTTGCACCATCATCACTGAAAGAGTAGATATTATTATTATTGAAATAGAGTCTAAGTTATACCGAACATCCTTACGACCAGCAGAATTTTACTGTGATCACGTTCCTTCTTTATTAAGCTTCACGTCTTTCCTAAGACTTGAATTTCAAGAAAATGCGGTTTCTTGAATCTCCACGATACTTTTTAAGGAATATTATGCCACATGCATAAGGCTACCGAGGATCCGATCCATGAACATGACAAAGACAAGCATTGACATTATTCCGGTAGCAATAGGTAATGATTATACCAAGACTGTACCAGACTAATTGAAACTCTCCCACCTATTGTCACAATGGGAGTGACATGTTGGGTCAATCGTTTGCTTTTACAAACCGCCTGACAGAGTAGCAGATGCTCCATTCTTCAAAGGTCCGAGGCCCCAGACCATGACGGGGCAAATATATGTATTTGCATATAACGAATTGCAATTACTAATTAAAGTGTTTGTAACTGCAACAAACAAAAATTACGATGTCGATATTATACTGCATCTGATAACAAAAATAACAGCTTTTAAGCCTTCAATAGAACAATGGGCATTGTAATACTGAATCCAAATAACGAATAATTCTCATCAATCTGAACTGTTTCGATAATTACATTTAGCGATTAGTGTTTGCAAGAACCTTTACTCTTATATTTAACATTTTCAATTAAAGGTTAAATCGGTCTGATAAATCATTTCATACGGCTTGAAATATGTGGCATCCATTAATTACTTGTGGCATTTCTGCAATTTTTTCCTCTTCGACACATAGGCTTGAGCCTTTTCTTTCCTAAATGCCACACGCATTTTTTATATTATAGGATAGCAAACAAGTAAATAGCTCTCATGATAAAAAGAGATAATCATCACCTATAGACAACAAAAAGTTAATGTTGCGCTGCTATCCGTGTTGTATAAAGATGGAATGCCATATGGATAACTTTACCAGTTACTTAACCCTCCAATATACTACGTTGGTACGTGATTTAAGTTCTACTAATATGAATGAATGAATGTTTTTTATACAATAAAGCGTAAACAGATGAACAGGACACTTTATATTACCACACAGAATAATTATCTTGGAAGACTGTATTGTTTCTATATTATTTACAGGACATTAATAGGACAGTAGTTTACGGCATGTAGCTAGTCTCAACTCCCACTAAATATGTTTTTTTATATTATAAGATAAAAAAAAACAGATGGGTCTCCTGATGGAAATTGTCAACCATCGCTTATAGACAACAAAGATGTTAATGGTGTGTTGATATCTTGTGACGAGGTCTAATGCACATGCATAAGTTTACCGGCTCGGCTACCTTACCGTCCAAACCGCAACACGACAGTGACAAGCACTGACGCTATTGCGACAGGAATAGGTAAGACGGTGGTACCAGACCCGGACGAGACAATGCAGAATTCTACCACCTAGTACCACGATGGCAGTGACTCTCATAGCCTTTTTTGACCTGTCTGGCTGAATGGCAGTTGGTCTATTCTTCAAAGGAGCTCAGACCAACACGGAAGAAAGTCTATTTTAAAGACTTTTCTTGCCATATATCTAGAAGAAATGGCTGCTAAATGATAAAAGCTTAATATTTGTACACAAGTTTGTTAAAATTATTTCCTTGTTAAAGAGCATTTCGTGAATTGATAAGCAATAATTGCTTTTTTTATTTAATTATTTTATTAATTTAATTGTTAAATAAATGATCCGACATTCAATAAGAGCCTTGAACCAGCCTTGGACCGACTTGATAAAGCTGTGAAAATTGTTACTTTTTTGCTATTACAGTATTTTTAAAAAGGCTTATATTATAAAGATTGAAATTTTGTTTTTATGAATGAATTTGAACGCTACTGAATTAATTAAAAAAATCACCATTAGAATAATAAGTAACAGGTATTTACACCACCAACACCATTAGAGTAATAAGTAATTTTATAAAAGATAGGAATACCTATTAAACTCCAAGAACAAAATAATTTGCTATTATTAAAATTATATTATATTTTCTTTTTATTTAAAATTCAATAAAAACACCGGTAGAAAGTAAACCACAGACGCCATAATTGTATGCCTTATTTAAATGAATCACCTTATATTCAGAATTCTTTTAAAATTTGCTGTAAAGTTTCTCTTAAAAAGGGAAATTAGAATTCAATACGAGCGGATCCGCGAGCAACAGTATTTTAATTATCATCTAAAATTCTTGTCTTAAAACAGGCTCAATACCATGCAATTATAAACTATTTGTTTTGTCATCTACACATAAATATTAAACGCAAACATACGTTAATAAGACATCAACGCGTTCACCTGACACATTAATGACCTTATAAGGATTTTCAACAGTTTTGTAATAGACAAAATGTCACATTAATTTGTATAGCAAAAAGAAATAAGTTTATGGCTACATAAACTTATTCTATTTTATAAAAGTATACATTATTTAATCAAAAACACTGCATATATGTGCATAAGTTAAACGCGGCGATTTCCTGTGATTCAATTCATGTTGGAGGAAAAGAGCATAAGATCCGAGTGCCTGGCGACGGTGTATTAATCGTTTTAAATCAACAAAAAAGTTTATATTTAGCCTCCCCGGATTTTTATTACTTATATCTTTCCATACGGTTCTTCAACGTTCGGATGTGAGTCACAATCTCTTGCTTGAATCTAAGTTTTTAATTCATTCCGAAATTATTCAATAAGCCTTCTTGCTATTCATTCTAAAATTTTAATACCAAATTCGGTAAGATAATCTCGTACGGCATCCGCTGTGTAAGCTCTATCATCTTGTGTAAATACAAAAGTCTTCGCCAATAAGAGGTTTTAAGCACCAATTTTGTCAGATTACACGAAACAAAGTGAATAAATAACAAATAAAAATTAAATTAAATAATCACTTTCTTCACGATAAATATGTTCCAATCCTTGATACATATCTTAAAACAATGTTTCATTTAATTTGCCAGTTTTTTTTACTACATATTAAAGACCAAACTTCCAGCTATAACGTCGTATATTTTATAAAGAATTTTCGTTTTTCTTCAATTATCATCTGAAATTAATTGCATTGTTTTTTTTGTCGTAAAGTATACATACCATATGTCAGAACATGAAAAGCTGCATTGCGATGCCTATTTACCTTACGTTGTGATCATCTCCTTTCAACAAGACACGAGTCTGTGTACATAACAGAAATCTTGACGTAATATCCTAATCATATTATTATAGTATTATATGGTGCTATACAATAACAGTAACGTTTGTATGATAACTCAGTTGAGATAAACTACGATACAAATATTAGAAGTCCCCTGATTATGTATAATTTTATTTTCAAGTAAAATTATACATTTTATTCTTCAATAATAATTAACCACATCTCTACATCTATATTACTATTACATAGAGACAAAATGTATGATGGTATTTTTGTACAAGTAAATATTTGTAATAAATAAATCCAAAAACTACAGAGCCGATTTTACAAATTCCTTTATCATTGAAAAACTGCACTACCGAAGAAAATTACAGGCTACATTTTACGTCATCGTTGACGTCGAAAAACGTCGCGAGTAATGGTGAGTAATTTTATAAATGCGAAAGTGAAAAACAGGCATACCAGTGGAACGTCTATTTACGTTCAGTTCACTCTGTCTACCCATAAAGGTACTGGTATGATTATACTATTGGGGATTATGTGCCACTTTTACGTAACGAGCACTAACTATGCCAAAATTTAAAATTTTGGCAATTCTTAACCATTATTTCAGTCGATGACAAAACGGAGGTTATCTGTTTGACATGTATGTATGTAACACATATACGTCAATCATGTATGATCATCATATTCTTGATAGTATTTGAGTATGATGATCTATTTATGCGACCAAGCACGTGTACTAAATTTCGTAAGTGTATGTATGTTTGTATGTCTGTCCACGAATTTCACAAGAACTAAAAACAATATCGAAATAATTCTTTTAAATTTAAATTTGCTATATTTCAAGCTCAGGAGCAGACTAAGTTGCATACAAATCAAATAATTTTTGAGCTACAATGTGAGTATAATATTCAACTATGTTATGCCTATTAACTAAAATTACAAACAAATTTTCTTATAATTCTGTTATCTGCGAATTCTAAACAATAGTATTTCACAGAAATAAAATTTTATCGAGCTCAGTTTTAGGGCGCTTTGTTTACACTAGTATATGCAATTTATCAGAAGGAATTTATAGAGCTTTTCATCGGTTTCCGCGTGAGTCAGCGCCCGTATTTATTATTAGCCGCCTATTCCCGGCTCTGTCTGCGCTAACCACTCACAACAAACCACGTTAAAGTACGCTTACACTGCTCAGAACAAATGAAATAAAACTTTACCCAATGCTGTTATGTATTAGCTGGTAGTGTTCTGCAACATCTCGCCCGGCTTTCTTACCACCATCTCATCTATACCTGCCGCAATAATATCAGTGTTTATCACAATTACGATATTAGAGAGGTAGCAGGAATAACTTGAATACCAAGATAGCATCAATGGTGATTATCGTATTTTCTTCAGTAGAGTCATGTCCTTATTATTCTTAATGCGTTGAAAAATACAAAATATTATTAAAGCTATCTAAAAATCCTATTAGCTAACTATAATTTGGTAGTGTTGGTTTATAAAACCTGTGTCTTGGAATGGCACGTAAATATTTTTCCACATTTACATATTTTTTAAATGTCATTAGCTGAACCCGGGCACGCTTCTCTGTGGCTCAGCCTAATTTAAATTTTCTGTTGAAACTTCGGAATAATTTTTTCTCTCTAAAAATCTCAATATCTATGTTATATGTAAATATCTAACACTGGCTAATTTATAAGTTTTATGGGCTTGTACACATGGATGCAAATACTTTATAAATAGGAGAGCTAACAAGCAGATACCTCTCTTGTAAGATATAATCATAGCCTATTAATCTTGCCACCAATGCTGTTAATGTGTGCTATCCGTATAACAAGAATTTAATGTCGTATACATTCATTTATCGACTACCTTACCTTTTAAATTACAATTGCCGTATTAGTCAACATTAACGACTATCACTTTTTTCTTGCCTTAACTGGAGTCGTCAACTTTATGAGCATATTCAAGGATAATATATTAGCAGATCATTAGAAACACAAAGATCTTTTACGAATCGAATTTGTGGCCTTATTAAAGAACAGCATATCCAAGTCAGTTAACATATCCTTAAGGCTATCAACTATTGTAATTACGAAGAAAATAGTCATTAATCCCAAATACAAAAATAATTACAAATCTAGTTACTAAGTTAGTATGGAATTAAATATATGCAGTTAATTAGAAATATAAATCGTAAAGACGTTGAAATGATCTACTCGGCTAGTCGGCATATGCTTGAAGTATGCTCTAATGACGCAACTAAATTAAAGTGACTGTAGGCTCGTCCGAAGGACAGCCACATATTTATTTGCGAATCACATTTGACTGACCGTTCTATCGTTTTAGTGTCACGTACTGTCGTCAACATTAATTTACTTTTAATTTCTTGATGCTAAAAACATACTTGAGAAATTTTAACTTGCTGTAGCAAGGGATAACTTGCTCACAACATACAATTATGACTTATGTAGACAACAATAATACTCACTATAAGACGGGGAAAACTAAGATTTCAAGATAGATGCTAAGATGATGCTAGATAGATTAATTGATAATAATATAAATATCATCATGCCAATATCTTCGAATAGAAGAGCAAAGGTGTAATTAACACCTGCGATTAGCCAACCATATTAAATCCCATGTTATCGCAGGTCATCAAACTATTGCAACACAAATAAGGCACATATCAAGTCACTGGCAAGTTATTCCAGAAAAACTCAAAATTTTATTTATAACGATTTGCGCGACCCGCGATTCGAATCCACAATCTCATGCGTATTTAGTCTCCTGTCTATACCAAATCCGATATCGTAAAACCATTGAGGCGAACAAATTTAATAACAAATTGGGAAAAAACTTCAAAATTTACAAATCAAGTTTCTAAATCACTAATAGTGCCAAGTCATTGACATTATTCTGTGCTCACTAAAGTCGTCATACGCTTTAAGTGTACTTTAATGACGTAACAAAATTAAAGTGATTGGAGGCTCGTCTCAAGGATATCCACAAATCCACGAGTCTCTTTGTCTGATTAGTCAATTTTAATATTTTCGTCACGGAGTATTTAATATTTACTTAGTGTTACTTACCTATTTTTTGATAATTGAAATATTTTGTTAATAATAATGTTATATATTGTTTGTGTATTCATTAACATTTATGAACTTTTGTACCTATGTTCTTTCTTCCTCGGTATCTACGTCCTTTCGCATTATACATATATCTGAGATTCCTCCCACTGACGACGAAGATTGACTTTCCCATTTTTACATTTACATTTTCTTTTAGGTCCAACCTCTGTTTCACTTTATTATTACGATCATTGTCCACGAGTTTTACACCTCATATCTTCCGTTGCGATCTCATCTCGATGGCGTTATTTCTTTTTTCAATATTTTTATTTCTATTCAGAAAGGCGATCTCTTCTGACATAATATGTACTTGAGCTTAGGGAGAAGAACGAAATCCAGTAAAATGTCCCCTCGATATTCCCAAAAAAAATACAGCGGGCTGTGAGTCATAACTAGTTCATTAATAATTAATTATTAATACAATACAGCGAGATGTGACAACAGCAGCGGCACAACTAGAGTATTAATAACTAATAATAGATATCAAATGCAAAACGTACCTAACTGTAGGCCTCAATTATTCACACACCATTCTCACTGTGCACCTCACAGCGGCCCGTAATTAATATGTTATTAAAGTTTGCTACAGCTGTTGCTCTGTAACATATTGCTGCACTATTACAGTTGATTATGCGTACTCAAAGTGTCAGTTATAAATATAAATCAGTTAGTAGCATCTTAATTGATATAATCATCATTTTGGCGTACGCACTGATGCACACGGGAACCTATCCTACTACGCTTTTGCATTATTTTTAATAAAGCCAAAAGCTTGTGTGTTCATGTGTTTGTATTTGTTTGTTTCTTCTTGTTGTTAAAATTTTGTATTAAGATGAAATTTTGTATACGATCAATAGTCTATTCCCATAAAATTCTTAATACGTAGTCACTTTTTATTCCGTAAAAATGCATAATTCACGTGGAATTTATAAAAACTAGCTGACCCGGCAAACGTTGTTTTACTATAGAAATATTATACATATAAACCTTCCCCTTGAATCACTCTATCTATTAAAAAAAACCGCATCAAAATCCGTTACGTAATTTTAAAGATCTACTTTGCGACTTTTAGCGACTTTTTTTTGTACTATGTAGTGATGTATTGTCTATGCAGCCGATTAAATGACGGGTAGATATTGCGATTATTTCGCATGAGTACAATTAAAAAATAAATGAACAAATAGATAGTTCTAAAGTATATCCATTACAATACAACTTTTCTTTATAAGACTAGAAAAGTATTCAAACATTATCATACCGATTTCTTTTTGGGGTAGAAAGTATTTGAACATAGGAAGACCGTTCGAAAGATTTACTGTTTGTAACTTCCTACAAAAAAAGTAATAGAATCATCAGAGATAAATATAGTTAAACTCACAATCGATCTAATCGAATAAATCAAGTATAAAATTTAACCATAATTGACATTTTGTTTTAATCCTATTACTAATATTTTAAATGCGAAAGTGACTCTATCTGTCTTTCTGTCTGTCTCTTCTTCATGCCACGCCTTTCTTCTTCTAAACCACTGAACCGATTTGATGAAAAGTACAAACACAGTTTGAGACCCAAGAAAGGACATAGGATAGTTTTCCCAATCCCACGTGAACCGGAGCTATGCGGGTTTTTATTTTAGAAAATTTTCTACGCGGACGAAGTCGTTATAAATAAATAATAATACAGCATAGCTAGTAATATATAAATTAAGATATTCCAATATAAAAATAGTAAGTAGACTATATTCTTCCTATACAATTTAAATGGAAAAAAAAACTACATACTGAAAGAGGTTGATCAGTACCCACTACCCGATGCCGATTTACTGAACACAAGTTCAGTAAACTAGACTCGTTTGTACACCACTATTGCACACGCGATGACTATAAGTACTTTTTTAATTATTACACAATTAATTTCGTTAATATGTAGTTAAGCAATATATTCTTTTATTTTATTGGTTATATATAACCATTAACTATTGTGTCCTTAACTATGTATGGTCTGTTCCAGTCAAGCTGTATAAATAGCGCAGCCTTTGCCTTCATAACTGTTGCATATATGTAAACAAATGAATGACGATGTTGCAATAGCTTTTACTGCAATAGAGGCTGACTTGTATGCACTTACAATTAGAACGTTTAATACAATATTATGTACCTACTGATAGATATCATTAGATAATGTTGCGATTTTTCAGTAAATGATTATTAAAAACTAGCCAAGCGTGTCATTCTGGCATAAGAAATGTATTTTATTATAGTTCAACATTTAGATTTTTTATTGTGTTATAGGATACTAAACATTAAACAAACTGGTGGTCCTCATGATGAAAAGAGAAAACTATCGTTTATAGACACCAGCAATCTATCTTTAATATACTTCTGACTACTTATTGACTTACTGTCTATAGGATGTACAGGATAAGGTAATTATTAGGAAGTTACCCAACGTTTTTTTATATCATAGAGTAGCAAAACAGCTGATTATTCTTAATCAGTAATCTATCAGTGTCTTTGTTTGTGTAAATAAATGTTTATTTTTTATTGTGATAGTTAAATCTTTTACATACAAAATTATTTATTAATTATACATTAATTTATAGAACCGAATACTTTTATTTAGGGACTTAACTGTACAACTAACATTGTTAGCTTTTATTTATGTGGGTGTGCAATGGGAATAAAACTAGTTCTATAAAACTTTCACAGACAAAATTGAAAGCCACTAAAAATGAAAAGCTATAAATTACTGAAGTAAAAGTACATTTTGTTTCGCAAGCTATCGTGTTAACATTTGATTAAATAATTTATTACTTTAATCGATAAATCATGTTTGTTTAAAATACTGCTCTTGATTCCAATGCTACCAGTATTTCGAAATTAAACTAATCTAGTCGCTTGAACATTTATGCACATAAACAATATTTGTATATTAAACAGCGTTAGTTCTAATATTCATACTTTACCACGTTTAAAGGCGTTCCATGAAATTGAAGATTAAATATTTACTTAAAATATATTATGTAAACTAACAAAGTAGGGTGCTGTCATAATTAATATGTCATTTCTTAGAAATTAAGAAATTACTAAGACTTGCTGTAATTAATAGAAAGAGCCGATAGGCAAAGAGACTGAATGTTTGGCAATTGTTGTGCCAAACTGCTACAGTAGGTAACTGCCCGTAACTCGCGTGTCTGACTGCAAAACAAAAGGCCTCGTCCAATTTTCAATATGAACAGAGATGTATATAACAAACATAGGATTTTTATACATTTTATCAAGTTTTTATATTAATTAATATAAGATAGCACACAGGCAAATGGCTCTACAAAGAAAAGAGACCGCTTAATAAAAATAAATGTTACACACACTACATTCATGTGACATGTACTTACGTGATAATATACACACATGTATATTTCATATTTTCTTTACGACTTAGGTAAAATGTCAAGCTTAAAAGAGATTTTATGGTTTAGCCTGTGGTCGAATTTCGGCCACAGGCGATCGCTAGTGACAATGTTACGTTAAATTTCAATGGAAGCATTTATTACCTTTTCATCCATTAATCTTGAAATTAATAAGACGTGTTCACAATACGTAAAATTATCATTATACATTGATGTTAACGGCGCCATTGTATGTAAAATTAGTATCAAGGTTTAAAATGCACTTTTTGGTTTCAGCACGCTGGGTGTGGCGCACGTGGCGGGCATGTGCAAGCCCGACCGCAGCTGCTCAGTCAACGAGGACAACGGCATCATGCTGGCGCATACCATCACACATGAGCTTGGACACAAGTAAGGCCATCCTGGATTCTTGATTTTCAAAATTTGAATAATTTCGTTTAATACTTAATATTAAACAATAACTATCACTTCCTCTACCACGTTCATTAATTTGTTTGGAACTAGGAGCTTAGCCCGGAGTTTCGAAAATGTTGACATATAAGCAAGTTCCTTTTCTTGCCTCAGGATGTCCCCAATCTCTACCTATCTTACCAGATGACAAATCAAAATCGTGGTAAAAGGAATGTCTGATGACGTTTATTTCACTTAACTGAGCTGAGATGACCTGAGCCTCCGTGATAATATTTAATTATTTTGAAAACGATTGAAAATGTATCATATAAAGATATTTAATACTTAACTGGCACCCGACGCGTTCATCATTATCTTAGCGTTAGTCCCATTTATTCCTCACATTGGGACGTGGGAACCCAGGGTCCACTTTTCTGCATTAGCTGTTCTAGGTACTTCGTATGGTCAGCGGTATCCATCATAGTAATTGCATTAGCACGCATATTGCAAAATTACCGCAAAAATACTATTTCAAATATACTTTGGTAAGTTATTGTAAGTTAACTGAACTACGCCTATAATCTTTTCACAGGTGCAAACAATACGTTAAGAGAGTTTACATATCATAGGGTATTGGCGTTCTAGGGAAGTGGTGGCTCAAATAAAACTAACATTATTATCAATTTTAATTTTCCTTTATATAAATATGCAAAGGGAACGATGGAACATTGGGTTCCTATCCTTAAAAGGATGGAAGAAACGTAGAGTTCTTACCTTGAGCGGTTTTAAACTAGCCCATCTTCATTTTAAAGTTTGAATATTTTTATAGCTTTTCCTGGATTTTGATTTAAAAAAACAACAAATTAATATGGGTAATTTCCAAACTTATTTTTAAAGAAAACTAATCAAATTGGACTGTTTCTTGTCAAAGATTGAGAAATATTATCTATATATAATATTATCTTACAATAACATAAACTAGTTATTTAAAAAATTTGAAAATAACCAATAAAAATGTATCTAATTAATATTTGTGTATCATATTGGTCACGTGTTGTCTAGAGATGGTGTCTACATTCTCTAAATCAGTGTTGCTTTCCTATTTTGACTTAAAGATTTGTGTGTAAGTATTAGGTATCGGCCAATTCTTCATATAATAAACATCTGTAGTCGGCCCCGATTAGGCCCCGGTTTAATTGGATCGGCCAACGTTTAATTCATTTTTTTTTCTATTTAGGAACATTTCCTGTAGTTCCAATAACCCTGGGCCTGAACTGTGTAAACACAGTTAGCGTATTCCAGAAAAGTAAGTTAAGCTGGTTACCCCCACTATCCCAATTAAGAAATAATAGTCGTTATCAGTTTCCACATGCGGCGATGATGATCACCACCCATTTCACAAATAACCAACTGACGAATCGTTGTGGATTTGGGCTTCTATTGCTAACGCCAAAGTAAGTGGAAATAGAAATATTTGTGCTCACCACAAAAATACTTTAGCCTGCGGGAATTGCACCCGATCCCCATCGACTGCATAGTCAGTGTCTCTATCCACTTGACCACCGTGGCGATCAACACAGATTCAAGTTGCATACACCGCCAGGGAGCTAGTGTAATTTATTTACAACATATTACAAAATAACCTTTAATAATCGGTAGTGAATAGCAGCACGCATAGCCTATTAAAATCATTTATGTCAGAGAGTAAACTCTACGTGATTTATGTAAGACGATTGGCGCACCTCCACTCTCGCGCCCTAACAATGAGCATATTAACATCATATACAATGTGTGGACGTGCGGGCTACAATTGCAAATTATAGTAGTTACTGGCACTACAATTACAATGTGGGCCTCTTAAATACGATAATTTAAAAAAATGTTAATATCTAATAATTTCAATCGTGTTTAAATTATAAAAATTATTATATCCCAATATCTATAAACGCTATAACTACCATGTAGACTATTACATTGTTTGGCTCAAATCATAATATACCGGTTTCTGATTTCGGATCGGGAAAGTTGGTATTCATTTTTGTGTATTTGTTTTATTCATCAATCTCGTTAAATTAACATATCCCCGTGCTTCGGAAAAGAGCAAGTAAAAAACTACCGTTTTGTACAAAAAAAATTGGAAATACAGGGGATCTCGGCGACTTCAAATCTATACAGCAAAGTACAAAATGCGGTGTGATCTTTACAAGATCCGTTCAATAACACTAACTTTTAATATTAGAAACACTCACGAGATATAACATTTAACCTCGAACACTTAACATGACTAAAATTAAAAAATAGGTCAAAAAATAAATCACGCTAGCTCCCTTGCGGTGTATGCAAACTGAATCTGTAGTACTGAAAATCGTAAAATGCTTTAAAAATTGTCAATACACTTCAGCCTATCGATTGAGACTAAGATCAACGAAATCGGGATAGTGCTTAAAAAATAAAAACAATTTTAAGTTAAGTGCGGCCAGCATCTTCAATAGCTGGACAATCCGGCGTCAAAACCACTCAGATCAAGCGATGCTATATCTACTGACAGTCCCACGACTACCAGGGTAAAATTTTTAATAGCTTAAACATTATGACCTTACTCTCCTCTCCTTCCTTTTTGTAGTCCTTATACTTTGAAAACCGGAGTACGTGTAATATATTGTTCGACGTTGTACATTGAAATTAATAAACAAATAAATAAAAATAATTATATTTCAGCAGTCCAGACATTTTTTATTTATATTTTGATGGAATCCAGTTAAAAACGGAATAGTTGCTGAGCGCTTCGTTTGTGTGACTGAGTCACGCTCCAAGTCGAGATTACGACAAGGACGTTGCTTTCCGAGAATCAAGCCTATGGCAACTAAAACATTGTGTATTTGAAATTACGCTAAATTATTTGTGTAATATTTTAATACTTTGCTCATAACAATGTTTGTTTATCGTTTAAAACAATAATGCTAGCTCGTAAGTTTTTCATTGGGTCAAACCAACAAACTAACGTTCTGCTTTTATGTGTGTATGATTATTTTAATTGATTACTTTTATTTGTTCTTTATATATATCTATTTGATGTAATGGCTAAACTTTGGCTATAAACCAAAGATCGATTTTTGACATGAACATATCAAATACATGCATAGCAAATGTTATAAAAATTACATTGTTCGTAGTGCTACAAGTAGATAACCTGCCGACCTTCTAAAATTTTACTACATAATTAGTATACTAATAATTACTACATATTTTCCCCGTGTCGGTTCCGGGCACTTTTGAATAGACCAACTGCCCTTCTGAAAGGCAGGTCGTAAGAAGCAACCAATTGGATATGCGAGTCACTACCATCGTGACTACTAGGTGGTAGAGTTCGGCATTGTCTCGCCCGGGTCTGGTACCACCGCCTTACCTATTCCTGCCGCAATAGCGTCAGTGTTAGTCACTGTCGTGTTCCGGTTTGGAGGGTAAGGTAGCCGGTAAACTTATGCATGTGGCATTAGATATCGCCACAAGATAGCAACGCACCATTAACACCTTTGGTGTCTGTAGGCGATGGTTGAATCTTTCCATCAGGAGACCCACCAGATTGTTTGCTATCTAATGATATAAAAAAAATACTAGGCGGTGGTTCTGCAATACTTTCCTGGGTTTGTTCCAATTGCCTTACGTTTTCTTGCCGCAATATTGTCAGTGCTGTGTCAGTTATCACTGTCGTGTTTCGGTTTGGAGAGTAAGATAGCTGCTTAATACTTATTCATGTGGCTTAAAATTCCTGCTATACGGACAGCTTCGCACTTATATTTAGGGTCTGCAGAGGACACTGTTCTTTTTCTATTAAAAGAGCCACCTGCTTGTTTGCTATTTAGTGATATACTAATTAAGAAACCGTTAATACTGTTATTCTAACATCAATGAGGAGCATCTAGAAGTGCATCTAAAGTACTTACAACTTGACATCGATATTAGGTTCATAATTTGACAGGTTTCCACTAGTCACATTATGAACCTATCAAAAAACCAGACACACTTCTAATCTCGAGCAATTTGTGTTATTAAGAAAAACTGAGAACTGAGAACTGAGAAGTTGCTCTTTAAAACAAAGAAAAAAGAATTGTTCTTATCGGTTCAGGCGTCTTCGAGTAATCGGTGAATATGTGAACATACATAAAAAAAATATTCCGACGAACCGAAAACCTTCTCCTTTTTCGGAAATCGGTTGAAACAATAACTTAAAAATATAAATGTATGAAATACTCTGACAGATTTCGAATGAAACGTATTCCATATGGTAAATGTCAAGTTCGCAAGCTTGTTTAATCTATATTGCATTAAATATGTCTTTGATAAAATAAATAGTAGGCATTGTGTTTATTTGCAAAGAGTGTGTCCCCGGTGTTGTTACAGTTAACTTGAGACAAACGGCTTAATCTAAAACAAATGCAAGTTATGTAAGTGCAAACAACACGACACAGCCAATGACCTTCTTTCACTCGTAGACATATGAATGCATCATTCGTCGAGTACAATGCACCCCGTGCAACGACGCCGTCTTATCAGCCCACACAAGTTTATTATTTTTTCAGTTCCGCTATTATCAATAAAGAATTGTGCTAATGTCGAATAAGGTGTTATTTATTATTTATGACAAAAGGAAACATTTTTTTATTATTTTTAAATGTTAAAACAAATATATTTTACGGTTTGCTTTTATCAATTAAGAATATTGCTCACACCAAATAAAATTTCATCTCTATTGATAACAGCAAAATGTTATTCATTTGGTAGCTTTTAACGGGTAATTTGAAATTTCTAACTATAAATATAGCTGTTTTAGCAATAACCCATTTTTGTGGTTTTCAATCCTATGCTTCGGAAAACTAGTTCCTTGTTCCTTCTTTTTATGTTATAACAAATGTTCTCCTGATGAAGGGAAAAAGCATCGTCTATAGACGCCATACATATTACAGGTGCGTTGTTTTTTGGAATATGACACGGAACTTAGATACGTTGGACGGGCATCTCATGCCTTTATTTTATTATCCCTACCCAAATCCCAGAAAAAAACAAAATTTCGCAAGGCAATAACATAATATATTTTGAAATATACACATTTTGTAATGAAATTTTACATTTTTAAGCTTTTTATATAAACAAATATCTATTATTATTATCATATAAATAAAAATAAAATATCCTTTAGTCAGTAAGAGCATGACTCGAGAACGCTGGAGCGATTTGGCTAATATTTAGAATTTTAAATTACTCGTATTCATAACAATTCCACTAAAGTTCCACCACTAAAGTTGCTTGAAAATGAAATGAGATAAAACTTGCTTACAATGTTTATCAAATCAGCAAATATTTTATGTGCGCAATTCCATGAAACCAATACGCAACATTAAAAATTATCTTTTTTAATATGCTTATTTATTACATTGTGGTATAATTATACGTTAATGATACTAAAATCAACTTTAATTGCGAGTTGAGATTTATGAGGTTGACCTACGACACTGTAAACAGGCACAATTACACGTCCACAGGATTTTCATTGAATAACTTGACCAGTTTAAGATAACAAGCACCATTAAGATAACACAATGAAGCTAGTACCAACTACAAATACCTCCAGTTAATTTTTGATTCGTCTCATTGATAAATTTGTAATTAGCTTGTTAATTTAAAACTACAAATTAAGTAATGACTACGTAAATCAATTTTAATGCGTGCACATTAACATTTAGTAATGTTATAAAAGCTAGTACCAGTTACATGAAAACCCGTCAAGTGCGAGTCGGACTCGAATACGTAGAATTATTTACCACCAAATGAGAGTAACTGGGATTACTTTCATGGGGAACGCCTTTGGGATTTAACTTTATTTCCGTTTTTACTATTTTTGTGGCAGTAGCCACAGTAACACGCATTTTGTAAAAAAATCAGGTAGCTACCTAATTACGTTCAACAAATAGGACCCTGTGACAGATGGACATCAGAGGCATATTAAAGTTGTCACCTTTTGGGTAGGGAACCCTAAAACGGGCAAAATCAATGTACTCACACAAATAATATATCAACTCACATTTAGTCAATATTTTGTTGATGAAATAAGCAGTTATTATTTTTGCAGAAAATACATGTTTATTATCCTATATTTTAAACGAACAATTCTTGTATATTTAAATGTAATTGCTTTCTTCGAAACGCTTCTAACGATTTTGACTTTTGACGAAGTTTTATATGTTGATAGTCTTTTATTATTAAAATTGATCTAGGTAGGTAAGTGTCATCTCCATGATATTCCGTTTTCAAATAAAAAATTTCATCCAAGCGAAGCTCGGTCAACCAGATAGTTAATTAACGTGTTTATTTGAGTACCTTACGACTGGAACCCTACTAATAGGTACTCCTTCACGCTTTGTCTATTACAGGGCTTTATCTCTTGAAAAGATCAATTTCCTTAATTAATAATTTATAATAAGTGAAGTTACTGTAATTATTACATATCAGATAAAACGAAGAAGTAATAATATTATGTTTTCATTCATGATTCATGTCATAACTTTCTTTGTTTTAGTTTTGGCTTATACCACGACACGGAGAAAATAGGATGTCATCGCCGTGAGGGATCTACTTTACACATAATGACGCCTATCTTCGAGGCTGACACCGTGCAAGTGGCTTGGTCGCGATGCAGTAAACGAGATGTTACCAACTTTTTGGAGTAAGAATTTTAAATAAATTAAAAAAAATACTGTTCAGTTGGTTTAGACATGTTGTGATTGACATGGTATGGTTAGCATGTTTGATTAAAATAATAAAGAAGTTCGATTTCTAAGTAAGTAAAATTTTAATAGCAACCTGAAGTCAGTGGAGAGGGAACGATAACTCCATGTATTGAACAGCACCTAAAGCTACACCAGTTATCTCAAGTAAAAAGCAATAATCCTCAAGGTTGACAATTATTACGGCGACGAAATACGAATTCTGCCAGCTGATACACCGATAAATAATGGTGAAGTTTGAACTTCAACCGTTCAAAATGAAGTCGTTAATACCCTTAGTCGGGAAACCGGCTATTTATTTTATTTTTTATTCATTTTTGTCTCCTAAAATTATTAGCAACGGAAATTAAATTTTATTATTTAACACTAAATACAATTTTATCATTGAAACCTTGTTTCGCCGATAGAATTATCTATTGTATGGTAGACACAAATTACTAAGGAACCGTAACAGCTTTGTAAGAGACTATGAAAGAGTACTGTTATAATCTTAGGCATGTTAAAACTACTTATTGTTTTACCTATGTTCATAGCGATTTTGTAGGACAACATCAAGGAATATTTTACCACTACTAGCCATTAGCTTTAGCAATATTAACTATATTGTTTTTTTTAGAATAGACTATTGTTTTTTTTAGATAGAATTTTAGGATATTTAGTTATGATATTGGATACATGTACAAACTGTTTTTGAAATAACACAAACACTGTATTTTTAATTGAAACTAGTATGTTCAAAACTTAATGAAACTATTATTCAACTTTTTAATGTGCGCTTTTTAACGATAACGTAATCACATAATATGTATATCTGTGAACGTAATTTATATCTATTAACGCTTGCATCGAACGTTTACGTTATACACCTGTGTATAATGTATATGTATAACGTATTGATATTCTGATTGATTTATAGATCTATAAATCAATTTAGAGTTTTTACCTACGGCACACAATATTTTTTATTTACTTTATACTTTTTTTAAAGTAAAACTAAGTTGAAATTTTTGATATAATATGTCATTACCGAATCATGGTTTTCCTTCCTATACTTTACTATTATACGTATTTATTAAATTTGCCTAACATCAGTATTTTGATGCCGACAGTGCTGGACTTGGTGAATGTTTAAGCGACAGACCTTCACAAGAAGAAGAAGAAAGGCGCTACACTTACCCTAAAGAACCAGCTGGTAAGTAACCGCACCGTTGGTCGAGTGGTTAGCGACCCTGACTACGCGATCGACGGGACTATGGACCGATCCCCGACGGGGACAAGCATTTGTGTGATGAGCGAAAATGTTTGTATTTCCGGGTTTGGGTGTTTATTAAATATATTTCAGTATTTATATATGTATTTCAATGTATTATATATGTATTAGTATCGTTGACTGACACCCATAACACAAGCAAATAATTTGCTTACTTTGAGGTTAGATCAGTAAGTGTAATATATCCCGTGAATATTTATTTATTTATTTATATTTATTTATTATTCATTTACATCAAGCAATCATTATACACCCAATTCACTAAAGCATTTTTTTAGAAAAGACAAGGGTATTGAGAACTCTATAAATTTATTATGGAAACAATCAAATTAGTGTCAAACCGCATAACGACACACTTTTGCTATTTAATATTTATGATTGTATGTGATAATTTATATTCATATATAATTATTAGAAATCTATAAAATTAATTTAAAAAAATATTTTTTTTGTTTATTATATTCACACATGATATTATTCTTTTAATGTTAATATTTTCCAATACAATAAAGACAACATTACCAAGGGTTCTGAATGTTCACAGTAGGAATATTTTAATGCTTCAAACAAGTTAGTGAGACACCAAAAACCAAATTATAGTTACTTTGTTCGATAAGTTTTTATAGCATACAATAGCAAACATGTAAGTAGTTTGCTAGATGAAAAGAGTAACCGTCGCTTATATACCTCCTAGATGTTATTAGTGCGTTAGCCTGGCGAATTAGTGTGGCGTGAATAAAATGCCTAATACGTAATGTAACTCAACGGCTGCCTTACCGTTCAAACCAGAACACGACCGTGGCAGACACTAATGCTCTTGCAGTAGGAAATTCTAACGCAAGAACATACAAAAAAACTTCCTAATAGGAATAGGTACGTTAGGCTACGTTAGGAATACGAGTACAAAACTCAGGCGAAACTTTGTAGAATTCTACCGTTTGTCAATTACGATGGTAGTGACACGTTTGCTTATCTTTCGCTTTTTGTGAAATGACTACCATGAAGAAAAATGCTCTATTTTTTAACAGGAGCTCAGATACAGGGCACTTGTAAAGAATAAATAATTTGGTTTCTTTTCAGGCAGCTCGTGAAAAGTTAAGCGATAGCTAAATATATTAATACAACCATGAGCACTAGGTAATAAAGTGATAGATAAAAAATACTAATATATTTCGTACTTTCGTATGATATCAAAATTTCATACGAAAACAAAATTTAATAGTTGATTTAAAAAGTTTAGTTTTAAAAACTTGAGTCATTTAATGACTCTATATAAAAACTTTTTAGTTAGTTATGTTGTATGTTTCTAATCCAAGCTCTAAAAGCTAATACAATGAGCTTTCGTCCATTGTTAGGTGTGACTTTTGACGCGGCATCACAATGTCACCTACAATTCGGAGCGGAAGCCGTCGTGTGTGCGAAGCCGTCAGAGCTGTGCAAGCATCTGTGGTGTCTCGTCAACAACACGTGCAAGACAATGCTGCGCCCCGCGGCTCCGGGAACTCCTTGCGGTGAAAACATGGTACAGTGTATATTCATTTTCATTAGTTTCCTTTGCTTTTATGGCATGAAATACTTCTATATTAGAATTATCTCAAAAAGCTTGATGTCTTATGTAGTCGGCCCCCGGGAAGCCCTAGGAAGACAATACCCAAAGAGATTGTCAAGAAAAACAAACCTTTTTGCCACTATATTTGAATTTAATAGAAGCACAGATAGACTACAGTTTGCACTCCTAGTTGTTATAAGAACTCATCTAATGACACAGGCAAGGTGCGGACAGCTTCTACAAAATGAGAGCTAAAATTTAAGGAAGTATATAGAGTGCGGCGAGCGGCACAATAGTGGCGTGGATTGTGGAATAATAGTAGGTACATAACTCTAAATACAAGTTAATCTCTATCCGACTTGAGACATAAATATGAAGTAAGATTTTTGGGTTGCCTTTAGGTCCCATACTTAGAAAAAGGAGTCCCGCTCAACGTTAACTATAACTTGTTACATAAATGGGTAGTTGATGTAGATTTAAAACCGTACCCGTCTTGTACACAATGCACCTGGCACCATTACCAAAAATGATAAGACGTGACACTAACAATAACACTTCACAGCACTTTAAACGGCCGTGCTTATTTGCTATAAGCGGCGTAGAACCTACAGTTTAAGGTTATTTTGCAATAGCGATAGAATGCCATAATTTAATTCGTCCTATATGAAATTTCAGTGGTGTCAAAACCAAACGTGTGTGGCTCGTACGGCGTTTCCTGAACCTCGTAACGGCGGTTGGGGCCCGTGGAGTGCATGGAGCGAATGCTCGCGTACGTGCGGCGCGGGCGTGTCCACGCAGTCGCGCGAGTGCAACAACCCGGAGCCGCTCAACAACGGGAACTACTGCATCGGCGCCCGCAGCCGGTCTGTCGTCACACACCACACACACGTCACACACCACACATGTCACACACTACATACCACACACACCACATACACACCACACACGTTACACACCACACACATCACACACCACATACCACACACACCACATACTACACACTCACCACTCACATCACACACCCCACACACACACACACACATATATATATATACACACACACACACACACACACATACACATACACACACACACACACCACACACGTCACACACCATAATCCACACACATCACACACCACATACCACATACCTCACACCACACTTCCTACTCGCAGTCCTGCAGCTGCCACTTGCCTGAGCAGCTTAACTTTAGGCGACTAGAAACGGCTAATCACTTCCTTCACCATACACAGCACGCAGTTGCACATTTGTCTTAACAAGTAGTCGCTCAACAAAGGAAACTACAGCCCAGGTTTTATGATGCATAACATTTTTCCTTTCGCTTTTCTACAACCCCAGTCATTTTGAAAATGCGATGAAATGGACCAATGAGCGCGCGCGGTAGTAGTGTAAGCAATCAGATTGTACCAACTTAATTACTTAGATTTCAAATGCTATTCATTGCAAGAGCAAAATAGCAAACAAACAGATTGTTCTCCTGATGCTCTTTGCATCTCTTTCTTCTTTGGCAATCTATATGACGCCTCTGAACTTAAACGTTTTATGTCTAGTCCAACGTACATTCGAATTTTGAATGAACATTGCAGTTTGCGCAGCTACTATAGGTATATCACAGTTCTGACCTATGACTGTCTTAAAATTAACCTCCTTGTTAGTCAAATGGTTAACGTATAAGCTTAACTTAGTAATATGATCCAGAAGCCGGAATAGCATTTAAGTGATAACTTACTTTTTACTCTGTACTGGTTAGAGCACCTTTTAAATACTATCTAATCTACCTTTCTGATTTACGATTCCTAAATGAACGACGATTGGCCAAATGTGATGGAGCTCTACAATAACTCCTGCAGGCATAGTATTGCCACCTTACCTATTCCTGGCGCAATAGTGTCAGTGCTTGTAATTGTTGAATTTCAATATGATGGGTAAGGTAACCTCTAAACGTTGTGATGGCAATACACTCTTACTATTTATTCGGCGTCTACGGGCAATGATTGTTTCTTTCATCATCAGGAGAGCTATCAACTTATTTACTATTTATAAGAAGTTTAATAAAAATCTTAATTTTTAGGTACAAAGTGTGCAATACGGAACCCTGTCCCATAAATGAACCGACCTTCCGAGAAGTTCAGTGTGCAAAGTTCAATAACATGACATATAATAATGAAACGATAACAGACTGGAGACCCTACATCGACCAAGGTAAATCTATTTATTTCACCTCAACATACTCAAGATATCTCGGCAACAACTTCACTATAAAAAATCATTTAAGATTGAGATAATATCTGAGTAAAGGATGTCAGTTAGGTACAGAATTTATGCCATAACGGTCGGATAAAGGAAATGTTTGGGCTCTTATAAGTTTATATATGGTTCTAGTATACTTTACTGTGTAAAGCAAAGTTACAATACGAATATGGACTTTTAATAATAGCATAGAATATTTCATAACTGGTTTACTATCTGTGTGGAAAATTTATTTAAAAAAGTTACTTTATTAATCTACAGTCTACACAATTTTATCAATTGAAAATTAACTTACAATGGACAATCTATCCATTGTAAGTTAATACCAGTAAGTTAATATCTGGCCTATCTGCCAAAACGAACAACAAAGGGTTAATTTATCATCACAACTGAAAGATTTGTCTACAGAAAACAAACTGACAAGATAATCTGATAGTAAGTGATGACACAACAGATACAAAGAGCGAAGTTTGAAATTTAACATGATGTACGAGAGTAAAATTCAAAGGCAGCAAACAATTCTATACAATTCCTAGGTATTACGGCCTCTTTAAAAAGTCAAATAGAGATTATAAGGCAATCAAAATATCTAAACAACACCAAAAAGAATAATATTCATTTAGCCAAAGTTATACAAACTATTATTTTAAAATAATTATCACACTTTACTTATATTAAATTTGTTTTATAGATAGACCATGTGACTTGCAATGTGTGCCTAAAAATCGAAACGACGTTGAGATGGTTGGCAGTTTTGTCGCAGATGGTACTCCTTGTAGACAAACGATTGGAGCTAGGGACATGTGTATAGCTGGTAATTATGGAACCTTTATAGTGTATTTGCAATATGATTCAGATATATTTATTAAAAAGAATAACGAGTTGCATGTACATTGTACAATCCGTCGGAAATATCTTTGGATGGGAATCCTAGTCATGTAAACAAATAAATAGAATCAAAGAAACCGCATTTCAGCCAGGACCACATATATTTTCGACGGATTGTAATAAGTTACAATAATGTATCTGTGCTTTAAGCATTGTTTAAAAGCAGAAAAGCATGCTGTTGAGTCAGTAACATGGTAGTACGATACGCGGATACAGTCTGCATTAGAATGCAGTAGAGCACATTGGTGGCACGTATACGCACCTTTCAGGTGTTCGCCATTTGCTTGGAAAAACGTCGGTTGTCTTTCGCTCTCGCAATTAACATCGCCGTAAGTCTTTTTGTGAATCTACTTTACGGTATTTCAACAGCCGTATTCTTGCTGCACCAATGTAACGAGAATATTGACCTTCTCACAGTAGTTTGTGAACGACAATTTAATCTGAATCGTAATGCTTGTGCTGACAAATGTCAAATTTTATATATATCACAATATTATTTATTATTTTAGGTGTATGTTATAAAGTTGGATGTGATTGGGTCGTTGGCTCTGACATGGAAGAAGATGCCTGTGGAGTTTGTGGAGGAAATGGGTCCGATTGTAAAACCGTTCAAGGAATATATAACAAAGATACCACTAGAATATCAGGATTAAGTGAAGTGAGTATATCGTAGTTAGGTATCTAATTTACATACTAAAATATATATTTAGATAAGGTTTTCCGTTCACCGACTTAGATATATTTAGATCATCCACATTGCTACCAGGCTGTTCGCAAAAGATGGACCGTTAACTCGGAGGGTATATTGGCAACATGTGGTAATTCAACTCGCCACATGGGTGCGCGTGTTGAGCGCTAACTGCACCTCTAAATACACTAGCAAGAACTGGGCATATTTTGTACATATTTTCTTACTATTGACAACATACGAGTATATGTATACTACCATTAAATTATAATTTATTCAACTTATACGACTGATACAGGTTGCTGTTATACCAGCGGGATCACGAAATGTACGAATTCAAGAGAAAGTTAGCCCAGGGAATTACATTTCTATTCGAAGTGCTACGTCAAGGAAAACATACTTGAATGGAGCAAGGTAAGCGCCATATAAAAATTTACTTACCTTTGTAAAATTTTAGCATACATGTAAACTGATTCGAGGAGGAAAACCCGACACTGATACGGTCCTAAAATTGTGTTATATAAGCCTGTATCACTCATACGATTAAGATTTAAGAAGCAACTAAAAACGCTCACGTTTAAAACATTTAAACGTGAGCGGTTGAACGCAAGCCTAAATGCTAAAAAAACCCTGTTAAGAAATACATACCTACACAGCTAAAACATAAACTTAATGAAATATCATATATACACTCGAAAAATAAAATTCTCCATCTACCACAATCGGATAAAAATGTAATCAAGCAGAGATAGACAACTTTTTCCAGTTGTTGTAGGTACTGTAATCTTATTTTTTAACCATATCTACATATTCAGGTAGGATGACGTGATGATATCCTATCCATCTTTGATTTCGTGACCCTTTGTTGCGTCGCAGAGCCATCAGCTGCTTTGTAGTCTCGCCATGATACTTTGATCGGTAGTTTCGCCATGATATTTTGATATGAATATAGTGAAGACAGTAAAAATTTTGTTAAGTATTTTAAAAATGTGATTCATCTGGTTTCAATGCTACGTGTGTTGGTACTTCATATTATGTATGTATGTTGGCTTGGGCGACAACACGATGATTAGTTTTGTTTCAGATATAGGCATCTATCACGGTCACAATAAATAAGTACTTTATAAGTAAGTATCTTCATGCCCGTATAATCGAAGAGGTAGGCAGAGGTACAATAAGTCCGCTCACTATTAGCCGAAGATACTAGCCTATCGCCAACCGAGTACGTTTTTCAACCCCGGGCAACGTTGTTTTCGTCGGAAAACTCATTTTTGAATTGCCCGACCCCGGAATGGATCCTTATGTGGTCAACTCCAACACCGGACCACTAGACCACAGAGGCGATGAGTATGAGTAATACACCTAAATAATGACGATTTTGTTTAGGTTTTCTTAGTTTTTCACTTTGAATTAAAACATCTGAGACAGGACAGATTCTAAAATATCACGGAATGTTTCACGGATATGAAAGCTCAAAGAATATGCAAATTGTTGCAGAAACGCTACGCTGACGGAATATTTCGTAGCCGGAGCCCCAGCGATCTACGAGCGAGATCGAGACTGGGAGAAAGTCCGAATTGTTGGACCACTCACGGAGGATATCAAAGTTTATGTAAGTAACATTCATTTTTATTCATGTAAATTCAGTTACATATTGCTTTTTTTTATCTTAGGCGTCTTTTACTTATTTATTACGTTAGACTATTTTTCTAGACTTTCACCTCCCCCTCATATAAAAGCAAAAATAAAAAAAGACTGAACCCTTTTCCCCTGTTTAATATTTATTAAGTAAGGTTTTAAAGGAACAAATGGTTTTAAAGAAACACTTTTTGTTTATTTTAATAGTGATTAATTTTTAAAGTATGTAACAATTTTTAAGAAGTTTTATTTAACCTTTACGTTTACATATTGTTATATACATAATAAACACCCAAAGCCTACCCAGAAATACAGACATCTATTACATCTTAACAGGGCCGGATTTATCTTCAATGCCGCACCAGTTTGCAGCTCCATTGTTAATATATTTTTTGTGATTTTTCATAAAAAAGAATTAAAATAGCTTGAGACTCACCTGATGGCAAGTGTTCACAACCATCCATCTACATCTAAATTTTTAATCGCTTGAAAAAAAATATTCTAAAAAGCGTTTTAGGTACCGCTAAGATTTTTTTTCAACCCCCGAATTTTGCCGCTCCCTAAAAATTTGCCGCCCCGGGCACTAGTCCTAAATGTCCCTAGTTTAAATCCAAGGTTACATCTCAATCTCTCTCACTCAGCTCAAGCTCACATCACTCAAATGTTTGTCCCAGTCGGTCCCAAACCACCATAATGAATATAAAATGTAAGTTGGGGATGTTTACAGCAACGCATCTTCAGCGGGCGGCACCGTAACCCGGGCGTGACGTACCAGTACACGGTGGACCAGCCGCGCGCGCGCGTCGCCTACCGCCTGTCCGCCTGGAGCGCCTGCTCCGCCTCCTGCGGCACGGGCCGCATGCGCCGCCATCTCATCTGCGTCGACGAGCGCGCGCGTGAGTACCTAACACATTACACCAAACACTCTACCGCACTCTACGCAGACCGCCATGAATCACACACATACAAACTACAGTACGTTCGCGTTAAGAATGCAGGGAGTCGTCGTTATCCGCTGGCCTATTAACCAGTCAAATCACTCATAATTAGAAATTCAAATTCACAGTGACCAATTGAAGTCATTCGTTCAAACGAAACGGTCGATACTCTAATGACTCACTGCGTTCTTAACGCGAACATACTATAGAGACCTAATAACGGACCAGTTGTTCTGTCATCACATCATACTAATAGATCTTATAAGTAGAAAAGAAAAAAAGAAAGATAATATTTATTTGCAAGAATATGGGTGTTAAAGTTGTTAAAAATTAAGTAAGCTACCGACATATTCTCCCATTATATGGTGTACAAATATTTAAAAATTATCATAAGTAATTCCAACCGAAATGCAAGTATTAGTACCGCTCAATCCAGTGAGCTGTAAACACACGCGACAAAATACCGATTTTTATTAACCAATCGGGACTACAGAACAATATTACTTCAGGGAGATCACATGTTTCTTTTTTGATCACAGACACCATGTTTCTTTCCCCGCGCCTCAAATTATTGACAAAATTAATGGGTTGTAGGTTGTACCTAATGTTACTTTATGTAGCTGTCAAAATGTCAACAACTGTCAAAAAGTTAGGACTGCCTATAAAATTATAGTAGGTACTTTTAGCATATTTAGTGTTTTTATGCCTGCTTAGGGCTTCATTTAATTTGGTACGTAGTGGTAACATTTTTTTGTAGGATTAAACTTTATTAAGTTTTATTGACTAAGGCGTCCCATAGACCTACTATAATAATATTAAGGGGCGCCTAAAAGTTAGATTTTTGGTAGGAAAAATAAAATTTTGTTTTATTTACCTATGCTCAAAATTAAAGAAAATACTAGTTTTATTTTATATTAATTATAATTAAACACTACAAAGTTAGAGCCATTTGAAATACAAAATGCTTCTAGGATAATTCAAGTCTGTTAAAAAGAAATCAATAATTAGATAATGATTGTTTTTCAAATGTCATGTTACCAAGTTAAAATTTTTTTTCTGTTTGGCAGATTTTTATTATTGTTTTATGATATATTCGTTTCTATTACATTAATTCATTGTTGAAAATTGCAAAATTAATCTCCGTTATATTATCTATAAAGTGGTATATAAATTAAGTAGTTTCTGAAAAAGAATAACAATAAAACAGGAGGGGAAAATGTTTTTTCCTTCGTACTCTAATACTTGGCATTGTGTCGCGCAAAAAGTATAGCTTGTATTTATGCAAAAGTCATATAAATGTGTTTACGTGACGCAAGACACAGTGTATGCAGATAGTTGGTATTTAGTCGTTTCATGTTCCAGGGCAAGTGGATATCTCGCAGTGCTACCACATCGAGCCGCCGCGGCACGAGGCGCTGATGCAGACGTGCCGGCAGCCGGCGTGCACGCACTGGTGGGTGGGCGCCTGGCAGCCCTGCCGCGCCTGCCACATGCCGGTACCTCCACACACTCCACACCCCCCCAAACCCCCCACACCCCAGTCGCCACTTCCTACTCTACACACCCTTATGGCACATATAAGCGATACAAAATACAAAGTTATACTACTTACCAATATAATAAAATCATTTCAAGGGTAATTTTTAAATCTTGTCACCTCATTCGGTGCGATAAAACAATACAACATGGTTTATTTATATTTTTTCACAATATAATATAACTAACAAATGTATGATTTTTTAACAGTAATAGGAGCGTTTCCTCATATGCGCGGCGACACGTTTCCTTACCAATGTCGTGTCAGTATTCGTGTAGTCTGTGGTAACATTACGGCTTACAGCGATTTCATCGACATGAAAACTTTGTTAGTCGCGTAAGACGATTTTCGATAGGGGAAAACCGTATGAGTTCGCGTCAGCATCATCAACATACTAATGTTTAAGGTATATCTATAGCTGTGCAAATAGTTGGTGGCGCGCACTAGTATTTAATAAAGTGTATTTAGTGTGTAAAGTCGGCTTACACAATCCCAAAAATATATTTAAGGCGATTACAGCTGCGAACGACCTTGAGTTTCTGACAGGAGCAGCGCAAAAATTATATCGCGCGCTAGCTTGCTCCAACGTCAAAGAGTATTTACAGTGAATGCAGATACCTACGTTTTAACATTTTTGTTCACCTATATGAACTTTTATCATCATGAATCGACTGAATGTTGTCAAACTCAAAACCAATAACCAGTAATCGCTCATTTATCGATTACATATACATTCGTTTTAGAAAAACGATAAATATCTAAAGAAAAAAAAATGTACCGAAAATCGACAAAAAATCATATAACAATTTACACAATAACAACAGTTTCCTTTCCTATTTCTTTGAAAGTGTTGTAATATACAATACATCCCGTGTAGCACTTTATTTTAATACATACAATCAACAATTACTATTTAACAAAACCTTTCAAAATTTGATTTGGTTAAATATAATCTCTTGAATAATATTTTAAAACTAACTAGCTTCTTAGTTTTTGTTTAAAAATCTCGTAATAAAAAAGAAGATATATAATTTGATTTAATGTTTATAGAGGAAACTACTAAATAAGTTGATTTATTTAGACTATTTGTATGTATAATATATTTAATTTATTTATTTTTAGCTGCGAAGTCCTTACTACCTTCAAATAGTACCAGTATTTTTTTCTTTAGAGTTTTGCTTTTTATTCGCTTGCTTGAATTATCTTCGTTGTTTATATGTTTTATTTTTTATTTATTTTTGTACATTTATACAAAATATTGACAAAATACTTATCTATCTATAGCTAATAAAACATTCAAGCGTAAACGTAGGAAAGCGTAAACATGAATAGTCTCAAAATATTATTCAGCGTCTACTCGCAAACAAAACTATTTATAAAGTACTAGCTTTCAGCCCCTTTAATACCCTCTTTTACCTCTTTAAGAGATAAAACTCACAGCATCCTTACATGCACGTTTATTTAATTGAATTAAAGATCATGACTAATAAATTTGAAGAGATTTTGATTAAACATATTTTATTTTTTCTACAAACTTTACCACTTTTTTCATCCTTTGAAGAGATGACATTTGAAAACCTTAAACTTGTATTCATTTAATTGTATTAAAAATCATAAATACTAAGTTTTAAATAATTTCTACAATATTCTACAATAAACAATCTATTTTTTATACAAACATCAATGCTTTTTTTACCCTTTAAGGAATAAAATTTTAAAAAACCCCCAAATATATGATTCTTAAATTGTGTTGAAGATTATAAGTGCCGAATTTCAAGTTATTTTCACCATAAACCTTTGATTTTTCATATAAATTGTAACACACACTTTTACTCCTTTAATGGATGAAACTTCGAACATGCATGTTTCTTCAATTTCGATTGAAGAGCATAAGGGAACGTACCCATACTACGTGACCCGTTCAGGGGGGGGGGGGTCTTTAAAATACTACGGTCAGTCACAGGAGCGGGGGGGTGGCTCAGATTTTTGTCACGTAGTCGATTTTAATGAGAGAAATTTAATGAATGAAAATAATTGTTGTGTTCGTAAATTAAGTTACTTTAAGTTCCATACTGTATAGCAATATGTTTTCACGAATGTTGTTCTTTTTCATAATACATAATTCACTAGTAATTTAAGTATGCATGCAGTCTTATGCAATAAAGACGAGTATGAGCCAAATTATTTTTTTTTCAATTTTTGCCTGTGAAATGATTAAAAATCATAATTATGAATTACTACGTGAAAACTAAAGGAGGGGGGGGGGGTCTTGGCATATACTACGAGTGGTCACCGAGGGGAGGGAGGGGTCGAAAAATCTTAAAAAATAGGTCACGTAGTATGGGTATGTTCCCTAAGTACTAAAAAAATCCAAAAATTCGTACTTCTTAATTGTATTAAAAATCATAAATACTAAATTAAAATAATTTAGATTTTATAGTAATGCAATAAATAAACAATTCATTTTTGATACAAACTTCATTTTTACCTCTCTATAGGCTAGAATTCCAAAAAATATTAAATTTATATTTAATTTTTTTTTCAGTTAAAGGATAATTTAATTACGGCATATCATTCTATTTGAGTTGTAATAACTCAAAAATGACAGAGTTTCAAACAAACTTTCACCTACTATTTCACCATCTTAGGGGTGAATTTAAAAAATCCTTTCTTATTCCTTGTCTATATCATAAGAACAACATCTGTAAAAAAAACAGACTTCTCGGTCCAAGCTCATTATCTACTATAAAAAACATCCAAGCGTAAACGAAATCTTCAATTTCCAAACGGCACAATCTTACTATTGTGCCAAACGTTCTATCTGTACTATTACTCTTTGACTCGAATATGGAGAGCGGAGCATGCTAACATGCGACACAGCCTCCCCGTATGAACGCTACCGGGAGACTGACTTTCGACGCGAGCGCTGTCCGCGAATTAAATAATAAGGTTTTTATTGATTTAATAGCACACTATAATGATTTTGTAAAATTTTGAACTTAAATTTTATAAAGCAATAAATTGTCTGTAATAAAAAGAAAAAATCATCAAAATCGTTACAGTAGTTTGGAAGTTATAAGCAATTTTTTGTGTAAAAATAAGAAAGATATTCGATTTTTTTCCGTCAAAAATAACAATAAAATTTGAAAAAACGAACTTAAAATTTAAACTTAATTATATTATACGTATAATGCATATTTTTTTTTTTAATTATTGGACCAATCGGTTAGCAGTAGTAGGCTTTCAAAGAGGTGTCTATTTCGTAGTTTGGCATTACCTATCGCCTTAAGACTATTGTGTTTGAATAACAAAAAAAAATTAAAAATCGAAGGCAGTGATAAGTTTCTTTTTTTTTCTAAATTTCTAAAATAAAAGAATCCTAGGTTTCTCCTTATTACCTTAACTAAAAGCCAGTGAAAGTTTCGTCAAAATCGTGTTATTTTGATATATGTACCGTGTATGTGTATTCAGTAAAAAGCGATTATTTTCATATTACAAACACACCAATTTTATTTATTTGTAAAGATATACAGATGTGTTTGAAGAGCACTGATATAAAAACCCCTATTAATGATGAGGAGCAATTATTTCCTAGCTTTTTGTCTTCATTAATCACAAACTTTTTCTAGTTATAAAAAACTCTTGGTTAATACCAAATATTTGTTTTCAGGGTGAAGAAGCTACTAAATCAAGGAGTGTGCACTGCGTCAATAAAATATCCAACCAAGTTGTAAATGATTCAGAATGCGATTCGGCTTTGAGACCACCCAGCACCATTATCTGTTCAGATGTACCAGCGTGTTAGAATCATTTATACACACGACTAAAACGAAGGAATTAATTATAATGAATCCCACGGGATAAACTATCCCGATAACGGGATCGCGGGCAAGAAGAGTCGCGCGAACGAATAAAACAAACTTGTCGACATATTTTTGTGAAGTGATAGTGACACTCAAAGTGAATCAAAGAGTTTGAATGAAGTGTTTGAACAATTTGGGTGAATGTCTTATGATATTTCTTTATTATTTTCGCAATAAGTGAAGTAACCCAACGAATATCGATATTCATTGATGTACGAACTCGAATAGAATAAGTACGCAGAGTCGTGCGAATCTCGCAATATAAACCACAGCTCTGCAATCACCACTTACTGCCATATTACATAAGTAATATCTAGTTTAGTCTTCGCTTAGATTTTAACAATATTTACAATAATTTGTAACAGTATTAAAAAAGATGTATGTATTTTTATCAAACCAACGTGGATAATAGGTGTTGTTAGATTCTATTTTTGGACCAAAAATGTTATAGAAATCAAATTCGCGTTGCCATAATTGCGTTAACTGCCAATATGACACTTAATCGTAAGAAATCATTTAGTGTAATATGATGCAGAATCCATGCTTATTTTTAAGGTTTATTTATTTTTAAAGCGATTTAGTGTTTGGGCTAACGTTGTCTGAAACGAATGCATCAGTTTCGAATCCACATTTTGTAAAAAAAATTAGACATTATTTGACTTGAATATTTTTATTCAAAGTATAATTTACACACTTTTTACAGTTAATATAAAACCAATTTACATTAACTACTTTGTTTCTTCCGTGAACATTTGAGCTCGATGGGTTTCAGGGAGGGTTTGGGCTTTATAATTTAGCATCATCGCCTAATTTACTTCTGCCTGAAGCACGCCAGTGCTTGTAAATATTTTGTTTGTTTCGAGGATAAGGTAACCAGCACATTTACGTAGTCAATCAACTATTAATATCTTTGGTGAATAGACACCTACAGAAACGATAGTTGTCTCTTTAAATCAGAAGAACCATTTCCTTGTTTGCTGTCCAATAATATAATAAACTCATTACTGTCTTCTAAAATTCTTTTAAGAATTTTAATAATCTAATATAAATCTATGCTATTACTTCAATATTATAAGGGTTTGTACGTTTGTTTAAATAAAGTAATCTCTGAAATTACTGAACAGATTTTGAACATTCTTCTATTCTAAGCTTTTGTCTTTTTTCTGAGTGATGTAGGCTACATTTATTACTTATTTCCCGTGGGATCGAGACCTATGCGGATTTTACCGAGGGAAACGGCTAGTCTAAGATACATATGATACCAAAAACAGACATGCAAATTTAAAAAGTTTAACTCCACTTAGTCGACCAGGAATGCCCCGTTTCAGACCACGAATAGCCCTTGAATTTCGTATATATATTTGACTTATAATGTAATAGCTAGTCAAACTTGATCAAAACAACTAATATGCCGGAGAGGTATCCTTTCTGCCTTAATTTTAAGTTGTAATGTATAATTATTTTTACTGTTTGTGTATATTTATAATACTTTGCATTTTGTCAAAATTCCAATATGTTACTTTTATTGTGTAAATCATGTCTATAAAGCATTTAACTAAGAACCACTATGCCAGTTAGTAATACCAGTGTAAGTTATGTGTAACGAGAACGCTACGAGATATTTTCCAGTGTGGTACGGGCTGATGAAAGCATGGAAGTCTAACTAAATATTGATCAACTAAATATTTTGATTGTGTAAAATAAATAATGTCACTAAGATATCTCTGCCACGATATTAAGGTGGAACTAGTTAACCAACGGCATCACCGAAGTCCTATAATGCAATTAGTTAGCCAAATTATCGACTAGTCGGTCAGTTATCCACTCAGGGGTGTGTAATTTATATAAAAGTCATTTGGAACTAAATACCCGACCTGTGAGGAGATTATTATTAGACCAGTGATGAGGCTTCAAATAGACATCGATATCTGATTCAGCCCATAGAAATACTTTTAAACTTATAAAAGGTATGTATTCATACATGACACATAAATAATATCAAAATGCGGTGATTGTTCAAAATACGTATTTTTCTCGTTTTGTAAATTAGTGATAAAATCATTTTTCTTTATTATCAACGCTAAACACATGCCACTGAATGAATCAGGCTAATTTCGCATACAGGTATTATAACGCAGGCGCATCCGCTGAGAATTCAATCCTTATGAGGGTAAGATCGAATTCTGTTATTCAACTGTTATTCTCATTGATCAAATTAAAAAAATGTTTTATAACCTTTATATGTTTTATAACCTATTTAAATGTTTTATAACCAAATAAACCTTTAGAGGCACCTATAAGAAGTGTTTGCTTTTTTAGAATCACTGCCGTACCGAAATGCGGCAACACAGTGAGATTCTCATAAATAATTACCGAAAATAAATCACATCAAATAAACATTGCAACAAAAAATGCCATGCAGCATTAAGCCTACCTCTATACATGTTTGTGCATACATTTTAAATAAAAAAAAGAAAGTCAGTCTTAACTTCCGTATTCCTCTTATTTTACTTCGAGTTTTGGTTTGTAGTTTTTAGATCTACCTATGTTATTTAAGTTGCCATTCATGTGTTGTATGGGTGTCTTTTTTGCCCATTATCCTGATTTTAGCATTTATATCAGGGATAAGGGGATAAAGACCTCAAATCAATTTTATATTTACTTATGCAGGTATACTAAGCGCAACTTTCAGATTGTTTTATTATTTGTTAAAACACATTTTTAAGTTGCACTACCTATAATAATATATAATTTGTTTTTTTGCTTATATCTCCAGATCAATCAAACCCAATTTGATTTTTTACGTTTTACTGTTATTTAGGGAAGGAATACACTATTTGTTAAGGAAGCTTAAAGGCAATATGTTACCACGCATAGTATTTAGGCAGTTAGTATTAAGATATTCCGCTTGTCTACGCTGTAATAATTCGAGGCCCTAACGTTTTATTGTTATTTGTAAATTCATCGCATCTTACTAAAATTATGCACTTATTAGTGGAAGATACATTTCGAACCGAATTCACTGAAGGAAGTAAAATGCGTTTTTTTTTTAAATTATTCAGATACATTACAACGGTTTTAATAACCGTTATTTACCTTATAACTGATAGTGGTTTTTGTGTGAATACATTTGCTTTGTACCTATATTTTATTTTGTTTAGTAAAAATATGTATTTATTTTGTGCATAAATTATACTTCATATATCTATCGATAAATGTGAGTCAGACGGTAATTGTGTATTTAAGGCTTATTAAACATTTAGATACACAAGAAGAAGCAGACTTGAGCGCACGATAACACATTAAAAATATCATCCCGTGAATGCTCTAAGACAAATGAAAACGAACTGCTTGTTGTATATATATTATATACATTGTATAACTTCGTTTGTACCTCCTAATCTTTATTTATCCTATACCGTGCTGTACATTTAGGTATAACATTTTATATTGTAAGTGTAGATACATGATGTTTCAGTTCTAAGATGCATCAGTAATAGTTTTGTCGAACAATTGATACACAATTTTAATTTCAATAAGTTATGAACTAACCTTTAAGTGCGTACGTAATTATTACACTGAATTTTTACTCTTCTATATACTATGTGAAAATCTTACTGGCATATTTAATTACAATTGTGTATTTAATTAGCAATGGCAATAAACCGTGCATTGTTTTTCTTGTGTTTAATTTTCCGACATTGACCATGCAATCAATGATGCTCGGGTTCGATTCCCGATAGAGACAGACATTATTGTTTTTCTGGGTTTGGGTGTTTATCTATATTATTATAAATACCAGCTTGGATCGATGTTTGCTACTTAATTACGCAAAAACTAATAAACGGATTTGAATAAAATTTGGTACACAGGTAAATGATGACCTGGAATAGCACGTAGACTACTTTTATCCCGAAAAAATTATGTGATCCCACGGGATTCGCCAAAAAATTTATTATGCAGCGGGCTGCACGCTGCAACTAGTTAAATATATTTCAGTACACACACACATATACAGGTATGTATATATATACAGGTATGTACTTTCTATGTATTAATTCCACGTGTTGGTCCGGGCCCCCTTTAAAGAATAGATCACCTGTCGCCATTCTGCCAAGCAGGGTGTAGACGGCGAACTAGCTGTACGTGTCACTACGATCGTGACTACAAGGTGGTAAAATTCCGCATCGTCTCGCCCGAGAATATAGTCCCACCGCCTTCCTATTCCTGCCGCAGTAACGTCAATGCTTGTCATTGTCACGTTAGGGTTTGGAAGGTTAGATAGCCGGTTATTCTCATCTAAGCATGCTTACGCGCTTGTACGCGAATACCTATTTGTAGTGACGATAAATTGCCGGTTAACGGTAAGCACGGTTAGAAATTGTGAGAGTAGTGTATTTCCAAGGCATCAGAGGTATGTTATATCATAAAGATGATGATGGACAGTGAACCCCGCTAATATGCACGTTGCAATTTTTTTATTTTAAATGGAAAAGACCGAAATTCTAACACTGTTCTCCTAATTTTAAGAAACAACCGTCTCCTATAAATACGTTCGTTAAAAACATGGTCTTACGCACCGTCGCCTGTCGCGCTGCGTGTTGAAGCAAGTGAAAACTTCTTAAAAGTTTTTAGCGTTAACTTTTAAAGACTACTTTTGCAGTGACATTTAATTTCTTAAACTAAAAAGCAGAGATGAAAAAAATAATAGCAGGGATGAACTTTAGCACATCGTAAACATTATATACAAATAACTAATCAGCAAAGTAGAAGTTCTGAGTTATGCCTATCATCTCCGTACCTCATAGAACCCAGTGCTTTCGGTCCCAGTTATGATAACAAGCTATATTTGTTAACACATTCCCTGCTGATCCAAAAATTTTTTCGAATACGTGTGCAATTCCGACACGCTAGGCGTGTTTCTCGCACCAGCGCGCCGGTAAGTGCGGTAGGCGGTAAGCGCGGTAGGCGGTAAGCGCGGTAGGCGGTAAGCGCGGTAGGCGGTAAGCGCGGTAGGCGGTAAGCGCGGTACGGCAAGCTTGCCACCGCGGCGGTCGTGCCGTACCGCGCTTATCGGCGGGTGGGGGATAACGTGTGTGTGCAATCGGGCCGACCCAGCTGTGCGGCCGGACACACCGGTGCGGAATAACACAACCGTGTGTACAATAGAGACGAGCCAGCTGTGCGGCCGGACACACCGGTGTTGCCGCCGATGCGGGATAACACACCCGTGTGTGCAATCGAGACGAGCCAGCTGTGCGGCCGGACACACCGGTGTTGCCGCCGATGCGGGATAACACACCCGTGTGTGCAATCGAGACGAGCCAGCTGTGCGGCCGGACACAGCGGTGTTGCCGCCGATGCGGGATAACACACCCGTGTGTGCAATCGAGACGAGCCAGCTGTGCGGTCGGACACACCGGTGTTGCCGCCGATGCGGGATAACACACCCGTGTGTGCAATCAAGACGAGCCAGCTGTGCGGCCGGACACACCGGTGTTGCCGCCGATGCGGGATAACACACCCGTGTGTGCAATCGAGACGAGCCAGCTGTGCGGCCGGACACAGCGGTGTTGCCGCCGATGCGGGATAACACACCCGTGTGTGCAATCAAGACGAGCCAGCTGTGCGGCCGGACACACCGGTGTTGCCGCCGATGCGGGATAACACACCCGTGTGTGCAATCGAGACGAGCCAGCTGTGCGGCCGGACACACCGGTGTTGCCGCCGATGCGGGATAACACACCCGTGTGTGCAATCGAGACGAGCCAGCTGTGCGGCCGGACACACCGGTGTTGCCGCCGATGCGGGATAACACACCCGTGTGTGCAATCGAGACGAGCCAGCTGTGCGTCCGGACACAGCGGTGTGTTGCCGCCGATGCGGGATAACACACCCGTGTGTGCAATCGAGACGAGCCAGCTGTGCGGTCGGACACACCGGTGTTGCCGCCGATGCGGGATAACACACCCGTGTGTGCAATCAAGACGAGCCAGCTGTGCGGCCGGACACACCGGTGTTGCCGCCGATGCGGGATAACACACCCGTGTGTGCAATCGAGACGAGCCAGCTGTGCGGCCGGACACACCGGTGTTGCCGCCGATGCGGGATAACACACCCGTGTGTGCAATCGAGACGAGCCAGCTGTGCGTCCGGACACAGCGGTGTGTTGCCGCCGATGCGGGATAACACACCCGTGTGTGCAATCGAGACGAGCCAGCTGTGCGGTCGGACACACCGGTGTTGCCGCCGATGCGGGATAACACACCCGTGTGTGCAATCAAGACGAGCCAGCTGTGCGGCCGGACACACCGGTGTTGCCGCCGATGCGGGATAACACACCCGTGTGTGCAATCGAGACGAGCCAGCTGTGCGGCCGGACACAGCGGTGTTGCCGCCGATGCGGGATAACACACCCGTGTGTGCAATCAAGACGAGCCAGCTGTGCGGCCGGACACACCGGTGTTGCCGCCGATGCGGGATAACACACCCGTGTGTGCAATCGAGACGAGCCAGCTGTGCGGCCGGACACACCGGTGTTGCCGCCGATGCGGGATAACACACCCGTGTGTGCAATCGAGACGAGCCAGCTGTGCGGCCGGACACACCGGTGTTGCCGCCGATGCGGGATAACACACCCGTGTGTGCAATCGAGACGAGCCAGCTGTGCGTCCGGACACAGCGGTGTGTTGCCGCCGGTGCGAGATAACACACGTTTGTATGCAATCGGGCCGAGCCAGCTGTGCGGCCGGACACACCGGTCATTAACCAAAACGTCTCAATAAGCCGAAGTTCGATCTCACTACGAAGAGCCCTTAGCTCAGTTAAAATCCAAATTCTGACTAAGTACTTTGCTCGCCCATCAGCAAAACTAACGTACATACCCCGCCGATCGACCGCTCCGTTGGTCGAGTGGTTAGCGACCCTGACTACGCAATCGACAAGGCTCGGGTTCAATCCCCAACAGGGACAAGCATTTCTGTGATGAGCATAAATGTTTGTATTTCCGGGTTTGCACTATAACACAAGCAAATAATTTGATTACTTTGGGGTTAGATCATTAAGTGTAATTTGTTCCGTGAATATTTATTATACCTTAGGAAAAAAATATTTAAAATCACTAATGTTTATCCTTTAAGTGGAAAGTCCTTTAAGATGTCTATGCACCCCGTGAGTATTGGATCAGCGAAGTAATTAAATCTGAAACTCCATATTGTAGGTACCTGTCTGATGTTCCTTTATGGAACACGTTATCATATCAGACAGGAATAAATGTTTGAGTTTACTACATGAAGTCTCTATATGCACGGTCTGAGATCAGCTTGGTTTGGAGTGTGTGTGCATAAGCGTTGTCTTTATATTTTAGGGTATTAGGGTCCAAATCCTTGTTTTCGAATTTCGATAAACCCTCCCCTACACGTCATATGATGCCACATTGTTTCCACTTAACCGTACCTATACCGTATTCAAGTACCGTATGGATATGACATCATCAACATCACGTCCAGAGATAATATTACCGAGCTGAACATACTTTTGAAACATATTTATCATTTAAAATTGTATTCATAGGGACCACATTGAAAGATATATCTACTCTCATTTTGAAAATCAATATGTAGTATAATTTATTACATTTCTGTATATAACACGAAAACAAATGAAGGCACTACCGCTAATGGTGTTTAATATAACTATAGCGTTAATTATAACGTGCTTTGCATACTCAACGTAAAGTGTACACCATTTACATTATGTATTACACCATTTACATCGCGGTCAGATTAACTTGACGCATGCCGTTGATGACGTCATTTAGCGCTAAACGTAACAATAATGTCCAAAAACAACATAACAATAACAGAAAACTAACCAAATTATCTACGCGCGTATCGGCAACAAAAATGCTGACCATGGCCATACTGACACTTTTATATTATTAACCGGGCGAGCTAAGGGAAACCCCGCCTTACATTCCAAAGTGCGTCAAGTTAATGTGACCGCGTTGTAGATTCGCATTCGGCGCTATAACATAACGCCACGCTAGCAGCTAGCGTAGGCCGTAGTATTAACTTTATAACAAACGAAGTTACTCTAATTCTATAAATAAATATAAATAAATCTAATAAGTAACGTGCTAGACTGTAGGTGCTAGACGTTATAAGTTATAATATAGTTTATAGTTTTATACGCTCAGTCAGAACGTGCTAGCGCTCACTAATGTAATGAGTCACGCGCTATGTCGGCCGGCTCACGGGATCAGTGTTCCAGTTACACGTTATAATATAGTCTATAACGTAGCGTGCTAGAATAATATAGTTTATAACGCGCTATCAAAAAATATTTTATTAGAACAATACTAACTACCGCCACAATTATGTTACTTAAAGACTATTGTAACACACACATATCACAAATTGTAAACGTTCTGTGAGCCACTCTCAATATTTTGGTACTTACTTGAAAAAATATATCCTGGAAAGAGATGAAATGAATAAATTCTAAAAATTTAACGCATTTTAATTTCACATACTAGAATCATAATAGGCCTAAATCATTCACCATTCTTAATAAAACAAAACAAAATTGCAACATTCTCGGAGTACAAAGCAATAATCGGATGCAATCTTAAATATAAGAGATCTATAAAAAATACAATTATTATTATTTTTCTGCATTAACGCTCAAGTTTGAGTAACTAAAATTAGTTTACGATTAAAAATAATATATTTGAGAGCTGTCTTATATTAATTACAAAGTATCTTACACTACGGAATAACCTGTAATGCTATTTCTCCTTCTCAGCGTGTCCTCTTTTTTTCTGAAATTTAAAAATAGTGCTACATGTAACATACTAAAATAAGATGCAACAATTGTTTCAATATTTATTTGAAAGATAATGCATTGTTTAAAATTAAGTCTCAGAACTTGTTTCTTTAGACAAAATAGCTTCAGATGATACATCAAAATGTACATTTTTCTTTTTTGTATACCGTTTCTGAAAAAATGTTGATATTGTCAACCAAATAAACGTTAACTATTGTAGCTGTCCTCAATTCACTCATACTTTTAGCATTTTGAAAAATTATAAAATCAGGGTAAACCAATTAAAATCGCTCACATATATGCACAACGAGATGAGCAGAGATGAAAAGTATAATTAATAATTATTATAAATTACGTTGACTACAACGGCGACAAACTTAATGAAAAAATCGGCTCATATGCAGTCTTGCTACAAAACTTATTCATACTGATTTGCCCAACCCAGGATACAAACCTAAGAGCACTAACGCTACTGTAAAATAAAAATGGTGAAATATGGTGAACTAGCTGTGCCCGCGACTTCGTCCGCATGGGAAATTTGCTTAAATAAAAGTAGCCTTAGTTAGTCCTTATTACCGTGGTTTAAAAGATAGACTGTCCCGGGGTTTTACCTCCATAGTTTCCGTTCCCATGGGATTTTCGGAATAAAAACTATTCTATATCCTTTCGCGAGTATAAAACTATCTTTATACCAAATTTGATTCAAACGAGTTAGGTGTTTGGGCGTGAAGAAGAGACAAACAGACAGAGTTACTTTCGCATTTATTAGTGTGGATTTAATGAAACTTTCCAATTTCCTTTCTATAACCACCCCTTTCTATTAACTTATTAATTTATTTATCGAATACTAGATTTATGTAAGTAAAATTAAAATGATGCTTAGTGCAATTAGCCATTAGGGTATAAAAGTCAACATCATCACTCCTTTCCTTTTGAGAGATAAGCACGGTGAACAGAACAGCATGATGATTCAGTTCTGCATGATTCACAAGCACCTATGTCTAAACATTAGCCATATTATTAATGTTAAAGGACGACTTTTACGTTTCGTACATAATATCAACTCGACTTTATGTCTGATATTACAAAAAATATTCAAATTTACCTACGTCGATCCGAGTCCCTTTCGAATAATAGATCAGCTGGCTTACTGACAACTCGCCATCACATAAAACACGAGAAAAGTCTACTACGTGTCACTAACATTGTGTCTTCTAACCAGGAGGTAGGGTTCATTAACGTCTCTCCAGGGTTTGCCTATTCCTTCCTAATTCTTGCCGCAATAGCCTTACATATTCCTGTCGCAATAGCATCGGTGCTAGTTACTGTCATTGCATTCCTGCTGCATGGATAGCAACGCACCATTAACATTGTTTATGCATATAGACAATGGTTGTCTGGTTCCATCAGGACAATCAGCTTGTCAGACTGAAATTCCTACAAGACATATAGACAATGGTCGTCTGGTTCCATCAGGACAACCAGCTGTCAGACTGAAATTCCTACAAGGCATATAGACAATGGTTGTTTGGTTCCATCAGGACAACCAGCTTGTCGGTCTGAAATTCCTACAAGAATATAACCTTAGCTGAAATTATTAATTTAATGTATAATAAGCCTATTGTAATTATTCAACACACACTTTTTAATAGCAAGTACCTACATTTTAAAAAGGAACATACTTGATATAATTATTTTCCTTTGCGACGTAAATGGGTACTATTCCCCATTTACGTCGCAAAGGAAAATAATATATAATAGTATAGTACTAAACATTTTCATAATAAGTCAAGCCCGCTTGTCATATTTACTACCAGAAAGCATAAAAATATTATCCAGCTCACCTTATCTTTAGTCCTGGGATCTGTATTTTTAGAGCGTTCTTTTTCGAGATCTGTATGTAGTAATGCTAATTCTGCTGTAAGCTCACTTTGCACTGCTCTTAGTTTTTCAACCTCTACCAAGACTTCAGCTTTGTCCTTCACTTAAATATAAATTACTAATATTAGATAATATCACCAATATATAAATGTTCTAATAAAATGTATTAAAATTCAAAACTAGTCAGTTCGAGATATTTAAAAATTATTGGATCAAATTTAAAAAAGTTTGGAAATTTCAAATAAGTGCATAACCTCATGAAGCGCATTTAATTTTTAAAATAATAACTAAGCGACACTGAATTAAATAGTAATTTTCAATAGGAAACAATCCCGTGATATACTGAAGCTTACTTTGAGCAGAACCGTGGCACATTGCGTGGTCCGACAAGAGACAACAAATAATAATATAAGATGTAATACAATTTGGGGGTCTTATTGCCTAAAGCGATCTCTTCCAGACAACCAGCAGTTTAAAGATTTCTTACAAAAGCAGAAACATACAGGTTGGTGCACAAAATACATGATGATGTATAAATTATTACAGTTAACATAGATACATAAACATAGATATATAGATACATAAACAACACATAATATATATTTAATTGACTGTATATTGGGCTTACGAACGTAATGAGGTCTGTGTGCAGAGTTTATAATGTGAAAAGTATTTCCTGACTAGCTTTTTAAAGGAGAAAAGTTTAGGAGCCTCTAATGGTCATTGGAAGAGAATTCCAATTTTTATTGCTCAAATAGTAAAGGAGGGATTATAACATTTGAATAAATGAGAAGGGTACTTTAAAATAAGGTTTTTGTTTGAACGTTGTGCTTTATCAGACTAAAATTCAAATTTGCCTTTTAAGTAGGATGGAGACCATGGATTGAATAAAATTTTGTATAATAGATGAAGGATATGACTATCACAAAAATGTCGAATAGGTAGCCATTTAAGTATTATTTTTATATTAAACTTACTTTCTCCTTGGCCTAGAATATTGCAAAGCTTTTTATTCCTAGATTTTACTGTGATAAGTTCCTGTTTTAAACTTGCTATTTCTTGTTTTAAGTCAGCAATTTCTTGATCTTTCTTTTCAAGGGTTTCTGCGAATTGCGCTTTACTAATTATTTCATCTGGAAGAGTTTGGTGTCGAACCCTAGTTATAATCTTATCTTTTAATAACTCATGTTTTGTCTCATCTTGAACTCTATCAAAGAATCTTGAATCTTTATCATTTGTTCTTAGTTCTTCTTGTGATTTCTTTTCATTAGTTTCATTACTAGCTGAAAAAAGTTTCAAAATTATAATTCTACTACTGACCCGCCCCAGCATCGCACTGGTGCAATGTAAATGCACAAAAATATAATTCTTCAACAAATCTTTATTGTCGGCTTTTATCTGCTATAATATGCATATATTATATGTATAAACGTTCTTCTTAAATCACTCTGCCTATTGATAAGAACCACATTAAATTCCGTTAAATAATTTAAAGACGTGAGCGGCGCGGAATTGACTTTGTTTTATACTATACAAGCTGCAGCACGCAGCCCATTGGTTTTAGCAAACCCCGCGGGATCACCTGATTTTTCCGAGATAAAAAGTAACTTATATGCTATTCCAGGTCATCTACCTGTGTGCCAAATTTCATTCAAATCCATTAAGCAGTCTTTGCGTGATTGAGTAACAAACATACGTCCAAACATCCATTCATTCAAACATCCATCCGTCCATGCATCCAAACTTTCTCATTTATAATATTAATATAGATAATAAAAATAAAGATAATATTTTAGGAGTCTGTTAGTTACTCAATTCAATTTACTATAAAACTGCAACCAAACTCCGTTACATCTTCATAACCGTACAAACCCAAGATTTATTATTATTTATTATTCTACCGAAAATGACATTATTTACTTGTTTAGAAACTGTACCAATATATTAAATAATATATTTTAATCCTCGCAATTTTGTAACCTTTAATAAGATCTTTAAAAAATGTATTTGTTGGTCCAAAATTACATAGCAGCCTTTCCAATGACAAAGAAATATCAAAATTTATTTGCTATTGTCTGTAATATCTCAGATCGGAAAAACAGAATTATTTAAAAAAACCTTTCCTTTTTAGACATCAATTGAAAATTAAATCACATACTTTTAGTTCACATAAATTTCTGTGTCTTGGTTAATTTTCCTAAAGCCATGTATTCTCACGTTCATAAATATTAGCTGTTACATAGATATCAAGTATTTTGCACAGTCCAGTTAGGCAATGATGAAGTCCCAGTCATTCTGCAATAGTTATTATATATACATGTTTTGAAGTGAAAACTTCTTTAGCCACAGAGGATTTCAGGCAGGTGAAGTCAAATGATATGAAATGATAAAAATTGGTACAAAAAAAATTTAGAATAATGAAACAAGAGAGTGGGGGGAAATGGGGGAAATAGAGTAGAAGGGGAGTAGGTGAAGAGGAGTGAAGAAGATATAGGGGGGAAATCAGTGAAGGAGGCGATAGGAGGAAGGGGAGATAGTGGTAAGAGGGAGATAGGGCTAAAGCGAGATATGAGTAAGGAGGGGTTTTAGGAGTAGAGGGCAGTGAGAAATAGAGATACGGTAGGAGAAGGTAGAGGCCAGGTAGGAGAAAAGTAGGAATCAGGTTGCGGAGGTAAAGGGAAGGTAGCAAGGGAAGATAGCAAAAACGTAGCTGGAAGCTAGGACGAAGATGGATACAGGGTAGCAAATGGTAGGGGCAAATTACAGTGAAGATAGCAGAAAGATATGGGGAAGACAGAGACAGGGTACGGGAAGGTAGGAGTGAGTTAGGGAAAGAAATAGGGGAAAGGTAGGAAGAGGTAGAAATGTGAGGAAGGTAGAGAAAGGTAAGGGAAAGGTAGCGGGACTGTAAGAGGAAGGTAGTGCAAAGGTAGCGAGAAGGTAGTAAAAAAGGCAGGAGGAAGGTTAAGAATGAAACGGGAAAGTATAGGAAGGTAGTGCGAAGGTGGGGGTAGGTACAGGGAAGGTAGAGTAAAGGAAGCGGGAAGGTATGGGGAAGTTAACGGGAAGGTAGTAAAAGGTAGAGATAAGGTAGGAAAAGGCCCTTAGCCCTTAGCACCTCGGTTACGAAGGGGAATTTTAAGTAAGGTTGGTTGGTGTTGCAATAACTATTGCAGAATGACTGGGACTTCATCATTGCCTAACTGGACTGTGCAAAATACTTGATATCTATGTAACAGCTAATATTTATGAACGTGAGAATACATGGCTTTAGGAAAATTAACCAAGACACAGAAATTTATGTGAACTAAAAGTATGTGATTTAATTTTCAACAAAGGTTCGCCGTGTTGGTCCCGGCCTCCTTTGAAGGATAGGCCAACTGCCGTTCTGCCAGGCAGGTCGTAAAAGGCGACCGATTGGCTATCGAGTCACTACCATCGTGGCTACTAGGTGGTAGAGTTCTGCATTGTCTCGCCCGGGTCTGGTACCACCGCCTTACCTATTCCTGCCGCAATAGCGTCAGTGCTTGTCGCTGTCGTGTTCCGGTTTGAAGGGTAAGGTAGCCGGTAAACTTATGCATGTGGCATTAGACCTCGCCACAAGATAGCAACGCACCATTAACATCTTTGGTGTCTATAGGCGATGGTTGACTCTTTCCATCAGGAGACCCATCTGCTTGTTTGCTATCTTATGACATAAAAAAAAAATAAGGTAGGGAGAAGTAAGGGGAAGGTAGGAGTAAGGTAACGGGAAGTTAGGAAGAGTAAAGAGAAGGTAGCAATAAGATACTATCTTTAAGATAGAGATAAATATAGAAGAAAGATAGAAATAAAGTAGGACAAGAAAGGGGCTAGATAGGGGAAAGGTGGAGGAAGTTTAAGGAGGAGGAGAGAAAGGAAGCGGGAAGGTAGTAAGAAGGTCACGGGAAGGCATACGAAAGGTAGGGACGAAGTACGGAAATGTTAGTGGAAGGTAGGGAAAGGTGGGGGAAGTAAGGAAAAGATAGGGAAAAGTAGTTCATCTCACCCGGTTATCGCCTTGCCTATTCCTGCCGCAATTGCGTCTGCTTTAAAGAGTAAGTACAAAAATATTTATTTACATAAATGTTTATATTGTTGTTTTTTCACAAGTAATACATAATTTTTTTCGTAATTTTTAAATAATTTATTTCTTTCTCAATTTTACAGCTATGTTAATTTTTTTTTTAATTTTGTTTAGGATATTTCACATTCACATCATATGATTATTTTTAAGATCATAGATATTATAGATTTACAAAAATTAATAAAAGTAAGTACCGTCATACCCACAGCGCTGGTATCATCAAGTTGATCGTTAACGAAAAATATGTTTTATTAAATGATATTTACGGTTTTTTGACAAAATTATTATGTGAACTGTTACATCTTGAACTAATCTTGATTACCTATAAATAAAGTTTACTTGTTGATTAATACGCGAAAACACTTTTAAATTAACCTGTATCATAAACTGCAACCAACACATAACACACAGCACGAATCAAAATGGCGGACTAAATTCCTTTATTTATCCCCAAGAGCGTACTTGAAAAAATAGTGCCAATTTGATGTTATTTTGTACAATGTTTCTTTCGAAAACGATAAAATACCATAGAGTATTGTATTAAAACTAGTAAATTAGTGAATTAGTGAAAATATTTTTTTTTTTTTTTTGATGAAGTTAGCGTTGGTCTTTATAGACCATAGTGTATTAACGGAATTTTCTGAGTGGTCTCATTAGTTAGCTACCAAAGTGAAGTGAGCGGCTATCTTACAAAATATAATTTAATTTTAACATATTTCTTACCATTTGTCTCCTCAGGAGCATTCACCATGTCATTGAATTGTTCTAAGCTCATCACATTTTTCTTTTTAATCTTTTTATTTGTAGATTTTGTGTGTTCCAACTTTTTCTCTACATCTGCCTCTTTTTTCAACTGTTTGTATATATCTTTCTTTTCTTCATAATCAAGTTTGGACAAGAGAATAGCCTTAAAATTTCAATAATTTATATATATATATATATATATATATATATATATATATATATATATATATATATATATATATATTAACATACAGATAAGAAATTAAAGTTCTTTGCAAAAATGCTACCTTCTTCAAAAATATTAAAATCCTTTACTTTTTCCTGTTTAATAAATATAAGTAAAAATTAGAATTTTGTGCAAGTCTCAATTTAACAAAATTATAATGCTTAATTTTCGATTCAATTTATTATTATATATATAAGGAAGGAAGGAAGCCCAAGGAAAGGTAAAAATTTGTGTGCAAAAAAAGTATTTTTCCACTAATATTCACAAACTCTATCTTTTCTACATTTTTTTTAGTGCTAATGGTTCGAATTCAAGATTGGTGTGTTGTTTTAAAATTAAGTTAAGAAAAAATAATTGTCGCACTGTAAGCACGCCACAATTCCTGTATAAATCATTAGTAGGAAAGTAAAAGGGCTTAAACATGTAAACTTTTAGGATTGCTCTTTGAGCGTTTTGAACTTTCTTTAAAGTGTTTTGGATTCTCCATTCCAATTTAGTGTACAATAAGTAACCAGTTTTAAATGAGAAGGCTCAAGAAAATATCTTATCATTTAAAAAACATGTATAAGTTTTTGCAACCTCTTTGATTCGTTCAGTATGTTTGTGAAGCTTAAGTTGCAATCGAGTATTACACCCAGATATTTTATATATTGAACTCTCTCAATACTATGACATGTGCAATCAGCATCAGTCGGCTTTAGACATAAAACCTCATGAGAAATAACTTGGTGGGTATCGCTAATTATTGCAGGACTTCTTGTGTGGAATATAAAATACTTCATTTTATCTTTATTTAATGAAAGTTTATTATCCTGCAACCCCTTCTTAACATTGTTAAAACCAAATTGCGCTAATTTAAAAACTGTATCCCAATTTTCACCTGAGAAAATAAGGGCCGTGTCATCTGCGTACGCAATTATGCGTTCATGTGATAGATCAAGTTTTAGTAGATCATTTATGTATACAAGGAAGAGGGATGGACCGAGTACGCTCCCTTTTGGAACACCGAAGGTCAATGGTAAATCTCCACTAATATATGGTCCTATTTTAATACATTGATATCTATTAGAAAGGTAGTCAATATAGATATTTAGACTACTTTAAATATCTTTATTGACTACAGTAAAGGTAGTCAATAAAGATATTTACACTAATACACTAATACCCAGCTGTTCTAGCTTAGTTATGAGAAGAGGGATAGAAATGGTATCAAAAGCTTTTGCTAAATCGAGTGGAGTGGCTAAACATTTATTACCGTTAATAAGGGGATAAGGGGTAATCCATTCAGATGGTTCAGTTCCTATATTGCCAATAGAAGCCAAACTGTTGTTTTGAATGGTTTTTCATCTTCTCCTATGTCCACTCTTTCTGGTGTACCCCAAGGTTCTCTGCTTGGGCCTCTCCTGTTCATAATTTTCATAAATGATATCTCCGAATGTTTCTCTTCTTGTAAAATCTTACTTTATGCCGACGACATAAAAATTTTCAATGTGATACATTCAATCGACGACTCACACAATCTACAAAAGGACCTCAATTCTTTACATGACTACTGTCGAAGGTAGAAGTTAGAACTTAATTTGTCCAAATGTTTTATTTGTACGTATACACGTAAACCAGATGCCATAATATTTAATTATGAAATAAATAAAACTTTTTGACCAGAGAAAACACTATAAGAGATCTTGGGGTAACATTCGAAAACAAGCTTCTATTTGATGCACATATCAACAATATCGTGAACAGAGCAGCAAAAGCACTTGGTTTTATATTATGTATATCCTCTGATTTCAAAAATATAAAAACATTCAAAATTCTTTACTGCACTTTTGTCCGTAATCACCTTGAATATGCATCACAGGTATGGAACCCAATTTACGCCGTGTATATTAATCGCATTGAACGAATTCAGAAACGATTCCTTAGAATTCTTCAATATCGTAGCAAAAGCTTTGACAGTACTTACGCTGATCAATGTCGTAGACATCATTTACTTCCCCTTCATGAATGGAGGCGAATTGCTGATTTGGTTTTCCTATCTAAAATCTTAAATCTTAATATTGATTCACCAGAACTATTGAGTAATGTCCTGCTCTGGGTACCACGGTCATTTAGAATTCACGCGCGCAAGGTACATGCAGTACCAGTTGCAAAGACAAAGTACCGGGCAAACTGTTTCTTTATAAAAGCGAGCAAGTCTCTCAACATTGTCTCTCGTAACGTAGACATAGACTTATTTAACACCACCGTATGCAACCTAAAGCGCAAGCGTAGCCTAAACTTTTTTAATGTGTAGATATTTATTTAATGTAGGAGTGTGTTCTTTCCACAACATTTTCGTGGTTTTGTTTGTGAAAGCTTTTAATTGCCCTTTATAATCATATCTTCACATATTATGTTTGTAAAACTAGCTGTAAGTTTTCCTCAATTAAATAAATAAATTACCGTTATATAAATTAATAGCTATAAAGTTAGTTGGAGTAGTTACTGCATCATCTGTAGATTTATTACATCTGAAGCCAAATTGGTTAGGTGATAAAAGGTTATTGCTTTCCATATAATTCATCACTTTTCTATTTAAAAGTTTTTCCTATTTTTCCTGTAATTATTAACTCTACTTCTATTACCACTTTTGTATACTGGAAAAATCACCGACTTTTTAAGATCGTTAGGAAATACGCCAAATTGAAAACAGCTATTGAAAATATATGTCAATGGAGGAATCAGTATATCTTTAAAATGTTTTAACAACTTATTAGGAATGCTATCTAAATTGACTGCACATTGAATTTTAAACCTAGTATTAATGTGCGAGTTTCATTTTCATCTGTATCATAAAGTACAAAAGAGTTTCCTTTATCATCTCTAGTAGAATTTAATTTAAATTGATATAATTGTTATTTTGTGTAGCTTCACACTTTTCTGCAATTGTTTTTTCCAACATTCCCAAAGTATTTATTTATTTCATTTACAGATATATGAGGGTTGTTTGCTATAGTAAGAAGTTCTTTAGGAAATGTTTTAGTTGTACTTGTGTTAGTTACTGCCATTTCTGATTTTAATGCCAATGTCAGTATGCTCAAGGGAAATCGAAATCCACTAAAGCCAAGCCAAGGAAAACCGCTGAGAATGAGATCAAAATCTTACAAACAGTCCAGAGTCACCCAAAAACCACTAAAAACAGTCGAAAAGACTGAAAGGACATTCACGCAATACAGAAGGACATGAAATATATAATTTTTACTTTCACTTTTAAACTTAAAGAAAACTGGCGGGTTTCCTAGAAGCATTTGGCCTGGTCACCTACATTGATAATTTCAATATTTCCTGACAGCATTATTAATTAGAAAACTATGTATGATTGCCATTTTTTCCATTAAATTGTCTAAAAGTAGATATAGTGTAGTTAGCACAGCGTAATCATTCCAGTCACTATCCAAAATTACTTAGAATGCCATAGTCTGTTAGTAGTTCGCCAGGTCGACGTATATGCAAGGTACAAAATCCAAAATACAAAGCTAAGGTTAAAAACAAAGGTAATCAAAAGCACAATCAAAAATCTACGAAGCGCTAGTGCAAAAAACAACAATGACAACATAGATGTGACAAAATCGTAAGGTCTAAAATGATTGACAATTTGTAGGTGACAAGTGACAGTTTATTTCGTAGCCTAAAAAAACAATAGTTGAAATATTGATTCAGTAATCGATTATAAAAATCTGTAAAATCAATAAAAAATATATTTCTCATTACCATAATAAATACGTAAGTATTTACATACTTAGGGATATAAGTGGTAAAGGTTCTACTCTGATCAAAATATAAAGCAGGTTAATTATTATGTGATGAAAATAAAATGATGTAAATAGATAAGATGCAAGTATCGATTATTCACATATCAGGTACAATATTATAATTTATTTTTCTACACTCAGACAAGTTCTATGGGAATTGTACTGATGAAAATAGTTATGAATAAAAATATACCATCTTTTGCATTGATAATGATCTTTTGTACAACTTTATTTTTGTAGGAGTTTAGGCCAAAAACCGCCAGTCTCCTTTAATGTGTCATCGAAATTTTAAATTGTGCAAACTTCGTTAATATTACGTAGTTTATACTGCAAGCATTATTGTTATTGTCATTGTTATTTGTTACTACTAGCAAAATGGTGGATTTGCATATTATTCTAAATGTACCATGGAAGGTAACGAGGTGACTAAGACAACTGATGGGTTGCAGTTATTTATTGATTAAACTTACAAAACAGTATAGGTCTTAGTCTATACAAATACCTAGCTACGTATGTGCATACAATATCTTTCACTAATGTGAGCTTAAAGACGGACAGCATAGGCTTTCTCGTCTCGTACCCACTTCGGTATTCACTTGAGGATAGCATAGGCCGTCTCTCAAGCTAGACCGCTAGCTACGGAATGAATTGATGGCTGCTCCGTCGGCTTTTATATGCTTCCGAGCGGTGCGTTCGGGCACAATCGCGCATATTCGGGCCGCCTCGGCTGTCACACGTTTGCTATGCTAATTCACGTGATTTACTACGCCGCTTCATTCTCCCCCTCTGGTACTCGATGACGTCCCGGGAGAGTACCAGTATCCGAAATCGAAGGCTTTTTCTTTGGTCGTCCTCTTCGTCTTATTGGTAGAACTGGATCTGGACAGACATCACCTCTGTTTTCAAAACGAGTTATAGCCGATGTGTGATATTTTCCTATTGGTTTGTTAGGCTCGTTTAAAGTGGCAATTTCATAAATTGAGCTTCCAATCTTTTTAGTGATACAGTACGGGCCATCTCTACGAGGTGCAAGCTTTGCAGAAAAACCACCTTCTTGTCGACTGATCGGATGAGTTTCAATCAAAACTAGGTCTCCTTTATTATAGCCAGGATCAGGGCGTCGCTTATGATTGGATTTGGCTCTGTTATTGTCTTGCATAATTTCAATATTTTCTTTTGCTATTTCTAAATCATGTGCCAATTTCCTTAACTGTGGAGTAATTTCGGGCACAAAATTTTCAGATTGGACTATTTCACTTAAGTTATGAGCTACTTCAAATGGAGTTCTCATTTCTCTTCCGTAAGTAAGATAAGCTGCTGTAAAGCCTGTGCTTTCGTTGAAGACAGTGTTCATTGCGAAGCGAATTGCAGGCAAGGTTTCTGGCCATCTGTCGTGCTTGTCTTTGACCATGATTCCAATTTGGAATTTTAAATCTCTGTTTTTCCTTTCCACCACATTAGGTTCAGGGTGATACACAGGACTAAGTATTTGTTGAATATCTAGGCAAAAGGTCAGTTGCTGCATCACTGCTGATATGAATTGTGTTCCATTATCGCTGGCGATTTTGCGCGGTAACCCATATCGTAGGAAAACTTCATTAAGTAATGTGGTTGCACATTGTTGAGCTGTTGCTTCGGTTAATGCAAACAACTCTACCCATCGTGATGCTGTATCTTCCACAATAAATATCCATTTTTCACCATTTGTTCCTTTAGGGAGAGGTCCAAAAAGATCTATAGATAAGACCTCAAAGCGTTGGTTATTTGCCGTTGATTGAAACAATCCTGCGGGTTTTAAATTTGTTGGCTTGTATCTTTGGCATTCTAAGCAACTTTTCACATACTTTATTACGTCCTTTTTTAGAGATTTCCATGAAAAATTCTTCTCAATGCGCTTGATGGTTCTTTCGATTCCATAATGACTGCTTGTCTTAGAATCATGAAATTGCCTCAGGACATTGGGTATCTCATGGCGTGGTACCATTAATTTTGCATTGTCATCTTCTTGATTGGGGGTAAAACGATATAGTACCCCGTTGTGAATCAGGTATCCCCTTTTGGATGATTGTATATAATTTTCTGAATCTGTATTGCCTTCTAGGGCTTGAATTATATTTCTTAAATCTTCATCTTTCATTTGTTCTTCGCGAATGTTTCTTTCTTCGCGTCTAGGGAGTTCGATTTCGATTGAGCAGATGTCACACTGTTCTGAGTGATTTTCACAAGGTGGTCGAGACAGAGTGTCGGCTAATACATTCGTCCTTCCTGGCGTGTACTTAATTTCAAACTCATATGGTTGTAATTGTAACGCCCATCTGGCAAGGCGGCCTGTAGGTGATTTTAGGTTAAGTAACCACTTCAAAGGTTGATGGTCTGTGACAGTAAGAAATTTTGTGCCTTCTATGTAGCCCCTAAATTTATTTACTGCCCAAACAATCGCTAAGGCTTCTTTTTCTGTAACTGAGTAATTGCGTTCAGCCGGAGTGAGTAACCTACTGGCGTATTCAATAGGATGCTCGTTCTCGCCCTCCCCCTGGACTAAAGCCGATCCGATAGCATAATGACTGGCATCAGTTTTAATTATGTATGGTAGGTTGCTGTTCAGTTTTTTTAAAACGTTAATGTTTTTCTAAAATTGTTAAAAGCTTCCTCTTGTTCTTGTTCCGCATTCCACTTCTTGTTTCACGGATGCAACAATTTCTTCGCGTTTTTTCTCTTTTGTTTCAGTCATTCAATATTTTAAATTTACGTTGGGCGCCACAATGTACCATGGAAGGTAACGAGGTGACTAAGACAACTGATGGGTTGCAGTTATTTATTGATTAAACTTACAAAACAGTATAGGTCTTAGTCTATACAAATACCTAGCTACGTATGTGCATACAATATCTTTCACTAATGTGAGCTTAAAGACGGACAGCATAGGCTTTCTCGTCTCGTACCCACTTCGGTATTCACTTGAGGATAGCATAGGCCGTCTCTCAAGCTAGACCGCTAGCTACGGAATGAATTGATGGCTGCTCCGTCGGCTTTTATATGCTTCCGAGCGGTGCGTTCGGGCACAATCGCGCATATTCGGGCCGCCTCGGCTGTCACACGTTTGCTATGCTAATTCACGTGATTTACTACGCCGCTTCATAAATAATTTAATTAATATTATAATATTATGGGACTGATGAATTTAAATAGAATAAATATTTAAAAAAACAGTAATGACTTTTTTCAAAAAAAAAATAAAGATATGTAATCAATTATCGTTTTTTTAATAAAAAGTTGCTCCATTACTAGTTCAGAAAAATAAGTATAAAAACTGGGAATCTTCACGAGATGGAAGCAATATCATTAGATACATAGATTCAAAACAATTTTTATAATATTATGGGACAAATGAATTTAAACAATGATTAACAAAAAGCAATACTAAGTTTTTTTGCAATACAAGATCATCAAATTCTTGTAGTAATTGAAAGATTTTTTTAGAATTGATTAAATAACCTGCTTTTAATAAAATTAAGCTTTTATTTTATCAAAAGCAGGTTATTTTACTATTACAATATTATTTACATTTAAGAGATTGTAAAACTATACTATTACTTTAAAAGTGTTAATCCCTGAAAAATAATGATTTAATAAAGCGGATATTTTATATTCTAAAAATCAATATTTATCATTTAGACAGTCTGTATATTTTTCTAAATATTATTACAAGCTATTATCATATTTTATGAATGTTTATCTTTGATAAGGAATCATTCAATTAGTCATTCAAAGGACATTGCCAAATTTGTATAGAGGTGTGCCTTATTTCTGTTAATTGGTGGCCAACTGTTATAGAGTACTTATTGCAAAGATTTTTAATTCTAGTTTCTATTGCAATATCATTTATTCTATAAAAGTCCCGTTGAGAACGAAAAACTCAATAAAACAAAAAAACAAAATGTCCATTGAATTGACATTTTAAAAACATGCTGCAGATAAACACTTAAGTATAAGCGTTTGTAAATGTGAATAAAATACTAAGAAATCGAGTATGTTTTTAGTAGTCTAGATATTCAGACAAATATTCCACTAAAACATCACTAATAATGTACTGGATTTTAATATTATTATGTGACAACTATTAAATGTACAATGGTAATGTTTATTTTTTATATAATTTGTCAATATTTTAGTATCAGACTTAATATATTAATATTTTAAGACTTATTATATTTATATAGTAATAGTGTAGACTCAGTAATCAGCATTATCTATACTATAATATAATAAAATCCTAGGAAAGTCAAAACTGTACATTGAATATTTTTTAAAAGAATACTTGGGGCGTGATCTATAATCAATATCAAAGCCAAAAATATAGTTTTTAGAATTTTTGTCTCTTTGTCTGTATTATGTCCGTGGTAAGCTCAAAAAGTACTGCACGGATTTACTTCAAATTTCGCATGAATATTACTAACAGGTCGGGTCAATATATAGGCTACATGTTATCACGCTATCACCTATCGGCCAGGTGCTGTGCAGAGTAAATGAAGTCCTCGCGGACTAAGTCATGGGCAACAGCTAGTACCTTATAAAACAAGTCTAACTAAAGAGTAAAAACTGTTTCAGGAAAGTGTTATGTATTTAGTACCATGTTACACCAAAAATCAGTAGTTAGCTACATATACGATGAAAAATAATTAATACCTATTGTTAATCAGAAAAAAAAAATTAAAAACATTTTTTTAACATACTCCGAATTATCATAGGAAATTGTGAATTTTTATCGATATTAAATAATTAATATTGTTTAATATAATATATTTAACGATTCAATCAATAAATTAATTCTTCTCGATTCCTCTCGATTCTAATATACAATACGAGTAAGGCGATACAGTATGCACTATGACCACAGATTAATACTTTTCTCTCAATCACAATCCTTATTTATTGTAAAAACTAAACCCCGGACCTTTAACAAAAAATATTTTACTGTCATAGTTAAAAAAATTAAATTTTTTTTTTAAACAATAGTGGTTCTTGGCCACATCAAATGGGAATGCTGAAATTGGCAAGGTCCTTTGTTCATTATTGCAATATCTATTTCATAGATAAACAGATATTCAATATGTGAAGTTCTTATGGGATTTTTCAACTGTACAAATAAATTTTGTTTTCTAATAAGTTTTTGTAAATTAAGTATGACACAATAATAAATCAGAAACAGTTTTAGTGACAAACAAACCATTTAAAATTAATGAATACGATAATCCAATAACTTTTAATTCAATGTATGATTGATGTGAAACTTTGGTGTTTTTACAAGGGGAGTTTGTTTACATAATAAGACACGTAAGAAAAAATATAATGTATACGTTAATACATAGCGAGAAAGGCTACTTTACGGTATGAGATATAGGGTTGGCATTAGAAACAAGGCGCATGATTTTTGGATTTCTGAGTGGTGGTTTGGATAGGGGTTGGCTTCCCCTTTCTAATGATACTACTCCTGCCACACGGAAATGTCTAGTTTTTTTTTAATACCAATTTTTCTGAACTAGTATGTGTATTACCTGTGTAGGTTAGGTTAGAACTAAAAATATCTATAAAAATATGTAAAAGGCAACCCAAACCAGGGACGATATAAAAATCAACAAAAGTAACCAAAATATATTTCTAAATTATGAAAATGAACTTAATCTTTAATGACAATGAGACCTTCTTTAAAAATAATCCCAATTAAATTTTAAGTTAAGATAATAAATAAGGTAATATAATTGAAAACAGTGCAGTCATCGCACATATTTTTTTTGCATGTTCCATACAAATAGGTTTACAACAATTATTACAATGATATTTTGTTTTAACATCTTTTTTATTTGGGCACTCTCTGCATCTTACATATCCTTCTGTTACTTCTTTTTTTATATCATAAGATAGCAAAAAAGGCAGACACTAAAAGTGATAATGGTGCGTTGCTATCTTGTGGTAAGGTCTCATGCCACATGCATAAGTTAACCGGCTATCTTACCCTCCAAACTGGAACACAACAGTGACACGCACTAACGCTATTGCCGCAGGAATAGTTAAGGCGGTGGTACCTGACCCGGGCGAGACAATGCAGCACTCTACCACCATGTGGCTACGACTCGCGTAGCCAATCGGTCGCCTTTTACGACCTGCCTGGCAGAATAGCAGTTGGCCTATTCAACAAAGGAGCCCGGGACCAACACGGGGAAAGGTAGTGCAGGTGACGGATTACCAAGCTGTTTTGAGATTTGCTCTCGAATGTAAACTGGAATATTTTTTGGTCTTTTGTTGATTGTAGATGTTCATAGATTAGAGATAGGCCTAAATTCTGAATAAATTGTGTTCTCTTAATTGTGCTGTTTGTATTTGATAAATTAATGCATGCATTGACAGCAGTCACTTTCATTACACCGTAAAACAACTTCAATGACCAACATTTAAATAAATAAATAAAAAACATCACAAAAAATGGCGTAAAAAAAATACATTTACAATGAGGCAGGGTATGAATACCCGAGAGTGGTTTGCACGCGAATATCTCGTCAAGTGTCTCGTTCCACACTGCGGTCACTCTACTATCCCCTCTCCCATACCCTTGACTCCAGCTACTGAGTGCCCCAGTGTGGCTTGACATGTATTTAAAGAAACACACAACTTTTAAGACATACCTGGGTATGAGATACCCTGCCTCATGCTCACCAGGTTAAAACCTATCCAATAAAAAATAATGCAAAATAATTTAATATTGACATTTGAAGTGTTTTTAAGTATTTGCATACATTTTGAGGTTAGGTTTGGCTAGTTTTTGGCCTATAAATTTTCTATAAATATTTCCGTAGGGGGGAGTTTAACTGGAGGGGAGTAGACCCCCACTCCTTCCCCCGCTCCACCCCTCAACCCCAAATTATTTAAAATAAAATATGAATAAACTTCTTATGGGGTGTGCTTCCAATCGGGTCAAGTGTAAGACTTCATCTCTCTGATGTATAAAAAACAGTAATAAATATAATATTACCTCTTGAAGCTCAGACTCAAAGTTGCCATCCACCATCTCCTCATCCTTCTGTTTCCACATCTCCCACTGTTCAGTGGTGGTGGCGATTGGTTTCTGTTTTCGCTTCTTTGTCGTTGGCTTGTTTCATTGACAAAATAAACAACATGTTAATCATATTTTGTAACACAACATATCAACTATTACCAATAATAATACCTGTGATTTACTATTATTGTTTTTAGTTTTTTTAGGAGGGTCAATCTTTTTAGCTACATTGACTTTAGTTTTTTTCGACTTTTGACTGTCGTCGGGGCAGTCGTCATCCTCAATTTTTAAGCCAGCAAAGCGAGATTGAACTACAAGAGCAGCCATTTTCTGAAAAAGAAAAGATATATTGTTTAGTTTCCGTAATCACAAGTTACGTAGGTAGTAAAGTTTAGTAGTTATATAGTACATAACGCAAACTAAAACTTAGTGATAAATGGTTTCATTTATTTATCGCAAAAATTTAAAGATATAGACTCAGGCCTTGTCATTCTATAAAACTAAAGGTAGATTCCTAATACAAAATATTTTATTTGGATTGGATCATCATTTTTTTTAATATACCTACCCAAAATATGAGTTTGAGGTGTAGAAAGCTGAAACAATGTTTTTAACTTTTGTTATGTTTCTAAGATTTTTAGTTTTGAGAAGACAGAAAACTCAAAACATAATCTGAAATCTCCCACAGAGAATAATATCAATATCTCAGATAGGGATCCGAGACCGATTAGTTGAAAAATAGTACCAAAATAATCGATTTTAAATCGATATGTAGTACTGGATCGATTCATTGGATCAATATCAAGGAACTTATATACGATAACTGGAATTACTACGAAACAATATTTGAAAAATAAAAATGTACTTTATTTCTATCCACATAAAGTTGACATTTGTTTCTTACATAACAGAGGGGAAAAACGTTCTGAGCAAGACAACGACATGAGTGGATGTTGTCCCTTTCTTGCAATTGCCAGTATAAATAAAACTTTCGGATGGTAGATTTTTATATATCCCTTAATCGTTAAATCCCTTTCATTCATACACGTCGATAGATACATTAGCATAAAATGTATTGTAATTAACATAGAGAGTTTTTAAATGTGCTTATTTTAATTATTACATAATTACTTATGCAATGCAAAAACTGTTTCTGAAAATTAGTAGAATTACTTAGTAGTAATTTGCAAACTACGCTTGGCCACACTTATATATGGCGATTGGCGCTCCATTTAGTAGAAAGAGACACACTCCACTCATGTCGTGGTACTCTTCGGAACGATTTTGAAGCGCGTGTAAGCATTCCGGGTAGAATATAACTTCCTTGATCAATATATAACCTTTAAAATCGACATTTGATTTTTCTATTTTGGTATAAACCATACAATTATTTACAATTAGTTGCAGGTGCCAATATTATAAGAGTGCTGCCGGTTAATTACTCAAAAACTCGCGAGATAACTGTGTTGAGCTTCCTTCGCCACTCTTTTGTTTAAAAAAAAAGTTACGTTTGTAATATTTTACTCTTTGTAGCTGTAATTGACATTGTGTCACCATTCATTCATTTTTTGTTTAATTGAGGGACCGTTTAATATAAATACTGTGACTAGAGTAATAGATACAGATTTTCATGTAGTGTTTGTTGAGAACACATAAGGAAAGCAATCCTTATTTTTTAATTTGATGTTATTATTTTCAGTTTGTTCTGTTAGTTGTGTTTACTAAATCTAACCATGTATGTAAGTCATTTAAATTTACTTTTATATACGAATAACCTATAAACTAGCGAATAATTGTTTTTAATAAAATTGATTTATACTTACATTTCGCCGTGTTGGTCCCGGCCTCCTTTGAAGAATAGGCCAACTGCCGTTCTGCCAGGCAGGTCGTAAAAAGCAACCGATTGGCTATTGAGTCACTACCATCGTGGCTACTAGGTGGTAGAGTTCTGCATTGTCTCGCCCGGGTCTGGTACCACCGCCTTACCTATTCCTGCCCTGCCGCAATAGCGTCAATGCTTGTCGCTGTCGTGTTCCGGTTTGGAGGGTAAGGTAGGCGGTAAACTTATGCATGTAGCATTAGACCTCGCCACAAGATAGCAACACACCATTAACATATTTTGTGTCTATAGGCGATGGTTGACACTTTCCATCAGGAGACCCATCTGCTTGTTTGCTATCCTATGATATAAAAAAAACAAAATTAAAAAAGATCGATTTTTTGGAAATCGATCTTTAAGACCTCGCTCGATTTCTTTGTGAATCATCAGGTTTCAGATTCAAATTGATGTAAAATTCGATATTTCTCGAAAAGAATAGCTTTCCTAATCTCGAAACGGTAAGTTTTATCATAAAAATATCTCAGAAAAAATTGTAGATCATAAAATAATCTATACAAAAAATGTATCAATACTTTTTTTCCTACGAGCCACCGTTTTTGAGATATAACGTACTTATTTAAAAAGTTGTTCAAGTTGTTATCGTCATAAATGCATGAGTACGCCACGTATATACATCTCTTATGTAGAGTTGTTATATATGTTGAAATATTTTTCTATCGGTGATTGCAATTTATACTTAAAATATAAAATATATATTCCTCCAACCTCAGTTGCTGCTCATCAACATCTTCTTCGGGTATATTACCAAGTTCAAGTGCGGCTTGGTTATCAGCTAGACTAAAGCATAATATTATATACTAGTCTATGAGCTAGACCCTATAGACAGGGGTTGGAAGTTGGTCGATAACACATTGGAACCAGTTCAAACTTTTCCCACCTGCACCGGAAATACTGCTGAACACAATTTTTTGCAACTGCAAAAAGGGATGCAGTGCTAAATGTGGTTGCAAAAAAGTCGGACTGTTTTATTCGCTGGCATATACAAACTGTCAAGACCGTTCTTGCTCCAATGTTGAATCACTAACAGAGGAGGATCCGTTTGATTCCTACAAGGATACATCGCTATTGACACAATTTACTTGCACTCAGAATGAAGAAGAACAAGAAGAAGAACGAGTGGAATTTGACGGTTACAATTCAGATGAATAAAATTCGCCACTTTTTTAATTTACATCACTTTTTATATTTTCCAATATTTACAAATTTCCGTACTTTTGCAATCGTTTCAAATTAAACAGGATCACAACAGACCAGTGGAGTAGGCCTACGGGGGAAACCATGTTAATAAAAACCAACTAAGTACACTACGTAGGTCACACTATAAGTTTTGCGTAACTTAAAACAACAACATGCTATAACCAAAATATTATGTTTATTGCTTTTCAAAATAATCTCCTTTACATTTTAAACATTTTTTCATGTGATTGAACCATTTTTAAAACAGGAGGACCACAGATCTGAAGTCATGTTTTCTACGTACTGATTGAACGCTGTCACTGCCTCTTCGGAGTTGGTAAAAGTAAAACCTCTCATCAAATCTTTGATTTTGGGGAAAATACAGAAATCACAGGGTGCTAGGTCGGGGCTATGCACAGGATGAGTGACGAGATGTATTTTTTCGGAAGCTAAAAACGACTTTGTTTTGTTGGCCGTGTGTGAAGAAGCGTTATGATGGTGTAGGAGAATGCGGCTTTTAGGTCGTCTTTCGCGAACTTTTTCTAACACCCTGGGTGAACAAATGGTAGAATACCACTCGGCATTAACACTCTTTTGATCTTCAAGTAGGATTGTACAGATGGGACCCGTAGCTGAAAAAAAAAGGCGAGCATTCTTTTACCAACGTTTCCGCCTATCGCACTTTTGTTGGCCTGTTCTCATTTTCAAACACTCATTCACAAGTTTGCTGTTTTTTTTCGGGTTCAAAACAATAAATCCACGTTTCGTCTTCTGTGATAATGTCATGAACAGCATTAGAATGTCCGTGGTCGTAATTCAATAGCATCTGTGAGCACTATTCCACGCGAGCCCGCTTGTGCTCTGCTGTCAGTTCATAAGGGATCCAACGACAACGAAGTTTCCGAACTTTCAATTCTTCGTGTAAAATTTTCTGAATTTGGCTCATACCAATCCCCAATAGTCCTCGAATTGTCTCATAGGTAATTCGGGGGTTTTCTTCAATTAACAGCTTAACAGTAGCCACATTATTTTCGTTGACTGCAGTTGATGGCCGCTCTTCACGAAATACGTCATGTAAAGAAACTTGACCTCTCTCAAATTCAACAAACCATCGCCTCACGGTGCTAAAACAAGATGCTTCTCTCCCAAAATCATTTTGAAGACGAGTGGCACAGTCTTGCGGAGAAAGAGAACTTTTAAAATCATAAAAAATCATCGCTCTAAAATCTTTTCGACTTAATTCCATTTTCGTTGCGTACGTAGAATTTGATGTGTGATAAAAAAAGAATTGACCAATCATTTCCCGCCAATTGTTTTTTTTATTACTAAGAAGGTTGCAACGTTTTAAAAATATAACATTCGAAATTCAAATACAGTACCCGGCGATAAATATTGCACATCGACCTTTGGAAAGAGACAATCGGCTAATTTCGGCTTCGTAGAGCGTTATCTCTGTCGCACAAAATACAAACAGTCCGGTACCTATTAGGAGCTGTTAAAACAAGTGATTTGCTTCTTTTGATATTTTTATTCTTTGTATAAAATACACTAATTTTTCTATAAGTGATGGCTTTAGGTTGGGGTAAAATAAAATAAAAAAACATTTTTACATTATGTTTACGTATTTAATTATTTTGGAACATTACAGCTTTAGTGTACATAATAAACACCATTATACCTATTGCTAAAATGAGACATTGCAATAAAAATAATAATAATTCTAATTCTCAATTACTTCCATTTCACTATCTGTGCTCTCAAAGAGATCAATATCACTGTCACTATCAGCCGTATTTATTACTAATCTATCAGTGTAATTGTCTAAACTGTGTTGAATGCTTCTATATTCATTCTCACATTTGATTGCATGATCGCAAACCTTTTTCCACTCTTCAGCGCCGATCATGTTTACTTTTTCAGTCAATAATGTTTTTACTGTAGTTAAGTTCATACCCACATTTCTAGAGGCTACATAGCCTTTCAGTTGAGACCATATATTTTCAATTGGATTAAAATCCGGATGATATGGTGGCAATCGCAACACAGTGTGCCCATGTTCGGCAAGTACTTTGTCCACAGAAAACTCTGTATACCTCTCCTTGTGCTGACATATAATAGCGTAAATCTGGGTTTTTGTTAATTTTGGATCAACTGGAATTTCATGTCTGTTTAACCAGTTGATCATTTCCCGTTTAATGGTGTTTGAGTTGGGGGGTCTCTCAACATACTTGTTGTGATAGGGTGCGTTGTCGATAACTATAATTGTCGATAACTATTAATCCAATTGAAAATATATGGTCTCAACTGAAAGGCTATGTAGCCTCTAGAAATGTGGGTATGAACTTAACTACAGTAAAAACATTATTGACTGAAAAAGTAAACATGATCGGCGCTGAAGAGTGGAAAAAGGTTTGCGATCATGCAATCAAATGTGAGAATGAATATAGAAGCATTCAACACAGTTTAGACAATTACACTGATAGATTAGTAATAAATACGGCTGATAGTGACAGTGATATTGACCTCTTTGAGAGCACAGATAGTGAAATGGAAGTAATTGAGAATTAGAATTATTATTATTTTTATTGCAATGTCTCATTTTAGCAATAGGTATAATGGTGTTTATTATGTACACTAAAGCTGTAATGTTCCAAAATAATTAAATACGTAAACATAATGTAAAAATGTTTTTTTATTTTATTTTACCCCAACCTAAAGCCATCACTTATAGAAAAATTAGTGTATTTTATACAAAGAATAAAAATATCAAAAGAAGCAAATCACTTGTTTTAACAGCTCCTAATAGGTACCGGACTGTTTGTATTTTGTGCGACAGAGATAACGCTCTACGAAGCCGAAATTAGCCGATTGTCTCTTTCCAAAGGTCGATGTGCAATATTTATCGCCGGGTACTGTAGTTCCGATTAGCTAGAAGTGCAAAACTTTTAGTGTGCCCCCGGCAAGGAAGTTACATTCTACCCTGAATGTTTACACGACCTTCACAGTCGTTCCGAAGAGTACCACGACATGGGTGGAGTGATGCTTGCATCTCTAAGTGGCCTGTGCACAGACCACTTAGAAATGCATCGATAGTAGTAGTAATATCGAGAGGCAATATTAACGATAGTATCGATAATTTTTAATTTTTAGGTACGATACTATCGATAGAATTGCCCTAAATGAGATATCGAAACTCATTGATAGTATGGATAGAAATCGATATTGGACTATCGAGTGTCAGGACTACCCAGTAGTAATCTGTGATGAAAATTGATACGTCAATTGTCAATGTCAATTGTTATTTATTTTGTAGATAAAATTCAAACTGCTGCAAATTATACTGACAAGAAAAACATGAGGATTTTAGAATTTTAGTAACTGAAATATATTTAAAACATGAAGTTGCAGTGCCAGGTTGAAGTTATCAATAGATTACATAGTAATTTAAATATAAGAACGCACACTAAATATCTGAAATCGACTTTAGCACTGGGAAAAGAAACTAAAGAAAATAATTATTTTATTTTACACTTTTCTACAGTTAATAAAAGTGGTACAAAATATAGAATAAAATACATTAAACAGGTTTTTGTAAAATGCCTTAATGAGGGTAAAGCAACTATTAGATTTGAAGATCCTCCTCATGATTTATGTATAAAATGTGATCAGACACAATTGAAAAACTTTATGAGATTGTTAAAATCATGTATCACAGGTGACACAAAAACTATAAAACTGACTGATGTATGTTCTGTTGGTGTGGTTGCCAAAGATGCATTACCAACAAAGCTAGTAATACATGATCGTTCAGAATTTCCTCCAAAGGGTTTACCAAGATCTCTTGAATCTCTTCATATTGTTGGATTAAAGTTATGTAATTTTAGACGAGATATTTTATCTTTAAATAATCTCGCAATTCTAGATTTAAGCAATAATGAAATCGAAAAGATCCCACCAGAATTTGGTAAGAAAAACTAATTAAATTTATATTTTAATATGCAGTCAGTATGGTAATATTGCAAGAAAAATATTTCACTTGGCTTTTCTAACTCCCCACTTTTTTATGTCTATCATAGGTTAACAAACAAACATATGTTTCTCCTGATAAAAGAGATATCCATTACCTACTGGCACCAAAGACATTCATAACCTTACCTTACCGTCTAACCTGGAACATACAAACGACAAGTATTTAATACTGTGACAAAAAAGGGTAAAATGGTAGTGCTAAACCTGGAACTGAAATTTACTACATAGTAATCATAGTGGTAGTGACAATTTTGGCCAACCATTCCCCTATGATATATCTGGCAAATTTTCAGATGGTCTATTCTTCCCATGGGGCCACAAGCTACATAAGACATATCCTCAGTACTATGGAAACCCAATTATCTGGATGATCTGCAAAAAATAAAAGTTATTTCATTAATCTTGAATGCTTTCAATATATTTATAAATTAAAAAAATATATGTATGTACTAACTGACCCGGCAACCATTGTTTTGCCTTACATATTAGGAATCCATAGCGGACAAACAATGTGACACGTAATTTATATAAGACTACGGTATTGTCCTTCCACGCAGCCAAAATGGCATTAAACTTTATATGGTGGTTAAGTATTCTTAAATTTTCTAATTTTCTGCACAATTTTCTTAATATTTTCTTTTATAAGAACCTTCTCCTTACAATTACAAACACAACAAAAAAAAAATTACCGAAATCGGTCCAGCCATTCAGGCGTGATCTCGTGACCAAGGAAAATAGGGATTGATTTTTATATATATAGATGTATAGATAGATTAATAAAACAGTATATATTCTAAACTGATCTCTCGGGTTATATCCATTATACAAACATTATGAAATGATTACCCTAACTTATAATGAGCCGTGCGTTCAAAGGTTTTGTATACAATGCGGGTGTCACGTTCTACTGGACTCTACGGAAACCGTTGAAACTTGTGATGTCTGTAACTTCTAAATTATAAAACTGATGACTTTAAAATTTGTAAGGGATAATCTTTATAGTACTTACTTTTGAACAAAATAATAATAAAGGATTTCGGACTGCAGGTTAAAGAATTAAAGCTAAATATACGTTTTTACTTTCATCCCCTATTCCACGGGAACCGTATTGAATTTTGGGATAAAAAGTATCCTTTGAACACTGAATATCGTCGGCACGTGGTAAAACTCCATGTTAACTTATATTTATATCGTATTAAAAGCACTTGTACTGTTTTACTTGACTTATCCTATAACCTTCTTCAGAGTATGAATTTTAACCATGCTGAATTTCATTTGAATCCGTTCAGTAGATTCGGCGTGATGCGCAGCCTTGATACAGACAGACAGACAAAAATTAACAAAATTACATTTTTCACTTCAACGTCGATTAAAGAGTATCTTCCAAAAAAAATTTTTAAAATATCTTCAATGTACAGAATTCGACCTCTTACATTTTTATTATATGTATATAGATATATTAATGTTATACCTGTTAATAAAATGTTGCATATATATTTTTTATATCATAAGATAGCAAACAAGCAGATGGGTCTCCTGATGGAAAGAGTCAACTATCGCCTATAGACACCAAAGATGTTAATGGTGCGTTGCTATCTTGTGGCAAGGTCTCATGTCACATGTATAAGTTTACCAGCTACCTTACCCTCCAAACCGGAACACGACAGTGACAAGCACTGACTATGTAATAGGTAAGGGTGGTACCAGACCCAGGTGAGACAATACAGAACTCTACCACCTAGTAAACACATATAGCAATGTGATGATGTGTACACAAGCTAGGATAGAGTCTTTTTAAAACCAAGAGAACAAATGTACAATTACTATTGCAAGAAAAATATTTCACTTCGCTTTTCTAACTCCCCACTTTTTTATGTCTATCATAGGTTAACAAACATACATATGTTTCTCCTGATGAAAGGGATATCCATTACCTACTGGCACCAAAGACATTTATAACCTTACCTTATTCCTAATTTTTCATTATGTAAATGCCTTATGATGACTATTAGTCTTATTTATCAATTTTCTACTTTTTGTTGTAAAAAGAGGAATGTCCTTTTATGTTTATAAAGTTTACCTATCTTATTAGCTTTTCATACAAATTTAAATGTATACAATAAAAATTTGTCATTGTGTTCACATTGACTGTCCCGTTGGTCGAGTGGTTAGAGACTCTGACTACGCAATCGAGGGGGTCGGGTTCGATCCCTGACGGGGACAGCATTTGTGTGATGAGCATAAATGTTTGTATTTCCGGGTTTTTGGTGTTTATTAAATCTATTCCAGTATTTATATATCTATTTCTATGTATTAGTGTCATTGACTAACACTCATAACACAAGCAAATAATTTGCTTACTTTGGGGTTAGATCAGTCAGTGTAATTTGTCCCGGGAATTTTTATATTTATATATTTATTAAAAATATATATATATATATATATATATATATATATATATATATATATATATATAATATATATATATATATATATATATATATATATATATATATATATATATATATATATATACTTATTGAAGTTTATAAATAATAATTACTTCATTGTCATTATTTTTTGAAATTATATTTTTTAAAACAAGCAAATGGCTCTGATAGAATGAGACATCCACCCCCTATAGACACCAAAGATGTTAATGGGCCGCATTGCTATTCTTGTGGCGGTGTCTCAATACCACATGCATAAGTTCATTATTTCAAATTATTCTTATTCACTTTCTTTAAAATATAGAGATGAAATAAAATAATGTAATTATTGTTAATATTACCTTCAAAACACTAACATTACATTGTTTTCTGTTGCTGTGTTGTGATTGATTTAATAAAAAATGATATGAATTGTAAATTATTTATTATTTATAAACAAATATTTTGCAGGTAGACTGCCAAACCTATGTGAGTTATACTTAGCAAATAATTGCCTTGGTAATGTGAATTCTATAGACTGGCGATGGCTTATTGGACCAAATGTAAGTAAAGTTTTATTGAAAATATTTCCTGTAATCCTCCAAGAGTCTAAGATATGTATAAATTAAACCATTTATTATATCACTTGCTCATTAGTGGGTGGCTCATTTTCTTGAGACCGATTTCATGACTGTAAGACATGGTGCAGGGGTATTGCTCTATAGCAAGCAGGTAATAATTAATTTTTTTTTGTGCTTTGTCTTTTATATTTCATCAACTTCTGAGATATTTTAATAATATGGTGTAAAATCTATATATATAATAAAATCGTAGAAAAGTCAAAACTGTACATTGATTATTTTTTTAAAAGAATACTTGGGGCATGATCTACAATCGATATCGAAGCCAAAAATATAGTTTTTAGAATTTTTGTCTGTTTGTCTGTATGTATGTCCGGGGTAAACTCAAAAAGTACTGCATGGATTTACTTCAAATTTTGCATGAATATTACTAACTGGTCGGGTTAACATAATACCTACATATTATCACGCTATCACCTACGGGGGAGGAGCAGTGCGGAGTAAACGAAGTCCGCGCGGACGAAGTCGCTGGCAACAGCTAGTATGTAATAATGTACATGTAATGCTTTAGGTCAATAATGTATTTAAGTTGTTATGAATTAATATTGTATCTACCTGAACAGCTTTCTAATTACTGTATTGTACATTCATAGTTTTAGTAGATTTTAATGGGAACAATAAGCCATCCTTAAAAGTTTTTTTTTTATATCATAAGATAGCAAACAAGCAGTTGGGTCTCCTGATGGAGAGAGTCAACCATCGCCTATAGACACCAAAGATGTTAATGGTGCGTTGCTATCTTGTGGCGAGGTCTAATGCCACATGCATGAGTTTCCGGCTACCTTACCCTCCAAACCGGAACACGACAGCGACAAGCACTGACGCTATTGCGGCAGGAATAGGTAAGGCGGTGGTACCTGACCCGGGCGAGACAATGCAGAACTCTACCACCTAATAGCCACGATGGTAGTGACGCGATAGCCAATCGGTCGCCTTTTACGACCTGCCTTGCAGAACGGCAGTTGGCCTATTATTCAAAGGAGGCCGGGACCAATACGGCGAAAAAGATAGATATATACCATTGTAGACATTTTGTAAATCTATAAAAGAGGAATATCACGTCATACAAAGTTTTATAATATCTCAAATTAGAATAGCAGTGTCTTCGATAAAAGCTCCCAGGCCCCTTGATTTTTTCCCACACTTCCAAAGGTTATTGGTATATTTACACAAAACCATGACAAATTATATGTACTCTTTGATATGTCAAAAGCCTTACACTTTGTTGATCATAAAAACCAGCTTACTAAATATTTTTGTGTTATAGCACTCACCCCGTGCTTAAGAGAGCACGGGGTGAGTGCTATATCTATCAGTGGGAGAGCGTCCCGGCTTTGGGGAGACAATCACAGGTTCAATCCCTAAGTGTCAATATTTTTCTTTGTTGTTTTTAAAGTTTTTCCTGCTCACTAAACTTCAGAAGTATGGTATCAGAAATATTGCTTTGAATTGAATTAAAAATTACTTGTCCAATCACAAACAGTTTGTAGAGATTAGCAAAGTTAATTAGAAATCTGAATTAATTACCTGTAAATTGAAAACATTATACAGAGTTACTTTTAAGCATCCAGCCAAATTTTCGAGTTTCGAGAGAGAGAAATTATGTTCGATTTATGTAATAAATAAAACCTTTCAATGCTGGTGTTCCCCAAGGCTGCGTGCTATCACTGACACTTTTTCTTCTGCATATCAATGATATGTTGCGAATTAGTAACATACATTGCTATGCAGATGATAGATAGTACTGGTGATGCTATATACTCTGGCTTTAGCGGTATTTCTCGGGAACACGTTGAAGAGAGCTGAAAGAAGCTTGTGTCTGAAGTCGAGAATCGACTTACTGATGTCTCGGAATGGGGTCATCAAAACTTGGTCACATTTAACCCCAAAAAAGACCAAAGACTGCACGTTCACCCCAAAAAAGAAACCCCTTATCATATCACTTTTGATGTCTGGAAATCTGCAATCGTGCGATTCTCCTGGCACTTTTTGCCTCGCACTACTCTTTTGTGGAATAAATTACCGGCAGCGGTTTTTCCGAACAGATACGAAATGAGGACCTTCATGAAAAGAGCTTACTCATTTTTAAAAGGGCGGCAACGCAACTGCAAGGCCTCTGGTATTGGGCGGGTAACCATGGGCGGCGGTGATCACTCAACATCAGGTGCACTTCCTGCTTGTTTGGAAGAGGAGCTTCCATAGAACAAAACACTGACGTGTAGTCGTAAATGTAGCCAATTTGGTAAATAAACACCCTCACTTGTACGACAGAGCTAGATACACATCTGTAGGATTACAATAATGACAACAGCTGAATTGATAACCTCTTCCTTTTGGGAAGTCCATTGGAAAACTTACATAAGACATATTCACAGTGGTAAAAAGTTCATCAGTGCAGTATATTTGTCGGACGAAGCATTTTTCAAATTAATAAGTAATTTGAAAAATGCTTCGTCCGACAAATATACTGCACTAAAAGTGTTAGAAACTGGCGGGTTAGAATGAAGAGTTATGAATGTGCAGGAAGCAAGGCAAATCTGGCGGGACCGTAAATATGGCACTCAAATTTCTCTGCCTGCCCCGAAAAGAATTTGGCGTGAAGATGTATGTGTATGTTCTATTCTAAAAAAATCAGAATAGTGGACTGCCAGGGTTGAAATAATGTCCTTATCAACACAATTATTCTAAGTGAACAGAAAATTAGACAAACTATAGAAGATACCAAGCTGACAATCCATAGCATTATAAATTCCTTTTGTATATTTATTTTGGAACATTAGTAAGTTTGTTTAAAAGATAAATACAAAAACTTTTTACAAAATTGGTTACACATTTGATAAGCAAAATGTACGAGTTTCAGTTTTGAGTTATTAACCTTGTTAATAAGTTTATAATTCTTTGCAGATCTCAAAAAAATTAAAATTGTTAGACCTCAGTGGAAACAGAATAAAAGCATTACCAAATGCCATATGGAAGCTTCAAAATTTAGTAACATTGAAATTGAACAATAATCAAATAGGGAGATTACCTGCTACAATAGGAAGGATCAACACTCTAAGGTATATCTTTTATATAATACTAGCTGCCCCGGCAAACATTGTTTTGCCTTACATATTAGGAATAGCGGACAAACAATGTGATACGTAATTTATATAAGACTACGGGATTGTCCTTCCACGCAGCCAAAATGGTATTAAACTTTATATGGTGGTTAAGTATTCTTAAATTTTCTAATTTTCCGCGCAATTTTCTTAATATTTTCTTTTATAAGAACTTTCTCCTTACAATTACAAACACAAAAAAAATTACCGAAATTGGTCCAGCCATTCAGGCGTGATGTCGTGACCAAGGAAAAAAGGGATTGATTTTTTATATATATAGAAGAGAAGATAGTACCATAGTAGGTATATCTGTATCTCACACAAGTTTTGAATTTTAGGAGAGTGAATATGTATTTTGTTTAATATGCACTATTAAACAATGTTACATTGATATACTGTGGCCAAAAATACAGTATAAGCATGAGTTGTTCTTCATACTTCTCACAAATTTTAAACGTAAAACTTTTGTGGTGCTGCTGGTTGGTACCACTTAAGAGCTTAGAAGTAGACCCAGTGTGCTAACTCACAACTCTTCAACGTCACACTGGTTACGTGGAAAACAAAGATAGCTTTGTAGATTGCTTAACTACCACAGTACTCTCCTCTATGACCGAAAATCTATCTAGTTAAGCCAGTTAAGCGTATGCGCCTTGAGTGCTCAAGTCTGCGGTGAGTCTGAGAAATTTCAGTAAACGTGTGAAGTTTGAGGTGTTCTCTGAAAAGCGTAGATCTGTCTTAGCTTGTTGTGAAGCTTGGCTTAATAGAAGTTGATGGTCAAAAAGTTATTGCATGTTGTTTTGTCAGGAAGTCACTATTTTGAGGGTGATGATCACGTCAGGGTCACCACTGTAGCGCTGCTGACCAGTACCATTTAAATGATTAGCGGTAGAACCAATGTGCCAACTACTGGCTTGATGTAACAGTGTAGGTTGATGACGTCACACGGGTGATGAGGAAAAGGAAGATCTGCCCAGCCAGGCAAGGTGTACTACCTGGGGACTGAAGTCCGTCTGAGAAGTTTCGGTCGTATGTTAGTATATAACAGAAACTATGAACATGATTTTGACGTACTTTAAAATGTGTGATTAATTTGAAATTTTGCATACTTATTAAGGACCGATGACACAATGCAATAATATGAAAAAAGGCGTCCTGGTATCTTTACTAGGACTTTCAGAAATAGCGATTGTTTGTATTTCAAAGTCAAATTATTTTATTCAAAATAGGATTCACAGTAATCACTTTTTGAAAGTCGGTTTTTACATGTTACTACGTTATAATACATGAAGACATTATCTATACCTATTATCTATACTTATAGATATATCTACTATAGATCTATTATGTAATAATTTTAAATAAAAGCAATTAAATATGTCAAACTTATCAAAATTAAATTATTATAATAAACACAATTCAATGTCAATACGTAGATCAATTAAAATAACGTTGCAATAATAATTATATTAAAAAAAAAAACTTTTTTTTTAAATTACTTACTCCAGTCGTCTTCCAAGTAATCGTTTAATTTATAATAAGCCTTACACATTAGTTTTTGCTTAATGGCGTACTTGAACTTATTGTCAGGTAACTCAAGCATGTGGTATGGAATCTTATTATAAAAACATACACAGTCCCCCAAAAATGACTTTTTAGTTTTAGTCAATCTAAAATTAGGAGTAGCAAGCTCATTTTTGTGACGTGTGTTATAACCGTGTTTGTCATAGTTTTTATTAAAGTAAGTTAAATTTTTACGTACATACATTATGTTTTCATATATGTATTGACTGTAAATCGTCATTATATTTATTTTTTTAAATATGTCCTTTAAGGAGTCTCGAGTGCGTAAATTATATATAGCTCGAATGGCTCTTTTCTGTAAGATAAATATACTTTCAATGGTTGCAGCTCTTCCCCATAGTATAATGCCATAAGTCATGACACTATGAAAATATGCAAAATATACCATCCCAACTGTGTTAACATCCGTCAACTGTCGTATTTTCCTAATTTGGGTTACTGCTGCCTTCTTCGGATGAAATAGCCGGTTTCCAGGATCCCTCTCCGACCATTTAATTTTATCAGATGTCGGTATAACGGAAGGCAGCAGGAGTCCTAATTATTGTTTATTACGCGAGTAAATTAAATAGTTTAAAAAATAATTAAAAACTAATTATAAAAAAAAGAAAATGTGAACTAGATCAAGTTCAGACAATAAAACAATTTAAAAAAAAGGATTTAAAAAGTTCAGCTAAACTGTCTTAATATTTTCATGTAATATTCTATATAAGGGCCCTTATATAGTTTTACAAGTTGAACATATAAAAATATAACTGACCTATTATGAGTTGTTAGTCCGTCAGAATAAACTAAATATATATTTTTATTAAATTTTTCTATTCTTTTCAGATATCTTACATTGTCACAAAACGAGCTACGGACGTTGCCTTGCAGTTTGATGCAATGTCGTTTGGAATACTTGGATCTGTCATGTAATCAATTTGACAATCCCACAGACAAGGATAAACTCGCAGAGCATACTCTATGGGATTTTTATGTTACCAGTCTAGTTCATATTTCTGCTAAAGTAGTTCTTAAAAATAAGTTTCACTATGCACCAAATATCATACCGAGGACTTTAGTTGACTTCTTGGATAATGCAAACATGTGTGTATGTGGAAAACCAGTTTTAAACATTTCCTATTATATTATTAAACAATTTGAACTCAAAGATTTTTTCCGAGTGGTGGTTTTTAACAGTGATAGAAATAGTGTTTATGGGTTCGAATGCTACTTTTGTTCACCAAAATGTTTTATGAAATAAAATATCCAATACGTGTAGACATTGTTTTATTAAATAACTCTGTACAAATATTCATTTTTTCTGCTTTGATTACAACAGTTTTTGTTTTCATTTTAATCATATTTTAAATCATTTTTATATTTTAATTTAATCCTTCTAGTTTCCAGTTCAAATTTTGCACGAGTGGAGCTATTCTTATGTGAGGATCTGCAAGAAACATTTTAAATTAAGGAAAGAAAATATGTGTAATAAATTAGTAAGCTATTCTATAGAAATGTAATCACAGATTTTAAAACAATGCATCCTATTTTATTTTTATACTAGCTGTTGCCTGCGACTTCGTCCGCGCGGACTTAGTTTACTCCGCACTGCTCATCCCATATAGGTGATAGCGTAATAATATGTAGCCTATATGTTGACCCGACCTGTTAGTAATATTCATACAAAATTTGAAGTAAATCCATGCAGTACTTTTTGAGTTTACCCCGGGCATACATACATACATACAGAAAAACAGACATACAGAAAACCAGACGTATGTCTGTCTGGTCAGAAAAACAGACAAACAGACATAAATTCTAAAAACTATATTTTTGGCTTCGATATCAATTATAGATCACGCCCCAAGTATTTAAAAAAAAAATATTCAATGTACAGTTTTGACTTTCCTACGATTTTATTATATGTATATAGATATACTAACAAAATAAACAATAGTTATGACAACATGGCCGAAATATCAAGTTTCACAAGTATATTTGTCTGATATATTTTTAAATCATTCGTATTTTTTAATAATGGTAGGTATTAGACTATATTAATGAAATGAGAAGTGAAAGTTTGAATTTTTGTTAATCACATTACGACAGCTCAGATTTGTGTAATATGAGTACAGGTAAAATTTTGACAGTTATTTTACAAATGACAAATGTGCCCCTGTGGTTATTATGGCCTGGATTGATATCACTGCCTTTGACAGTCACAATAGCATCAGTGCTTATCACTATAAAAAGCCCAGCAAACTTTGTGACGTAATATTGGGAAGTTTGCAGGTTAAGTAAACTTACGCAAAAAGCTGCGCGTTATTAATGTCTACAACAGTTGCCTATCAAGAAAGTCTTACTAATTTGCTATCAACATTTTATAAACAAGTCGTAAATTTAATCACGAAACACAGATACTAACAATCACAGATACCCACATAGAAACATAAAATAACACAAAAAATATTGTAAAACAAATGTATTTGTAAAAAATTGGAAAATCCAAAACTTTTACTTTTTATCCACACTATAACACTCGCTTGTCAAGTTAATCATTTCACTACTATTTAAAAATTATAGTGGGTACCTAAACACATTAACAATAACATTATTTTTTAATATTTTAATAATCAAATACCACTGTCGCCTTTGTGGTCTAGTGGTCCAGTGTCGGAGTCGACCACAAGAGGTCCTGGGTTCGATTCTCGGGTCGAGCAATTAAAAAAAATGTATCTTTTCAGATTTCTGACAAAAACAATGATGCCCGGGATAAGAAAAAGTGCCCGGTTGGCGATAGGCTTGCCACCTACCACAGTGTGCAATTAAGTATCTTCAGCTAATCGTGGGTTCACTTCTTGTACCTCTGCCTAACTCTTCGGGGATACGGGCGTGAAGAAAATTTTAACACTGAGTCAGATAATTTTTAATAGAAAAGTTTAAAAAATAGTAATATGTTAACCGATTCGTTGCGGATGACGCGGCAGCCTTGTCATGATTTTTTTTAACGTATGGCATATGACACGGGAGTCGTGTCACTTTTTAAATCGATTATATCTCTCTCAAATTACATTTTAAAAGGTCACACGGTAACCGTGTCATCAACTTATATGGCGTTTGACATGGCAGCCATATCATGAAATATTTGTACGCCGCCATTACTAAAACTTTTGGAAAACAAGCGCCGCAAGGTATCGGTTAAGTATTTTGAGCATAATCGTGGCACATCCATACATAATTAAATTATTAAAAACAAAGGCTTAAATGTGTGAGTTATTCTTATGCTGTGCACCTATATTATTGTATTAGTGAAATATGAATACAATAAATTCAGTTTAGGTCAAGAAAAATGCTTAAACTTGACATGTTTAGTGTACAGCACTTCGCAAGTGTAAAAAATGAAAAGTTACCTAAAGTCGCAATTCCTTGAGGGATCACACTGCAACCGTCTGGTACATTTTCTGCAGCTATGCTGGCGTTCGTTGCCTCTAATACGAGCTCGTGGTTCCAAATATCTTTAAAACTATCCCTCATTTCTTTTAGCAAAACTTCCAAGTTATTCTATAAAAAATCACAATATATATATTAGAAGATCGCCCCCTGTGGTCTGTCACCCCTGTAGTCTAGAGGTCCGGAGTCGGTGTTGTGAGATTCCGGGTTCGATTCTGGTCACGCAAATCAAAAATGTGTTTTTGTTTTCAGTTTTCTGATAAAAACAATATTACACGGGATCGAACAAGTGCCCAGTTGGCGATAGGCTTGCCACCTATCAAACTGAGACTAATATCCTAAGAGCCCGCGTTAGCATTACCTTCCTCATTTTATAAAACCTAAAAGTTTTTTCGTCATTTTAAAAAAACCTCAACCCAGGCAAGAACAAAGTCGCATTCGCTGTATATATGCTGAGGCTCGCTTTCATGTCTGAGTAGATAATATTTCAATATCTTTTGAACCGGGATTTAAACGAAGAACCAACATCATAACAGATCAGTCTGATAAATGTTTATATACCAAAAAATCCTAAATATCAACATATAAAAATTATACATTTTTATTTTCCTGAACATAATTTTTACTGTACTTATCATAAAAATTTAATAAAGACACTTAGGCTGCTAGTCTGTGAATACTCTTGGGGCCACAGTTGTGTAAAATGGTCGAAATGTCACCTCATAAGGTCTTGCAATTTTTTTTTTTTTGTTAAATCATAGAAAGCCAAACAAGCGGTTGGTTCTCCTAAAGAAAATAACCATTGGATATAAACAAATAAGATATCAATCGTTCATAGCCATCCATGTAGCATGGGTATAATATTATATGAATACATTTACCGGCTACATTACCCTGGATTACCACAATGATAAGTAGGTATTGACACTCTCTCGGCAAGAGTAGAATAAGTAATAAACCCGGGCGAGAAAGTAATACTAGTCATTGCCACAGATCACATGAATACTGATATACACTCCAATGGGAAGGACAGGTATCGCCGCGCATATGAGCAAACGCTCATATTATTGTCAAAAATTTCATACATTTGTAGGTTATATTATATTGTGAAAAAATATGTCGTTGTCTAAGTCGTCGTCTCATAATAGTATTATCGTACCAAATGAGACGACAGGGTTTAAAAATTACCCTTGAAATGTTTTTATTACTTTTTTTAAGGCCGGCAACACAGCTGCAAGACCTATGTTGTTGTGGCTGTCCATCGGCGGTGGCAATCACCGTCAGGTGAGCCTCCTGCTCATTTGCCCCTTTTTTCTATAAAAAAATATATATTTCTGTATGTAATGCAAGCTACACTGACAAACTAAGAAATTGTCTTGAAAGGCGTATCGTTTAATTCATGGTCATAGCCGTAAATGTTTGTATAAAATCATGAAAACGATACCTGTAACTGCGTTGCTTCCGAATATTTGTCAAAAGCACATAAAGCCATATTGATTTCTCTGGCTTGCATCCTTAATTCAAATGTAGACGTCACTAAAGAATGTAGGGCCATGATTAGAGCTGTGTCTTCATATTGAGAGCCTTCTTTCAATGACGCCACCTTGCGTTCGTGCTTTCTTCTGTTTTTACTGGATCGGTAAGATCGACTGTCGACAATCATTACATCACTTCATTAGCCACGTGAAAAAATGTGTTGTTAGAAAATAGGGAGGCGAAAAGTAGTCCCGCAAATTGTTAAGACACGCGGCTACCATTATAATGACGTCAGTTGTGAACAGAAGTTTTGAACATTCTGCACTGTTACGAGAGATTCAAGTGAGTATGTGACATAAGATTAATATCATACAGGTATTAATTAAACATAGTTCTAATACATTAGCATTTTGCCGTGATATAATGGTTCAACTGCCTTCTTTCAACACTTCCGGTCTAAAGTAAGCATGCCATATTTTTTACCGATACTGTCTTTCCAACCTCTCCGAATTCAATATTTAATTCTGCTGTCATGCCTTTTCTGACGTATCCAATTCTTTTTTTTAGAAACTAACGATAGGATTAGCTCCGAATTGTAAAGGGCAAGATTGGCATCCCGAGTTAGTAGTGCATTGAAATAGTTTCCCTTATGCTCTGTTCCCTCCATTCCTTGCACACACTCTTCTGTCTATATCAGCATTGTACCTTCCAACCCTGCTAAATGCACATCTACATTCTAACTCATCCACTTATTCCATTAGTACATCACCACAACTCCATATCAATAAATCAAAAAATATTAATATTGTACAGATTGACATACCCAGATCCAGACGAAGAAGCGATAGTGCTTCCAGCATCAGAATATAAGTCCATGTCTTTGTTTATATATGACGTGTCGTAACATTCTTCTTGCTTTTTCTTTTTATCAGCTCTCACAACAGTCAGTCGATTCTTGTGTCTGACAAAACTGTCTTTATTTATATTTATTAGATCTATTAGTTTATCATGTTCATCTAGCAGATTTTCTAATATTTTTGAATCTAGAATTGAAAAATTAATTTAGAATGTTATCTTCGACACATATGTAGGTATGATATGAAGAAAATATCACCCTAATACGAATATTTGAATAAATAGCCATCTGTGGCAAATGCAAAAGTCAAAAAAAAATCATTAAAATAGCTGTACTTATACACTAGTAGTTTCTATAAGCGAAGACGTATTGGACACTTTTGAAGAATAAAATATTATTATTTCTGCCAGGCAGTTTGTATAAAATCAACGAATCTGTCACTAACACCGTGACTACTAGGGAATACTAGGTGGCAGAATTGTACAGCATCTCATCAATTATGGTACTTTGTTATCCGTACTTGTAGCAAATTAATCCTTTTACTAGTTACTATTAATCTTGCTTGAATCCCTCAACAAAAATAAACATACAAGGGAAAACACGCGCGGAAATGGTTAATTCGGTTCTTTATTAATTAACCATAAAACAACGTATCAGATTCAGTTAGCTGTCTAATTAGTCAAGACGCAGCTATATGATAGCTTGGCAATTGAATTTTATTGATACACAACACTAGTGGCAGCTATGTCACAATGAGAGTTTAAAATATGAATGAAGCATTCGAATACAACTATCGGACTTCCTATAAATTTGCAAATTCTATAAAATTCCTATAAAATTGTAAATGCGAATCTTCTATATTTTGCAAAAGAAAAATAAAAGGTAACGCTGACATAATCACCATTAAAACCCCCATCTCTATGTCATTAAAAATACGCAAGTTAAAGATTATCCCGTCTATTTTGGTACTTTAACACAGATTTGGTAACAGATCACTATCATCATTCTAGGTCCTAGTAGATACGAATTACGATGTTAATTTCATACTTGGGCAGACTGGTAGGATGATAGATTTATATATTATAAAGCGTTTTATTTTTCCCACTTGACCAGCTGATGTGGGTAAAACCTCTTTAATCCCTTGACCATTGTGGCACGTTTCACTTTGCAACCGAAGCATCTTCAAGAGAAACGCTTCACTCAACTAAAGCCGACGTAAAACTGACTCGCGGCGCAACTTTAACGCTAATAGGCCAGGACTTGCCATGTGTGACGCTGGTATTTTAGGGTTCCGTACCTAAAAGGTAAAAACGGGATCCTATTACTAAGCGTCCGCTGTCTGTCTGTCTGTCACCAGGCTGTATCTCATAAACCGTGCTAGCTAAAAAGCTGAAATTTTCACAAATTATGTATTTCCGTTGCGGCTATAACAACAAATACTAAAAATAAAATAATGAAAATCCCCGTAGGGGGGTCCCTTAATATTTTCATTTTTACAGTTCTTCATACAACAAACGCAATTTTTTTTCGTTTTTATAGAAGATGGTACGGAACCTTTCGTGCGCGAGTCCAACTCTCACTTGACCGGTTTTTTTTCTTTTTAGACCTACAGTTTATTCCATTTCTTACACTGCTTTATTATTTGCCTTACAATAGCATCGCAAAACCATACAGTCAGCCAGTTTAACTGAATTTTTTTTCCTGCTCCTCCTATATACTTCTGATTAATTTCGTTGCGAGTCTCCAGACAGCTTAGTTTTTCCCAGGGCACCCTGAGCTCGCAACTCAATTGTTATCAAGAAAACTGCCGCTGTTGATGCTGGTTTACAAAAGTTACAGTGGTAGGAACGAGAGAAATCAGAAATCAGATATACTTTATTCAATAAAACTTTTTAAAAGTTATTTTGACACGTAAACATATTTTTTTTAAAACTACTACCGGATCGGAAACGCGGCCACACACTGAGAAGATCCGGCGGAAGAAACTCAGATAGATGGGCCCATTGCCTTTAAGAATACATTACAGTTTGTGAATGTTTGCAAATTAAATTATTTTCTTCGTTATGTATTTCCATTGAGTTAGGTACAAAGTAACACCTGAATCTATAAAATCACTTACCAAATTTTTCAGATTTATTGTGTTGGGAAGTAAGTCTCAAAGCTGTTCGATATTTTCCAAATCTTATTGCAGAATTTATCGTTTCTTCTATATCATCACCATATTGCTCCAGAACTGTTATTGCCTCTGAATAACGTTTTTCTTCCTCTAACATGTTAACTATTTCTCTAGAATTTAAATTCCCAAATATTTAATAAAATTAAATAGTATCTTCACGCCCGTATCCCCGAAGAGGTAGACAAAGATACGACCGGTGCGCCCACAATTAGCCGAAGATACTTAGTCCCACAATGTGATTGGTGGCAAGTCTATCGCCATCCGGACACTTCCAATCCCGGTCAACATTGTTTTTATAAGGCAACTGAAAAAACACATTTTTTTATATGCCCGAGCCGGGAACCGAACCGGGGATCTCATGTTGTCAACACCTACACCGGTCCACTAGACCACAGAGGCGACATTGCAATTGCAACAGAGTTTGAAAAATTTTTCTCCAATGCTGCGGTCTTAACAACTCAAAACCTCAGTTCATCAGTTAGTACTGCTGTATCATTACTGAAGCAATGTGTAACCAAGTGCGATAAAACTTTTGAATTTTCATTAATTGATACCAAAGATATCTTAAATGCCTTTAAAACATTGGAACCGAAAAAAACCTTAGATTTATGGGGACATTCTGTTAGAATCATTGCTTCAGTAATAAATGTTATTGCACCATATTTAGCTGTAATATTTAATTGTTCCGTAACACATGGCGTTTTTCCTGACTTAATAAAATTCAGCAAAGTTATTCCAGTTTTCAAGTCTGACTCTAAATGTGATCCCTCTAATTTTCGGCCTATCTCGGTTTTGCCAACCCTAAGTAAAATATTTGAAAAAATTATACTAGACCAAATGCTTAAGACATTTTGATAAATTTAGATTATTTCACAATAAACAATTCGGTTTTACGAAGAGTCGCTCAACCATAGATGCTGGTGTCGAATTACTCAAAAACGTTTATGAAGCCTGAGAGAATTCGCAGGATGCACTTGGAGTGTTCTGTGATTTGTCTAAGGCATTTGGCTGTGTCGATCATAAAATCTTAATCAGGAAGTTACACCATTATGGAGTTCGAAATAAAGCTCTCGATCTTCTGGTTTATTACTTAAATGAAAGAATTCAGAGGGGTGATATTAATGGAGAAAGGTCCTCTGGTGCTGTTGTAACCATGGGTGTCCCGCAGGGCTCCATACTTGGTCCATTTCTGTTTCTGATATACATAAATGACTTGCCTTACTATGTAGGGGATAAGCATGGAATCGTACTGTTTGCGGATGACACTTCACTTTTATTCAAAGTGAAAAGACGAATTGGTAAGTATGACGAAGTAAATAATGCGATTTCAAAAGTTGTACACTGGTTCAGTACGAACAATCTTTTATTAAATGTTAACAAAACTAAGTGTGTTAAATTTTCATTGCCTAATGTAAGGCATGTAGATACCAGCGTACAACTGGATGGAAACAACCTGGATCTGGTAGATTCCACTGTGTTTTTAGGTATTACTTTAGATAAGAAATTACAATGGGGACCGCACATTAATAATTTAGCAAATAGACTTAGTTCAGCAGCTTATGCAGTTAAAAAAATGAGACAGTTAACTGATGTCGACACAGCAAGAATTGTATAATTTAGTTACTTCCACAGCATTATGTCATATGGAATTCTTCTCTGGGGAAATTCTGCTGAAATAAATACTATATTTGTATTGCAGAAAAGAGCTATTAGGGCAATTTACAATCTTAGCCCGAGGGTTTCCCTGAGAGAAAAATTCAAAGAAATCAATATTCTAACTGTTATATCCCAATATATATTTGAGAACCTGATGTACGTTCGTAAAAATATTTGCTGTTTTAAAAAAATGGTGACGTACACTCACTTAATACAAGGAACAAAAACAATCTTGTTGTGCATGCATCTCGTCTCCACAGAATAAGTAACTCTTTTATAGGGCAATGTATACGCTTTTACAATAAACTTCCCGAAACTATAAGAGATCTACCAGTCAATAAATTTAAAAAATGTGTTAAAACAAAAGTGTGTAAAAAAGGATATTATAAAATCTCCGATTATTTAGAAGACAAAAAAGCCTGGGATTAATTGCTCCTCATGCCGATCTCATATATATTTTTTGTAATATTGTGATAATGTAAAAAAATCAATGATATGAAAAAAAAGACAAGCCCGCTGAGTTTCTTCCGCCGGATCTTCTCAGTGTGTGGCCGCGTTTACGATCCGGTAGTAGTTTTTAAAAAAATATGTTGACGTGTGAAAATAACTTGTAAAAAGTTTTACTGAGTAAAGCATTTCTGATTTCTGATAGGCGAAATGAATAAACGATAAAAATAAATATACATAATGCTGAAGCCTTGCTCCTGCAAGGAACAGAAGAGTAAAACAATCAGTTGGCCAACTGCTGAGCTGAACTTAGGACTGATATCACACCATCGCAAGACTTTTTCAGCTTCAGAGTTGAACAAAAAAACTGGTCTGAGGATCAGACCAAGACCTTATGACTTGAGCCAAAATTTCTAACCATACCACAAAGTAATCAGATATAGGATTGCATTAGAAACAAATGAAAATTAATTAACTAAAAAATTTTAATAAAGCAAATGCCAGTGAAAAGGGTTCAATGGGTACAATACGTATTATATGGGTAGTAGTAGGGCACATGTAAGCAATCCCTTTTCAGACAAGAAATTCTCTTCAATTTCTCTCTAAACATTCTAATGTAAGCATTTTTCAAAACTTTTGAGTTTACCCCTACAAGGCATGCATTGTTTGTATATGTACAACATACATGTATTTATTTATATTCGTATTTTAAATAAACACTTCTTGTATACATATAATTTCATACATCGACTCAAAGGCTCTAAGGATTTTGTTTGGAGATAAAGTTCTTGCAAAAACTTGATTAAGCACAAAAAATACTTTTTTAAATATTCATTGTGATTCCGACATTTTTATTAAGTGCTATCTTTTTAACTCTACCACCTAGTAGCCACGATGGTAGTGAACTCACATGACCAATCGTTTACCTTTAACGAACTGCCTGACAGAACGGCAGATGGTATATTCTTCAAAGGGAGCCTGGACCAACATGGGGTAAACAAATAAGAAACGAAAGTTACTCTCAATAACTATTCTATCATCACTGTACAGGATAATTCTTGTCTATTACAGTAGCTTAATATTTAAGCGGATAGTCCTGATATTAAGAAACAAGCTAATTCTCCTCCTAGGTAATCAACACCACCAAAGAAGAGAAATTTCGTCCTAATAATCAAATCTTACTTTATGTCTAAATCTTACCTTGTCAAATCTTTTAAATTTTCTTGAGATAAATATTTCCCTAATTTAAATACAAACTCCCATTCTAATGCATCTTTATAACATTCTACGGCTTTATCTATATTTCCAGCTCTCTCATATATTAAGCCCGCCTCTGAGAACTGTTTTTTTAGTCTTAAATATGATCCATAATCTTCAGATATTTGCTTGTAAATGTCATCTTTATTTGAAAATATTGCTAATGCTTCTTTATATAGACTGTGATATTTCACAAACGTCCTTAAATCTTCGTGGCGTTTTTCGCCACATTTTGCAAGACATTGTACTGCTTTGTCAAACCTCTTCAGGTGTTTATTAATTGTAAATTGTTTGTAGTTCTCATCCATTTCATTTAATTCATTTAGCATAGCAATATATTCTTTTGGGTCTTTTTGTGATTTATTAGCAACTAACAAAACTAACTCAAAGTCGTACATTCCTAATGCAACATCAAATAAATTATCTACATTTACCATGTACAATAAATATTTCAAAGCCTCATCAGATGAAACTGGCAGTTTAACACCTTCTGATTCTTGAGTTTTAAGTTTCTTTATAAGTAACAAGGCTTGCTCTAAATCACTTATTGAATTCATTTTGACATATGTAGTTAATAATGGCAGTATCCTTTCAGAACTTTCCATTGAATTTGTTATATGCTCTCTAATAAGTCCACAAACATGGGATATTTTACAATTAACATTAGTTTTGTCGTCAAGTTTTCTATGAGTATAACTACTAGAATACATAGTTTTAGTTACATCAGTGTTTTCAAGATCGGCTAAGAAAAGACTTAGCCATGAATTATTTTTAATAGACTTCAGAAAAGTATCTATGTTAGCATCAAAAAGTTCTGGATCATGATCATAGATTAAATTCAGATTAATCCTTTGTTTTCTCATTAAATCAAAAGCTTTATTATACAATAGAGAGTTTAAATATCCTCCTATAATTTTTAGGGATAGTGGCCTTGGTTGAATTGCTTCCAAATTGCCTCTTAACATTTGAAAAACAGTCCTTGTATCATTTGGAACTGCAATCACTAATTTTGCTCCTCTTTCTATTTTTCTAGTATATACCAATCCAGACTCATTCTTTTCATATGATGCTAAAGCATCTAGACCAGCTTGTGTCAGTTCTACACAAACAAGTAAGTGTTTTAAGGTTGTCAAAAGCAAATAATCTGTGTGAACAAAGAAAGAGTTAACATTATTCATAATTAACTTGTCATTCACATAAAAACCTCCTTTATGAGAGAGCCCTAGAAATACAATGTCTTGATCTACAGAACAAGTGCAAAATTTAATGCATGAAACAGGAAAAGATACATCTTGTGGAATTAACATGTCTTTGTATAATGTCAATTCCAAAATATCTCCTGAATCCAATTGTAAAAATATTTTGGAAGAATCAGAGGGGTGTCCACATATTCTTGTAACTGCTGAAGGCACTGCTATCTCATTTTCTTTTATTAATATATCTTTGTCAATTTTAAATTGAACTATTGAATAAGAATCACTTTCATTTACAGAAACACAGAGAATGTTATCATTCAACCAATACCAATTATAATATTTAAATGGAAAATCAAAATCTTCCAAAATGTATTCATTTGTTATTTCATATGCTAAGGGACATTTTTTCGTCTGATTTAAGATGAACAACTTATCAGCTGTGTTGAGAATAAATGAATTTGAATTATTATTTTCGCCAGAGAAATGCAAATAATTAATAAATCCATTGAATTCTATTTTTGTATTTGACATTGGAGGTGGCACAACAGACTGTCTGAAACTGTTAATGAGAGCTTGTTGCCCATCTATAACTGTCACAATGGCATCATCATTAGAATCTGTGCCTCTACTATGATCAACATTCCAAACCCAAGAGTAAGTATAGCAATATCCATTTTGTAATATAACATGCATTGTCTTAGTGTTAATATCAAATCTATCATCCCAAACAATGTTGCTTATTTCTTGATCAACTCTAAATGACAAGGTTTGTTTCAAATACCAATGGTAATTACTACTGGTAAATAAAAGTATTTCTGTAGAACCTTTTTCTATATCTTTACATACTAGAGTTAATATCTCTGAGTCAGTACTCCAAAGTAGATCTTCTACAACAGTTTTTGTATTAACAGGTATCAAAAATTCACCATGTTTTAAACCATTCTTTTCAAAGAATGCTACAACATACTTATCAGGTAACTTTTGTGTGGTGGCAATCAAATTGCCACTGGGTCTCCAAGAGAGGTTAGCTTCAATCCCCTGTAGTTTTTCACTGGTATATAGCAAATTTCCTTCTCTATTAAAAACTTTAAATCTTCTAATACCATTCATTGTAAATCCAATGGCAAATAGTAGACCATCACCTCTCCATGATATTTTAATATCACCATTATTGGCTTGACTATCTGCAAATAATTTTACATAGCATTACATCTCATAATAAGATGAGTATCGAATTGAACATTGCATTATTTTGTTGGTAAAATTAAAACATTTGAGTCTATAAAGTAAAACAATTTATAATCAATGAGTAGATGTAATTCCTATTTTTGCACAAACCAATGAAACATTTTGAAATAATTTTAAAAAATTAATAATTATTTTATTAATAATATGACTAATTTACCTTTATTCAGTTCAATTATTATTATTTGGAATTTTTTAATACAAGATTGAGATATATGACAATTACCTACAAGACAAAACGAATGTTCTTGATTTGATAAAGTAACATTGTCTATTTGGAAAAATGTGAAAAGTTTCTTTCTATCAGTTGCTTTAAACCAATTCATAAAAAAGGTTATCTTTAAGACCAAAATATGCCTAGTTTAATGCATACTTTGACGAACTGATATTAAATTTATAATCAATGAGTAGATGTAATTCCTATTTTTGCACAAACCAATGAAACATTTTGAAATAATTTTAAAAAATTAATAATTATTTTATTAATAATATGACTAATTTACCTTTATTCAGTTCAATTATTATTATTTGGAATTTTTTAATACAAGATTGAGATATATGACAATTACCTACAAGACAAAACGAATGTTCTTGATTTGATAAAGTAACATTGTCTATTTGGAAAAATGTGAAAAGTTTCTTTCTATCAGTTGCTTTAAACCAATTCATAAAAAAGGTTATCTTTAAGACCAAAATATGCCTAGTTTAATGCATACTTTGACGAACTGATATAAAGTCTGCTTGTTCACTTATCATCCTTTTATACAGTAAGTAGCGGCAGCGTGCAGCCCGCTGCATTATAAAAGTTTTTGGTGAAACCCATGGGATCACCTAATTTTTCCGGGATGAAAAGTAGACTATGTGCTATACCAGGTCATTATCTACCTGTGTACCAAATTTCATTCAAATCTGTTCAGTAGTTTTTGCGTGATTGTGTAACAAACATTCATCCATGCAAACATCCAAACTTTCGCATTTATAATATTAACTAGCTGTTGCCCACGACTTCGTCCGCGCGAAATTCGTTTTCTCCGCACAGCTCCTCCCCCGTAGGTGATAGCGTGATAATATGTTGCCTATATGTTGACCCGACCTATTAGTAATATTCATGCAAAATTTTAAGTAAATCCATGCAGTACTTTTTGAGTTTGCCCCGGACATACAAACAGACATAAATTCTAAAAACTATATTTTTGGCTTTGATATTGATTGTAGGTCATGCCCCAAGTATTTTTTTATATGTATAGATAAGATAGATAAGGATTTTATTATATGTATAGATATAGATATACAAAATATTTTTAAAATACATATACTTTATAGCCAACAATCCTGCAATATATATATAGAAAAATGTCCGCTGTACATTAAATACATGGCAGAGACAAAATCACAAGCATACTTTTTTTATTATGCAATATGGAAAACAACAAGCAGTAACATTGTAGCAGTAGCAATCAATAAACAAAGTACTTCAACCTAGACAAGTACTTGCAGAACTCTACCACCTAATAGTCATTACTATTCACAGGTAACCTTTTCATGCAACACAAAGGTTAACCTTTGTCTATGGATTATGACCATAAATTCTATGAAGTGATATTGTAGTTTTTTTTTTAACAATAAGATTTTCATGGAACATAGAACAAGGGAAGTGAAGAGTGGGCGTGCCGCGTGCGTCACTATTATGCGCTTTTACTCTAAATTGCCTTAGTGATACTTACCATATCATTAGGAGATAGTCGTCGTGCGAAAATCTATTATACACTGAATTATGCCGTATTGTGCCATCCTTGAATGCAGAAATGATAGTAGAATACAGATGATTAAAAATGGAGATATTTCATATCATTCGAAAGTACAATTTTAATTTTATTTTAATTAAATTCCTGATTTAATATAATCCCTAATGATATAATAGAAAGTCAAGCTAAAATCAGCCGTACACCTTACATATAAAGTTCATTTTAGGTTGACCTAATTTTTCTAGAAAGATATACGTAATGACAGTCATTACGTATATTGTTCTAGAAAGTTCTCTACTCAAATATGATCAACTGAAAACTACGGAAAAATCAATACTGCCATCTATTGTAGAATAGCGAAACTATTAAGATCTTAAGTTTCACTATTGTACACATAGATGAGTCTATTTTGAATAGACTACAAAAGGACGTAAATACTATTTTTGTGTTATAGCACTCACCCCGTGCTTGGGAATCTGGAAAAACCATAAAAACAACAAAGAAAAATATCGACACGCGGGATTTGAACCTGCGACTGTCTCCCTAAAGCCGGGACGCTCTTCCGCTGAGCTAGTGTCGACAGGCTCGAGGCGGCGAAATTCTTCTTTGTTATGTGATCGATTACGTCGATTATACTGATCGCTAGTTATACATACGTATAACTAGTTAAATGAGTTCATCGTTACAGATGAAATTCACATTTATAATTTTGATCAGTACTTTCGTATTTCTAATTATTTTTGTGTTATAGCACTCACCCCGTGCTTGGGAATCTGGAAAAACCATAAAAACAACAAAGAAAAATATCGACACGCGGGATTTGAACCTGCGACTGTCTCCCTAAAGCCGGGACGCTCTTCCGCTGAGCTAGTGTCGACAGGCTCGAGGCGGCGAAATTCTTCTTTGTTATGTGATCGATTACGTCGATTATACTGATCGCTAGTTATACATACGTATAACTAGTTAAATGAGTTCATCGTTACAGATGAAATTCACATTTATAATTTTGATCAGTACTTTCGTATTTCTAATTATTTTTGTGTTATAGCACTCACCCCGTGCTTGGGAATCTGGAAAAACCATAAAAACAACAAAGAAAAATATCGACACGCGGGATTTGAACCTGCGACTGTCTCCCTAAAGCCGGGACGCTCTTCCGCTGAGCTAGTGTCGACAGGCTCGAGGCGGCGAAATTCTTCTTTGTTATGTGATCGATTACGTCGATTAAATCAAATCCCGCGTGTCGATATTTCTCTTTGTTGTTTTTATGGTTTTTCCAGATTCCCAAGCACGGGGTGAGTGCTATAACACAAAAATAATTAGAAATACGAAAGTACTGATCAAAATTATAAATGTGAATTTCATCTGTAACGATGAACTCATTTAACTAGTTATACGTATGTATAACTAGCGATCAGTATAATCGACGTAATCGATCACATAACAAAGAAGAATTTCGCCGCCTCGAGCCTGTCGACACTAGCTCAGCGGAAGAGCGTCCCGGCTTTAGGGAGACAGTCGCAGGTTCAAATCCCGCGTGTCGATATTTTTCTTTGTTGTTTTTATGACGTAAATACTCTTTTTTTTTTGTAGCAAAATAAAATTTATTGTAACGCAGTTTGGTATATTTTTAAATGTTCTGTTTGTGTGTTTCGGATTATTGTTGTTTAAAATGAAAACGACCAATGAAACAATGTTTGCATTAGTAGTTTATATGCAATAATGCTTATTTTATGTATGAGTGTGGCGATCGCGGTCCTGATACAAATGTTTGTACTTGCCAATTCCGTTGTTCTATGTTCCATGAAGATTTTACTTTATCTAATCTTTTTTAAATTTACAGTTTGTTGTGAAAAAAAAATGTTATAAACTACCCCACTTGAAATTTGGCTCAACTTCCCCCCGCCCTAAATGCCTCACATAATCTATGGAGGAGATGTTGATCAAGAAGGCAGATGATTTAATTTTTTACTCTGACAATTTTCTCTGTCTTTTCTGAAAAAATTAACAAAAAAATGTACCTTCAATGACATTATCCGTAGCTTTAGCAGCCTGTTTTCCCTCAGATCCATGAAACTGTGTCTCTTTTTTCCCCCAACCAACTGTTATAAATTGTTTAGAACCAAAATCATCGCTTATCAGATTGGTTTCATTTATTGGGTCAAATGTACAAGACATCACAATGACTTTCAAATCTGTTGTCACCAAAATTAATATTTCCTGGTCTGGGCTCCATTCCATTGCCTAAATTTGTAGTTAAAAGTCATGTTTTAAAAAGTACAAATAAGGTGTAAGTAAAAAATGCACTTAAATCTAGATCATAAATGCCAAACAAAGTTTAAATGTTTCAATCTACACAATAAATGAAAAGCAAAGTTTTGACTAGAGAAATATCAGTTTTATAAATATAAAATCTAACAAAAAATCAGGTAACTGATCAAGAGGGACCAGATTATATGCATTTACATATTTAAGCCAAGCTTAGCGGTAATAGCATTTTTTACCTAACATCTAGTTATGATGCATATTATCGGATACATTTATGATATTTTTCGAGCACAGTGCACTCAGTAGCCGCATGTCTCTTGTTTTGATACTTACTAATAAAATGAAAAAGTCAACAGCAAAAATGAAGAGAAATTTCCACTCATAAATGTATGTTGAATGAACAGATACAATCTGACTACGTACATTTGGAACAATACTTGATTATTAATGTTTACAAAAAGAAATTGTAATGTAATATGATGCTATGTTACTTAAATTACCTATTTTAATATTAAATAATTATTATCATATATCAATGAATAATTTACCAACTATTGCATGCTGATTTTGAAACGTAAAAGTACTTTTTTGCAATCTGTATTATAAACCCATTCAGCAAAAGGTTAAGAATTTATGTTGTTGTATTAAGGCGTAGGCAGTCCAACGACTGTGCACTGTGTCTATAATAGAAATTGAAAAGAAAGTCCCCTAAAGATTTATAGGAAATAATTCTTTAGGGGACTTTCTTTTCAGTTTCTTAAATGTTGAGTTAGAATCCATTAACTAGTCTCTCTTGAAGTCTGATTTTGAAATAAAAAATTAAAATTACATTTTTTTTTCACATTTGGGTCCTTAAAACTTTTCATTTAATTTTGCATATTTTACTTATTTCGATGTATATTTCAAGCATTTTTCATGCATATAACAAACTTTTGCGTATGTTGCGTATAATCCGGTCCCTACTGATAGGATTTTAAGAGGTTTAGCATTTGACACTGTATTTTATGAAAAAATAGTATTAATCCCTACCCCTATAAGATTAATTGTGTGCCATACTAACTGGTTACAGCAGTGTAAAAGTTAGGTTAAAAAATTTGCTGCTTTGGTGGAGAAAATTGAAGGTAAGGCTTCTTCAAGGTCTTCTGACAAATCCCATTATATTTCCAGGCCCTTTTTTAAAGAATAAATCAACTACTTTACTGCTGGGCATCTCAAAAGGTGAGATGTCACTAATACAGACAACACAGATACTAATAGACTTGGTGTTAGGCGTAAAATGCATAGCCTCTCATATGTACAAATGCATGTAAATGTCAAACTCTCGTATGGGTGAATATACGCTATTTGAATTTCAATAGTCTATAGAAAAAAATTATGTTGAACTTATTATATTATTGTTTCTCTATGCTTAAGCAATAAATAACATGGCCTTTTATCTGGCCCACATAGTCTATTCACGATAATTGTTTAATTTAAAGCATTATTAACTTAAAAAGTTAAAAATGTATACTCCTTTGGCCTCCCCATTAATGCATTATAATGATTTAACGGCAATATACTTTAAACACGTATATAAATATGTTTTATTTTTATATTATCACTAACTTTTACAAACATTGAAACATATTTGATCAAAATAAACTGTAAACATTGTAATTAATATAAAAAAAAATGTACTTATTTTCATGTCATGTTACAAATACGTCACTTCATCTGGCGAAACTCAAAAGAAGAAAAAAATCAGTTTAAATCGCCGATGTATGTTTTAACCTTGAATTTCGCACGTAGAACAGTGTGAAGTTAGTAGCAAGCTAACGGTTTTGAGCAAAACTTAAATAACATTGCGTCAGTTTGCGAATTAATCTCGAAGAGCGTGGTTGTGCCAGTGGTTGGAGTATTTCCTCTGGTGAGCATATGTTTTGTATTTTATTGTTATAAAACTGTTTATTTGCTTAATGTAATGTTTATTATGTGTACTTGTCATGTGTTACGTGAAACTGTCGTGCGAAAATCGAGTGATGTTGTTTTTGTAGGTTATATACGATTTTGTCACTTCTCTGGCGTCACTTCTGTGGCAAATTTAATGCCAGAGGAAATACATGATCGCCAGAGAAGTGACGAAATAGGGTACATGACTCAAAATATATTTTTTTAAATGTTAGAAACGGATCTAATCAATGAGAATTGTATGAAATACCAAACAATGACGTCATAATATTTGTACGTCAAATATCACACTTATTTTCAGTAAATTCGTCCACATAAGTAAAACTTATTAATTGAACGAATTGATGAATGAAACAGTATTTTTTTTAAAGTGCTTTATTGTATAAATATGACGATGTATTGTATGTTGACTGTGTCAACTACCCAATTCTATTCCGTTGAATATATTATGTGTTAAGGCTTCATTTTATTTGTTTTAGGTATTCTAGCATAATCAGATATTATGGTGAATGTTAAAAAAAGCAAACAAGAGAAGAGAGATTAGAAAAAAAGTGCCAAGCTGAAAGATTACGCTATCAAAGAATTAAAAATGATCCGATTAAAAATGCAGAATTAAAAGAAAAGGAAAGGCAGCAATACCAAAAGAAAAAAGAAAAGGGACAAATTAGAAGCATACATGATATGACTGAAAGGGAGCAAAGGGCAATCAGAAAAATATGGAGAGAGAAGACTAGAAAGCATAGAACTCGCGTGAAGCTAAAATCAACCTCTGCTCCAAAAGACATTGTGATGAAACTTGGAGTAAACCTTGATATTTTTTTAAAGCATGAAGCAAATATAGTCCATCAATATCAAACAATTAAAAGTCTAAAAGATAACTTAACTGATAAGGATGCTGTGATCCATATGGACTTTTCAGAAAACTATAATACAAAATATTCTTCAGAGGTTCAATCATTCCATTTTGGTGGGTCACAAACTCAAATAAATTTGCACAATGTGGTCTTATATACAAAGGGAGAAACGAAATGTTTTGCCACAATGTCAGAAAACTTATGCCATAATGTACCTGTAATCTGGGCTCATCTAAAACCTATCATGGAACTACTTCCTTCTTCTGTAGAAAACATTCATTTTTTAAGCGATGGCCCAGTTACACAGTACCGTAACAAAGATATGTTTTTTTACTTACTTTGTAAATTAACTGAAACCTATCCAAATATTTCTGATTTTACCTGGAATTACCATGAAGCCGGTCATGGCAAAGGAGCTCCAGATGGTATCGGAGCAACATGTAAGCGAATTGCTGATAAAATTGTTGCTTTAGGGACTGACATTGCTACCATTAACGCCTTTGCTACCGAATTAGATAAAAACTGTCCCGGCATTCAAATATTTGTAATAGCCGAAAAAGAAATTGATTTTCAAAATAAAATAATGGAACATAATAAAGCAAATATCAAACTTTTCACTGGTACACTAAAAGTGCATCAAGTACGAGGAAACTATTTAAGCAATACATTGTACATGAAGAGCCTCAGTTGCTTTTGTAGCAATTTTTGTCCTCATTTTCACTTAGGCGACATTGAATACACCCAAAAACGAAACAAACTGGATGTTGCTGCAGTCTATACTGATTCTGAGGAAGATGTGCCAAATGAAATGGTTGCGCAAAGATCTACTCATCTGATTAAATCATCTGATGTAGATAATGCAGACACTCCTATGTCTGTTAAGAATGGAGATTTTGTTCTTGTGGAATACCAAATAAATAATAAAAAATACAGATATGCTGGCGTATGTTCATCAGATTTTGATGAAGAAGAAGAGACATCAGGGTTACATTTCTAAAGGTCGCTAATGAAGATGGTACTCTTTTTAAAATAAATGACAATGACATATCTGATGTTAAATGGGAACAGATCTTGACCATATTACCAGTGCCAAATATATTTGTGAAAGGTAACAGACTACTCTCCAAGTTTCCAAAGCCTGTTGATGTTTTTGAAAAATAAATTATTGATTGTTCAGTATTTAAGTATAAAGTATTTAGTTATGCGAAAATTGTTGATTCTGTTCTTTGCAAAAAATGAAAGCTGTAGGCTGATATTTTTTAAGTTGTTAAAATAACCTCGAGACTGATAGTTGTATCTTTAAATAGTACTATTGTTTTGTTTTGTGAAAGAAGTTAATATTTTTGTTTTATTTAGTAAGTTGATTAAGATTACAGTGTCTTAAATGTTACAAACTTAAATTTTTTTATTGTTTTATAAAAACTATTAAATAGTCATATTTACTGTTATTTTTATCTCAGATGAGACTGATAAGCAGAATATACTTCATTCTGTTATTTTAAACGGGTATTGAAAATTTAAGTATTAAAAAACTATTGATATTAATATAATAATAAGGTTGCATTAAGAAATTGTGAAGACTGAATGTATCTTATATAATAAAAAATATTCTAATACTATAATTTATACATGTTTTATTTCATATTAGTCTCCTTGCTCAGCTTATAACAAAGGTGTGTCACTTTCCTGGTTCAATTTGTCACTACTCTGCCAGTAGTGTCACTCCTCTGGTAACACATTTTCCTCTGGTACTTATAAAACACAGAAAAATGAGAAATTCTTCTGGCCCCTATCATAAAAGATTTAAATATAGTGTTAAATAGAGAAATTATAAATATTGAATAGAATAGATTACATTTCCTTCTGGGACACAATAGAATCAAATAGCGTATATTCACCCGTATATATATTATATTGTAAAAACATAGGAATACACCATATTGTGCTATTTTACAGTGTCAAATAAACAGCTATGGCTTAAGGAATAACTCTGGAGTTATTTCATCAGTAAGTATTATAACTCTGTACTTCTGTATGTAAATGCAAGCAACATTGACATTTTAAGAAATTGCCTTGAAAGGCATATCCAGTTTAATCCGTGGTCAATAACATTATGACCATTAACTAGGTTGTAGATTTCTGCAACATTTCGACTACATGTGGTACCACCCCTTATCTATTTCTGCTACGATGTGTTGGGTGCTTGTTTCATCATGTTCCAGTTTAGAGGATACAGCCAGTATGCATGAAACATCCCAATCTCACCATATGGATAGCATTTTAAAAAAAAAGTATCTTCACGCCCGTATGCCCGAAGGGGTAGGCAGAAGAACAACAAGTGCACTCACGATTAGCCGAAAATACTTGGTCCCACAAATGTCATAGGTGGCAAGCCTATCGCCAACCGGGCACTTTCCAATCCCGGACAACTTTGTGTTTATCAGAAAACTGAAAAAACATTTTTTTAAGTGCCCGACCCGGGAATTGAACCCGGGACCTCATGTGGTCGACGTCAACGCTGGACCACTAAACCACAGAGTTACCTGGTTTGTTATAAATAGAACAGAAACAGGCTACATAAATTTGGGGTTGCGGGGGAAGGGGAGCGGTCTACTCTCTCCCTGCAGAATTTTTTATAAAACCGATTTAGCCCAAAAACTTACATAACCTAACCTCAAAATATATGCAAACTAGCTGCAGCCTCCAAATTGCATCAAAATTTCTTTTGTAGTTTTTGCATGATTGAAGTAAAAAACATCCAACCACACTTTTGCATTTATAATAGTAATATAGATACTTAAAATCTTAAAATATTATTTTACTAGCTGTTGCCCATGACTTCCTCTGCACGGACTTCGTTTACTCCGCACAGCTCCTCGCCCGTAGGTTATAGCGTGATTATATATAGCCTATATGTTGACCCGACCTGTTAGTAATATTCATGCAAAATTTGAAGTAAATTCATGCAGTACTTTTTGAGTTTACCTTGGACATACATACAGACAAACAGACAAAAATTCTAAAAACTGTATTTTTGGCTTCGATATAGAATGTAGATCTCGCCCCAAATATTCTTTTAAAAAATATTCAATGTACAGTTTTGACTTTCCTACGATTTTATTATATGTATAGATTATTCTGCACTATTTTTTATGAGATGTAGTAAGTCTCTTTTGTAATAAGTATATTTTGCCTAATTTAAAATCTTAATAATCATTTTTGATATTTTAAACATCAATAAAAATATTCCTAAGACATATGGCACTTCCTAAAATATTTTTCATATTTTGGAAAACCATCAAAATTTTGTTAATATAATATATTTAGTAATGTAACATATTTTTTATAAATCCACAACACATTTTTTATCCTCATAGTTGTAATAAAATACTATCTATTTCTATAATAAATTGGGTAAGAGCAAGTCAATGGTTCTGGGTCTGGGATCAAAAGAAAAGCCAAATAACCTACTTGAACTGTAGCATTAAGTGAATTTTTTTCTTTGTAATTGGGGCATTACTCCCAAGTACAAGTGGGCTTCCCCCTCCTGTTGCTGGTCCTTTACAAATATAACCTAACTTAACCTCAAAAGGTTGTTTACTTACTAGTTATTATAAATAATACAATATGTATAAAAATATTAAGCATCTCCACAGGCCAGAACTAATATCATTAGAAAATGGAAGTCACCCTATCCCACCCACCCCTCAGAAACCCAAAAATCGTACGCTCCTCGCATAGCAACCCCAGTGAATTAATGGATAGTAGGCATAAAAAAAAATCTTATTTGCTAGTATATCATACATATTACTAAATTCCTAAACATACTCAGGTAAACGTAACTAATTTTTACAATTGGATTGTCAATAGATGCTTACCAATAATCCATTTTCGCATACTCCTACTAAATCACAATGATTACCATTCTCACTAATAGTGAAAAGTTCTCCATTTGATAGGCCTACACTTAAAGAATTCGTTAGTGATAAGTAGGTGATCCCAATAGGTTTACTTGCAGAATGTACATATTCGGATAAATTTCTTTGCCATGAAATGTTTTCCCCGTTCGTAAAACATCTAATGGTAAGGTTAGAAGTGCATATATATAATTCTTGATTTTTATCTTCTTCGTGACCATAGCAAATACACATTTTCTCTAATGTATTCTTATCTATGTGTTTTACAGAAACGTTCCATATTGAAAGATTCCGCATTTTTATTATTACCGTAGATCTGAAGTAAATAAACTAAATGAACATTGAACAGCCAAAGCCAAAAAACCAAAAAACATGCTTCCTTTGTTATTGAATATTGACAATTGAATTGACATATTTTCACATTTGACTGCATTTGACAAGTGACAATCGAAAAATTTTTAGGATTGAACTTTTGGCCAAGGAACTTATATAAGATAACTGGAATTACTACAAGCAATGTTTGAAAAATAAAAATGTACTTTATTTCGTTCTTAATAAAGTTGACATTTGTTTCTTACATAACAGAGGGGGAAAACGTTCTGAGCAAGACAACGACAAGAGTGGATGTTGTCCCTTTCTTGCAATTGCCAGTGTAAATAAAACTTTCGAATGGTAGGTTTTTTATATTCGTTAATCGTTAAATCCCTTTTATTCATACACGTCGATAGATACATTAGCATGAAATGTATTGTAATTAACACAGTGAGTTGTAAAGTGAGCTTATTTTAATTATTTCGTAATTACTTATGCAATGCAAAAACTGTTTCTCAAATTAGTAGTATTACTTAGTATTAATTTGCAAACTACGCATGGCCGCACTTATATATATATGGCGATTGGCGCTTTATTTAGTAGAAAGCAAGGAACTTATATAAGATAACTGGAATTACTACGAAGCAATGTTTGAAAAATAAAAATATATTTTATTTCTATCCTAATAAAGTTGACATTTGTTTCTTACATAACAGAGGGGAAAAACGTTCTGAGCAACACAACGACATAAGTGGATGTTGTCCCTTTCTTGCAATTGCCAGTATAAATAAAACTTTTGGATGGTAGATTTTTATATATTCGTTATTCGTTAAATACCTTTTATTCATACACGTCGATAGCTACTTTAGCATAAAATGTATTGTAATTAACATAGTGAGTTCTTAAATGTGCTTATTTTAATTATTACGTAATTACTTATGCAATGCAAAAACTGTTTCTCAAATTAGTAGAATTACTTGGTAGTAATTTGTGAACTACGCATGGCCACACTTATATATGGCGATTGGCGCTTTATTTAGTAGAAAGAGACACACTCCACTCATGTCGTGGTACTCTTCGGAACGATTTTGAAGCGTGTGTAAGCATTCCGGGTAGAATATAACTTCCTTGGTAGAAAGTGTCTCTTTCTATTATTTTTTTCTCTTTCTATTAAGTTTAAGTTTCGCGATGTGATTAATACAGGCATGCAACATCAATCATAAAAAACATCGATATCAAGACAATTTTTTTTTAAACTAAGACATCGATATAAAAACTTCGAAGTTTATGAACGATAGATCGATTTTAACTGTTTCCAATGTATTTTGATCATATTTCTACTTGATTTCTGTGATCCGTGAAAAGCAGAAAAACAATGGCATCTAATTATAACAGGGTGAACGAGACACTATTTAGAAAAATCTACGTTTATGACTGAGATAAATATATGTTTGTTTGTGTAACTGTTGAACATGGACAGGTTGGAAGATGTATGATGATTATGTAGATATGCTATTATGTAGTATTGTATACTCTTTGCTATGAGAAAACCTTGTTCATGAAGAACGTATATCGTCTTAGAGGGATCATGATTGAACTATAGAGGCAGCACTGTTGCCGAAAGTAGTGTAAAGGTAGTGTAAAGTAGTGTAAGTGTAGTAAAGGAACTTTTGTGACGTAAACATTGTAATATAATAACATCAATACTGGAAAAACATGCAAAAAAATAATAAAATTTGGTTTTTTACCTATAAAAAATTACCGGATTAAGGGTCAGAATCACACTAAAGGCAAAAAGTTAATTGAATCAGGTCATGCCTTAAATGTAATTGAAACTGAAGAAGAAGTAAATAGAAATAAACAATCTAATATTACCTGTTCAGTTGTCACGCAAACCAGTATTTCATATACTTATAATATCACAATTATCATAAGTATTAAAATAACTTTAATTATATTAAAAAAATTAAATTAATTGTATGATATTGAAAACAGAAAAATGTAGCAACATTTAAGCTTTTAAGGAATATATTTTAAAAAAATTGTGAAATTTAACAGAAAAAATAGAAAACAAATAGCAGAAATATTTAAAAATATCGAAGTACATCTACTAGTTTGTTGTAATTTCTAATTTTTGATGAGGACATGACTTTAGTTTAAAAAAAAGGTAACAATTGATAATACTTTTATGTATTTAAATAATATAAAATATTCAACAAACTGTTTACATCACATTAGTTCTGATTTTTCCCACCAGATGGTATCATAGTAGAGGTGGGCGATATAAATCGTATATAGAGACAATACCTATATATTGACTCCAAATCCAAATCCTAAATCTATGTATTGGTTTTCTTAGTAGGTAACTATATATTCAGATATCGTCGAAAACCACAGATAATTATGACTTTGCACGCTCGAACACGAACGCAATAAATAGTATTGCCGAATCGTGTCTGTTGTCTGTATCTATGTATTGGTATCGTACCCTACGACTAAGCGAAAGAGTGGGAGTTACAGTATGAGTGAAATGGCGCTCTCTGAGAACAAAGTATTAAGTAGCGATATACAATATCCGATTTCAAACCTTATGACGTAGAACTTTGGACTTCCTACATAATACGCCTGTGTCAAAGTTTAAATTTTTATTAGTATTAAAATGATGCACTTTGACCTTGACCCCTTGGATGCAGGATGACGCAATATTAAATTTTTATTTTTCGAAATTGAGGTATGGAATCACCTTTGTATTTACATATACTAAACCAGTATCTGGAGTTTTCTCCACACTTTAATCACGAAAACAGTAATTAAAAAATAAAATAAAAAAAAGATATTATTAATACAGTCAGTCAAAAAAGTACAAAGGAAAGTTCAGTTAACTGATTTTTAATACTACAGTCCTCCATCAAGTCCAACTATTAAAATAATAAATTGTGTGTGTCAGCTCCGAAGTACGACTGGAGTTTACTCCTTAAGTACAATTGTCAAAACAGACGCAAAAAAACGCACGATCTAGCTGCACTGCTCACACCAAATTAGAAAGATGCGCACCAAAAACGTAACGAGGTCATTCGTTCAGTAGATTTTACTCCTCACATTTTTCTCATACCGGGCGTTTTATATCAAAAAAACCGATTCTTAAGAAGTAAACTCCAAAAAATCATAGTTTAAATCAGGTAACCAATATGGCATCTGCATAAATAAAATATAATATCACCCTTTTATATCTATGATATCACCAGATAAAACCGCATCGGTAAAAACGCTCACATCCGGTATCATCTAGTCTACTTCGCGATGTTAGAGTACCATGAGTACCATAGATTCAGTCAATATATACGTAGATATTGAAATATATAGATACAATATCCGATTTTCAAATCCAATACATAGATACGATTCAATATTGCTTGAAAGCGATATTACCCACCTCTACGTCATAGTCATCTTGCTCAATCCCTATATCGTCGATGTCTGGGATTTCTATGAAACAAAAAAAACTAGTGGAAGTGAAAAGTGGGCGTGCCACGTGCACCACTATTATGCGCTGTTACTCTAAATTGCCTTAGTGATATTTAACATATCTTTAGGAGATAGTTGTTGTGCGAAAATCTATTACACACTAAATTATGCCATATTGTGCCATACTTGAATGCAGAAATGATAGTAGAATAAAGGTGATTAAAAATGAAGATATTTCATATCATCGGAAAGTAAAATTTTCATTTTATTTTAATAAAATTCCTGATTATATAATCTTTAATGATATAATAAAAACTCAAGCTAAAATCAGCCGTACATCTTACATATCAAGTTTATTTTAGGTTGACCTCATTTTTCTAGAACGATATACGTAATGATAGTCATTACGTATATCGTTCTAGAAAGTTCTCTACTCAAATATGACAAACTGAAAAATACGGAAAAATCACTACTGCCATCTATTGTAGAATAGCGAAACTAGATTATAGTTTCACTATTGTACAATAGATGAGTATATTTTAAATAGACTACAAAAGGACGTAAATACTCTTTTTTTTGTAGCAAAATAAAATTTATTGTAACGCAGTTTGGTATATTTTTAAATGTTCTGTTTGTTGTTTCGAATTATTGTTATTTAAAATGAAAACGATCAACGAAACAATGTTTGCATTAGTAGTTTATATGCAATAATGCTTATTTTATGTGTGAGTTTGGCGATCGCGGTCCTGTTACAAATGTTTGTACTTCCCACTTCCGCTTGTTTTCTGTGTTCCATGGGGATTTCAATATCGATGTTTATCAACGATATATCCACAGACTAATTAGAGTACTACGTATATATCACAGAAATCATATATAGTGCGATATATCATTGTTTGAAAAAAATCGATGTATCGTTCATCACTTGTATGTAGTTCGCGCCAACAAACATCGTGCTAGCGCAATACTTCGCCGTAGGCCGATATAAGTACCTCCGTAGCCGCGCCTTTATAATTACGTTTACCGGAAAAATTAAAATGGCGAAAACGCTTTGAACTGTCATGGCGTCCTGAATGATGTCACGCCGTGCCAACTGCCAGCAGAACAAGTCTCTTAGTCTCTCTAGCAAAAGGAATTGTAATTGTATTTAAATTTAACTTAGCCTTTGAATAATACCTAGTCTGTCTGTGCTCTGTAGTCTGCTGTAAAACGTAGTGATTATATCTCTTGTAGATAATCTTATTTCCTTGGTCTGCATTCAAGAATTTTTAGATTTCTTACTAATAAAAATGGAATCCAGGTATTACAAGAACTGTATAGTACCCCGGTGCGAAAGTACTAGTATAAAAACGCCAAACAAATTATTTATTTATGTTCCAAACAATAAACAAATACGGAGAAAGTGGCTCGAACTTGCAAGGAGGGCTGATGCTCATTGCTTATCTACAGATTCAAGAATGTATTTTTGTGAAGATCATTTTGATGTAAGTACTTAAGTATTATTATTGCAGTATAATTAAGAATTAATTAAGCATTCGAAAATTTGTGTTCAATTCTAAAAACTTCTTTCAATTGTGACCATTTTGTTAACTCCTGTCACATCAATGCTTCCTTTTTTGTATAATACCAGATTAAGTAATTTCTAAACCTAAAAAATACTTATGAATTTTGCACAATCACTTTTAAAATTCCTAAAATAAGTTGTTTTGGTTTTATGTCAAATAATAGTTGTGTTTGTGTATCATTTATTGTAACAAAAACTATTTTTTTAGTTGCCGAATGATATGATTAATTATATGGAGTATCATGTTATGGCGACAGTATCACAAGTGCGCATGAAACCAGGTTGCATGCCAAGTAAATTTGAATGTCAAGAAGATAAGAAAACAGAGGTGCAGTAGTACAGAAAGAGCATATATATAAAAATCCAAAGATTAATGACAGTCGTAGAATGTCTGAATGAATCAAAAAAAGTTTAAATCACACCAAGAACACCTTTGATCCAAGTTTCAAGTATGTAAAATACAAAACAAATGCTTTGAAAGATTTAACAAATGACTAGTTGTTGTTATATCGTATTTATTTTTCAGAATTCAAAACAGCTGGAGAAAATGTGCAAGAAATTTTATGTGATCAAAAAGCAGACAAATCAGTTCAAGCTTTTTAACACATAAATTCAGAATTAAGGCTATGCAGACCAAAATTGAATCAGTGGACTAGGCATTATCACTTTTGAAACCATCACTAATATCAAGTTCCACATCTTCAGACTGTTTAAAAAAATCAAGAACTTCTATGTAGGGCTTAAGCAAAATAGAAAGAATTAACATTGAAGAAGAGAAGTTGGACAGTGATATTTCTTCATATATACCATCTATAGCCAACAATAGCTCACCGTCAGTGCGTTCATTACAAATTAAATCATCTCCTGGCTATTGAATTTATCCAAGACGATGGAAAACAAGCAGCAATACATACTTTTATGAACACAATTAAGAAATTTGAGAAAGTCTTGATTATACATTGGGTTTTCACATAGTTAATACTCTTTAACTGATATCATAAGAAATTAAATAAATGTTCTAATATATCATATTGTTCTGTTTCAATAAAATTTAATAGTTTTAGTCAACTGGCCAATGATTTTGTTATGACTCCAATGTTAAAGTAAGATATTTTTCTTAATATTATACCTTTAGTAGCCAGTGTTACCTATGCATTATTAATTGAGATCAAGAAAGTAAAATTACTCAAAGGATCTTAACTATGTAATTTAGACATAGGTAAATATTATAATGTTATTTGTACCATAGACTACCTGGAAATTGAGGTGCATGTAGTGATTGTATACTCTTTGTTGAGGTGTAAAAACCAACTAAGGCAGTAAATCAAGCTATGACATAGTCAGATTATGATAAAGCCAGTACCATTAAATATCTAATATCTTGTACACCATTTGGATTGGTAGGGAGGTTGTGTTTCTCCAGGTTTTGGGGGCTGAACAACTGATGCATGTTTGGTTGAATCGTGTGATTTTGTAAAGACATTAAAATTGATTTGTGTGTTATGGTGGACACAGGACGGAGGATTGAAACATGTGGAACATTACAAGTCAGGTGTTACTCTAGTAACACCTCTTAGTCTCAAAAGGGGAGTGAAAATGAGAAGCTGCAAAGTAATTACTTAAAACATTTAGCCAGCTTACCTGTATACATATAGAAAGAGTTATTTGGTGCTTACAAGATATGCTTATAGCACATACATATATAACTTGTAATTTTGTAAAAATACATAATGACATAATAATAGACTTGTTTCCACTAAGAATTATTGGATATTATAGTATAGTTTGATATATTGTAATGATTAATTATGATATGGAGATAACAAAAAGCTAAGATATTTATTTTAATAAATAAGGATTAATATTATTTTTAGGATATAATTTCGGCAAAAATGGACATTAGGTCAAGTGACAGTAAACCCAAATTCGGAAGTGTTACATCCGAAATTGATAAAATTCATATTGTTTTTGACATTTTCATAGAAACCACAGAATATGTAATGTATGTATGATACATGAAGTATTAGGTAAATATATAATACATCATAGTATGACTAATGAACCTGTATTATATCTGAAGGCAACACTCTAATACCTACATAAAACCAAATTTTAAATACTGCTTTCATCTTCTGAGGTCTTACCCTCTCTTTCTAACACAGATGTATAAAAACAGATGGTGAGACCTCATAGACTGAGATAACAAATATTTGTTTCGATTGATTAATATGAGTGCTAGCTCCACCTATACGCTACTACTACATGGTATGACCACGGCGTGATGTCATTGTGACATTACGGCGGTCTAGAGCATTAACGCAGTAAATTTAAATTTTTAAAATGAGAAAATTATATTACACAGAATTAAAAAAATAGCTTTTTGGTTCATATACCTTATAAGGTAAAATATTAGACCTATATATGTTTTCTGTGTATTACAGTTTTTCAGATTTAGTCCTTGCGTATTACACATACAATAAATGAATTAAAAGTCTTAAGTGTTTTTTTATTTCACATAATATATATATATATATATATATATATATATATATATATATATATATATATATATATATATATAATGTTTATTTTAATCATAAATTATCTGTCTGATATATCCACATAATATTACTAAAGGTAAATAATAATATTGCGAGCGAGAGAAAAAAAAATCATCTCTGACCGCTCCATTGGTGCTCAGGTTCTATTCACGACAGGGACAAACATTTGTGTGATGAGCATAGATGTTTGTAATTTCTGGCTTTGGATGTTTAAAATGTAACAGTATATAAAATTTAATTTATATTGACACTCTAATAAAGAAATCACCGGCAACGGCACAAATCGGCGTATACACATACATAGTTGTCTGCCTAGTTCATTCATGTCACTGTGCTGCCATACGTTCTAGCCTCCATGCTCCTTTTAGCGCCCCCGCACGCCGCCCAAAACAACTCGCCCCACCACTCACCATGACCAGTGTATGCGCAGACACCCCGTCCTTGTGACGTCGTTCGCGTGCCCTTGCGCAATTTGTGACGTACGAGGGTAGTCCGATAAGTACTTAGCCTTACCGCCCGATGGCGCCACCATCACATAAAAAATATAATATCGTGTAGTACATTTTTGTAGACGGCTACAGTCAAAATTTGAGTCGTATTACACTCGCAGTTGTGTTTTTAACACGTGTAGAAGCGGGTCTTACAAAAATGGAAAAAGAGCAATATCGGTCGGTGATTCAATTCTTGTTGTTGGAAGGGAAATCGTACAGCGAAGTCTACGAGAGCTTAAATGCTGTGTACGGTGACTATTCTCCTTCGATGGCGACTGTCAACAATTGTTTTATTGAGTTTCAATGTGGTCGCACATCGGTTTTTGTTGAGTCACGTCCAGGTAGCCCCGAAAACGGCTATCACGGAAGTTAACGTGATAAAAATCCATGATCTAGTATCCGCCGATTGAAGGTGTGCGCGATAGCAGAGCCAATAAGCATCTCAAAATACCTTGTGGGTCACATCCTGCATGAAATATTGGGCATCAGAAAGCTGTCGATGCGATGGGTGCCGCGTTTGATCAATCCAGCCAACAAGCGCAACCGTGAAACCACTTTAGAGCAGTGTTTAACGCTTTTTAAATGCAACATGGAGGAGTTTTTCGTGACCGTTAATAAAACTTGGATCCACTGGTAAACACCAGCGTCCAGGAACAGTCGAATCAGTAGACTTCACCCGCGAACGTGCTCCGAAGAAGGCGAAGGTTGTCCTATCGCTTTTCACACACCATCCAGGTCCAAATAGTAAAACTGTGGAACCATCTCTCTTACACAGTTTTGCCAAGAAGCTTTGATTATTTTTAACATAAGTATTACCAGTTTCTTTGGAGGAGCATTAGCCGCTAGCTGCTTTTGTTGCTGCTGATGTGGCTTTGGCAGTAATTACAGCTTTCCATCAGGTGGCCCATTTGCTCATATATAATACATAGTAAAAAATATGTAAACGGTTGACCCTAAAGTCTATCCTTGAAACTTCCCGCTAAATTAAGGTTTGATTTTTAAAAAGTTGTATATTTTTAACGATGATCGATTTTGATCTTTCGAATAGTATTAAATTCAATCTTTGAAATCTAAGATATTGCTTGACCTGAATAATCGATAGGTTGAAAATTTTCGAAGCACTGTCAAAAAAACATTTTTTTTTTTCAAAAATTTTCGTTATTAATAAATCCCAAACAAATTGGCCGCTTTTGATATAATTAACGGTATTTGGCGCAATTTCTAAAGGAGAAAAGCTGATAAGATTTTTAAGTCAATCGATGTATTAGCCTGAAAGTTATTTCAAAAATAAGTGAGTTTGCTAAAAAAAACGAAATTTTAATATTTGAAAAACTGTAACTTTTGAAAATTAGATTCGATTTTGATTTTCGAAACGGCATTTGACGTAGTTATTTTAGTACAAAAATATCGTAAAATAACAAAAAATGATTGTTTGAAAAATATGAAATAATATGTGCTACTATGTACTAATATGAAATAGCCTTAGCTATAAGGTTTATGACTGACTGAGACCACAGAATATAGAGATTAACAGAAAACAAACTTGTGCATGTATTTCACTTTTTATACCTAAACTCGGCGGGTCACGCTAGGGTTGTCACTTTGGCTTAAGCCCCGTTTTCACTTTGATTGACTTTTCACTTTGATCGATTTTACAAACACGTATTTAATTAGCTGCTGTCGCGCACGTGTGTAGCGGGCGGCATCCGCTCTCGCATTGAACCGAAACTTACCGAGATTTCGCGTCCGTGAGAGGTGTCTATGTGTGCGTTGCTCGAAGACTAGGTGTATCTAGATTGTCTTCTGTAGTTATTCTGTGCTGAGACGAACTGAACCCAGCCCACGAGTGCGGATTTCTATATATATTATCCTCTTTACCTACCTGGCACATTGAGGGATGGCGGTCGGCACTTCTGCTAACATCCCCAAGGTATCGTTCCTGATTTAAATGAATAAATCAGAACCGATCAAATTCTAAATCTAACACTAGAAGTCGTAGTGCAAATGAGATTGAATTAATTGTAATAATATTAAACAATTCTGAATTCAACTGTCAATTGGAATAGTACATAATCAGGTGTCGTTTTTTGTTTTAGTTTTTTGGAAATAACGTAGGTTGATTGTTGATACTGAACACATCTTGATTTTTAAATATAAGTCTACTAATATGATAAAAATGATTTTAGTAAAAATTAAACCCGTTTATAAAATTTATTCTACATTAATACTATATTTACATTCAGATTTTACACTTTAGGATAGTATGTTGCAAATAAGGTTATAGATCTGCAACAATTTATTGCCAATATAAGACACATAAATATAGGAATAATAAATGCTTGCTCGATGAAAATGATTCTAATAAAAACAGAATCTGTCTGTAAAATTTATTCTACATTAATACTATATTTACATTCAGATTTTACACTTTAGGATAGTAAGTAGTCTCAAACTTCTTTCGACACCTTGGATATGGTCTCAAAACTTTTGGTATATACGGGGGTAAATGTTCATCTAATCTTCTCTTGTATGGATTAAGTTTAAATTCAAACGGTCTTCGTTTAGCCTCAAAGAATCTTGTGTTATGCTGAATTTTGTATATTTTCTCCCATAAATAAATTTCCGGAGTAAGATAGTGTTTCGATCTATTAGATACTAAATGTTTGTATGTAGATTCTAGCCAACAACGCTTGTTATCGTCTTCAATATCAGCCACAACTTGTTCTTCCTTTCCGAGAAAAGGTTTCATTTCGTGTTCTCTTTCTTCAGGGGCATTTAAATATAACTGAATCAGCATTTTCAAAACATCCGTGTTAAGGCCTTTTACTTTCCCATTTTCTATTGTATCGTATAATTTCATTGGTTTTGTACCAAAACAAATGTTATTTTTTGGATTACTGTCTACTTTATCATTGTGCATTTCTATAGTATTTAGTTGATATACGTAAAATGAAAACTCTTGCCCATTCGTTAACACAGTTTGCGTCGCTAGAGGATATGTAATGTCATTATATGTTGTAAACCCTTGAAAGTTGGCTTGAGCTAATAGCCAGCCGAAACTAGCTTTAATAGCTTGGCAGTGTAAGGCTTCTAAATTATCATCTGGTCCAAATGATATTTTTCTATCAGCAATGTGACCACAACCATGATACGAAAGGAGTCCATATTCATCCATATCACCAGGCCAATACCCTGTAAAAATATTTATTAATTTAAATATATGATATACAATGTGCAATCAAATTCCAAAATTTTATTAGCTCTTCTCTGTAAAGAACTGTCTAGAATGTCGTGACTCGGATCAAAATCAGTAGATCTGTTCGGGAGTTACCGTTTACGAATTGAATACGAGGTGAATTTTTCTGATGTATTTTCGAGATTTGTTAACCAATCGATTTCACAACAACACAAATCTGTAAAAAACTGCGTTGTATGATGATGCGTCAAAACATGAAAGTCGATCACCTTCTCACCCCATCTTTGTCCGGGTCCCCTTTGAAGAACAGACCAACTAGCGTTCTGCCAGCAGGTCGTAAGAAGGGACTAATTGGTTATATACGTATCACTATAATCGTGATTGTTATGTGGTACCTAAAGTTCTGCAACGCTTCGCCCAGGTATATGGTATCACCGCCTAACCTATTCCTACCGCAATAGCGTTAATGCTTGTCACTGTTGTGTTCCGGTTTGGAGGGTAAGATAACCTGACTTATCACTGCCATGTGACATTGACATCCCACCACACGGATAGCAACGCACCATTAACATCTTTGGTTCTTATAGGGCATGATTTTTCTTTCCATCAGGAGAGCCATCTGTTTGTTTGTTATCTTATGGTATAAAAAAACCATTAAGACTAAGGTGCAGAGTTTGCCACATCCCATGTTGAAATTCAGCAACAGCGCTCCCATTAAGGTAGGACATGCAGAGCGATCCCACGTCCCTCGGAAACGTCAAAATATCAAGTCAAATTGAAATAGTCTACTTGTCGATGCTTCGAACCGCTCTACATTAAATTCGCTCAAAATACAGGAGCTAGTAATAGGGAAGTATTTTTGTAGAGTGCGAGTGGCAACTTTATAAGGCATATACTAAGTATACCGTTTTCTAAGCCATTTTGGCTTTACTTTCCAAGGGGACGCGACCTTAAGAAAGTGGAAAACTGCACAATACGACAAAATTTGATTTTGTAGCGTGCAAATTTGGTTCTTCTTATGAAATGAGTTGGCCGATAAAATTAAGCCTAAGAGATTAGTCTTCTTCTTTACGGCATGGAGAAGAAAGTGCTCATTTCTGTGCAGAGAAAAGAGAGTGGGCTGAGAGCGTCTCACCGTAGTGAGACGACGGCCTCAGCGAGAGGCCAAAACGTACAAGTTCCCCAAAGAATGTATTAAAACTATTTTCAGTATGCCATAAATCTATCATCAAAGGACTGAGGTGTATAACTATTGTCTTCTTAACATTCGAAACGAACTTCGGTATTTTCTACCCTGGGTACAGCAGAAAATGGAATAGAACGAAACTCGGTAACGAAACGAAATTCGTTAGTCTTATCGTACTAGAAATCGATTTTTTTGTTATTTTTTTATTTTATTTTAATAACGCCACCAGGTTTATCGCATTGCAGCATAGCCATTTCGTATTCCCCAGCAGTTAACGACGAATCTAATTGTGAGTGGTTACGCAAAAAGGGACCTCAAGGGAAAATAATTGATTTCGAGTAAATCACGTTTAAAATGTTGAGTCGAAATGAGAGAGGCGCGGGGTGTTTTATGTTAGTGTCGTTAGTGAGCGACTTCGTCAGTGAGAAATAGCACGTGTTTGCGATAGCTGTATTATTGGTGACTTATTTATTCGTCTTTTACTTGTCTTTATGCGCGCGCTAGAAAAAGAAACTAGTGTGCGCTGTGTATAAGGTGTAATATTTTCAAAACTGCCTCGGCTTACATAAAAAATCATTAAAAAAAAACTACGGCACCTAAAATTATTTTGATTAGAACAAAACAAAGATGAAGGACCATAGAATCAGAATTTATCAAAAAAAAAAAAAAAAACCGTTTCCAATCCCTTCAGGTTCCTTTTTGCGTAACCACTCACAATTATGTATGTACCATCCGGTAGTCTTATAAGGCTAAATTTTGTGTTGTGAGCTGTCGTAATACAAAGGCACAAAGGAATGCTCCAATTCCTACCTTGGTAATGTCGGAAACGGGTGCAGAAGGTATATTTGCAATCAGAAATGACACGTTTAGTATAACTATCTCAAGGTAAGTATGGTGTTGTTGGAATAAAGAACACTACTGTTAAATAATAAAACATGCTAAAAGCTACAGAGTGTAGAATAGGGGGTGTCTTTAGATTGTCACTTTGTTCCAAGCCACAAGGACCTTTTGTCTGAAGATCAAAGACGATCGTAGAAACATCTTTATTGGTATTATAATTGTTATATATTTTTACAAGGCAAATAACCTTTGCAGTGCAACTTAGGATTTGATATACGTATTATATGAAATTTTAAATTTAACTAGTTATAAATAAATAAATATTACTAGACAAATTACACAATTGGTCTATATCCAAATTAAAGAAATCATTTGCTTATGGATGCTAGTCAATAATATACAAATAGATAATATATAATATCTTAATAGGTGAGACGCTCTATTTGGCCCTTCAAGAAACAAGCTTATTCATTCTTAAAAGGCCGGTGAAGCAGCTGCAAGACCCCCGGTATTGCAGATGTTCATGGGCGGCGGTGATCACTTACTATCAGGTGCACCTTCTGCTTTTTTGTCCACTCTACTATAGAAAAAATACAAATAGCAAGAATATCACAATATCATCCCACCTCATGAATATCAACGCAATATTTATGTTTGTCTATAGGGGATGTTTTTAACATCATCAGATAGTGAACAAGTAGATGGTCTTCCCGATAAAAAGAGAAACCATAGCCTATAGACACTTAAGATGTTAATAGTGCGATACTATCCAGTGTGGCAGGATGGCAATGTCACATGCATAAAGTCTACCGCTACTTTTCCTCCAAACCGGAAAACGATAATGACAAGCACTGATGCCATTATGGCAGAAAGAGTTAAGACAGTGGTACCAAATACCCAGGCGAGACGTTGCGAAACTCTATCACTTAGAAGTCATGATGATAATGACAAGTGTCACTACCACCGTGGCCATTAGATAGTGACTACTAATGGCAGTTGGTCTATTCTTTAATAGAAGTTGGAACCCAAACTAACGCAGAGAAAAAATTATGTGATTCAATCAGCTATTGCTTGCTCTTCTTACATGAGTATCTTCACGCCCATATCCCCGAAGGGGTAGGCAGAGGTACAACAAGTGCACCCACGATTAGCCAAAGATACTTGGTCCCACAAATGTGATAGGTGGCAAGCCTATCGCCAACCGGGCACTTTCCAATCCCGGGCAACTTTTTGTTTCTCAGAAAACTGAAAAAACACATTTTTATATGCCCGACCCGGGAATCGAACCCGAGACCTCATGTGGTCAACGCCAACACTGGACCACTAGACCACAGAGGCGACTTCTTACAAGTTACCTATATTTCATTAGAGGCCAAAATAACTTAGTGTAAACTAAATAGACAATATATTTTGTGTATCTTGACTCAGTAAAATTCTAATAAAATTTTACCTGGGATATTAGTTCCATGTTTGTATTCCACAAAATATCCAACAGTCTCAGGCAAATGTGTGAATTTTGGTACCTTGAAATCAGGATTATCAGCTTCATTATATGGTAATAAAGGCTTAAGTGGCAGTTGATGTCTTAGTGTTAAAAATGGTTTGCCTGCAAAAAGATACTTCATTATAATATTTGAATCTTTAAAATATGTTTATACTAAAAAACTGCAAGATGAATGATGCATTTCTGATGACACAGTGGCTATAAAATTGTTGACACCTGCCTGTAAAATTTTCATTCCGTTCGCCAGGACACCACATAAATTCTTTCTTTTAGTTAATATTTTTATTTAAAGCCATGCAATATATGGTTATATATAACGAACATTTTGAAGGTGTAGTACAGGTTATTATTGGCTTCACTTTACCAAAATTTGAATTAGTTTAGTAAAAATATCAAACACAGTCTCTAACAATGAAGTAAGTTTAATCATCAAAATACCACCACATTGTCTCTAATGAAATATTCTCTAGTTAGATCAATGTAGTTTAGTTGTATAATGTATTGCTTACACAATAAAAGAAAATCTATATACTGGAATGACAATTGAATTAGATTTAAGTCAGAAATCTTCCGCATATTATGCACTTTATAACATAATATGAACATATACATAAAAAAATAAGCATACATAATGAATATTCAAAATTTACAAATTGAGGACATTATTATTTTTTACCCAATAATACAAAGGAGAGGTAGTGCTTTTAAGGTTTCAGTTTTAGCTTAACTTTAGTGCTGCTTTTGAATAAGAAAGAAGTAAAATGTGTTACCTATAAATTGTACTGGCCTATCTATAGGTTCTTCTAACCTATCGCGTAACCAGTGATATTGTTGACGCCACTTTACAACCTTTGGAGGTGGTGGTGAACCACCAATAAACCAAAATGCTTCATGTCTTGGATCATAATCCACCTTAAAAGATATTTAAAATTAGTTTTTTTCTACTTGTACTAGTTTACGATCATACTTCTGTTTGAATTAATTTCTGCTGCCAAACTTTACCATTGAATGTCACAACAAAATTTAAACTTTCATCTGCACAATTTTCGCAGGAAATCTATAACTGAACCATTCTTACAGCATATTTTGCCCCGAACTATTATGGAACCGATTATCGGCAAGAGTTTTTCTGAACAGATTTGACTTAGGGACCTTAAAAAAAGCTTACTCATTCATTAACAGGCCCACAACATAACTGCAAGAACTCTGATGGTTGTGCTATAAACGGTGATGATCACTTACCATTAGGTAAGTCTCTTGTCTGTTTGTCTGCCACTTTACTGCTGAATAAGATAAATTTCAAATGATAGTACACAAATTTTTAGAATTAAAAATATTTATTTAGTTTTATAATAAAATTTTAATAAACCAATAAATATCTTTTATGACAAACAAATAAATAATTTTCTATAATCAGAAGTCCACGGTTTTTGTAAATGCGCCGAATTAACTATAATCAGTATTGTTTAAATAAACAGCCCCTTACCAGTAAGAAATAAAGTCCCTCTATCACCTTATCATACTACCTTTTATCCATCAAATTGTTGTATTGACTAGCTAGCATAAAGTCCATAACTTAACTCTAAATATATGGAAATATAGATAGATAGATAGATAGATAGATAGATATATTTTATTTGCATGAAAATGGGTTACAGTTAATAGGTGTTACAGCTTTATCAGAACGCCATAATCTACCGGCAATTCCGGTGTGCAAATACATAATATTACAATCTAATTAATTATAATTAATAATTACATTTTATAAATCTAAGTTCACAATTTATCTTTACAATTTACTTACAACTAAACTCATAAAATCAATACAAGAAAAAAAAAATGTCCCATCACATGTTATTATTAATTTATACCTGATAATCCATTATTAATTATATTTTTATTTAGAAACATTGTTATAAAATATTAATCTCATTAAATATTAAATAGTTGTATAAAAAAGAGTAAAGGGAACATCAATTTCATATCATATTATTAAGTCACATTCGATTATTTAATGTCATTTTATATATTAAAAAAAGAAGCTTAAAAAATATTAAGTCACAATTAAAATTAAGTCATTGAGTAATAAAATAATAATAATAATTATAAAAAAAAAAAATAATAAAAAAAAAAACTTTAACTTGAACTTTGCTATAGGACAACCTTAGTATTTGAGAAGAATTCATTTAAGTCATAGAAACATTTGTTAACTAGCCAAGTCTTTAATCTATTTTTAAATTGATTATTGTCTAGTCGTTTTAAATCATTTGGAAGATGGTTATATATGCCTATATTATACCTGATTTACAATTTAAATTAAGGACACAAAATCAAACGCGAAATATTAAAATTTGGTTTATTGGCTGATTGTTTAAGCAATTTTAGCGATTAAATTTTTTTTGCATGTGACATATTAAGAAAAAAGTCCCAGCAATTCACATTGAGTGACATTTCATTCACAGAAGAGAATTGGTTTCACAATCATAGCTGAAAGATCTAAGTTGTTAATATTTTATACATATATCAAACAAGCCTGATAAATAGACTTAGTCTAAGTATAGTTTAAAAATGATACCTGTGTAGATATTATGTGTGAAGAATTTTCTGTAATATTGTTGCTAATTATTCTGTTTATCTGTCTTACAATTTTTTTTGCTTTTGCATCAATCATTTGCTGTGCTTCTGGATAATCTGTACTTATTGCATGATTGTACCTGAAATAATCAAGATGTTTATACCCATTTTGTTTTATTATCTATGTAAAAATAGCATCTAATTAAACAAGTTTTATTGTATCACTTCAACACTACGAGTCTTTACCTATAAAACAATGAAAACAAAAGCAAACCTTTATTGATATGTCATACAAATATCATCCCCAAAAAAAAGCCATATACTACAAGTTAAAAGATGGAAGGATGATCTCCAGAAGGGTTGGGGGAGAGATTGCATGGATAGAACAAAGTGACATTATCTAGAAAAGGCCTATGTCGAAGGACAACCTGACCTTACATGTGTTACCAATGTAAAATTTTAACTACAGAGAATTGTATAATTCAATATAACTTCTAAAAATAATAATAATAATATTGTTAACATAATTTAAATTAATGAGATTATAATGTAGTGACAATTATATTTATCTGAATTAATTCAATAATTTATTACAAAGAGCATCTATAATAGTATTATTGATTTTTGTAATAATTGTTTTGAATAAAAATGATTATTATGTTTAGAATCGTCAGAGATTAAAGGTTATTTTTATTTTAATATTTTATACAAAATCTCCTAAACACTATCAAATCAGAACAAGATTTAATAATAGATTATAGTCATAACATTGCATCATGTTACTAGCTACTCTAGCTAGTTACTAGTTTAAAGCTTAAAGTTACATATATATATATATATATATATATATATATATATATATATATATATATATATATATATATATATATATTTCACTCATATATATATCACTTCCTCTATATGGACGACATTTTAGCAAGTCAATTCTCTAGAACATTGGGCGAGATATAATGTCCCAACGACTATAAACTTTCTGTGCGGGGGTGTATTATTATGTTTAGTGAAAGTCTGTCCCTAAAGGCGGTTGGTTTATTACCACATTTTCCAAATTATAAACACAACATTGGTATTGTCATAGATCTTATCAATTTTTTGGTGAAACAAAACCAAAAATTTATTTAAAAAAAAATCAATAATTAAAAAATAACCAACAAATTAGATACATATTTTTCACCTGTTTTTATATGTAAACAATACAAGAAGATTAATAAGAGAAGCTTGTAACACTTGTAGCATATCACAGAAATATATAAAAAGTATTTTTTGTTGTTTTAAATTGTACAAGGGGTTGTTGTGTTATAGCGGAGTATTGTTCTTGTTTATAGCAAAGGTTTAGTTTCAATGGAATATCATTCTACTGTGTGGTAAAAGGATTTAGGTTTTACGTAATATTACATCAGCCGACAAAAATTTTTAACTTGGAAAAACTGGACACTACGACTCTCAAAAATATAATTGTAGGGGTCACAAGATCTGAACACAAATAGCCCACTGATTGATCGAGATTAACCATCTTTATAGGATTATTTTAATTTTTAGTAAAGAGCAAGCTGTAACGTTTATAAGAAACTAGCTATGATACCCGGCTTCGCTCGGGAGTTGATATGAGATTACGTGGTAGTTGAAATAAGACAATTGTAATATGACTTTATAGAAATTGGAATTTAAAATTTCGCGCCATTACTACACATGCTGCCATTGTTCGCGGCGCCTTTCGAAATGCAACCCAAATAATCGTTGTTCTGAATGAAGTTCAAATACTCGACAACAGATGGCGCCACTACACTTAATTTCCAAGTTGAAGGGTTAGAAAAGCCCTAATATCTTTAAAAATACGCCCTTTAGATTAAAATGGGAACTTTCTTGTTCGAGGGGGGATAAAGGGCTATCACACTATATAAGTTCCTTTATCGTACCGGGACTCCCTTTTAAGTTTTATCGGCACGCACATTTTATCAACTTAGTTTTATTATATACTAGCTATGATACCCGGCTTCGCTCGGGAGCTGATATGAGATTACGTGGTAGTTGAAATATAACAAATGTAATTTAAGACTTTATTGAAATTGGAATTTTTAATTTCGCTCCATTACTACACATCATTGATATATACATTATACACATGCTGTAATTAGTCGTAGCGCCTTTCGAAATGCAACCCAAATAATCGTGTTCTGAACGAAGTTCAAATACTCGACAACAGATGGCGCCACTACACATAATTTCCAAGTTGAAGGGTTGGAAAAGCCCTTATATCTTTAAAAACACGCCCTTTAGGTTAAAACGGGAACTTTCTTGTTCGAGGGGGGATAAAGGGCTATCACACTATATAAGTCCCTTTATCGTACCGGGACTCGTTTTTAAGTTTTATCGGCACGCACATTTTATCAACTTAGTTTTATTATAATTAATGATGATATAGATAATAGTAATGATGATAATAATTATAAATTTTGATATTCACATTTATAATATTAGTATGGATCAATTAAAAGAACACGAAAATTGTTTGCCAAATGAAATCTTATAAAAAGTTAAAACAAACATAGTAAAACTATAACAATCTGCACCGAAACTTCTTTATCTCAGGAACCATGGATCAGATCTTCACCAAATTTTATTTATACCCTACCAAATAAAAAAAGATTTTTCTAAGTCAGTTTATAAATGACAGAATGGATGAGAAATATAAAAGAGGGTTGGCATTAGCAACAGGCCATATGAGTTTTGGGTTTCTGAGTGGTGAGTGGGATAAGGCTTCCCTTTTCTACTGAAACTATTCCCACCACACAGAAATGGCTAGTTTTCTCAACACATGTTTTTCTGAACTAGTAAGTACACTACATAATATAAAAAATTTGTAAAGTGCATGTCGGGCCATGCGCATTGAGGGGTTCTGAAGTTGCCCATCAAGATAATGTGGACTAAGAGGGCTTTTATTGTTTCAAACTATGAACATAATATTTTAACCTATTAAATGTCAATGATGGATATATCAACAGCACAGATTCCCCGCCTATAATAACTTCCCCAAGTACATTTAGCCAGTGTACTGTGCTAGGGGAAATAAAAGCAAAGCCAAAGTCCCGGAATGCATGGACTTTTAATACAAAAATTCTAGACATTATCAAATGAAATGGAGACTATCTAGCATGATCTAATTGTTCTGTGAAGAGCATAATGAATATATATATATATATATATATATATATATATATATATATATATATATATATATATATATATATATATATATATATATATATATATATATATATATATATGTATACTAGCTGGTGCCCGCAACTTCGTCCGCGCGGACTTCGTTTACTCCGCACACCCCTGTAGGTGATAGTGTGATAATATGTAGCCTATATGTTGACCCGACCTGTTAGTAATATTCATGCAAAATTTGAAGTAAATCCATGCAGTACTTTTTGATTTTACCCCGGACATACATACAGACAAACAGACAAAAATTCTAAAAAATATATTTTTGGCTTCGATATCGATTATATATCACGCCCCAAGTATTCTTTTTAAAAAATATTCCATGTACAGTTTTGACTTTCCTACGATTTTATTATATGTATAGATATATATATATATATATATATATATATATATATATATATATATATATATATATATATATATATATATATATATATATATGTATATAAAAATCAATTGCTGTTCGTTAGTCTAGCTAAAACACGCCAACAGCTGAACCGATTTGGCTAATTTTGATTTTGAATTAATTGTTGAAGTCCAGGGAAGGTTTAAAAGGTGAGAAAACATAGAAAAAAAATAAGAAAAATAAAATAATATAAATAATAGTTAAAAAGGCAGAACAAAGTTTGCCGAGTCAGCTAGTTCTAAATATATAAATATAATTAAAATAATTGTCACACAACATTTTGTAAGTTGGTTGGACTATTACTCGTAAACTTATAAAACCTACTTAATTGTGATAGTTTTCCTTTTAAATTCATTATATTTACTATCACCTTAAATGTTTTACCACCCCAAAACCAACCATTTAGTTGGCGGAGGGGTGGGTAACACTTGGCTTTAACAAAAATTAGTGCTTTAAAGCTTATACTTTTTAATATTTTATACTTATTATAGAGTATAAGCTTTAAAGCACTAATTTTTGTTAAAGCCAAGTGTTACTCACCCCTCCGCCAACTAAATGGTTGGTTTTGGGGTGGAAAAACATTTAACAAAAACAAACAAATTACAGCTTCCTGGTATTAAGGATTGGTGGGCTATCGTGCGAGGGACATAAGGGTTACTAGTTTACTTCGGAACCCTAAAAACGTGTAAAGCTATCCGGGGGCAAGGGGACGGAGCACCCCAATCTGGGGGGGTCGAGAGGCAGCGTGCCCCGTCACTTAGAAAAAAAATCACACAATGCTGCTGTTGAAATGGGTTAGTAAGATACTCTGTAGATCCCACACCCAGAAATAGGAGCCATCAACTTGCTCCTACCCAACTTGTTACAGAAATTGTATTATTAAAAAAAATATTATTATAGTGGATAATGTGGTAAAGGAACTACAAATGTCCCAGTTTAGAGCGCCACATGTATTATAAAAGAAATCATGGCGAAAAATGTAGTAAATATATATATATATATATATATATATATATATATATATATATATATATATATATATATATATATATATATAATATATATATATATATATATATATATATATATATATATATATATATATATATATATATATATATATATATATATTATTTCTTTATATCTTAAGATAGCAAACAAGCAGATGGATCTCCTGATTAAAAGAGTCAACCATCGCCTATAGACACCAAAGATGTTAACGGTGCATTGGTATCTTGTGGCGAGATCTAATGTCACATGCATAAGTTTACCGGCTACCTTACCCTCCAAACTGGAACAGGACAGCGACAAGCACTGAAGCTATTGCGGCAGGAATAGGTAAGGCGGTGATACCAGACCCGGGCGAGATAATGCAGAACTCTATCACCTAGTAGCCACGATATTAGTGACTCGCATAGCCAATTGGTCGCCTTTTACGACCTGCCTGGCAGAATGGCAGAATGGTAGAAGAGATTTAATTATATATGTGGACCATACATATCTTGTACTAAAGCGACAAGTTGTAACATGTAAAATTAAGATTTATACAAATTAAAAGGTATAGGAAAGAATCATGTAGTTTAATTTATGCAACGAAGTATGTATGATTCCTTAAGATAGGGAAATATATACTTAATTTAAATATAGTAAGGTTATACTCACAAAAAAGGTCTGATGAGCCGTGAGGTATAACAGCACAGATACAAGTTATTAAGGCAGGAAATATGTAATTGTGTGCGCCACCCACCTATTCTCATCAGCTTATGGTTGCACACAGGATAGCCAAACGGCAAGGATTGGGGCTATGGTCTTCTGAAGAATGGACCATATTTGAGGTAGAGATTTTTAACATTGTTGTTAGAATTTAGCAAAGTTATAATGTAATATAAGTGAAGTTTCTTCTGATATATTAAAAAGCATGTATTTTACAATTTTTGGTAAAAATTGAATTTTTATTTGTTTTTGGTATACAAAACGGGAAGTAAAGTTTTTAAATAAGATATTTTAATTTTAAATTAGTGCACCAATTTTATTAATAATTCACCAAAAAAAATTTTAATGTGATCGCCGTTAATTTACAAGTTACATTAAATATAGTGCCAAGGCATCGCACAAAATGCTTTTTAATTGACCAGTTTATGCAAAAACTGGTTAAAATACAACAATATTTGATTTTTATTCATACATATTAACATAATCCCAGATATTATTATTTTACAGAACAATTTAAAAAAAGTATCTTCAGGCCCGTATCCCCGAAGACGTAGGCAGAAGTACAACAAGTGCACCTACGATTAGTCGAAGATACTTAGTCCCAAATTGTGATAGGTGGCCAGCCTTTCTTCAACCACGCACTTTCTTTATGTCAGAAAACCAAAAAAACATATGTGTTCTACTCCGACACCCTACACTAGACCATAGAGGCGATAAGGCGAAGGAATAAATTTTATTATATTTATACTACTTTTATTTTTAATAACAAATTATGAAAAAAAAACACTACTAGCAGCATTCAGAGTTTTGTTTTTAAAAATATAAAGTGCTTATTATTAAAATATTTAAATTTATTGTTTAAAAAAAATAATATTTTCGTTATTATATTTATAATTGTGGAATAATAAGTGTATGAATAAAATTTTAAATTAACTAAAGTTATATGTAGACCAGTTTCCACATAAACCGGTCTAAGCAATCGACGGGGCTCGAGTTCAAACCCTGATGTGGACAAGCATTTGTGTGATGAGCATAAATGTTTGTATTTCCGGGTTTGGGTGTTTATTAAATATATTCCAGTATTTATATATGTATTTCTAGATATTAGTTTCATTGACAAACACCCATAACACAAGCAAATAATTAGCCTACTTTGGGGTTAGATCAGTAAGTGTAATTTGTCCCGTGAATATTTATTTATTTATTTAAACAGCGTTCCATGTGATGCCTTCTAAACTATGGTCAATCACATTTTAATTTTTTTGATGCATTATTAACGAAATTGACACTCCTAAATTTAAAATATTTAAAAAATAATATGTCGAAGTGTCTCAAAATCTTGTGTAAAAACTTTACTTCCAGTTTTCTATACCAAAAACAAATAAAAATTCATTTTTGACCAAAAATTTAAAAATCATCCTTTTTACTATATTTAAAGAAACTTCACTCAAATTATATTATAACTCTGTTAATTCTAACAACGTTATAAATGTGGTCCATTCTTCAGAAGACCATAACTAGACAAACATCACAGAAAAAAAATTGTGTGTGCACATTAATGTCAACTAGAAATATAACTAACCGTAATATAAACAAATATCACAACCACACTTTTTTTCCTTGTCCACTTGATGTGAAATGCCTCAAATGTTTTAAAGTATTTGCATACATTTTGAGGTAAGGTTAGGTTGGTTTTGGCAATCACTTTTCATGGGAGAGGGGGGAGTATTACTGGAAGGGCGTAGACCCCGACCCCTTCTAATGTAGTCCATAAAACATTGCATAATTGAGACCCTCCTCTACTTTTGGAAGTTAAAAATTAATAATGAGTAGAAGAAACATGAAATATATTTTTTGTGAGGCAGCACATAGTCAACAATACCTAACTAACTAAAAGCATCATATTAGCATAAATAATAAATGTATTAAACTTACTCAACACCCTCATTTTCAATTACCAAACAATCTTCAATTTGTGATTTTATTTCTTGAGATATTGAATCGGCAGTATTGCTCGTTTCAGTATATATATGGGGTAACTGATCAATTGATTTAAAATGTGTTCTAGTAAAAAATTGTACAAGAGGCATAGCATTGAATGGTACTTTATTTTCCTGAAAAATGATGCTCACCCAACCGTAATACCTTGGCATATTCAATGCTATTTGTTTTTCTTCAACTGTATTTATATTTTTTATTTTTTCATACAATACTTCTCTTTCTCTTCGTTTTCGACTTGAAAGGGACATATCCAATATAGGTGGATAAATTGGACTCTCGGTGTATTCATTTTCATGTAAAAGTGCTACTTGGCTATAACGTCTAGTTATCACTGGTTTAAGCTTCGGAATATTTCTATGTATTTTGATAATATTCATTATTTTATCTTTTTTCAGATAACTTTATATTTTGAACATTCTTAGCACATAACCTCTATCCACAAAGTACTTTCCTCCACAGATTATTCTTTCCTCTATCTAAATTTTTATAATAACTATTTGAGTATTGACTATAGAGTATAGACCAAAGATGGCGATTGTGAATGACATTATTCGAATAATTCGATTGTAAAAATCATTCATATTATTCGAACAAGCTTATAACTCATTCGAATTTAAAAAGAGGCGAAAAGTAAATACGTATGTATTGCATCGTCTCACTCTTTCGATTGAAATTTCATTACTACTAGTTTATATATTCGAATATTCGTAACCTCATCTAAAATTGCACAAAAGCTATTAAATGCATTAAACCATTAATTATTTCTGATCTTACCAACTGTATAAATAACTGTCTAGAACGGGGCACTTTTCCAGAAAGTCTACAGCTTGCCAAGGTTACTCCTATTTTTAAGTCAGGCAACAAAAACGACCCTAGCAACTACCGTCCGATATCTGTTCTTCCTATTATTTCAAAAATCTTCGAAAAAATTATATATAATCGCTTAGAAACATACCTTAACTCTAATAATATTTTATCACATAACCAATACGGCTTTTGAAAAAAATCAAATGCACTTTCAGCTGCAATCGATCTTATAACAAAACTAAAAGTAAACATAGATCAAAAGAAAATAGCCTTAGGCATCTTTGTAGATTTAAAAAAAGCGTTCGATACTGTAAGCCATGAAATACTCTTAACAAAACTTGCAAATTTAGGAATAACGGGTTGTGCTTATAGTATGTTTAAATCATATTTATCAAATCGTAGTCAGATAGTGAAATTTGGAGATTATCGGAGTAAATCTAGGCCTGTCACATTTGGCGTTCCTCAAGGATTAATATTAGGTCCTATGTTATTTCTGATCTATATAAATAGCATAAACGAGATAGGTTTAAAAGGAAACATAACACTGTACGCTGATGATACATGCCTGTTTTACTTTGGTAACTCAATTTACACAATTATTACAGATGCACAAAATGACTTAAACTTACTCAATAAATGGCTTCAGTATAATCTGCTCACTATAAATACCTTAAAAACAAACTACATTATTTTTAAAGCTAAAAATAAAAAAATTCCAAACCATAAGCCTCTTAAGATAAATGATGAGGAAATCAATAGGGCTGACAAAGAAAAATATCTAGGCCTCACTATTGACTCTAATCTAACCTGGAAATCACATATAGAAAAAATTAAAAACAAACTTTCTTCGCTCACTGGACTCTTACGAAGTATAACACGATGTCTTCCACAAAAAGTGCGTTATGTTATTTATAACACACTTGTTAAACCACACATAGATTATTTGGTGGAGATTTGGGGGTCTGCCGCAAAAACTAATCTTAACCTCATACAAAGAGCACAAAATAAATTGATAAAAGTGCTATTTAATTATAATTACTTAACATCTACTGAAAAACTTTACAAAACCACAAAATTATTAAATATCACTAACACATACAAATATAATACTTGTTTATTAATAAGAAAAATTTTAACCAAAAATATACATACACAAATAAGTTTTACAAAAAAAGTCCAAGTACAAAAAATTGTTTTAAGAAATGCAAATAATCTAGTATGTCGAACACCAAGAACTAACTACGGTACGAAAAACCTTTTGTTTGAAGGCGTACAATTATATAATAAACTCCCCAATGATATAAAAAACACGCAATCTCTACAAACCTATAAAAATCTCTTAAAATATTATATATTAAATAATAACTGGAAATAAACGCAATATATATATGTATATATACATATGTGTATGTGTGTATGTATGTATGTGTGTATGTATATATATATATATATATATACAAAGACAAATATATATATATATATATATATATATATATATGTGTGTGTGTGTACATTACACAATAGTAAGTATAAGATTTATACATTTAAAAACTATAAATCTTATACTTACTATTAAAACTAACCATAAAATATCAAATACATACCACCTTGAAGTGCTTAGCCGTATCCAGACGCTTATATCCGTGTAAGAATATGCGTAGTCGAATGCGTCTGTGTTGTTATTGTATTTCTACCCTCTTTGTCTTTGTATAAAATCGCAGTACTTTGTGGATAAAATACTAATTGTTTATATTGTTTATGTTCTCATGTAAGTGAATTTGTAATTCTTAGTGGGAATAAAGTTCTATAACCATAAAATTAAACTCTATGTACTGTGAAATAGTACCCAGTTTCGTGTGGTAAATTTAATAATCGAAATTAACGATAATTACTAGTTTTTATTCGAATATCGTAGTTTTTGTTGCACCCATATAAAAATATTCTGATTCTAAAAACTAATTTAATTAATTAGTGCTATCAAATAAAACTTAAAAGTAATCTTTATAGTACGAAAAAGACAGTCAATTTTGTATGGAAAACTGAATGAGTAAACTAGCGGTTCGCAAATCAGTAACCACTTAATTATTACTACGAATATCAATTAAAAGTAGACTTTATTGTAAATAAATACAGACCAGTTTTGTATGGGAAAGTAAATGAATGAAACTAGCGGTTTTATTCGAATTTGCAAACTAGCGATCGATGGTTTTTATATTTAAATATTAATATTAATAGTATCAAACTATTCGATTATTGGAATCAGTAACAATCGCCCATCTACAACTGGTTTCTCACATTTACCACTAGGTGGCGCTGTACAAATCACATACAAATTCCTAGTAAACTCCAAACGCGCTCACGATCGATTGCCAAAAGAAAAACTCACACTTAGTACTCTGAATAAGGAAACGTATGGAACGGCCGTACCTACGAAAAAAACGTGCATACCTACGCGGCAAAACATGGCGTACTCCGTGTGGTACTCCATCAGGCGAATATTATTGTTCTATGCTTTTGTATTTTACCATACACAGTATACATGTCTTATCTATAAAACTATCCTTGAAGCTTATCGATTTCGTAATAAAGTCCATTTTGACATTATCTTAGTTAAAATGGGTTTTTAGGGTTCCATACTCAAAAGTTAAAATGGGACCCTGTTACTTAAACTCAGTAAGTTAAGTTACTAAGTAACTTAAGTTTCAGTAGCAGTAGATGATTGTGATGATACTATTGCATTACCATAACTCACTGCCCAAATGTTCATTAACTATTTTATGTAAAGTACATATATCAGATATACGTCGACGATCTTCCAAAGACTACATGTTAAACTTTTTAAGCCTTTGCTCATAGTTAAACAGATCGCGACGCAATCCAAATATATTGCAGAAGTATTTAAGAAATTTGCATTGAATTGATTCAATTTGATTCACTTTCCTTAATTAGAGGTCTAATAGCACCCTTTGAAATAAATGCCTACAGCCGCGCGGTACAATAGGGTTTCCTGTATCCAGTATTTTAATTACATTTGACTACTTTTTGTTTTTTTATTTAGTTTAGTGATTGTAAATATTATTTTTTATATAAACAAAATACTTTGTAAATTGAATAGGAAGTGTTCAATTAAAATATGTGTTGTTTTTGATTGATAGATTTAATTACATTCGTCATATTAAATTCGTACTTGAACTTATTTTAGTAAAAAATCGCACAGTTATTGGAACGAAGTTCCTTACGGCAGGCTTGGAGGGGATAGGGATTTTGCTGCGCGACCGAACTGAAAAAAATGTGATAGTAAAACCGTAAGAAAAATGCGTGGAATAAAAGCGTTAAATGAGACGTGCGCAGGCGCGACAGTCACGTACACAAGCGAGTAGTGCCGTTTAGCCGAAGGAAGTTCGTTCCTACTTGGTGTCCCGCGACACCACATCATTTTATTTTATTAAAAAACAACACGCCGTCCGTTTTTCACTGCGACACAGTCGCGACTGTCTGTTTGCCAAGTTTTGTATGAAGTTGGAATACTGTATAGATAATATTACCGTGACGCTGGGACTATAGCGCGCATACCACACGTCCTCCATGTTCGTGTGCAAATATCACAATGATTCATCCACGAATGTGTGAACAGCTACTTCGCGACGGCACTCGACGACTGACTCGTCGAGTGACGAGGCGAATAGCGAAATCGAATCTGTAAATGCGTGGTCACTATAATTGTATCTATGTGTTATCTGTCATTATTTAGAATATCTGATATCTATTGTCTATGGTTTAATTAATGTCTCCCGTATACTGACTGTTGGAAGCTGTCTAATTTGTGAAATTTAATTTTAAAGCTTTTGTGTTTAGTATTGTAGCGTAACGAGTTAATTAAAAATGTTGCTATTTTTATGTATCTTACATAAACAGTAAAGTATTAAAATATTGTGTTCTGGTGGCTATAAAATTATGGTGTGTAAAAAGGTTATGTATTATAAATTTGTTTATGAATAATTACATTATCGTAGTTGCCTATCTACAATAACATACTCTTAAATTCTGTAGGTGTTTTTATATATAGCACGAGAATTAATATAAAATGGATGAGCGACGTTTAGCAGATTATTTTGTTGTTGCTGGTCTGCCTGATAAACCAGAATTACTTGATGATTCCGATTCTGGACATTTAAAAGGATATAACTCAAAGGCACCTATTACGGATATTGGTGAGTACATCATATTATTTTAATTTTTACACTTACCCAAAGCAAAGCTTTTAGAATTATGAAGTTCTCCACTAATTAATAATATTATTAAAATGTTATAGAGATTAGTCTAACTCCCGGTTAAGTTTTATGCTCGTGCAGTGACGATAATAAGTTAATAAGTAAATATAATAAGTCAATAAATTGAAAAAACAAACATTTATGCTACAATGAATATATTGATACAATACACAAGAATCTGGTAATAACTATATAATATAACTTTATATAACCCTAACATGAACAGTATAAGCTATAATATTTAATTCTGTTGTTTCACTCTACTAAGTTAATGGAGGCTTATTGAATCCTGATTTAAATTTCTTAACACTCATACATATACAGTTACATATTATGCTTGATGTCTGATAACTCAAAATACAAGTAAAACTGTGTTAATATGCCTGAACTTGAAGATTATAGGCCAAAAGCTATTAATCCGCATGGACGATAGTGTTGACTGCTGAAACTATTCCACAATTTAAAATATATAAACATATGTTTAAAATGTGGAATCACCACCAAAATAATGTTATCAACTTGTGAACTCTGTAATGATTGTCAAGTCTGAACTTGATTACTGTTTTACCAGATCCAATTGAATTTAATGTTTTCATTTCATTAAATCTTCCAGAGGTCCATGCAAACACAAACCAAATATTCTTGGAAATAAATATTTTCATTTCATTCAATCAAGCAGTGACCCATGCAAGTACAACCAAAAAAAAACATAAAATATTGACCATCCATTATAGAAGCTTTAAGTGACATACACATGTGCATTATAAGAATATAATATTGTACGGTGTGTAACAAAAACAATGTCCGACCCAAAAGGGGCCTATAAGTCAATGACAGTAATATAAAAAAAAGAAATTATTCCAAATTCAATGTGACACTGGCAGATTTCACTGAAAGTTGCCATTAAGCCAAGAAAGAAAGAAAGAAAGAACAAATTCGTGTTTCACTACCTTACCCTTCAACTTCTCTAAAATTTAGCAAATATTTTAATGTGGACCACATCCCATCAGTGGTGACACACATTTGATGTTGTAGCAGCTTCAATATGGAGGCAGTTTTGACTCCTAAGAAGCCACTTTTCAATAAGACTCACTTTTCACAAGTCACATTTTGAGTTGCCACAGAAAATATTTAGTCTGTCAGATGAATTTTTTGATTGAGATCATTTATATATCCAAAAATATTGACACATATAATTGTATTGAGCTACCAAATTTTACTTCCTTGTATCTGTACTTCATAAATTGGTTACTTAATGATACCGTGTACCCATAATATTTATTACTTCGATCATTTGGGTTGCAAATAAGGACTTACCGGAAAAATTTTGCAGGAGTTTTAAAAATTAGTGTACAGATTTTGATGTGCTCTTTGCAAATATCAACTTTGCTGCCTCGTATCTTTGCAGCTCGCCCTACCATATTGTAAAAATACTGCCTTTAGCTGTTTTTCGACACTATCTCCCTTCCTATTCATTTCATGATATAAATACATACTTATAAAAAAATTAACTTGAAAAAATTTTCTACAGTTTGTGTCTCAACCAATTTTTTGTGGGATCAACTGTTTAGGTGTTTGGACGCCGCAAAGTGTACTTTTAACATATGTTTCGGCTAAACATATGTTAAAAGTACAAACTATGTTGACGTGTCAAATAACTTGTAAAAAGTTTTATTGAATAAAGTATTTCTGATTTCTGAAACAATTTATGTCCGCATTATCCCGAGTTAAAGTAAATGGTACATTTTTTTGTTATGATTTCCCTAGTAGGCCCAATTATATTTATGAAAATGATTGTCATACCTTCTTATTTTATTTTAAATGTAGAAGTTTATATTTGGATGTTTAAATGTTTAACACTCAATCATGTAAAAATGACTGGACCCGATTGGATAAACTTTGATACATATGTAGATAATGAACTGGAATAGGATATAGGATACTTTTTATCTTTATGTTTGCCAAAGGACATGGCCAACATTTGTATAGAGTGGCCGACTGTTCTAGAGTACTTATTGCAAAGATTTTTAAGTCTAGATTCTGTTGCAATATCATTTGTTCTATAAAAGTCCCGTTGAGAATGAAAAACTCCATAAAACAAAAAACAAAATATCCATCGAGTTGACATTTTAAAAACATTTTGCAGATAAATACATAAGTATAAGCGTTTGTAACACTAATTGTAACTGATGTTTTACTTTCTTTTTCAATTTTAACCATCTACGCCAAGAATAAATTGTAGCAAATGATTTGTAGTTGTATATACCTACCTAGTTTGAATTTTTTCAAGTAACAATAACAAAATATACACCACATTTCCAAAAACACTAATTCTGATTATTTACCATAAAAATCCAAGCATATTAAGTATTTCTCTGGGATGGGAAGAAGGGATTAGCTGTAAAAATCACAATATTATCATCCAAATCAAAACAAAATACACAGCAAACGTAAACACTAAAATGTTTGACGTTACACAACACGTATTTACAAGGAGAATCTAGGGTAGAAATCGGATATCGATTTATTGCACAATCGGTACTCGAAATTAAATCGATACATGTTTTTGTTTTGTTTTTCATTATAGGTAGTAAGTTAAATACAATAATATGATGTTTCAGAAATCAGAAATCAGAAATACTTTATTCAATAAAACTTTTTACAAGTTATTTTGACACGTCAACATATTTTTTTTAAAAACTACTACCGGTTCGGAAACGCGGCCACACACATAATAAGATTAATTAATTTTTCGTATTACTAATAACACAATTTAATGAATTACAATTTTTTTTTAAATGTGATAATAAAATACTAAATAATCGAGTATGTTTTTAGTAGTCTGTGTAGATATTCAGACAAATATTCCACTAAAATGTCAATGATTATGTACTGGATTTTAATATTATTATGTGACAACTATTAAATGTCCAATGGTAATGTTTATTTTTTATTTTTATGTTGATATTTTTGTATCAGACTTAATATATTAATATTTTAAGACTTATTATATTTATATAGTAATAGTGTAGACTCAGTAATCAGCATCATACCTTATAAAACAAGTCTAACTCAAGAGTAAAAACTGTTTCAGGAAAGTTTTGTGTATTTAGTACCATATTATACCCAAAATCAGTACCTAGTTAGATGAAAAATAATTAATAACTATTGTTAATCAGAAAAACAAATAAAAACATTTTTAACATACTCCGAATATCATAGTAAATTGTGAATTTTTATCAATATTAAATAATTAATACTGTATAATATAATATATTTAACGATCCAATTGATAAATTAATTCTTCTCGATTCCACTCGATTCTAATATACGATATGAGTAAGCCGATACATTATGCACTATGACCATAGATTAATACTTTTCTCTCAATCACAATCCTTATTTATTGTAAAAATTAAACCCTGGACTTTTAACGAAAAATATTTTACTGTCGTTGTTAAAAAAATTAAACATTTTTTTTAAAACAAAAGTGGTTCTTGGCCACATCAAATGGGAATGCTGAAATTGGCAAGGTCCTTTAATCCTAATGAACGCATCCATTATTCAAATATGCCAATATTCAAACATCCAAAAATACAAACTGTCATATTTATGATATGTAATGGATTACATTTTCATAAATAGGAATAGGCCTACTAAGGAAACCATAAAAAAACGTGCCATTTAGGTACTTTAGCTCAGGATGATGTGGAAATGATTTGTTTAGCCGAAACGTACACTTTGCAGCACCCATATGCCTTAACAGTTAAATTCACAAAAAAATTGGTTTGCATCTCAATCAAAAGTAACAAACCACCAATACTACATTAGTATTCCATCTCATGTTAGTTTGTGAATCTTTTTCTCCCTTCTCTCTTTACAATCTGGCTTTCATTAATTCTTATGAACAACCTATTGTCACACTATCCATTCAACAAGTCAGATTGATCATTTTTTTAATTATTATTCAAATTTTCTCTTCAGTTTTAAATAATTTTCTTAATTCCCATCATACAGTAGCTTTCATTTTTTTTGAGTTACAATAATGGCTCTCTGAACTGGGACTTCTGAAGTTCCTGTACCTCTTACTTACATCATAATGTATTTTTAAAAGCTACTAAGTAGCTCTAGCAGTTACAACTCATAGTATTGCCATGATATAAATGAAAAAAAATAAATGCTGAAGTTTGAATAGCGCGTTAAACACATAAAAAAGCAATAGATCTAGTGCCCAAAGCGGATCTATCTAAAATAGCAGCACTGCTATAAGTATACCGAGTTTCAAAACTCCCTGAAAAACTTTCCAGGTAAAACTACAAATGATCACCTATATTTGTATTTACATTTTAAAAATATCATTTGAAAACATACAGATGTCGTACCGTAAGTTTACTAACAAGTCATTTTATACTTAGTATAATTAACCAATTTTAATCACATATATTAAGTAAATAGAATATACATAAAATCTCTGGACACAGTATGATGTTAGTTTTTGTTGCACACTTTATCGTTATGTTATCATTATGTTAATACAATAATTATTGTACGACAGAAAAGTTATGAACAGTGAATAATTTTTTTACTGTACGCCCATATGGCTGTAGCAAAAGTGCCAAGCCCAATATTTTGACTAAGGTGAGAATTTGTTAAGTTGGGGCTTGAAGAGTGAGAGCGTGTAGAGTAAGCAGCATGGTTCTACATAACATATTAACTGGTAATACATAAGATCTGATAATTTTTTGACAGTGCGAGCCATATGGTCTCGTTGTGGCAACACTTTAATATATATAATATATAATAACAGCTAGTAGTTAGTAGTACAAACATTATACTAGAAACTATTATGGCGTAAGCATTAAATAACAAATTACTACACTACTAAACAATAAATACCAAAAATGTGGTGAGTTACACCAAAATTCTGTTCTGCTAAAAGGAATTGTTTGGTAACTGAAAACAATTGTATGAATTCTATTATTTTTAACAGACTTCTCTAAAGGAGGAGGTTATCAATTTGGCTTTATGTTTTTTAATGTCTGTTACATCGGAACTCTGTCATTTATGAACCAATTTCGAAAATTGTTTTTTTGTTTGAGAGGTGTAGTCCCAATCCCTATGTGAGGTACCATTTTAATTTGGTGAAAATCTGATGTAGCTAGCGATCCAGAGATACCGGAAATAGTAAATCGGATGCTGTAATTTTACTACGTTAAAAAATGATATATATAGATACCTTTTTTCTTATCAAAATAATTAATCTTAAATATTTAAATGTATTATCTTGTATTAATAAATGACTGCAAAAACATGTTGACAAGTCAAAGGCACCACGACTGCTCATGACTCATTTTGTACCACTGAGCATTTTGAAATACTATTTTTATAAATAGAATCATTTAATAATTTTTTTCGATTCTGTCATCAACCTCCCTATACCAGGAATGGAATACTCCGCAGATTAGGTATAATCGTCTGCGCGCGCCGCCCGGGCGGCGTATGGCAAAGGGCTGTCGTTCGGCTCACACGACAGTCGCGGTCACGTCGCGCTCGCGTAAACAACATCAACTAGGTACAAAAACTAATTCTCAAGTGACAATTCCGTGCCGACGTTCGCAGCTCGGTCATAAAATTGGGGCGCGCAAAGAAAATACACGGTTCGCGCGCAATTTAAATTAGCAAATAAGTTTCAATTTTGCTTGCAGGCGGGTGGTAGATCTGACGAGTCTATGTATAATTTTATATCTAAACTTGATTTTTGTAAGGAAGTGAATCTTCTGTACAGTAGTACTACTAGGTATTCTATCCCTATACACACTTTTCGGACCGGTTAGGGTTTTTGTTACTCACCGTATAAAAAGAGTACTTACTACAACGTATTTTACACTTTTTGGGTACTCTTTTTATAGTAACAGTACCAAATTGCACATAATATAGCTACACGTGAAAGTGTTAATGCTGAAGTGGAGAATTGGGTATACCCACCGACCATACAACCCATAGACCCCTAATAACAGGCGAATGGCTTCTGTCAACACATCTGACTTATAGTTCCGATGTAAATGTCCATGCACCAATACCCAATCAGTGTCGACCAATCAGATCCTCTGTACATCACTATCTTTCACTGTGGCCTTGAGTTAGCCAATCACGATGTTGCAATCCCGCTTCGTCTTACCTCAGTTAGATGCCAGAATGCATTCAATACGGAAAATAGAATATTAGGCGTCTATGGGCTGTGTGGTCGATGGGTATACCTCACAGTTTATATGTTAGGGCCACGCTTGCGTGAAATGGATCCACTTTTACAAGCTTTTAAGGGTTCTAGTTTCTAAAGCTTAGTCACCTCTATGATCTAGTGGTCCAGTGTCGGTCTTGACTACATGAGGTCCCGGGTTCAATTCCTGGGTCGAGCAATTCAAAAAATGTGTTTTTTCAGTTTTCTGATAAAACGACTTTTCCCGGGATTGGATTAGTGCCCGGTTAGTGATAGGCTTGCCACCTATTACATTGTGGGACTAAGTATGTTCGGCTGATCGTGGCTGCACTGGTTATACCTAATACCAACTTCTTTGGGGATAATAGATATTGTTGTACTTTTGCCTCTTTGCAAATATCAACTTTGCCACCTCATATCTTTGCCGCTCACACCGCCATATTATAAAAAATTGGTAAAATGCGTGTCGGGCCATCGCGATAATGCGGACTAAGAAGACGGATTTTATATTTTCATACTATGGACATTTAATCTATTCAACATCAATGACAAATATATATCCGCACCACAGGTTCACTGCATATAAAAACTTCTCTTACTACATTTTATAAGTTGGTCAACTATTACTCAAAAACTTGTACAGCCTTCTAAGCCGTGATAGTTTTCATTTAACTTCATTATGATTTACTACTACTATGATTTTTTCTCACCTCCAAAACCAACTGTTCAACCTGTAGAGGGGGGCACTTGACTCGAATAAAAAATAGCACTTAAAAACTTAATATTTTACAAACGAGTCACTTAATCAAAAACTTGTTTTCACAAACCTACAATATTTTTTAAAAACCTAGCTAACGATACTCCACACAATGAGATACGTAAGAAAAAAATTTAACATCCCCACTTTACATGTAGGGGAGGCTACCCTGAAAAAAATATTTTTAAGATTTTATGTTATCACTTAGTTGACGTGCTTATATGTATATTCATGCCAAATTGCAGTTTTTTAGTAATAAGAATCCCTTAGTTATCGTGTGGATGGACGGACGCACATATTGAAACTATAAGGGTACCTAGTTTACTTTGGAACCCTAAAAATAGCACCATACATGATAACATGCAGCAGAAGTGAGTTCGTTTTAAACTATGTAAAGGTACCTACAATCCTACAATGAACACCATGGTAGTGACTCTCGTTTGTTACGAGATGTCTGGCAGTAAAGGTAATCGAACTATTCTTCGAAAGGACTCGGATATTTACATTTTTATTAGTGTAGAAGTAAGCAGTATAAATAGATTCAGAAAACTCTCACGAGTACATAACAGGTGTAGAAAAAAATATTCTTGATACTTAATCGCAAGTAACAGGCCACATGAAACCAGATATACAAGTTTTTATTCATATGTATCTATGTATTCACTGTGATATAAAACATCGGATATGGTATCAAGGTCTCAGTTATGTCCTACGATGCACTCCCATATACAATCGTAACATTGGGACGACAGTGTTTCTTTTCACCGAAGTGTAGTTTTTGCAATAATTATTTTTAAATATACATGAGGCTTTTTAAGGTTTATTATAACGCCGAATCTAATAAGAAACCTGATATCTGACCACATGAGGTTCTGGGTTCGATTTCGGGATCGGGCAATTTAAATATTAGTTTTCTCAGTTTTCTGATAAAACAACGTTGCCTGGGAATGTATAAGTGCCCGGTTGACGATAGGCTTGCCACCTATCACATTGTAGGATTAAATATCTTCGGCTAATCGTGGGTGCACATGTTGTACCTCTGCCTACTCCTTCGGAGATATTGTTTAGATACTACTTATGAGAAAATAAAAAGTTTCTTGCGGCGTATTTTGTAAGTTTTTAACGGTGATGCTAATTAAAGTTATCGATGTAGTTTTTTAACAGTGATGCTAATTAAAAATGTTAATAAATGTTACTGAAAATGAAGTTTTAAAAGGTTGGTGGTAAAGTTTTGCAAAGTTTTGCCTAAACACCATCGCCTTATATTTTTTTCTTGCAATAACTCAGTGATTAACACTGTAATGTTCCGGTTTAAAGGACAAGAAAGGTGGTAATCTCATGTATGTGGCATTACACCTGTCGCATGGATAGCAAAACATCGTAAAACATATTTTAAGTCTATACGCGATGGCTCTTTCAATCTGGTAAAATCGTTCGGTAACATATAATTTAAATATCTTTGGACAAATTACACGAATTATACTAACCCCAAAGTAAGCAAATTATTTGCTTGTGATATGGGTGTTGGTAAACGATACTAATACTTAGAAATACATGTATAAATAATTAAACATATTTAATAAAAAAAGTCTGTGCTCATCACACACACAAAAACCATTGAACTCGCGACATTTGATGTGATTGACACTTCTGTATAAAATTATGTACATATACGTAGGTCACACTATAAGTTTTGCGTAACTTAAAAAAACAACATGTTATAACCAACATATTATGTTTATTGCTTTTCAAAATAATCTCTTTTACATTTTAAAATTTTTTTTGTGCGATCGAACCATTTTTTAAAACAGGAGGACTACAGATCTGAAGGCATGTTTTCTACGTGCTGATTGAACGCTATCACTGCTTCTTCGGAGTTGGTAAAAGTAAAACTTCTCATCAAATCTTTGATTTAGGGGAAAATACAAAAATCACAGGGTGCTAGGTCGGGGCTATGCGCAGGATGAGTGACGAGATGTACTTTTTCGGAAGCTAAAAATGACTTTGTTTTGTTGGCCGTGTATGAAGAAGCGTTATCATGGTGTAGGAGAATGCGGCTTTTGTGTCGTCTTCCGCGAACTTTTTCTAACACCCTTCGTAAACAAATAGTAGAATACCACTCGGCATTAACACTCTTTTGATCTTCAAGTGGAATTGTACAGATTTGACCCGTAGTTGAGAAAAAAAAACACGATCATTTTTTTACCAACGTTTCTCGCCTGTTTCATTTTTGTTGGCCTGTTCTCATTTTCAAACACCCATTCACAAGAAAGCTGTTTTTTTCTGGTTCAAAATAATAAATCCACTTTTCGTCTCCTGTGACAATGTCATAAACAGCATTAGAATGTCCGTAGTCGTACTTCAGTAGCAGCTGTGAGCACCATTCCACGCGAGCCCGCTTCTGCTCCGCTGTCAGTTCATGAGGGATCCAACGACAACAAAGTTTCCGAACTTTCAATTCTTCGTGTAAAATTTTCTGAATTTGGCTGATACCAATCCCCAACAGTCCTCGAATTGTCTCATAGGTAATCCGGGGGTTTTCTTCAATTAACCGCTTAACAGTAGCCACATTATTTACGTTGACGGTAGTTGAAGGCCACTCTGCACGAAATTCGTCTTGTAAAGAAACTCAACCTCTCTCAAATTCAGCAAACCATCACCTCATGGTGCTTAAACAAGGTGCTTCTCTCCCAAAAGCATTTTGAAGACGAACGCCATAGTCTATCGGAGAAAGGGAACTTTTAAAATCATAAAAAATCATCGCTCTAAAATCTTTTTGATTTAATTCCATTTTCGTTGCGTACGTATAACTTTGATGTGTGATAAAAAAAAATTGACAAATCATTTCCCGCCAATTGTTTTTTTTTTATTACTAAGAAGATTGCAACGTTTTAAAAATATTACATTGGAAATTCAAATAGTTCCGATTAGCTAGAAGTGCAAAACTTTTAGTGTGCCCCGTGTATTGTGTATGTATGTACATAGAGACAGTGGCAAACAACTGGTAGCGCGATTGTAGGGGGAGGGTAGGGCAAAAGTAATGCGAAGATATTGAGAACATAGTGGGAAGGTACCTAGTGAAAAAGTAGGGGGAAGGTAGCGGAAAGATGTTCTAATGGAAACATCCATTAGAACATGGACATTAGAATACATCCAATACAATGGTGAATTGTTCATGTTTTCATTTCTGTCTGCACTCCACTGTTTTTTTTTTGCCCCTATAGGAAATTGATCTGAGCCCCATCGATTTTGTAGCCCGGGTCTTAACCAATTGACCAATTGGTAAAAATATAAAATTTATATTAATATTATAGATGCGAAAATTTGTATGTTTGGATGGGTGGATGTTTGTTACTAAATCACGCAAAAACTACTGAAGGAATTTAAATGGAATTTGGTACATAGACTATAACGTAGAAAATCACATAAGCTATTTTTAATCTCGGAAAAATTAGGTGATTCCGCTGGATTCGCCAATAACTTTTTATCCCGGAAGAATGAGACATTGCCGCGGGATTCACTAAATTCCGCCGTGTTGGTCCCGGCCTCCTTTGAAGAATAGGCCAACTGCCGTTCTGCCAGGCAGGTCATAAAAGGCGACCGATTGGCTATCGAATCACTACCATCGTGGCTACTAGGTGGTAGTGTTCTGCATTGTCTTGCCCGGGTCTGGTACCACCGCCTTACCTATTCCTGCCGCAATAGCGTCAGTGCTTGTCGCTGTCGTGTTCCGGTTTGGAGGGTAAGGTAGCCGTTAAACTTATGCGTGTGGCATATGACCTCGCCACAAGATAGCAACGCACCACTAACATCTTTGGTGTCTATAGGTGATGGTTGACTCTTTCCATCAGGAGACCCATCTGCTTGTTTGCTATCTTATGATATAAAAAAAAATGCAGCGTGTTGCACGCTGCAGTTAGCAAATAATAAAAGGCACATCCTCATTCAATTTTGTGTTCTACTGATTTGTTAAAGGTCTTCTAAAGATGGTATACTAATGAAGATAGAAGGTTTAAGCTAGTACTTTTGCATTCAATTATTATTAATATTAATGAGGTGACAAACAATATTACGAGACACGTATTTAATTAGAGCGTATTGTTGCATACAAATGCGTTCAATAATAATGCGTAGTTAATTCTTAAAGGGCGATTTTTCTTTTAATAATAAGTGTTGCCAGATTGCTGTGTTATTTAATACTAGCTTGCTTTTTTTACTATACTAGTACTTAGCACTAGTAGTACTTCTGTGCAATTTAATATATATTGCCCGTTACAACGCTAATAAAAAATAATACATAGAAATACCTACATATATAAATACTAGAATATATATAATAAACATCCAAACCCGGAAATACAAACATTAATGCTCATCGCAAAAATGCTTGTCCAAGTCGGGGATCGAACTCGACCACTCGGCGGTCATCATCTACCTTTGTGTCAGATTTCATTCGTAACTGTTTAGTAGTTTTTGCGTGATTGAGTAACAAACATCCATCCATCTAGCCAGACATCTAAACTTTCGCATTTATAATACTAACTGCAGCGTGCAGCTCTCTGCATTATAAAAGTTTTTGTCGAATTCCGCGGGATCATCTAATATTTGCGGGATAAAATTTGTGCTATTTCAGGTCATCATCTACCTTTGTACCAAATTTCATCCAAATCCGTATAATAGTTTTTGCGTGATTGAGTAACAAACATCCATCCAAACATCCAAACTTTCGCATTTATAATACTAGCTGCAGCGTGAAGTCCGCTGCATTATATAAGTTTTTGACGAATCCCGCGGGATCGCCCAATCTGCCGGGATAAAAAGTAGCCTATGTGCTATTCTAGGTCATCATTTACCTGTGTGCCAAATTTCATTCAAATCCGTTCAGTACTAATCAAAGTGAAAACGGGGCTTATAACTTAGTGGTATGAAAAATCGGATACTATCTCCGATTCTCAGACCTACTGAATATGCATATACAATTTCATAAAAATCGTTTCATAATTTCATAAAAATATATACATAGGTAGGTATAGATTTGATAACATGTCAAAAAAACTTTAATGACAATAATTCATTTGTCGCAACGGTATAGGCCATTGAAGGCCATGATGCTGCCACAATTTCATTCTTATCTGTGCCGCCGTATGAGCATGCAGCAGTTGTAGAACAAATATGGGTATGTGTGGACAGCTGTAACGCTAGAGGTTTTGCAAGTGCATTGCTGGCGTTATAGAACTGAGTAGGTCCTTTTCGTGGAGGAAAAGTTGTAAAGGGTCGAAAAGTTCACATTGGTAATTTAATCCGTAAAAGTGCAAGCGCCAAAAAATTATGCGAGAATCGCGTTGTAGTGAACTCGCAAACGTTGAGCTTGGAACTAGTTTTAATGTGTTTTTTTTATATCTTTAGATAGCAAACAAGTAGATGGTTCTGATGGAAAGAGAACCCATATGTAAACACCAAAGATGTTAAAGGTGCGTTTCTATACATGTGGCTGGAAAGTAATGCTACATACGTAGTTTACCGACTACCTTGCCCTGCAAACCGGAACACGATAATAATGAGAAGCATTGACGGTATTGCGGCAGGAATAAGTAAGGCAGTGATACCAAAAATCACTTATTTTATCACTTATCAGGGCGAGCGAAGCGAGCCCTACACTAGGCCACTTTCTATGCAGTTTTGTGGTACATTTTACTGAAAAAATATCTCATTTTTAGGTTTGAACTTCGACGTGGTAGTTTATATTCATGTCTAGATTTGTTATCTACCATAAAAATACCATATTATAAAAATAAAAAAAATAGAAGGTACAAGTTGTATTAGAATCTTATTACTACTAACGCCATCTCTTATTAAATTAACGAGTTAAAATTGATAGAAGATACATTTTCTATTAGAATTTTTGACCTTATTAAGAGAATACCTACTTCATGAATTGTTTCTTCATGTTTGACTGGCGGCGCGCGGTTATCGTGTCCTTGTATAAAGGCGAGGTTCAAGTATAAACTGCAATAGCTATAGGGCCATCAGATTGATCAGTTTGGCATCGAAGGTGTATTATAAAATCATTGAAAGGAGAATGCAAGGGAAGTTCGAAGTAATATTGTGGGAGGCACAAGAAGAATTTAGGTCTAGAGCAGGAATGTTTGCGGGAGCGTTAGAGAGTTTCACAATATGCTTATTGAGAAACAGTACAGATGTATTAATTGATTTATATTGTATTGAGATCAATTCCCAATCTTAGCCCGAGGGCGAGGGTAAAAAGCTAAAAAAAGGTATATTTACGCCCGTATCCCCGAAGAGGTAGGCAGAAGTACAACGTGTGCATCCACGGTTAGCTGAAAATACTTAATTCCCACAATGTGATAGGTGGCCAGCCTGTCGCCAGTAGGGCACTTTTCCAATTCCGGGTAAAGTTGTTTTATCAGAAAACTGAAAAAACACATTTTTTCATTTGCCTGACTCTGAAATCGAACTCCGAGGGTTTCTCTGAGAGGAAAATTCAAAAAATGTATTCGCTGAGTGTCTCCACGTCAATTCTTCGTGCCTGCGTATTCCAAAAATTTTGAAGGTTTATTTAAATAAAACATTTTTTAATTTTGATTTCGTAAATCGACGTAAAACCAGGAACTTCCTGATTTTAGAAAAAAGAACAATTATTTCAGCAAAATGTCAAAAATGTGTTTTTTATAAGATCAACCTTCATTTTTAATACATATTTTTCCTTGAAAATACCAACAAACAAAAACCAAATATTCCTAGTCCAAAGCCTGACGACGCGGGCCTTTGATGCAAATGTAATGTTTAGGTGAAAATACGCTGAGTTTTTTAGGTTAGATAATTATAAATAAAGTCCATACATTAAAAGATGTAATTCTCATAAAAATACTTTTATAACAATATTACTAGATAGTATAACTTTGCGAGCCCTTACAAAGCTCTGCTTTTTGCTAGTTTTAGATTAAGTAAAGAAGCAGACACGACTAAGGGTGACCTTTTAGGGGCAACACAGTAATTTGTGTCTTCTATTATGTTGAAGTAAATTTATTTGATCTACTCAGAAACTTTGGACAGAGACTAAGATAAGAGGGAGCAGACGTATTCTCGACCTAAGACAGCAAATAAGTTTTGTCGCTCGTCGTCATGCACTCGAAAATGTTAGCGCGGCCAGAAACTCCTGTGCCATCGTCAGCTTAACAATGCCTCTAATAATTTGCGATGTATCATTGATATGCAAGATATACAATGTTAGAGACAGCACTCAGCCTTGGCGAAAACCAGCACAATACAAAACGTCAATCGTATTATGTAATATAGGTTTAGGAATACATATTTCAGTCTATGTCGTTATAATTTAATTAGAACATATCAAATAAGGTTATGTGAATAAAATACCTCTTAGGTACGAATAAGTATACATTTCAAATATATGAAGGTAGGGTTGCCAGACGTCCACAAAGTCGAATAGGCACCGCATTTTGAACGACAAAACGGCTACATTAAAACATTTAATATTTTTTAATAAAAATAAATAAATAAAGTATTCACGGGACAAATTACACTTGCTGAATCTAACCCAAGTATAAGTAAGTAAGCAAATTATTTGCTTGTGTTAAGGGTGTTAGTCAACGATACTAATACATAGAAATACATTTATTTATTTTTATTTGTTTTAACCATTTATTGCACACGAATAACAAAAGTAAATATAAAGAAAAAATTAGTACAAAAGGCAAGCTTATCTCTAAAGAAATTTCTTCCAGCAAGACCAAAATAAGAGAAAAAAATAAGGTAGAAAAACACGTGTACAAAACAAAAGAAACAACTACTAAATTAATACAACTTATTATAACTACTTATTAAATCTACAAACAAACTATGAAATGGATAAGTAGTGCTGTTTCAGGCGACTCTTAAAGGTATCCTGAGATTCGCTTATTCTGATGGAATGAGGCAAAGAATTCCAGAGCCCTAATGGCACGAATAGTAAAAGAGGAGAAATAGGTCGTCTTATGTACCGGAACTCGCAAGAGAGCTCTTACACAAGGACGGCAAGGAAGGTCAATTGGGTGAAGAAATTCAAATTTTTCGCGTAGATAAGGACAAGAAGGATTGAATAAAATATTATATAAAGATGACAATAACCGTAAATTCCTACGAAGGCGAATAGGAAGCCAACCAAGTTGACGCCTAAAATTGGATCAAATTTTCGTAAACCAAGTATATATCTGTAATCAATACCCTACATTTGACAATTAAAGTGGTGCATGAGAGAATACCAATGGGCAATGTCCAGATTCCGCCCTTGTATTAAATATTAATCTAATTAAAACAAACGTAATCGGTTCTTACAATTTTATATTTATTTTACAAACATTCTATCTTTAAATTATCATGATGAAATAACGAAATATAATATAATATAATAATATAAATTAACAAATACATGTACCTTAAATTGCTTATGCACGTTCTGAATTATTTAAATATTATCGTACTTTTAAACGGAGGCCAATGTGTGTTACCCTGACCGATGCAGGAGACTGAATGTCCGAGTTTTCAACCCGTCTTACCCGCCATTGTTGTTTTCGTGCAAGCTCTGTGTTACCAGAGTAAATCATTTTAATTCGCACAACAACGATGTCGGGCAAAATCCTGCTTTATTAAATAAAAACCTAACACTCGACCATCCTGACCTCGTGCATGTCCTCATGCACGCTCGTTTTTCAAAACCTAACACTTGGCCTCCTCAATGTTTTAGTTTCTCATTTATTTTATTTTATTTATTACATTGCATGGAACATTTTAATTCTTAAAAGAAAGGTTCAATGTTCTGCTATATGTTGTCCACTAGTACAAGTTATTTATATACTACTAATTACTAGTGATTAAAACCATACATCTAAACCTAATACATTATAACAATTAATAATCAATAATTACAATTGACCAATAATTAAAATTGAATTATAAAATAAACGAAACATATTAAACATACAAGAATGCTAATTACAATGTTTTAACGTAATATTTTTTTTCGTATTTGGGCACTAATAATTATGAGTGACTAAAACCATACGTATGAACCTAATATGTTATAACAATTTAATAATCGATCAAATAAATAATCAATCAAATTATATCAATTGAACTATGTTAAGCGAAAAATATCTAAATATGTCTACACTTACAAAAATCCTTTTTTGTCTTACATCTAATATTTTCTTCAATAAAGTTCGACTGATTTCTACTCAGCGGCGAGATTTGCAAGAATGATAATTACTATGTTTTAATGCAATAATTTCACTACATATTTGTATGCTAATGATTACTAGCGACTGAAAACCATACATATAAACCCAATAAATTATAGCAGTTAAATAGTCGATAATTACGATTGATCAATAATTACGTTTGAGCTATAACGTTAAACGAAAAATATCTTAAATATATGACTATACTTACATCCACATTATTTCTTATATCGATATCTACTTAACAGAGCTATTAGTCATTACAATGTTTTTATACCATATATAGATTACACCTTTTATGGTTCCCTTTTTATATGAAAAAAAATATTCTTTGAATGAATAAAGCAAATTTTCGAAAAACCACATACAAATTTCTTTGATGAAAGTTGTTTGTTTTTAATATCTAAATGTTTACAGTTAGATAGAACTATTTTATTTCTTTATTATCTTTGCCTTACAATGTTGTTTGGAGAATGCACTAGAACATTGCATATTCATAACCATTTCCATAGTCATTTATTTAGCTATCAATTATATCTGTTTACAAATATTACCTCATGGAAATCTACATAAAGCAGGTTTACAATTAATAATTAAACCAATATAGGATTACAATCGATCTACACTTAAGTTTAAAACAATTTCATTTTGTTTTCTTGCATAAATTGAAACATATTTTAATTAAATTTAAGTTCTTTCAAAACTCGTTAATAACAAAGTTCTAATACGTCACTGATTGTAAATTAAATTAGGTTGAATTTTAATACATATACAAAAAAAAATCATTCAACAGTGCAATAAAATGATGTAAAACAAAGTCAATAAAAGTGTCTGTACTATATTACAAATTTTCATATTATTAATAAAATAAATAATATTTTTCTTTATAATTCAAGTTTCTCGTATTCTCTAGTAAGCAAGAACTTTATGTAACAACAGACTAAGTAAACCATGTGAAAGTAAAAAGAAGTAAGAGTTCAAAGCGATACAGTAACACCATATTTTAAATTATTGAATCCTTTTATATTACAAAACTGGTGTTTTAACATCTTTTTTTTCCAAATTGTTCTGACACTTATTGGTATTTCTCGATGTAAAATAATTTCATAATAAATTTTAATGCTTACCAAATAACTCAAATAATCGATATGTATGTATTTTATTTCTTTTATTATTTTGCTACATACATCAGAATCTCCTTAGACAAAATTGGCAGATTCCAGAACATACATATCCGATAAGACCAATCATTACATAGTATAAAACAAAGTCGCTTTCTCCGTCTGTCCCTATGTCCTTATGTCCCTATGTATGCTGAAATCCTTAAAACTACGCAACGGATTATGATGCGGTTTTTTTGATAGACAGACTGATTCTTGGGGAAGGTTTTGGTATATAAACCTTTCCGATATTCTCACGGGAACAAAAGCTACGCGGGTGAAACCGCGGGCAGGTCGCTAGTATTATAATAAAAATAAATATATAAATTTTGTCACATATTTATTTTTAATATAATTCTATTCTTTAATTCTAAACTCAGCAAAATCAACTGATCGTGTCCTTTATTATCATGTATACAATTTATTACAATATATAGATACAGTTTTCCCAGTCCCATCATAACTATCCAATACATATATCCAATTTAACCCAAGAACTATTTTTTTTTTCAAATTAAATAATATTCATATATTACAATCAACCCTATTAATCAAATAAATAAATTTCTATTTATTTATTCATACCTGTATAATATACTATTGCGACTCTACCGACCCACGACCGTTTTTTTGTTAGTGGCGAGTTTCTTTTTGACAACCAAAACAATATGTAGTATCATACATATCGATAATCTATACATATAATAAAAGCGTAAGAAAATTAAAACTGTACGTTGAATATTTTTTTTTTAAAAGACTTGGGGCGTGATCTACAATCGACATAGAAGCCAAAAATATAGTTTTTAGAATTTTTGTCTGTTTGTCTGTATGTATGTCCGGGGTAAACTCAAAAGTACTGCATGGATTTACTTCAAATTTTGCATGAATATTACTAATAGGACGGATCAACATATAGGTTACATATCACGCTATCACCTACGGGAGTGAGGCTGTGCGGAGTAAACGAAGTCCGCGCGGACTAAATCGCTGGCAACAGCTAGTCTTTAAATAAAATAATCTATCCATCCATCCCTAACACTGCTATAACCCTCCTGGGTTTTACTACCGTAACTATCGTACATTCTTCAATTATAATATTATTGTGGCTTCCGACTCACAACAATATCTCTAATCCTCTGTCTATGGTTTTGGTGCAAATCATTTTTCACAACCGAAACCATAGTGTAATACATATCAGTAATTCCATAATATTGTAGTGAACCTCCCGTGTTTCACCACTGTAACCAAAATATCTTAAATGTTATCATAATAATCGTGTTCGCCCTGAATCACGACCATTTCTCCCATTGAAGTATTTTTATATATACGTGGAACCAATAAAATCCATTAATTCTTATATTGGAATGTTACTATGAATTCAAAACAAGGTAAATAAATATTAAATTACCCTCTTTAGGGTTCCGAAGTAAACTAGGAACCCTTATACTTTCGCTATGTTTTCTTTTTTAATTGAATTAGTAATCAACCGCTGGCGTATCACCTAACGTTTGCAATTCGCCAGCGATTAGCAATGACCTTTAAGCGTAACGAAAAAAAATCATCTAAAACGTCGCTAATTGCTTACTGGTCACTAGATGCACTTTTGCAGTGTCACAGCACCAAAACTAATCATGCGGCAAAAACTGCCACTAATGTACAAGGCTGTTATGTCACTTGCAACAACTAAACATTACGATAATTTCGCATTGCGAGTTACGTGAAAACCCCGCCTTTTTCACTAATTTTATCATATCATATTGGTTCATTATCTAGTAACATTTGAAAGAATTTTATGTGAAGTATAAAAGTCCCTTTTATTCTTGCCACTCTAACGGAACATAATTTTCGTGATTTCCATTAGATCTCTCTCGCTAAAGCGAGGAGGAAAAACTGCTATCTCAATTGTAAAGTTCCATGTGTTTAATCGGATGCATTGATATGCAAATTGCAAACTTATATCGTTGTAAACCTATTACCTTATGACAGTTAAGTTGGTATTCTCTAATTTTCTTTAGATATAGTGCAAAAGATCGCATCGACCAATTGAATAACTCATATTGCATCCGAAGGGTCTTACCGATAATCTAATTAGTGCTGTTCATACCTGATGAATCCGATTTCCCTTCATCGTTACTTGGACTTTGCACTACCGAATTTTAAAATAGTGGGACAGCGAGAGATTAATTCACAGTACTTATACATATACCAAATTTGTAACCAGTTAAGCATTTTACTACAGAGATATATTATGTTCCCGATGACTTAAATTTAATAGTGCCCGTATTTTTGAAAGTCCCTTTTTTTTATATTTCATCCGACGAAATTTTTCCTTCCTATACAGCTTTATTTACACTTTATACAATTTACTTTATACAATCGTTAAGCCTAATATAAGTTATGTTATCTATTACATAATAGATTTAATTATTATTTCTATCTCCTATTCTTGATATCGTCTGAAAGACATGAGGTTTCCTAAATACCATGCATTTCGAAACGCCGCCCAAAAAAAAATTTAGTTTGCAATGAATTATTTGGTGAAGATTGTTCGAACTAATATATAAAAATCAATTCCTGTTCGTTAGTCTCGCTAAAACTCGAAAGCGGCTGAACCAATTTGGCTAATTTTGGTTTTGAATTAATCGTTGAAGTCCAGGAAAGGTTTAAAAGGTGAGAAAATATACATAAAAAAAATAGAATAGTAGTAAAAAAAAAACAAAACAACGTTTGCCGGGTCAGCTAGTCTATAATATAATTAGTATACTGGGTACTTGGGAGTTCACGTGAGATATTTTTACTTCCAGTTGATATCATGTACTACACAGACATTTATAACAACAGGCTGCCATACCATCTTGTTGTACGAGAGACTAATTCAGTATGGATAAATGTTGAAAACAGAATATTGCAATCAGTTTTAATTCTATACAGTAGGCCCAGCACATATACTCTGTATTTTGGGTTTAGTAAAACAATTAACTGCCAATGCCTACAAATAAAAACCTATATTTTTCATATATATTCTTACGATGTTTAACACTAAAGAAAACTACTAGATGGCAAGGCTTTAAACCACACCATCTCAGGAGCAATATACCATCATTGCTTAGTTTACTCCCATCTACAAATAGTTCAATTTGTACCGCTGGGTCATACATAGGCAATAGTAGCTCAGATAATTTGTTTTGCAAATAGCTCATCCACTCGTGCCATTCCTTTTCATAATTATTAAGAAGACAACATAAAGTTGTGCAATTTCCTATAAGTCTTCCAAGAATTCAACGAGACGTATAATTGCCAAAAACATTGTATGCATTGTGACCTAATTTCGTACTAATTGAATCACGGGTGAAATTGTTTTTAAGACAAATATTTAAAATGCGGTGCGCAGAAAACCTACTTATGATAATAATTATAGTTTTCTGTCAGTAATTTCAAATATTAGAATTATCACTCAACTAATCAACCTTAAAAGAAATATATATTTTGTAACTAAAATAACAATATTTTAATAAGTCAAAAGTCAAATTTGCCTGTACTATTATTTCAAAATTTTCTTTATCTTATGTAAACATCACCGATTGTATCAAATTTTGAATCTGGCTCATAAAGATAGCTACACTGACTTAGATATTGTAGTAGACTTAAAAATAAATTAATCAGTCAACTGAACATTTATACTCTTGAGCCGAACCCAGACTGGGCTGTAAATAATACCACGTCAGGCCCAGGACTAAAATCAGTACACATGATACATTGGAACCTATAGATTCTAAAATGTACTTGCCAATCACCCACGTACTCAGTACCTATGTAGTAAAATTTATTTATGTGTAATAGAGTTTACGGGTAGTAAGTCATTAGGGCAGACGAAAAAAATATACTATTGCACAGGTGTGCTTCAGCCAGTTACAATATTCAAAAAAATTTAGTTTTTACCCCTTAAACTATATATACCTTCAATGTAATATGCGACATCACTAAACCGATATTCCAAGGTACCCTTTTTTTAAAAATCATTTTTATAGCAGCACTTAAAATTGACTACTATAATTATTACCCTATACAAAGGTAAACAGGAATATTTAACAATAAATCCGATTATTCTAGGCTCAGCCAAGTAATTTTTTTTTTTTAGTGAAGTTGTTACTAAAAGAACATTTGTTTCCATTACTTATTTTTTTTTTATAATATCGTAAGACGAATGAATTTCCAGATATAACCAGAATCGTCATCTACTCCATCACAGAAAAACGGCACTAACACGTAATGCATGATTTTCACATTTATTTAACCCTCCAGCAGCTGTTTTTGTCTTCTGTATTAAATTATGCCAATCTACGGAGCATCTTAATTTTAAATAAAACATTCATGTAATATCTTAAATCAAACGTAATATATGCGGTGGTCATAAAAACGGATACTGCGCGGTGACGAATTGCCTAACAGTTCACAGCTTCACAGCCATCTTGTTGGGAAATCCAATTATGTTTCCTAATAATCCTCTTTGCTGAAGTATCAAAGTAAGTTCGTTTCCTGGTGAATTTGCAAAGTAGTGTTACCTGTCGTACCAAACTCCACTCATACTCGGTCATCCGTAGTAAAAGACGTTCTGCTTACACGAGGAAGACGGGCTTCGTTGACGGCAAGGCACTTATTATTTCTTTCACTCGTTACCACGTGACCGCTCCAGTGTTACGAGTGATTTTTCAAGTATTTAAATTATCTGAAACTTAAAACGACAAAGCATAGTATATTCTTCGTACCTACATATCTAACAACGTTCTTTTTTTTTAAATTAACTGTTAAATTATATCGATTTTAAAGTAATATTTGGTACTTTAAAATATAGAAGAATAGAATTTCTTTTTTTTTTTATATAAAAATCGGTTACAAAGGTGTTACGTATTTTGAAATAGTCTACCGGTAATGCCAGTGTGCAAAAATTATAATAAGTCTACTTTTATTAATCAAAAAACATGTTATATGACATGAGATTCACGAAATATAGAATATCGATATGAGAGAATGTCACTAATTAATATTTGATAATCTAGTTATATAATGTAACCTTTGATTTGTGTAAACTGTGGGTAGACCACTTCTGAAATGTAATCAATACCCTACATTTGACAATTAAAGTGGTGCATGAGAGAATACCAATGGGCAATGTCCAGATTCCGCCCTTGTATTAAATATTAATCTAATTAAAACAAACGTAATCGGTTCTTACAATTTTATATTTATTTTACAAACATTCTATCTTTAAATTATCATGATGAAATAACGAAATATAATATAATATAATAATATAAATTAACAAATACATGTACCTTAAATTGCTTATGCACGTTCTGAATTATTTAAATATTATCGTACTTTTAAACGGAGGCCAATGTGTGTTACCCTGACCGATGCAGGAGACTGAATGTCCGAGTTTTCAACCCGTCTTACCCGCCATTGTTGTTTTCGTGCAAGCTCTGTGTTACTAGAGTAAATCATTTTAATTCGCACAACAACGATGTCGGGCAAAATCCTGCTTTATTAAATAAAAACCTAACATATCTGGTGCATTTTTGGAGACGTTCTAAACGATTAAGAAGTTCCTCTGTAGCATCAGGATAGCATGAGTTTGGACCAAAGATATTTTTGTTTTAAAAGGAAGAAAATTTTGAAGAAGGTGTAAAGAATCGAAAGATCGATAAACTTTACATATATAAATACTGGAATATATTTAATAAACCACCAAACTCGGAAACACAAACATTTATGCTCATCACACAAATGCTTGTCCCCGTCGGGAATCGGGGATCGAACCCGAGCCCCGTCGATTGCGTAGTCAGGGTCGCTAACCACTCGACATATAATCATAGTCCAGTAAAAAGTTAAATGAAACCATGATCTCACCAGTTTAGCGCAATGAGTAAAATTTTTTGAATTGTCCGACCCGGGACCTCATTTGATCAACCCCGACACCGGACCACTGGATCACAGAGGCGATACACATATTTATGTGATGCGCGTGCTGCATGGTACAGGGCCGTAATAATTCTGGTAAGTTTTTATAATTAATTACAAAGCAAATTTAGTTTTTATTTTTTTTTACCTAAACTAAAGCAGATAACAAAAAAATGAAGAGGAACTTTTTTGTGTAGAATTTTTTTTCTGCAACCTTTACTTGAAACTTTTTTTTCTGTTCCTACCGTTATTAAGTTATTTAATAAAATGCATTTTTCAACCCTTTTTTTATTTTTTCATCCCTTTCCCCTAAATTTAAATCAAAATTTCTTTCATAATATCATTATTTAAGTTTAATACTTGTTGTTGTTGAACACATTTTTACTCATTGCGCCAAAACTGGTCAGATCATGGTTTCATTTAACTTTTTACTGGACTATTATACGTTTAAATTGTTTATTAATTTATTTAAATTTAAAATATAGAAATAAGGTCTATACATATAATAAAATCGTAGGAAAGTCAAAACTGTACATCGAATATTTTTTTAAAGAATACATGAGGCGTGATCTACAATCGATATCGAAGCCAAAAATATAGTTTTTAGAATTTTTGTCTGTTTGTATGTATGTCCAGGGTAAACTCAAAAAGTACTGCATGGATTTACTTCAAATTTTGCATGAATATTACTAACAGGTCGGGTCAACATATAGCCTACATATTATCACGCTCTCACCTACGGCGGAGGAGCTGTGCGGAGTAAACGAAGTCCGCGCGGACGAAGTTGCGGGCAACAGCTAGTCTAAAATAATACAAAATAAAAACAATGAAACATAATTTAATGTGGTTTTGATTCTGTATTTGGATGTGAATTTGTGAACTATTTCCTTTTATGTTTGTCGTACAAATCTATAAAATTTCATTTAAGTACTTGTCACTGACATTTATTATACTATTTCAATAATACAATCCATATAATTTCATCGTATTTGTTTCGGTGCGGGGCCTCGAACTAAGGCCAGTTAGTGGACCTATAAAAACATGAATAAGTGTGGCCTGTCGTAATTTAATTTGGCCCTCGCTTTCTGAAAAGCGTTAAGGCAGACCGTCATTAAATGTATAAAGTATTTTTTTAAGATGTCCGGATATGACCAAGATAGCTAAATTCTGGATACTCTGATTTTAGCACGTGGTAACCCTAAACAAAAACCAACGTTTGTTACCGTACGTTTATGACCAGAGAACAAAATTATACCGATTAAAGTACGCCACGGAATTTAGTCGTGGTCATGCATCATCATCATTAGTAAGATAGTACCTACTTACTATCTACCCACATATAAGACCAAAATCTTTATCCCCCAATTTAAGTATCCCACCAAAATACTCAATACAAGTAATTTGTATGGCAAAACTACGTTTTCCGGGTCAGCCTAGCATTAATATAATTTACAATTCGTATCTGACATGGGATATCCGTATTTATATATAAAATAAAATTAAATGATTCAAGCACCAGCTAGAAGTTCGTGGTAGTACAACCTCCTCCCCATGACTAAGCTATAGCTACATCCATGGATTTGGTTTCAATTTCCACTTTATTTCTGCCACAATAATGTCAGTGCTTTTCAATGTTGTGTAAATGTTTTTTTTTTTAAAATTATAATAGCTGATGGTCTTACACAACAGCGACACCGGATATGTGGGCGAGCAGAGTGCTCAGCCAGTGTTTAAATTTAAATTTGGACAATAAACGCCCGCCCTAGGAGTTAGTTGTCTTTTGAGAGACCAGACCTCGGCTTAAAGCGTTGTTCTAATTACGGAAAAGGGGAGGTTACGCTACGCTAGGCTCAGGGCGAAATAAGGGTCTCTGCGAATGTGTGTGTGTTTTTAGTGAATTGTCGGCGATAGCCACCGTTATGGGATCGTCAGATCGGTGTAAGGAAGCATAGCCGGCAAACATTATTAACGTGTATTTATGTCGCATAACGTTACTGTATTAGTACGCATATGTGTACATAAATCACTTCACTCGACGAAGGATTATCTAAAAATAAAGTATGCGTTGTAGGCATATCAGTGTTGTTGGTCGACCTTACTTTGATAATATTAAATTTTTGTTTCTAGTGAAACTTGTCATTAGTAGAAAGGTTTTTGTAACTAGTGTTCTGTTGACAAAATCTAAAATTACTCCTGTACTCCAAGGTACAACTTATACCGCATTTCAAATGAGATTTGATTGACCGACCTGTGCTCTAAACAGTACTCATTAGTATTGTACTGCTTTATTCTAGAAACTAGACGGTACTAGTTAGTTAAATTAAACTAGTTTTATACCTGAACTATGATAAAATCTATACCTAAGAATAGATTGTAAATTAAGTGTAGTTTTGAAATTGTAAATGCTTGTCCCTAGCTGTGTGTATCGATTGGTGAATCTAGTTAAAATGATGAATTTCTTGTAATCATTCTGAAATTCGGTTCTAATGTTATTTAGTACCATATAGTAGAGACAAGTTTTTTTTCCTACAATTAAGGCATTTAATATAAAAAAATATATATCGCACCGCCGCGCCGGTTAATTTTCGAGTTCAATATCATTCACCAATTTGTCGGACAGCGTAATGAATGGATGTTCTCAATCTTTTGCCAAATGCAATGACTAAGAGCGGTTGTGCGATGCGTCCGATCGGAATTTATCTATAAAAGAAATCTAGCAGAACGTTTACATTGTCCGATGTGTCTTCTATCGACGTCAACTTTTGGTACCGCTATTGTTCTCATCTCTATGCGAGTGGCTGCCCAGTGTCAGCTCATTTGCTTCTTTTTAAACGCATTCAACGTAAAACGACTTCAAATGTAAACAACATGGCTATTTCTAATCGCTTAGACTCTGGCGTAGAGATGTCAACGCACATCAAAAATTCTTCCTAGCGGCACAGTTATTCACACCATCGTCCACCACATTTTCCACCACGTCAGTAGCAAGCAAAAAATCACACAGTATACGCACTCGTGCGTTTCACTTTGCAATAGAAGCATCCTCAGGAGAAACGACCACCACTTCTCTTTCTCCTTTTTTCTTTTTTTTCAGTCAGGAATAATGTTATTAAATAATCATGGAATATTTTAACTCTGACTTACAGTACCCGGCGATAAATATTGCACATCGACCTTTGGAAAGAGACAATCGGCTAATTTCGGCTTCGTAGAGCGTTATCTCTGTCGCACAAAATACAAACAGTCCGGTACCTATTAGGAGCTGTTAAAACAAGTATGATTTGCTTCTTTTGATATTTTTATTCTTTGTATAAAATACACTAATTTTTCTATAAGTGATGGCTTTAGGTTGTGGTAAAATAAAATAAAAAAACATTTTTACATTATGTTTACGTATTTAATTATTTTGGAACATTACAGCTTTAGTGTACATAATAAACACCATTATACCTATTGCTAAAATGAGACATTGCAATAAAAATAATAATAATTCTAATTCTCAATTACTTCCATTTCACTATCTGTGCTCTCAAAGAGGTCAATATCACTGTCACTATCAGCCGTATTTATTACTAATCTATCAGTGTAATTGTCTAAACTGTGTTGAAATTGTAAAATTATCTACAATGTTTATAAATACTTTGTAAGCGAAGCTGATAGATTTAAAAAAAAAGTAGATGAAAATGTAAGTTGTTATTTTAAGAAGATTCAAGAGCGAGTTGCAAATGCCACTGGAATTTCAAGAAGAACTTTGAACAATATATTAAACGAAGTCAGTACTGAAACACATTCGACTGAAATTAAGTTCAGCACTCCAAAAAAAGGGAGACCAAAAAAGCAATTTCGTTTGGATATGGACGATTTTGATTACGATGTTGTTCGAAGAATGGTGTATGATTTTCACTTACGATTTAATGAACTGCCAACAATAAAATCATTAAAAGCTAAGTTATCTGAAGCTATTAATTACAATGGGTCTGAAAAAACGTTGAGAAAAATACTTCATGACATGGGATTTCAGTTCACTAAAATGGAAGATAATCGAAAAATTCTAATGGAAAAGCACGACGTTAGTCTCAAACGAATGGAATACCTTGATAAAATACGCAAATTTCGCGAAACAGGAAAAAATATCGTCTACATGGATGAGTCATATATACATGCACCCCACACTAAAGGGAAATCTTGGAGTGATGATAAGAAAAAAAGAGTAAAAAAGCCAATTTCAAAAGGTCAACGTTTGATAATAGTTCATGCGGGAAATGAAAAAGGCTTTGTACCCGGTGCTTTTTTAACGTATAAATCCACGGACACTACAGGTGACTATCACAATGAAATGAATAACGATAACTATGAGAAATGGCTGGTTAACCAATTAATCCCAAATATACCCAGTGATTCTGTTCTAGTTATCGACAACGCACCCTATCACAACAAGTATGTTGAGAGACCCCCCAACTCAAACACCATTAAACGGGAAATGATCAACTGGTTAAACAGACATGAAATTCCAGTTGATCCAAAATTAACAAAAACCCAGATTTACGCTATTATATGTCAGCACAAGGAGAGGTATACAGAGTTTTCTGTGGACAAAATACTTGCCGAACATGGGCACACTGTGTTGCGATTGCCACCATATCATCCGGATTTTAATCCAATTGAAAATATATGGTCTCAACTGAAAGGCTATGTAGCCTCTAGAAATGTGGGTATGAACTTAACTACAGTAAAAACATTATTGACTGAAAAAGTAAATTATTGTTTTAAATTTTACACTTGTACTGTTTCACAATTCACTAATTATGTATAATATACACTTTTTTATTTAAATAGTCAACCGGTTTCGCATTTTACTGCATCATCAGGACTAAAACTTAAATTGTCAACAAATACGTTGTGTTAGGAATTGTTAATAATGGTCGGTAGATGTGAAATATTGAGTTTGATAGAAAATATTAATGTTGCCAACCATTATTTCCAAATCTCCACAGTACGAAGATACAAAATGAGGCAAACTACCAAATAAAAATTATACAAAATTACAAATGAAATCCAAAACTAATAACGGATCTAAAGTAATAATAAAATCAACTGTCACTTAAATTACTAATTTAAAATTATCCAAAATTAAGATATGTCATTGGGTTCAAAATGTCAAAATGTTCAGTAAATACTATATATAATATGTCAAACATAAAATTAATATTATTAAATTGAATTAAATTATATAAATAATGTTAACTTAAATTATATAAATTGAAATTAATTAGTAAAAATATTTAATAAGGGGGAAGAATTTAAATCCCTATGATCATTTAATAATTTCGGATTATTTTTCTGTTTATTAATTTCTAAGGCTTCAAGGGCATTCAGCCTTTCACCCTTGTTACAAAAATGCAAGGCGTTTTTTTGTAACAAGGGTGAAAGGCTGAATGCCCTTGAAGCCTTAGAAATTAATAAACAGAAAAATAATCCGAAATTATTAAATGATCATAGGGATTTAAATTCTTCCCCCTTATTAAATATTTTTACTAATTAATTTCAATTTATATAATTTAAGTTAACATTATTTATATAATTTAATTCAATTTAATAATATTAATTTTATGTTTGACATATTATATATAGTATTTACTGAACATTTTGACATTTTGAACCCAATGACATATCTTAATTTTGGATAATTTTAAATTAGTAATTTAAGTGACAGTTGATTTTATTATTACTTTAGATCCGTTATTAGTTTTGGATTTCATTTGTAATTTTGTATAATTTTTATTTGGTAGTTTGCCTCATTTTGTATCTTCGTACTGTGGAGATTTGGAAATAATGGTTGGCAACATTAATATTTTCTATCAAACTCAATATTTCACATCTACCGACCATTATTAACAATTCCTAACACAACGTATTTGTTGACAATTTAAGTTTTAGTCCTGATGATGCAGTAAAATGCGAAACCGGTTGACTATTTAAATAAAAAAGTGTATATTATACATAATTAGTGAATTGTGAAACAGTACAAGTGTAAAATTTAAAACAATAATTATGACGGAGTTTCACCAAGTGCCGACGATGGAAAGTATAAATTATATGAAAAAGTAAACATGATCGGCGCTGAAGAGTGGAAAAAGGTTTGCGATCATGCAATCAAATGTGAGAATGAATATAGAAGCATTCAACACAGTTTAGACAATTACACTGATAGATTAGTAATAAATACGGCTGATAGTGACAGTGATATTGACCTCTTTGAGAGCACAGATAGTGAAATGGAAGTAATTGAGAATTAGAATTATTATTATTTTTATTGCAATGTCTCATTTTAGCAATAGGTATAATGGTGTTTATTATGTACACTAAAGCTGTAATGTTCCAAAATAATTAAATACGTAAACATAATGTAAAAATGTTTTTTTATTTTATTTTACCCCAACCTAAAGCCATCACTTATAGAAAAATTAGTGTATTTTATACAAAGAATAAAAATATCAAAAGAAGCAAATCATACTTGTTTTAACAGCTCCTAATAGGTACCGGACTGTTTGTATTTTGTGCGACAGAGATAACGCTCTACGAAGCCGAAATTAGCCGATTGTCTCTTTCCAAAGGTCGATGTGCAATATTTATCGCCGGGTACTGTACTTGTAACTCGGAAATGTCAATCGTTTCTCTCAATCAATTATGAATTCCGTAAAATTGACAGTTAAGAGCTGCTAAAACGTTTGGAACGTTAAATGTTTGGAAATTTCTTAATTCTCAATAAATACATAGCAGTCCCTTCCAACTTCATTGTCATATCTCACTTAATAACCATAAATCTCAATACACGTTTTGTATTAACAAATTGTCACGACGACATTTAAGAGCGTGTATTCGATTTGCAACGAAAACTTCGTTTTCAAGTTTTTTTCAAGAGCAATATCGTTTTTTTTTTTTTTTTTTTTTATATCATAATATAGCAAACAAGCAGATGGGTCTCCTGATGGAAAGAGTCAACCATCGCCTATAGACACCAAAGATGTTGATGGTGTGTTGCTATCTTGTGGCGAGGTCTAATGCCACATGCATAAGTTTACCGGCTACCTTACCCTCCAAACCGGAACACGACAGCGACAAGCACTGACGCTATTGCGGCAGGAATAGGTAAGGCGGTGGTACCAGATCCGGGCGAGACAATGCAGAACTCTACCACCTAGTAGCCACGATGGTAGTGACTCGATAGCCAATCGGTCGCCTTTTACGACCTGCCTGGCAGAACGGCAGTTGGCCTATTCTACAAAGGAGGCCGGGACCAACACGGCGGTAATAATATGAGCAGATTATTCAAAGGATATTACAGTTTTTGCAATATTAAGTCTTGATTTAGTGCACTACAGAGCAAGAATATAATTCAAAAAACAAAGACAATCCCTGCATAGTTTGTGCTATTCCCTGTGTTGGTCCCGGGCTCCTTTGAAGAATAGGCTAACTGCAGAAGCCAGGCAGGTCGTAAAAGGCGTCCGATTGGCTATACGAGTCACTACCATCGTTGCTACTAAGTGGTAGAGTTCTGCATTGTCTCGCTCGGGTTTGGTACCACCGCCTTAGCTATTCCTACCGCAATAGCGTCAGTGCCTGACACTGTCGTGTACCGGTTTAGAGGATAAGGTAGCCGGTAAACTTATGCATGTGGCATTAGACCTCGCCACAAGGTAACAACGCTTGTTTGCTATCTTATATAATTATAAACTATAAACATTAAACTTTGAGGACGAATACAACCATCGTAATTTGCCAAAATATTTTATTTTATGCATTTTTTTAATATGATATATGGTCCTAAAGTGCAGCACAGAGCCAAAATGAAGAAAATGTTGTTGTTAGATATTAAAAAATAATATAAAAAAATACAAAGCCAGTTAGTTCACTTTAACATTATATGTCTTCTGATGTCTTTACTTATCTCTGACGTAAGAAATTTCTCCTCCCGTGTGCTAAAGTACCCTGCCCTCATAATCAATTCAGGTAAATTTTTATTTTACCGTTTCTTTCAACTCATGAAGCGGTAGGTCAAGCAGGTATTTAAATATGCTTAGGACCATAATTTCTTAAATTTTTATCATTCTGGCTTTAGAACTGGCCATAGAACTACTACAGTTCTTCTCAGGTCATCCATGATTGCAGAGTAGTAATGAATGGAATTTCAGGTTACGATGTTATAACTTTCAAAACAACAAAGAAAAATATCGACAGGCAGGGATTGAACCTGCGACCGTCTTCCTAAAGCCGGGACGCTCTACCACTATCCACTGTCGACAGGCTCAACGTAGCGAAATTCTTCTTTGCTATATGATCGATAACGTCGATTGTACCGATCGCTAGGTATACATACGTATAACAAGTTAAATAAGTTCATCGTTACAGATGAAATCCAAATTTAGGGGGGGCTTCCATACAACAAACGTAAATTTAAGCAATTTTGTGTTCGATCTTAATAAACAGGCAGAAACTTAATTATTTTCAAGAAAAGTAAGTATTGGGAAATATACTAACTATAAAAATTAATACCTAATACATAAAATAAATATTTAAGCATACATACATACAACAAAAGTGTTTTTTTTATCGAATGATGGTTCGGAACCCTTCGTACGTGAGTCCAATTCGCACTTAACCGGTTTTTTTATTTTATTTTTTATTTCTAATGCAAATTATATAAAACGTTTAGCTTTTTGTACTTTTTTCAATATAAACTATCTGTGCCAAATTTCATCCTCCTCAGTTCGCCTAATTTTCGTAAAAAGGGTACAAAGTTTTCGCTTCACATACTAATACATGAATAAGCAATTTGTATTTTACACTATTTATCGTCGGCACTTGGTGAAACTCCATTTGTAGTTTTGCTAATACACTTGTACTGTTTCACAAATTACTTTAAATTTAATTAATATCACCAACCGGTTTCGCCTTTTACGGCATCTTCAGGGACTTTAAATTTAATTAATATCACCAACCGGTTTCGCCTTTTACGGCATCTTCAGGGCTACCCTGAAGATGCCGTAAAAGGCGAAACCGGTTGGTGATATTAATTAAATTTAAAGTAATTTGTGAAACAGTACAAGTGTATTAGCAAAACTAATAAGCAATTTATTTCAATTTGTAATAGTATTGTTACTGTTGTATATATGCAATGTAAGGCACTAAGACGAACACTTAGATCGGCCCACTGTAATGCCTCGACCTAATTGTATTAACTCATAGACAATGTTATGCCTTGTGCTGCGGAAAACTGTACCGAGTGAAAAGAATAATATTGTAGCTCTAACAATATTAATGAATAAGATTTTAGGGTTCTCTACCCAAGACATATCATCGTATTTCATTACTAAATTCGTATATTCTTCTGTCCGTTACCGCGTTGTATCTTTAGACTGGCATTTACATATCATACATTTTTTATAATCCGTGCCATGATAGGTAGTAAAAATCAACACCAAACAACAGCTGTGGTGACATTCGACATAAGTAAAAACTTAAATAATACTCTATACTACGGTGTCCAAACAAGATAGGTGGTGATCACCATCGCCGCGTTTGCCACTTTCACGATTGGTGCTTGTAATTTGTCATCTCTGGAACCAACAGCTGTATGTGATCTATCACGACAAGGTGGTATTAGACATAATCACTAAATTCCATATTTTCAAATAAAAAAGCCCAATAGTACATTGTCGGACAAGAGAATCGAGACGGAATCGACTTTAAGGTGGTAGAGTTCTACATCTCGCCCGTGTTTGGTACTAAGGCCTTACATGATTCTGTCGCTATTGCGTCAGTGCTAGTCACTGTGATGATTCTGTTTATATGGTGAGTTAGCCCATAATATTATGCATATGGCATTACATCGCCACACAGATGACATTTATAATTGTATAGTTTTTTTGCTACGATATAAATAATACTAAATAATAGTAATTTAATAAAAAATTTAAACCGACTTCAAATATCAACAATACTTATACTTCAAAAAGTACTAAACAGATTTCTATAAAACTTAGAATATTCCCTAAATTGGTTTAAATCAAAATGAAATAATCTTAATATGGCATTAGTTTCTGAGATATTCGTGGACCAACATACAAACAAATAAGCAAATATACAAACATAAAAACGAATATACAAACATAAATAAACATAGAAGCATATATACACTTACGAAATTTAGTAAGGTTCTTGGACGCCTAAATAGATCATCATACTGAAATATTATCTAATTCCAACAATATTACATTAAGATTTGTCAAACTGATTACCTCCGTGTTTTCGTTGGTTGAAAATAAAACTACATATGTGGAATTTTTATATGAAAATCTAGCTCATTTATTTGTTTTTTTATATATCACAAAATGGTAAACAAGCATCTGATGCAAAGAGACAACCATCGTCTATATACACCAAAGATGTTAAGGGTGCGTTATGTCTTAATGCCACATGGATAAGTTTACCGGCTACCTTACTCTCTAAACCGGAATACCACAGTTGCGAACACTGACGCTATAAGCGGCCGGAGTAGCAGTGGTACCAGATCCGGGCGAGACAATGTAGAACTCTACACCTAGTATCCATGATAACTCGCATAGCAATCGTGTTTTAGAAGTTCAATTTTTGCTAATAGTGTGTGATGTACATTTTGTTTCAGGTGTGGTATTCCCTGGCCTTGGCGAAAAGGTGCCAAATGGATACGAACTTTTAGAATTAACACCAACTGGTCTACCGGCAGATTTGAATCATGGATCTATGCGCTCTCCTGAATGTTTCCTTTGTATACGAAGGGGGCGGGATCGGCCGCCGCTTGTTGATATCGGTAAGACTAATGTTATACGAGCCATTAAAAGTAAATTTACTAACCACTACACAGCCTACTTCTATCTGCTGCTTGACATATTATTATTTCTAGTTCAATCAACGCACATCAAAAATTCTTGTTTGACCTGTTAGCTATGACACATGTTATATTATAATAGTTACTATCGTAAGCTAATTCAGACCGACCGGTTTGGATCGGCCTGGCACGGACGGCATTTTACAATGCGGTAAAGGATATTGGAAGGTGTATTTAGGAATTACAGTTCATATTTCCCTCACATTCACGTTCCTCGGCGGCTGAACGGCTTCGCACGACTCCGAACGGACTCTGTGACACATAAACGGCTCCGTCAGCATGCGTTGGGTCCATTCAGATTCGTATTCCGGTCCGTCGCGGAACGTGAATAGAGAGCACCGGTTCAGCGAGTCGAGTTATTCAAGTTCACGGCTTTCGTGGCACGGTTACACATTTGTTCCGATGCGAAACGATGCGAGCTGGTCGGTGTGAATCGTACCTTGCATTGCGCCGCTTAATACTTATTGGACACTACACTTATTGGACACAACTATTTATTATTATTTCTTTACACAATAGATTTAATAGCTAATTGGACTTAGTTGATTTTACTAATAGTACTTAAACTACGATATCCTGATGAAGTAGTTTACACCCGGAGTATATCAAAATATTATCCTTGCTCAATTAGCCAGCGCGGCGGGCATAAGCCAGGTCCGTAGCTGGGCAGCAGTTAGATTCGTTGATATCTAACTGAACGGAATAAGGGAAATGGCGAGGTTCTGCATTACAATATTATATGAGAAATTAGGGATCTAACAGATCGATACTGAAGTTGAAGCAAAGGAAATAGCTGTTGTTTTTTTTTTTTCATTATTAAATTCCAGAATTAGAGACTGCGAAAATCAGGTATTTCAAGCAAGTGTTTCATAGTTATTATCCCTGTATAAGTCCCCTTGAAGAAAGACAAAGTCCATTTGCCCAGAAGGGCAGAAGCCAAGCAAGCTACTTAGCAGAAGTCAAGCAGTTCGCAAAAGGCGAAAACGGCGTAAAAGTCGAACGATATACGTAATACGTATCATTACCATCGTGACTACAGGTGGTAAAGTTCCGCAACGCCTCACCCGCGTATTTGGTACCACCGTCGTACCTATTCCTGTCGTAATAGCGTTAATATTGTCATTGTCGTGTGCCGGTTTGGAGGGTAAAGTTATGCATATAGGATTATCCAGTAAGCTTATGCATATAGGATTACTATCTCGCCACACGGATATTCACGCACCATTAATATAGTTGGTATTTATAGGTGATAGTTTCTCTTTCCATCAGGGGAGCCTACTGCATCCAGTAAGTTTATGCATAGAGGATTACCATCTCGCCACACGGATAGTCACGCACCATTAATATCTTTGGTATCTATAGGTGATGGTTTTTCTTTTCAACAGTAGAGCCATCTGCTTGTTTACTATCAAATGACATAAAAAAAATATCTACTTCCTATTTTGATTGTTTGAGCGACTTCAACTTATTCGATATGTTTAAAAAGACATTTTATGTGTGCACATAATTAAGTAATTCTGATTACTGATGTGCGTGATTCATTTCCTGTTTAGGGAATATTTGTTGTAAGGTTTATCTCTGTATTGGTCCGGGTCTGTAGATAAAAATAGACAGTTGCCTTTCTTTTAAGTAACTTGTAACTAGTGGGCAAAACAGTTTGATCAGTCATTACAATGGTAACTTCTAGACGATTATGTTTTTAAAGGGTTCACCTGTGTAAGGTGTCACCGGCTTATCATGATTCATCTTTTTATATCATAAGATAGTAAACAAGCAGATGGGTCTCGTGATGGAAAGAGTCAACCATCGCCTATAGACTAGAATGGTGCGTTGCTACTTTATTGCGAGGACTAATGCCATATGCATAAGTTTGCCAGCTATCATACTTTCTAAACCCTAACACAACAGTTTCAAGCACTGACGCTATTGAGCCAGATATAGGCACGGCTTTAGTACCAGTACCAGTGGACACAATGGAAAACTCTATCACCTAGTAGCCACAATAGTAGTGACTCGCACACCCAATCGATCGCCATTTCCGACCAGACTGGTAGAACGGCAGTTGGTCTATTCTTCAACGGAGTCCGGACCAACACGGGCAAAAAGGCTTGAAGCGCCAGTGCTTGTCTTTAAGTGATTGGAGGTTATCGTTAGACATCCGTTTAGATCAGTGATTCTTAAATCTTTTCAATATTGTTACACGTGTGGCCTATGCGTGGAAATGGACATTACTCCTAACTTAAAATGATTTTAAGCCAACGATGTAATCAAATACACATATATTGATTTATCAAAGTATTGCTGTTTTAATTCATTACACGTTTAACATTAAAACGTAATTAGGTTGTTTATTAATGAATAACTTTAACACAATGACCAGAGTAGTCTGAAAATTAAAATTAAATAGTTAGTGTGAAGGTTGAAACTGTATTTAATTTAAATTTTCATTAATTATAGGCACCGATTGCCATTAAATAGCTTCTTTCAACCTCAAGGTTCGGTACCAATGATATAGTGATTAATACTTTATCCATGGCATTCAAATTTCAAAAGTAGCAAGCAATACATAATTAAAATGTCTAATTACTGTACGTGCCGGATATCTCTTACCATCAAGAATGGTGATCCCTGAGTTTCCTGTTTTTATTAAAAATTGTGTTTATTATTCTAGTACATACATACACATCTTCACGCCAGATCCCTTACGGGGTAGGCAGAGAGAACCGATTGCCATACATCACGATCCTTCGCTTGTACTCGATCAATCTGATCATGGTATGCCAGTTTTGGTCTTCCCCGGTACTTACATCCTTCCACATTCGCATTGTATATCTGTTTTATTAACCTTTCATCTACCATTCTTTCTACATGTCCGACCCAACAGAGCATGCCCTTTGTCATCTTCACACCGACACTTTCTTTCAAACCTATACTCTCTCTCACTTCCACATTGTGTGGAAGTGAGAGAGAGTGGCGAGTGTTACACCATATATTTTCCTTAGCGATCTCATCTCGACCGCGTTGATTCTACTTTCAAGCTGACCGCACCTGACCGAGTTCTATTAAATAAGCGGTCAGGTGCGAGACCATCATCGCACGTAGTGTTCCGTAGTACTGTACATATTAAGACGTTACGTACATACAGTATTGCTATTAATAAAAAACACGTTACATATATGTTATTAATTATTATATTGTTGTTACTGTGGTTGTTGCGGCAGATACTGACAGACAGCCTTTACCTGCTTATCCGAGGCATGGAAATGTTAATATTTTATTACCTGACTGGGACCTGCTACTGATACCTATTTCAATATTCTAGACAAGCCCCCAAAAATCTCCTATAACACTTGTTGAGACTTAACCTCTAGACCACGATACCTATTCGGCTCAAATCACGTGGTCCCGGGTACGATTCCCGGGTCAGACAAAAGTTGTCTGGAGGTTTTTTCAAAGTTTTTCTCGAAAATCCAAAATCTCAGTAATCTGATAAGAGGTGTGTTACAAACATCCTCACCTCGGATGAGCACGTAATACTGTCGGTTTCGAATATCACTAGAAATAAGGGATAATTGTTAACAGGTCGGTAAAATGCGGCGATGCGAATCACGACTCACCTCGCCAACCGACAAACTGATGAATCGTGGTGAACCGGAAAGTTGGTAGACGCTTGCCTTACTGACTACCACCAAAGGGAACCAACGTAATGATAATCACTCACCACTGGTCCACGAACTAGCTTATCTTTTACTAGCTTTTACTCGCGACTTCGTACGCCTGATCCAAAATCATTACTTACTTTTTCTCATTCGGGTAAAAAAGTAGCCTATGTTACTCCTGGATGGTGCAATTTTCTAATGGTAAATGAATTTTTCAGATCGGTTCAGTAGTTTTCGAGTTTTTTTCGTTACAAACATACAAAAATACAAATATCTAAATGTTTTCTTCTCTTTATATTATTAGTAGGTATGAATGTTTAAGAGGCAGTTTGCACTTTAGACCAACTTTTGACGAGAAATCAAAATTTTCCAACTCCTAATTTTTGATATTATAAGATACTTTTATCTAATTTAATGGTACCATTAGATAGTTTAATCTTTTAAATATTGCCTCAATGAAACCTATTTTTTAATCATCAATTGTATTTCTTATAATAAATGTTCTCCGAAATCAAGTTTCGACAATTACGCAAGGAAGCTATTTTTCCAAAAGATATTGCTACTGCTAGAATAAAGAACTTAATTTAAAAACAATACTAAATTACCAGAAACATCCAACAATTGTGACTGAATGGATTACTTTTTTCCTAAAAGATCTATAACTATATCTAATTAATTAAGCAAATATGCCTATTTCAACGAAAATTAACGAAACATTAACTGGGTTTCTTGCTATCAAAAAATGATATTTTCCTATTGAAATTAGCATAAAACAATATTCTATTCATATCTAAAAATAAGTCACTTAAATAATATTTATTTATTTTTTATATTTTTTATTTCAAAATAAATAAAAGAAAATGCTATAAAATCCGCTACGTCCGTGTGCCAAAATTAGTATTGCGTGGTAATAATTAAAATATTGTAAGTATAAATACTATTTTCATTTTACCAGCACTAGGTGCACTATATGGACAACGACGTACAGCTCGCGCATTGATTAGAAAATATCTAAATTTCAGTTGGGCGATTTGGTGAAATGCCTCTTAAGTGATAACAGTTCTCTCACAGACAGTGCGGAGCATTACTAATACAATTTTCGTTAATAGCTTTCATAGAGGGAATCTTAAAAAGGGCTCCGTTGATTCAGAGAGTAGAACGTTAGAGTTTGTGTTTAAATTATGATGTGAAATGTAGGCAGTTGAAGTTAATAAACGCGAGTGATAAAATACGATATCGAAACAGTATGAACGTATTATTAGCGGAAATGCGAATTTGAACTTATCATGTTGCTACGGTTAATCGGTAAAATGATACCAGAAATATGTTGGAAAGTTGTGGCGTTAGAACATGAGCGGAAGCGCGCATATAAGGCTCCTAGCTTAATTAATTATCGATCTAAGTACCGTCGACTGGATTTTATGATGAATCACTGCGATTTATTTTTACTCTAAAATATACAATTCCAAATACTATTAGGCAAGCTTTTTGTATAATAGGAAATTGTTTTTTTCATTTATTCATTTATGAACGTACATTATCGAAACTGTATTATAAAAAAATATTATATTTTCATGGCTTTTTTATAAACCTTTGAGATGAGAAGATAAGAAAAATATTTTTTAAATTATGTTTTCACACAAAAAAGAAAGAATATTCCTAAATCTCTTATATATAAAATTCCCGTGTCACAATGTTAGTTACGTACTCCTCCGAAAAGGCTTGACCGATTTTGATGAAATTTCGTATGCATATTCAGTGGGTCTGAGAATCGGCCAACATCTATTTTTCATCCCACTAAATGTTAAGGGTTGCCCACCTAACTTTTTTTTAATTTTATGGACAAAATTTTTTTTTATGATTCAGCATTGAAAAATACATACAACTCTAAATTTTCACCCTTCTATCACCAACCCTTATTTTTTAATTAAATAATTTATATGGCAAAACAACATTTACCGGGTCAGCAAGTTTGTTTATAAAATTTAGGCTTATATTAAAAATTTGTTTTTTCCCTTCCAATCTTGCTCCCTTTAAAGAATAGACCATCTGCCATTCTGCCAGGCAGTTTAGAAAAGGCGAATGATTGGCTATACATCGTGACTACTAGATGGTAGGCTTTTGCAACGCCTCGTCGAATTTTGATACCATTACCTTACATAGTCCTGCCACAATGGCGGTAGCGCTTTTCACAGTAGAGTTCCGGTTCGAAGAGTAAGGTAGCCGGTATACTTATGCATACGCCTATGTCCTATCACTCCCATCAGCCCGTGAATAGCAATGCACCATTAATATTTTTGGTGTCTATGGCGATGGTTGTCTCTTTCCATCAGGAGAGCCATCTGCTTGTTTGCTGTCTTATGATATAACCGAAGCAAATTTTAGTTCGTGTGTGCGTGTAATCGCTTTAGTATGGGTGAAATTTAGAGATGTGTAACTAACTCCGGAGGTACTGAATCAAATGTACTGATTCCGGAGCTGGATATGATAAGCTTATTTATTCTTACAAATCTCTATCGTCTCCGCGGAATTCCGGCCAGAATGGTGAGCAACTGAGCGTACTGCGATTAGAATGAGTGAGTGATATTGCGAACAGTGGATAATGTCTACATTCTTCTGGTGAGACGCGACAATCTATAATCAACTTAAAAAAACTACTTACATAGTAATTAGTGGGAGGGAGAAAAAAATATAGGGAAAAGTTCATTTAAATATTTAAATATACGATCACAGAATATGATACGTTACAATAAAAAAGGACGAAGTGAGCCAAAGGAATAAAAGAATAAATAAGTTGAATTATATCCGTGCCGTGAGGATTGCATGAATGTTGCTCTTTACTATAAAAAGCTAATTACATCTTAGTGAAGCCTTTACTGTAGTGATGAAGTAATAATTGCAACAATTTAATAACGTAATAGTAGTCAAAATTTAGATTCATAGACTATGACGTAGTAACGACATACAATATAACAATAAACTAATTACAATACAAACATACATACAAAAGATACAAAGAATATGACGAATTATGTATGTAGTATAAGGAGATATTAGAACAATTTAGGTATAAGGGCAGGCATTTACAATTTTTAGGAAAAATATATTTTTTTGTCAAAAATTCCATAACCAGGTGCTCGTAATATTCTTTTATGTTTAGCTCTCAGGACGTAAAGGCGCTTTAAAGAAATCAATACACTTTAATTCTAGAATTAACAATTTAAAAAGTTGAGACTTAATTGCTTCCATCCGCCTTCGATGACCTTTGACGAGGTCTGGGCCAATTCAATTATACTTGTCAATAGAGTGTCTTTTCGATTGCTCTCTTTCAATTCGACATCAATTCATCCTTCTCTTTGTTATGGAGTTTACGCTTGATCAACGATTCTTAAAGCCTTACAAACTTCTTGTATTTTAAGTTAATAGTTTATGAACAGTCGATTTCCTAACATACATATAGTGAGTTCTGCGAATGAATTCTCCGATTTGGTAAATTATGTTGATATACCAATCTCGGTTACTTTAAATTAAGTCAGAAAAGTGGGTAGCACAATAGGAAATTTGTTGCTCCAAGCTATTTTCCCCTTTATCGGTCCAGGAGGCAGCTTGTTAAAATCTAGACTTGGTGTTCAATTCACAGTCGTGGTAGATGGTGGTTACAGATTGCAACGTCTTGCTCAGGTTTAATATTACCGCATTACCTATTTTGATCGCAATAGCGATTAGCGTGTTCTCTTGATGGAGTCGGGAGAAAGTAATCAACCAGAGATAGAATGGATTCTAGCATGGAAGCATTGTTATTGGCTTAAACATAATTAATAATACAATTTTAACATAAGAAAAGTAAAGCGCGAACGCGCTGCTTTATTTAGCAGTAGTGGTGCAGGCACCACGCTAATACTATGCGCACGTTGCGTTTGCGCTGGTTATTGCTCATCAAACTGTTTGTAATATGAAATAATTCTTGTATTATTTTAATATATTAATTATAAAAAAAAGAATAGAAATAAACACAAGCCCGTTGAGTTTCTTCCTCCGGATCCACAGTGTGTGGCCGCGTAGTAATTCTAAAAATGTCAACTCGTCAAGATTACCTGTACCTAAAGAATTATCTGAATAAAACATTTTTGATGTAATTTAAAAGTAAATTTTATGTATATATACATCTTTGCCTCTACCGGAAATATGTAAATATATTTATTGAAGCCTATGTCACTGTATGTATAGAAAAAAGCTTTTCTGATTGTAAGAGGCAAGTGCCGCCAGTTATGTACCTATGCTAAACATTTTGATCGCGTATGTTGCTATCTATATTGTAGATATGTAATGCCCCATGTATAAATATACGTTTTTTAGTTAGTATATAATATATCATCTTCCAAACCGTTTAATATTTATTAATATTTTGCATCCGCCTTGTTGGTTTGATTCTGACGCCATTTATCTAAGTGCATTCTTTACATTCCTATGAATGGAAGAATCGATTAACACCTAATTTATTAAAAATGGTGCAATTCTTTCTACAATATAACTTTTAACAATTATGCTGTAGATGTTACTACTAAGGATGTAATGTAAACTTTAAATACAAGTAGTAATTAGCGAGATACAGGCGATCCCGTAATCTATAGATTATAGTTTTTTACCGTGATAAAAAAATGTATGATGACAATAAATAAATATCAAATAAGTAAATAATATTCTTGCAAATAGAATTTTTCCTTTTTGTTTCCACATAAAATGAGCTGGCAAATGAACAAATGGTCCATCTAATGCTGTCATCGTTGCCCATGATGGACATCTGTTACATGATAATAGATGCGCAGTTGACACTTAAGAAACTTTTTAAAATAAACTTTGTTTCGAGTCTTGCGATCACCTGACAGGAAATCAAACAGGTACCAATATTTTAAACAATAAACTCAAGATATCTAATGAGAAAAGTTTATGTGCACTTAAAAAACTGGAATCGCATTGTATCTCTGGTGTAGCATATATGCCCGTAGGCGATGGTAATAACTTACATTCGGTTATGCATTCTGCTTGTTAGAAGTATTATTTAACGCGCTATTTATTTATCTACCACAGGTGTTATGTATGAAGGACGAGAACGACTAATGGCAGATGCAGAGATGGTTATGCGGTCTGTCGGTGAACGTGTAGCTAACGTGAACAACTCAACAGCTAAAACGTTCATCACTTACCGACGCGCTCATCCAAGCGCTCCATGCAATGCCCTTGTAGTAGTCGATATATGTGTCATAGTAGCCAGCAGAGGCGAGACAGCACCCCACGCATTTTGTATGATTGCGAAAAACTTAAATAAAGGTGAGTAATATCACAGAATGCATTCATAAATTATTTAGTCTAAGCAATCAATTTAAATATGAAACCTCAACAAAAAGTAGACTATGTTTTGCGGCGTTTTGGTGATACTTCAAATCAGATAAGAACTAAATGCATTTTAAACGTCAAAGACAGAGCTTACTCATTAATAAAAGCCCGGCAACCCAATTACAAGACCTCCAGCGGTGCAATGGTTATCCATGGACAGTGTCGATTATTTACCATCAGGTGGCAATTATGCCCCCTCTTTTATGAAAAAAAAAAACAACAAATATCGTTTAAAGTCGACATAGATTACATAGAGTTGCAAGGATTAAGAGTTTCTTAATCTGTCAATTGGTTTTATCTATGGTCAAAAATAGCATGGTAGGTGTAGTGTTTGTTGTTTAATCTGTGGTAACAACATGGTTGTCTCGGGTGCACGGGTAGGGGGGAACAGTCGCAGACGCGGACGCGGTGTGATGGTGTTACTCCTGCTACTGGTGTCGTAACGAGCCATTCGAAACCATAGTAAGAATAATTATTACATTAATTGTTGCGCCACTTGATATCGGTGCACTACAAATGGCGACGAGTAAAAGGTTTGTGCAAGATATTATTTTAAGAGAAATAGGATTTTCATATTACGTTAGGTAGTATGAACATGTAGGGGAAAAATTTAAAGTTTGTTTACATTCGTTTGTTTTAATCGAATTATAATAATTCATTCCCTTTTAATCATTAGAAAAAGTGGATCTCCAATATTAACAAAGAGAGGTAAATTTTGTTTTAATAAAAAATTATTCAACACTTTTTCAAATACATATACACATGTATCGCTTACATAATATTTAAATTACATAATAAAAAAACCGCGCAATTCTGTAGCCGCCATTTTATTTTTCAAAAATAAATAAAACATTTTATAATTTTTAACATTTTCAAGGCAGGAAAAAGTAAGTTTATATTTAAATCCTGAGTTTTATTATATTAGTAATTATAAAAAAATAACGGACATGTAATTACGCCTACTATTCACTATGCGTAGTAAAACATACAGGTAAAAGTCTAGCAAGGGTATCAATGCCATATTTTAATAGGTGCGAGGTATCTACGCGTATAATTATGGTAAGCGACATATTTTTAAATCATATTAGGCATGTATCTAATGAATTATTAAGGATTAACGGAATCTTACCGCGATTAATGGATAAATTATTTTCCCGAAATCTATGTAATGGCCATTAAATGGTAGTTTAATTAGATTATATTTTTATTATAATATACTTACTTATATTTATGATGACTGTATCAATGCCATACTGTAGTTTAATATATGCACGTGGTACGCGTATTGTAGTCACATATTTTAAAATCATATTAGGTATGTACCAATTGATTATTAAGGATTAGCGGGATCTACCGCGAATAACTAATTCATAAATTAATTTTCCCGAAATCTATGTAATAACCATTAAACGATGGTTATTTAGACTTTATTTTTATTATAATATACTTACTTATACCAAAGTATGACTCTATTACATTATGTGTCACGAAAAGTAACTACAGAAATATATGTAAGAGCAATGGCCTCTTGGTTTAATAGTTAATTGGCGACAATTCTTGCTGATTTTTGGGTCATGAAAAAAAAAATGATCTGGTGTGGGTGATATTCAGTTACATAGAACGGTGTAATACATGCCCATAAAATGAAATATTAAGAGTAAGTGCGTCCGTGATTAACGTGAACGTGATTTAAAGTTTTAAATACAAGAATTCCATCGATATGACTAATATGCAAAATAGAGACTTATTTTAAAAGTTTTGGTAAAAATAAAATTCAACACTTAGTAGATGATATTATTTGTGTGTACGGGCAGTACGGGCCCTCATGAAATTGAAAACCGTGCGTTACTGTTTGTGTGTAGGGGCAGTACGGGCCCTCATGAAATTGAAAACCGTGCGTTACTGTTTGTGTGTACGGGCAGTACGGGCCCTCATGAAATTGAAAACCGTGCGTTACTGTTTGTGTGTAGGGGCAGTACGGGCCCTCATGAAATTGAAAACCGTGCGTCACTGTTTGTGTGTACGGGCAGTACGGGCCCTCATGAAATTGAAAACCGTGCGTCACTGTTTGTGTATACGGGCAGTACGGGCCCTCATGAAATTGAAAACCGTGCGTTACTGTTTGTGTGTAGGGGCAGTACGGGCCCTCATGAAATTGAAAACCGTGCGTCACTGTTTGTGTGTACGGGCAGTACGGGCCCTCATGAAATTGAAAACCGTGCGTCACTGTTTGTGTATACGGGCAGTACGGGCCCTCATGAAATTGAAAACCGTGCGTTACTGTTTGTGTGTAGGGGCAGTACGGGCCCTCATGAAATTGAAAACCGTGCGTCACTGTTTGTGTGTACGGGCAGTACGGGCCCTCATGAAATTGAAAACCGTGCGTCACTGTTTGTGTATACGGGCAGTACGGGCCCTCATGAAATTGAAAACCGTGCGTTACTGTTTGTGTGTACGGGCAGTACGGGCCCTCATGAAATTGAAAATCGTGCGTCACTGTTCGTGTGTACAGGCAGTACGGGCCCTCCTGAAATTGAAAACCGTGCTTCACTGTTTATGTGTATGGGCAGTACGGACCCTCATGAAATTGAAAACCGTGTGTTACTGTTTGTGTGTGTGAGCAGTACTACCCTCATAAAATTGAAAATCGTGCGTTATTATTTATGTGTATGGCCAATACATGCCCTCACGAAATTATAAACCATGTTTAATTACAAAACTAAATAAATATATATAGCTTTATTCAAAGATAGATGTTTATTATGTTGCAATTAAAACACTTAATGTTTTTTTCTTCCTAAAGAGAATAGAATTAGCAACAAACATATTTATATTGTTTCGTATTATACTATTTCGCAAAATAAAGTAAAAAAAAAAATATATATATATCTGAAAAATTGTAATTAGATTGAGAAATCAAGCAAACAAATTTATGGTTTCGAATTCAGAAGAACAAGTAATTGATAAATTGTAGAAATATAATTATCTCAAAACTTAGAAAAAAGTTACCTAGCAGTGACATTAGATAAAATAATTTTAGAAGCTGATACCCTGGAAACTGGTTATTACTAATTGGAAGTGTCTACCGCAGGCCACATGAATAGTAATGGACATGCCATTGGGAGGGGGGCGTGTCGCCGCGCATGTCGGCGGGTGCTGCTGTCGCTGTCAAAAGTGTCATGCATTTCTAAATATATTGTATCGTGAAAAAAAAAGAATTGAGCCATGTCGTACTATTTTGTTTTACCGAATGAGATGACAAGGTTTAAAAGTTGTCCTTGTAGTGATTTTATTTCATCGGTAAGTGGCGTGACTCTGTGTTTCTGTGTGTGGATGCAGGCTGCGCTGACAAACTGGGAAATTGCTTTGAAGGGCGTATCCATTTAATTCGTGGTGCCTACTTATTATGTAGTTAATATACTTAACAATCGCCAAATTAAACCATGTTTAAGTAAATTAGGGAACAAAAAATGGGATGGTGTGAATATAGCATATACACCTTACCAAATCAAGGATGTTTGTGCAAATGAAAAAGTGCCATTCATTTGGTAAAGTAGGACATTTTTGTTTATTGTGTAGAACTATGAAATCCAAAAACGGAAACTGGAATACAAGCAGAGAGAAAATAAGAAACAAAAACAAAACATTGTATCGACATATTTATTAAGGTTTCGACATGAATGATGATTCCACAATTGAATTTGAAATGGGAGGAGTCAATTTAAAGTTATTAATTAATTCTGAGTTCATATTAAACTTTATAACAGACAAAACTTGGACTATTGTTAAAAAAAAAAAGAAATCTAACCAAAGAAAGGGAGTTTTAAAAGCAGGCATTGGAGTTAATAGATCACACAAATTCCTTAGCCATTTCCAAAATTTTTGGTCACAACTTGACCGTCGTATGCCAATACCCGTAGAAAAGAAACTGTTTGATAGTGACATAATTGAAGAATCCTCACAATAGACTTCACGAGTTGTTCCAATATTAAAGCATGATAATGCCTTACGGTGTGTATTGACATGAGGCAAATTAACTGGCAACATTGAAAGAAAAATATTACCTACCTTCTATGAATAACTTATTACCCAAGATTGAAAAAAGCTCAATTAATTTCAAAACTTGAAATTAAAAAATACCTTCCATGAAGTGGAAATTCACACAAATTCCAGATATTTAACATAATTTATAACATAAAACTAAAGGGTTTTATCGATACAAAAGATTAATATGTAATTTTACTTGTGCACTTAGGTGAAATTGTTTAGATAATAAAAAAAAATGTTGAAAGGCTATTGACTGGATTAAATGAAGTAGTTAATAAATTTTGTAGATTTTATTTTAGTTATGGAGTAAATGAGTATCAGCTTGATGAACAGTTGTCGAATGTATTGGAAACCATGAAACAAAACAATGTTCTTGTGAATCCGGATGAATTTGTATTCAATGTGCAAAAAAATCGATTTTGCAATGCATGCAAAATGCATGAAATATGCAATTAAATGGTGCTAAACCTAAGTATATTACTAGCATGAAAGAATTTAGTGTGTCCAAAACTATAGAAGAACTATAGAGTTTTTATAATTAGCTAGTAACTGACTAACCAATCTTGCAACTATTATGAAACCATGAAAGATATTTCGGTGAAAATAAAAACAACAAAAAAGCGAACATAGAAGGGTTGCAGAAAGAGGACCAGGATAAATTCTTTTATAGATTGAAGAAATCGTTAGCTACAATAAAATTGTGATGCTGATGATAAAACAAACTATTGCAGATGCAAGTCATATCGAAGCAGGAGCAGTATAAATTTTAAAACGTTAACAGAGGTTGAGTTATTGCTTATGGCAATGAAACACTTACTGAATTATATAAAACGTTAATACAGTTATAAAATAAAAAATAGGTATTCAGTATTTGTTAAACATTCCACTAATTTTGCTCGGAAAAATTATGTTAAAGCCATTAGAATTTTTATTTGGGCTAAAATCAAAACCATCTGCGTCAATTGACCGCTGGGTATTACGGTTACAAACATGTTTTAATGTAAAATATTTACAAACCAAAAAAAGTAAAAATTGCTAATCCTCCGTCTAGGCTTTGTACATATTTATATAAACCAACAGGAGATATTAAAGACTACATACATTATACACTAGAGAAATCTTGTCGATGTACCTATTCATAGTAACAAATTCAACCAGTAGCCTAGAAATAAATCAAGTCAAAATAGGAATTTGCAGTAATATTTGGAATCATTTCAAAAAAGAGTATACAAATTTTGAGCCCGAACATTGTTTTTATGATAATATTTTATTGAGAGTAAGGCGGCGCAAGCATGCCATCCAGGAGAAAGTTAATGAAAGGCCACTTAAGATAAAAAAAATGGTGGCCACGTATACATAAAAATGTTTAAACAATTATTAAACAGTGCAAATGACATATTTTGGTTGAATTGTCAACTCCTCCGGTACCTATGAAAGGAAGAAAACTTCCTATATCATTACCCTGGATGGGTGTTGCAGTAGACTTACTAAAACCAATACCAAAGTACCATAAGTTACCAAATGTTATATATCTATGTGTTATTTATTAACTTCTATAGTCGCTACAAGAGTCGCTCCCAAATTATAAATTGTTAAAAGAGATTCAGTCGTTTTGGTACGCCGTTTCAACATTAAATAAAAATCGTGTATAACTCGTAAGTGACGAATATAAAGGAGATTAACATAACCCTAACAAACAAAATGGAAAGGTGAAAATTTTGAAAATTAGTAGAGGCCAAAATTATAATTTAAAAAGGAGTGTCTGGGAGTATTTGATCATGTACAATGGTAAACAGGCAAATCTCCAGTTGAAGTATTTTATAGTGTACAACATTGAGATTAAATTTTATATTTATTGTTATATATGTAAAAAAAAGGAAACGGGTATGGAACAAAAGAAAACACAGGAAGATCCAAAATTATCAGAAGATAAAATGTACCTGAAAGAATTAGGTTAGCGTAGGTTAGGTGTAAACTGACAGCAAATTTTATAATAATGTAAACATAATGCAACTCCACGTGTTGTAGAGCAAGCACAATGTGGAGACGGACACGAACTTGAAAGACATTATGAAGGAGGTTAAATGGAATAACGGATTGTAATTCATTTAAGACAGATTGGAAGTGAATGGAAGACACGGGACAAAGAAGATAACTATACTCACTTAATCGGAATACAATTAAAAAAAAATAATTAAATTGTACTAATTGTTGTTGTAATTTAAAAAAAAAAATCAATAAGGAAGGGATGTAGTGTTTGTTGTTTAATCTGTGGTAACAACATGGTTGTCTCGGGTGCACGGGTAGGGGGGAACAGTCGCAGACGCGGACGCGGTGTGATGGTGTTACTCCTGCTACTGGTGTCGTAACGAGCCATTCGAAACCATAGTAAGAATAATTATTACATTAATTGTTGCGCCACTTGATATCGGTGCACTACAGTAGGGTTTTTTTATCTTGAAAGGCAATCTTTTCTTCTGGTGTTTGATATATATGCCAATATTTTGGCATCATGAACAATACGTCGCCTTTCATTTGTATTTCGTAATTTTATGTGCAAACTATTATGATTCTTATGACAATTGATATAGCGTTCAACTTCCTTTCTTAAGGATAGTAAATGATTAATAAAAGTATAAATAATGTAGCCTTATCAAAAGTTTGTGATACTAAGTTCTTTTAAATTGCAGGTTTAATGGGCAGCGACGTGTTTCTATGTTACAAAAAGTCAATGAACCGGCCACCTTTAATAGCTTATAAGCCAGAAGTATTATTTAGGTAAGTTGTTTGCATTTTCAAACAAAATATTTGTAACGAGCAGATAATATTCATTTAAAAAATGATTATGTACATAATAAAACTGTTTTTTTTTTTTGTTTGTACTCATTAATTCCTCGAACTACAAAGATGTTTACTTTATTTTTTATTTATTTCGGGAAGGTAGGGTTAAATAAGAGAATTTGAAAATATAAATTCACTCCACAAATATAATTTTCGTTAAGCGCTGACTTTTAAGACTACACCACTGTTTGACTATGTTTGTTCAACATAATTTTACATTTTTTATAGGCGGTGAACCTGTGATGCGGATGTCATTGTCGTTGAATAGGTTAAATGTTTATAGTATGAAACAATAAAAGCCCTTTTCTTAATCCGGAAAGGCCCGACACGCACTTTAACAATTTTTTAATCTTAGATCCGCAAAATCTTGCTATAAGCCAGAGCTTCTGTATTATGTTGCTGAATGAATATTTTTTATTAGTACATATTCTTTCAGACAACAACTTCATTTCTTACAATTTAATTTCTTTTATAAATTCTTTCAAAAAGAATTTATAAAAGAAATTAAATTTTACAGATATACTTTTAATTGTTGGTAGCTACGACTTACAAGTAGGTTGATCACATTGACGGCTTTATATATGAATCCTTGCTTCTACATAAGTGCGTGATGATATGTTTTAAATATATGTGTTAATCTCTTTTATACTAACTATATACTAACATTACAAAGGGATTATAGACATACGTATGTCTTTCAAATCGTTTTTGGGATTAACAGAAAGGCCGAGTTACAACCATCCTAATCAATATTTTTTTCTCTGTCGGATTTAGGTTTGGAAGGCTTAGAAAATCGGTAAACCTACGATTGTGAATTTATATTTCGCTAACATCGAATACAACGTACACTTAGCTATTTTTATGTGATGATTGCGTTCACTTGTTTTTTTGTTATCGTTGAAAATGTGTAAATTTCAATAACAAAATACGTTTGGGATTAGTTAGCTTTTAATAATTTTCTTTCTTTCAGGTATCCAACAGTAGATCGTCGAAGTTTAGTATTTCCCACGTCTGTACCATTGTTTTGTCTACCAATGGGAGCAACACTTGAACTATGGCCGAACACCGCTATGTCTCCCAAACCAGTGTTTTCTACATTCGTTCTTACAGTTGCCGATGCCACAGATAAGGTAACTTCTATTGTTAATAAAATTGACCAATTAGTTAAAAAGACTCAATTAATACACCTGTACTACGGTAATGTTATCTACCAGTATTTTGACTCGGCCATGCCCTTGAAATAAATACCTACAGCCGCGCCGTGCTGTACGTAAAATGCGATAGGGCTACCCGCCTTCAATATTTTAACTACATTTGCATCTGCTGTCACATCGGCCGTTCGTCACTGCGGCGCAACCCTCAGTCTGTTGTGTATCGAGTGCATGCCGAATTCCGAGCGGATAGATATAATTCGCGTTCCACCCGTTTGTATGAAGATAGAATACTTGTAGATAACATTACCGTGCCTGTACTGTTTCACAATAAGATAATAATTGTAATTAATTTTCAATCGATTTTACTTACATTAGCATCATTAGGGTATTCACGGCTATTACCTGCAGATAATTAATAGAGTTAATAGCTAACTAGAGTTATTCTATATATTTTTAGTTGAATCTAGTTTATCACTCACTTGTACTTTTATTTCACTATTATTATACACTAAATTATTCAATTTTATCGACCGGTTTCGCTTTTTAAAGCATCTTCAGGACGTAATATTCTTTACTGACAGTTTAGTTTTAGATACAACATAAACAAAATATTTTTTAAAAAATGATAGTGGGTAAACTTAAAAATAAACACAATTTCTGTATTGCCAGCTAACACGGTTCTCCCTAAACATTTAGGTGTTTCCTAGTATATAATTTTATCCCCCATTAAATTAACTGTAATTACTTACAAAATAATATCCGAATTATAAATGTCAAATAAAGTCAACTAACTTACAGATAAATTATTTTACGATGTCAACATTATATTTGTGTGGTCATTGCTAATTAAATTTTAATAAATTTAATAATTAATTAATAATACAATTGCCTTTATATTATTATTGATAATATAATGATCATTGTATTCAATTATCAAATTTAATAAAATATAAAAATGTCAAAATTAATATACAATTACGGTTAATTAGATGTCAATAAATGATTATAATAATAACATGATTATTCAGAAACTTAAAATAATAATTATAATACAGTAAATTGGAAGAATAAATCTTCACTACATATGTATATGCGCACATATACATATACATATACATATATATATATATACATATTGTCCTTACTCATTCAAATTTACATTAAAATATTTAACAGGGGGGAGTTATTAAGTTCGATTTGGTCATTTAAAAGTTTTGGTTCCCCTTTGTGTCGATTTATTTCTAATGCTTCTAGGGCGTTGAGTCTTCTACCTTTGCTGCAAAAATGTAATAATTTTAAATTTTTTGTTAAATCAAAAGTGTGACCTTCAGTAATAAGGTGTTGAGCAAAGGTAGAAGATTCACCTTTCCCCGAGCGCCAACTTCGAAGGTGTTCTTTTATTCGTGTTGAGAATGACCTTCCAGTTTGACCGATATATATAGCTTGACAGTCTTCGCACATCAATTGATACACACCACTTTTTGATTCATTTGCTATTTTCTGTTTGTTATTAAGTATACAAGATTTTAGTGATTTTGTTGTGTAAAAAACGGGTGTGCAATCCTTGAGCAAACGTGAGACTGTATAAAAAAAAAAAAAAAATTATTCTATATATTTATATGTGAAGGAAAAACGTTGGAGCCCTTCTTAAGATAATTGCACAAACGGGTATGAAATTTGGTACTCTTAAAGTTTAGATTGAGGAATGCGGAAACCTAATACCCATACTTCCATACTAATATTATAAATGCGAAAGTCTGTCTGTCGGTCTGTCGTTCTGTCTGTCTGTTACGCTTTTACAGCTAAACCACTGTACCGATTTTCATGCAATTTGGTATGAAAATAGTTGAAGATCCGGGGTAAAACATAGGCTAATTTGTTTTACAAAAATCAACCGCTAAGGGGCTGAAATAGGGGATAAAGTTTGTAGGAAAAACTATATCGATGATATGTTCGAGCGGAGCTGCGCGGGTCAGCTAGTTTTTAAATAAAATGCATTAGAAATACTTTAAATTTAGAGAAATAAACATAACACACTACGTTCATGTGACATATATAACAATGTACATATCGCTCGTTACTAGATGCAAATACCGTGATGACACTCGTGTAAGCGAATCGGTTGGAAATATCTTATTATATAAAAGTTATCTTATTGTGAAACAATACAAGTATATTAATTGGTATATATTGTATTAAAATAGAGTTTACCAAATGCCGACGATGAAAAGTGTAGAATATATAGGATTAACTTTAAAAATTATAAATTAAATATTGAATCGAAAGTGCGGTTTACTTTACTTTAAAATTTTAAGAACATAATACAAAAAAATATATATTTACAAAAGTCCCACGAAATACATTAATGAGATGCACCGAGTAGGACCAATGAACACTGTCACAACTGATACCGAATCAGCTGAGTTTTGTGTAGTTTACGTACATTGTATTAGTTTATTAAAGCATTTTGTTTTATGACTCGGATGAAAATGGAATTTTGTGTTTTTAAAATCATTTTTTATATCACCGATTATCGATTCTGAATTAGCTTTTGAAAATTTGGTTGGTCTTTTAAAAATTACCCTGTTTTAAAAGGACTAATTATTATTAATTAGGTCTCCTAATATCCGCATAAAAATGGCCGCGTTTCCGATCCGATAGGAGTTTAAGAAAATTGTTGAAGTAATGAAGAGTTTTGAATAAGGAATTTCTGATTTTTTTTTTATGTTATAATATAGCAAAAAAGCAGATGGGTTTCCTAATGGAAACAGTCAGCCGTCGCCTATACACACCAAAGGTGTTAATGCATAAGTGCATGCATAAGTTTACCGGCTATCTTACCCTCCAAACCGGAACACGACAGTGACTAGCACTGATGCTATTGCGGCAGGAATAGGTAAGCCGGTGGTACCAGACCCGGGCGAGACAATGCATAATTCTACCACCGAGTATCCACGATGGTAGTGACTCGATATCCAATCGGTCGCCTTTTACGACCTGCCTGGTAGAACGGCAATTGGCCTATTTGTCAAAGGAGCCCGGAACCAACACGGGGAAAACCGGCGTTCTGTATATTGTACATTTGTATTTATTTGTCGTAAATACACGGTTTTAATATAAGTAGTATTTTATTGTACAAAATACGAACTAATAAGAGTTTCGTCAAGTGTCGACGATGAAAAATGTAGAATATACTAAGGACAAATTTTTATTAATTAGGCCTCTTAATCTATTACATATATTAGAATCGTAGAAAAGTCAATGTATGTCCGGGGTAAACTCAAAAAGTACTGCAGGAATTTACTTCAAATTTCGCATGAATATTACTAACAGGCCGGTAAATATATAGGTTACTTATTATCACGCTATAACCTACGGGGGAGGAGCTGTTCGGAGTAAACGAAGTCCGCGCGAGTACTGCATGAATTTACTTCAAATTTTGCATGAATATTATTAACAGGCCGGTTAATATATAGGTTACTTATTATCACGCTATCACCTACGGGGGAGGAGCTGTGCGGAGTAAACGAAGTCCGCGCGAACGAAGTCGCGGGCAACAGCTAGTATCTGCATAAAAATGGCCGCGATTCCGGTGCGATCGTAGTTTAAATGAATTATTGTCACGTCGAAATAAGTTGTAATGGAGGGTTTTAAATAAAGAATTGATGAATTGTGGCTGGTGTGTAGGTGTACGGGTCGGCGGTGACGTTCTACGAGGCGCACAGCGAGCGCGCGCTGTCGGAGTGGCAGATGGAGCAGGTGGGGTGGCGCGCGGGCGTGTCGCAGGCGGCGCACTCGCTGCACGTCAGCAAGTGCATCTGCCTGCTCTCCCGCTGGCCCTTCAGCGACTGCTTCGAGCGCTGGCTGCACTACATACTGGTAACCCTACATTCAACAACTACAGTACTCTCCAATCTTTTTGGCCGGCCTGAAGTGAGGCGCGAGCCGCTGCGCAGAATGCAAAATAAAGATATCGTCGGGACGAAGGAGCGACGTGGGCGCGGCGCGACAGTGCATCAGTGTGAGTGCTACATCCTTACGTCAACCACACGCTCATTGCGCTATGAGAGTACAATCGAGTCTGTTATCGTTCGTTTCATTCTTCCGAAAAATTTAGTTCATATTTAAATTAGTAATTTTCCATTCGACTGTACCATGCGCGAGATTGCTGTTGCGCTAACTTCAAACCGACCAAAAAGATTGGGAATTGCTGTACCTTACATGGCATTATATTTATATCGTTTCGCCTCTGTAGTCTAGTGGTCCGGTGTCGGAGTTCACCACATGAGGTCCCGGGTTAGATTCCTGGGTCGGGCAATTCAAAAATGTATTTTTTTCAGTTTTCTGATAAAAACAACATTGGAAGATGGAATTGGAAAATACCCGGTTGTCGATAGACTTGTCACCTATCACATTGTGGGACTAATCTTCGGCTAATCGTGGGCGCACCGGTTGTATCTTTGCCTATCTCTTCGGGGATACGGGCGTAAAGATAATTTTTCTTTATATTTCTATACAGGGTTACTTTTAAACGTCCGGCCAAAATTTAAAGTTAGGAACTAAATATTGAATTAAAAGTGCGTTTATTATTCCACTAAATTCATGAATTCAATGCACCGAGTCTTGTTAATGAACTCATGCTTGCGGTGTATCATTTAACATATAATTACGATAGTAACTAGTGTAATCTGTCGCTCTAAGTACATTTTTCCCGATCACTTTCAATTTGGTTGAAGGCAACAAAATATTTTAGTTCGCATTTTTATTAAAACTATATCCATGCGTTTGGTTTTTTGTGTTCAAAATAAAATTTTGAATTTTTATCAAATAATTTTTTTATTACGTAAATCGAACATATTATCGATTCTGAACAGCCTCTGAAAATTTAGCCGGACCTTAAAAGTAGCTCTGTATACACTATGACAAATTTGAATACTTAATGTTGTGTTATTTCGTACTTTTATTTTTACCGTTTTGTTTTACATTACACAACTTAATTACAACTTAAACATAGGTATGAGCTTCAGATTAAATTTTAGTTCTGAAGGTATTGCACTTTCCGTATATGTATAAACATTGTTGGTCTCATCATTGGTGGCATGGTTTTTTTACTCTACCTACATACAATTAATGTTTTTTAAAAATATTAAATATGTTAAAAGAGTGATTTAATTTGAAATGTGTATTCGAATAATTCTATCGAAACATTTTTTGTTCAGAAAGTTACTTGATTTTGGTAAGACAAGAGCAGAGCCCTACCTTGCTCTGGTGCAGACATGTAATAAGCAGACGGTTCTCCGGATGGAAAGTAATAACTATCACATTTACACTAATTATGTTATTATTGTATTGCATTCCATGTAGAAGAAATCTAAATGACACATTAGGGTGTCCGTTATTTACCAAGTTGATTTTTTTTTTGCGGACGCCCCCTGGATTTTTAGTTTTTGACCTAAAAAAAAAATATCCTACATAAATAAGCTCTTAATTACCGAATTAAACCTTGCCCCAATCGAGTTACATTTCCCATTTAAATAACATGGGAATTTGCAATTTTTTCTTATTAATTTTATTCCTCTGAAAAAAATACCACTACGACTATTATCGATGCATATTCTGATAGGGAATTTAATGCTCTACAAAAAAGCTCTCTTATAATTTTTTTTTTGAGTTCAAGATTTGGTCAACAAAAATAATCAATTTCGTAAATAACGGACACCCTATTAACTATAAACACAACTTAAACCACGAATAACTCTTAAAGGAATGATTTTATCGAAAAATTATAAGAGAGCTTTTTTGTAGAGCATTAAATTCCCTATCAGAATATGCATCGATAATAGTCGTAGTGGTATTTTTTTCAGAGGAATAAAATTAATAAGAAAAAGTTGCAAATTCCCATGTTATTTAAATGGGAAATGTAACTCGATTGGGGCAAGGTTTAATTCGGTAATTAAGAGCTTATTTATGTAGGATATTTTTTTTTAGGTCAAAAACTAAAAATCCAGGGGGCGTCCGTAAAAAAAAAATCAACTTGGTAAATAACGGACACCCTAATGACACATTCCCAATTTTATTGCCTATATTAACTTTCTAATCAGAGTAACCGAGCACCGACGCCATTTCTACTGAAATATGTAGGAAATTCCCCGAGTTGGTCCGAGCTCCTTTGAAGAATAGACCAACTGCCGTTTTTGCAAGGCAGATCGTAAAAGCGACCGATTTGGTATGCGTGACACACAGCTCCTAAGCTACTTAGTGGTAGAGTTCTGCATTGTCTCGCCAGGGTCTGGTACCACCGCCTTACCTATTCTTGCCGAAATAGCTTCAAAGCTTGTCGCTGTCGTGTTCCGGTTTGGAGGGTAAGGTAGCCGGTAAACTTATGCATGTGGCATTAGACTTCACAAGATAGCAACGCACCATAACATGTATGTTGTCTATAGGCGATGAATGACTTTTTCCATCAGGAGACCCATGGGCTTATTTGCTATCTTATAATATAAAAAAAATGGTCTATCAAAATTTTCATATTGCAGGAACTGTCCTGGAGTAAAGAACCTTTAACGATTCCCATCGAGAGGTATATAATACATTTATTGGAAGAGGTCCCTTTTCCGGAACCAAGGATATTATTACAGGTAATTTTATTTCATATTATCAAATGTACCTACACATTTATTTTTATAATATCAATTACTAGCTGACCCGCGCAACTTCGCTCGCGAGTAGATTGACATGTCATAAATATTGTCTGCCACACACACTTTCAACCCCTATTTCAGCTTCTTAGAGGTTATTTTTTTAAAAAACTTTTATATTTAACCAAATAAAAACCAAATATAAATTTCATCAAATCAGTTAAGTTCAGGTTTAGCCGAGAAATGTGACAGACGGACAGACTTTTTCATTTTAAATATTAGTATGGAGTATGTTGAATTATCCAAAGTTAGTCATTTGGATAACATGTCTTTATTATTGATGGTCTTATTGATTTCTTCAATGGTGTAATAGTATTGGCTTCAGTATAGACGCATAAAACTGAAAAATACTTTTTTTATTGCTCGACCCGGGAATGAACCTGGAACCTCATGTGGTCAAACCCGACACCGGACTACTAAACCACACACACGACCTATTGTACCGTTTGATTCCAAAATCTAATCTATTCTTTTTCTAAGAAAGCTGTTGAATGCCGTTAATTGGATCAAAATTGGATAATTTGCTCGGGTCAACATTTTTTTTTAATCTGTGCATAAAATACCTCAACTTAGCGGGAAATTTCAGGGATGGCCTGCAGGGGTGGCCGGCTTACATCCTTTGAAATAGCGTTAAGGTGGTGGTAACCTAAAAATACGAATTAGAAAAGTATGCCAGTAATAAAAAAAATATTGCTTTAATATTTAAAAATGTATTGCATAAATTAATCAATCAAATTATTTAAAAAAGTTATAGTTAATATTGCAGCCTGTAAAGGACGTTTAATCGAAAATCGAAAATCGAAACCACAGATTGGGACCATGATTATGAAGTGAAAACCATTGGACATTTGTGTGGGAAATTTTTGATATTTTGACGAGATTTTTATTTTAATTTCGTATAATTTGGTTTATTCTAGTATAGTGCTTATTTAAAAAAAATATTAAAAATTAAGGAAATGCACAAAACAAGCAATTTCTTATGCGCCGCATACAACGCAAAATAAACGGCCTTTGATTCGAGAAAACGCAACACACTTCACTATTCGATATAAATTTTGAGTCTAAAACTAAAACAGTTATAACTGTTTCTTTTTTTTTGCTTTTTTACTTCGTTCGTAATGTTTGTGTTTTGGCTTTTGCAACATTTCTTCAAAAAAGAAAATATTTTTTAATATTTAGTAATAAGTAGACAGTAGAAATTATTTAGTTCTTAAGATTATTTTTAATCTAAAAATTATTCTTCGTAGGGTATTATTTATATATAATAATATAATTGATTATTGTTCTAATTGTTTAGACTTATGTAGATTATTATTGTTTAACTTCAGTAAAAAATACTAGTCCCTTTGTAAGTATAAATAAACGCACCTAGAAATTCTTAATTTGAAAATTTAACATAAAAGTAAAGCCTTTCGGCGTGATTGATATTTTCGCTTTATTAGTAACTAGCGACTTGCCCGCGGTTTTACCCGCGTAGTTTTTGTTCCCGTGGGAATATCGGAAAGGATTATATATTAAAACCTTCCTCAAGAATCAATCTATTAAAAAAACTGCTTCAAAATCAGTTGCGTTGTTTTAAAGATTTAAGCATACATAGGGACATATAGAGAAATTGACTTTGTTTTATACTATGTAGTGAAGCAAGCATCAGTGCGACTTTATTATACTTCGTAGTGAGAGTGTAACTTCGTTGATATCTAGTACATACACAGATATATTTCCCACAAAAAAGAAAGTGCTATCACGACTAGATCGTAAAATTGAATGTTTTCTTAATTTTTTGGTACTCCGTCCCATTCACGCTTTATAAAAAACCTTTAGATTGATCCATTAATTTGGTCATTTGGTGTAAATGTTATTTACTGAATATTTAGTTTTAAATAGTTTTCACACATTTCCCAGTGTACGTAGGAATTAAAAAATAAGTTAGTGTTCAGGCGGGATGTGCAGTGGGGGTATTGTAAGGCCACAATAGACTAATACACAGTAAAATTTGCCGAGTTTCGAAATTATATAACTAGCTAAGCGGTGCGACGTAGCGCTCCACTTAGCTATACCTACCTACCGCCGTACCTGTTCAACTGTAGCTATACCAGCTGTGTTCTACTTTTTCTAAGTGCCACCCTAGTTGTCACAAAAATAGTACTGATGGTGTAGATTTTTATCGCAAGTGTAAGTTTAAAGGAAAGAGTAAGTGATGTGTTTGCTTTGTACGTATGTTTGTATGTAAGTATGAATATACGCATATTATAAATGTATGTTTCTATGTCCTCTTATGTAACTACTAATCAAATTAACTGTTTTTGAAATATTATATGTTGCTTAATGTATTTCAATGACACGGGTGTCGTAAGATACCTTACTTACCATAAAGTAATCACAATAAATTTCGAAAATACAAAATGGCTAATTTTGGTCGCAATATTTAGAGTTCTATTTTTTGTTTTAGAAATAGAGTGAGGTATCGAAATTAAAGGACGTGTAACGATTTGAAAAATCTATAAGTAGCTTAATTATATTTAAATGTAGGTAATTTAATCAACGACAAACAAACGACAGATTTCAGCAGCACGCGGCAGCGTGGCACTGCGAGATTTTGTCTTGCCAGGATTGGCTAGTGGCCGTGTAAATGATGCACCTGTGTGCGTACGGCGATTCTGTTTCTTTGGATTCAGTTTTTACTGTGTATTAGCTCAGTATTAATATGTTAGCAACAGTACGGAAACTACCTATAAACGTTCTAAATAAACGGTTCATTCATACAAACATGAGCATCGCTGAGACCCCTAAGCGGCTGTCGCGGTGCTGTCAGTAATGAGTGCCGCTCAAGACGAGTGATCACGTATAAGTTTATTTCTACAATCATTTTAAAAAACGAGATTAACCGACGCCATGAGATGCTTATTTAAATTTTATGTATAAACTAGCTATTTCAATTCGATTAATTGATCACTACAGAACATAAAATATTTTAATTAAAAAACAATACCACAAAAAGTGACAACCCTTTTGTTTCAATGGAGCGTAGGTAATTATTTTATCAACTAGGCTTAGTTTCCATACTGTTGCATCGTTATGTGGTGTGGTATAAGAGTAGTGTGGTAAGGTGGAGCGAGGGCGTGTGTGTGGCGCGTGTGTGACGTGTGTGCGTGCAGCTGTCGGCGAGCGGCGAGGCGCGCGGGCGCGTGCTGGTGTCGCGGCGGGACGAGCAGCCGCTGGCGCGCAGCGGCGCCGGCTTCCGCCACCTGCTGCTCAACCTGGGGCCCGACCACTGCTTGCTGCTGCTCGCGCTCGCGCTCACCGAGCAGAAGATACTCATACACTCGCTCAGGTGACACGCACACACATACACACACGCTAACGCATACACTCAATATTACTTTTAAATGTCCGGCCAAATTTTCAGAGGTTCAAAATCGATATGTTTGATTTAGGCGAAAAAATAATAATTTAAAAAATTCGAAATTTTTTTTTATTCGACACAAAAAAACAAAACGTATGGATATAATTTCCAATACGTAAAATTCGAACTAAAATATTTTAGTCCCTTCAAGCAAATTAAAAGTGATGGGAAAAATGTATTTAAATTGACATATTAAATAATAGTTACCATCGTAATTATAGGTAGATGTAATATGACGACACACTGTCAGCATTACGAAGTTCATTCACAATTTTCGGTGCATCTAATTCATGAATTTAGTGGGATATTTTTGAACGAATATTTTTATATTACATTGTAATAATTTTAGAATAATATTTAAAACGTACTTTAAATTTAATATTTAGTTCCTAATTTTAAAATTTGGCCGGACATTTAAAAGTAACCTTGTGTACGTACATACATATTTCCATCTACATATATATCCCCATTATTATAGATTGTCTAGCTGTGTGTAGCATTTTACAGAGGATCAATCTTTTTTAACTGTGGTAGCATTTACCGACAACTTTAGCTGCTCTCCGATGCAAGGGTAGAGGGGGTGTCTCAACAATCACCAACAGTTTTCGGAATGTCATAAAGATCTTTTTTGTTAAGAAAAACCCAAAATTTTTTACTTTACTTTTTGGTGGGACGCAACAACCGGGTGTTCGTGATTTCAGTCGATCCATCGATACCCTGAAATGCTCATTGTATTTTGGTATGTTTTAGTTTCGAGTACAAAGTTGGAATATTTAACGCGAAGTAATTACTATTAATGTCTTCGCACACCATTCACGACCGCATTTAGTTCTCACGATGACTACGATACCTATTTACAAACATAAATAGATTTGCATTTAGGATTTATTGGTTTCGTTGTTGTTTTACGAACTTCCTGACGTAATCTCAATTGGTCTATTCTTTGAAGAGGGTCGAACCAACACGGAAGAAATCGGCGGATCGGGCAAAATGTTATTAAAGAACTGAGAAAAAATCTTGATATTACAGTACTTTAAGTGAACACGTAAAGTTTTTGTTTTAGTGTGTGTATATGTGTATGTAGCTTTATGCTGCCGCCGCACATGCATCTGTCGTCACAAAGCTTCGCGCAATGACACGATACATGCAGATACGACCGGCTATTATCGGCTGTCGTTGCAAACATTCGGACTACGTGTGCCTTATCGCGCAGTTGGCGGTACGTCAAAAGGTTTTAGCGCGCTAATATCTTCGGGACGATACACGCAGGTGCGGCCGAAGTGTGAGAAAAGGCACTAAAGATAATCGTTAAGGTTTGTTAAATGCGGTAGTGAGCAACCCATTTCACCACTGAAAAAATGCTGATTTGAGGTGATTAATTGGCCTACAAGAAGTAAATAGTGTAATGTTTGTTTGTTATTTTAGCACTCACTCCGTGTTAAGGAATATCTTAAAAACGTAATAAAGATTATTTTCTTTGTCAAGTTTTTAAAGTTAAAATTCTCTAATCATCAATTAGGTAAATTGCTATTTTTTTTTATTTACCAGGCCAGATACACTAACAGCAGTCTCCGAAGCAGTATCTAGTCTTTTGTTTCCTTTCAAATGGCAATGTCCGTACATACCACTATGTCCTCTAGGTAAGTGTTCGTTATTATTAAAAATGACGATTGAAATTAATTAAAATGGATTACGTTACTTGTTCATATAATCCGTATTATTTTAAACCTATTGCAGGTTTAGCTGAAGTTCTACATGCCCCTTTACCATATTTAATAGGCGTTGACTCGAGATTTTTTGATCTCTATGAGCCTCCTCCCGATGTGACGTGTGTGGACTTAGACACTAACAATATTACTGTAAGTAAAAACCGTATATTATTTAGTATAGTGTAATTCTTCATGACAAGGGTAGTAAGTTCGGCTTAACATTATTCATACATCACTGTTTATACAATTATAAGAGATGGATAAATAAGGGTGAAGTAATTGCAAGGTCTAACTAACAATTATAAACCATTTAATTAAAAAATCATTTAAATTGTACAGCCTTACTTACGGCACAAAAGTGGATTCTTGTAAATAGACCTATTTTATTGTATGTATTATAAATAAAATTGATTTTTTTATTTCTTGATTGTCATTCACTGTGGTATTATATATTAATGTATTTGATTTTATTTAAAGAATATTAATGTGTAATACCAGTTGCAATGAAAAATTATTTCCTATAGTACATTTATAGGTCGATATTATTATTATAAAAAACACTTTATTGTATTTTTATAAAGCCTGCCGACTAAGCGAAGAAGCAAGTTAAAGTATAATGCATTCGCTAGTAGATAATAATTAGTATTTTAATTAATTTGCATTTAAATGCATTTTAGTTGCAATAATATTTTTGTTGTTGAAAGTGTCGATATGCAATGCCGGAAACGGTATCCGTGTGTAAGTTTTACACACTATATTTTGTTTACTAAATGTGGTGTTAAAATTAAATGAATTGTAATTCATTCAATGACAATCTAGTACTAGCCATTTATAATCTATATTAATATTACATAACATCTCCAAAATTATGGAGACAATCATCAACTCTCAGCTCCTCAAGTATTTAGAAGAGCACCAGCTGATTAGCGACCGTCAGTACGGTTTCCGTCGCGGCCGCTCAGCTGGTGACCTTCTAGTATACCTAACTCATCGATGGGCGGAAGCAGTTGAGTCCAAGGGGGAGGCATTGGCAGTTAGTTTGGACATAGCGAAGGCCTTTGATCGGGTATGGCACAAAGCGCTTCTCGCGAAGCTGCCTTCCTATGGGCTTCCTGAGAAATTATGCGAGTGGATCACCAGTTTTTTGGCTGACCGGAGCATCAAGGTCGTTGTCGACGGTGCGTGCTCCGACCTTAAATCTGTCAATGCTGGTGTTCCCCAAGGCTGCGTGCTATCACCGACACTGTTCCTTCTGCATATCAATGATATGATGCGAATTAGCAACATACATTGCTATGCGGATGACAGTACTGGTGATGCTACATACTCCGGCCGAAGCAGTATTTCTCGGGAACACGTCGAAGAGTGCCGAAACAAGCTTGTGTCTGAAGTCGAGAATCGACTTACCGATGTCTCGGAATGGGGTCGCCAAAACCTGGTTACTTTTAACCCCAAGAAGACACTTCACCGCAAAAAAGACGCCCTTTGTCGTATCACCTCGATTTGAGGATACTCTCCTGACAGCCTTTGCTAGTGTCGGAATCCTGGGAGTTGACATATCGAATTACGTTCAGTTTCGCGGTCATTTGGAAGGCAAGGCTAAACTAGCCTCCAAAAAGCTCGGTGTGCTCAGCAGAGCGAAACAGTACTTTTTGCCGGTCCATCGCCTTCAACTTTATAAGGCACAGGTTCGACCTCACATAGAGTACTGTTCGCATCTCTGGGCCGGAGCTCCTCAGTACCAGCTTCTTCCTCTTGATCGCATTCAGCGTAGAGCGGTTCGAATCGTTGACGACCAGGCCATTTCGAAACAGCTGGACTCTTTGGCATTGCGCCGAGATGTAGGTTCTCTCTGTGTCTTTTATCATATATATCATGGAGAGTGTTCCGACGAGTTGTTTGGATTAATTCCTGCCGCCGAATTCCACCATCGGACATCGCGTCAAAACTTGAAGTTCCATCCTCACCATCTCGATGTCTGGAAATCCTTAATTGTGCGTTTCTCACGACACTTTTTACCTTGCACTACTCTGTTGTGAAACCAATTACCGGCAGGGGTATTTCCGAACGGATACGACATAGGGACCTTCAAGAAAAGAGCTTACTCATTCTTAAAAGGCCGGCAACGCAACTGCAAGACCTCTGGTATTGCAGATGTCCGTGGGCGGCGGTGATCACTTACCATCAGGTGCACCTCTTGCTCGTTTGCCCCCTCTTCTATAAAAAAAAAAATATTAATATAAATGCGAAAGTTTGGATGTTTGGATGGATGTTTGTTACTCAATCACGCAACTACTAAACGGATTTGAATGAAATTTGGCACACAGATAGCTAACAACCTGGAATATATACACACATAGGCTACTTTTTACCCCGGAAAAAATTGGCGATCCCGCGGGATTCACAAAAAACTGTTATAATGCAGCGGGCTGCACATTGCAGCTAGTCTAGTACTATGCTCTTAAAGATAATGGTATCGTAAACGATAGGGAATCATGTGCGATGACACCTGCACTTAATGGTAGTAAACAAATTTTGCAAATGGTATTTTAAGTTTTGTGTGACATAATAACGAATTAGTTAGTTTGAACTTAGTTTTTGATTTTACTTTAAGTGAAAATGGTTATTATTACGAAGTATTTATATGGATTAGTGAAACCGTGTACACAATTAAATTGATAGTGTCAGTGGCATTTTGTATACTCGACCTTTGCTTGATTATTGTTTAATATCATAAGATGACAAACAAGCAGATGGCTCATCGAATGGTCTAATATAATAAAGTATCGACTATACATAGAAGATGTTAATGATGAGTTGCTATGTGCGTGACAGGGATAATAATGCCATATAACCTTATTGGCTACTTAATCTCCTAACTGAACACGACGGTGACCATCACCGTCGCTAATGAGGCAGGAACAGAGGTGGCGGTTGTTTCCGACTTGGAAGAGATGTTGCAGAACTCTACAACCTAGTTAATACGCATGATGATAGTGGCTCGAGTAGCCTACTCTCGCCTTTATGATTCCTAACAGAAAGGCAGTTAATCTATTATTCGTTAGACGCAGACTAACCAATCAAAGCTGAGTATTAATTTTGCTTTACGGAAACTAAAACAATATTTCTTTTAGAACCTACGCTATGAAGATATAAAATATATCTATGTCAATTATTTTCCTTATTTTATCTTTTAAGATATGCGAATCACAAAAACACATATCACTGAAACTTCTACCCAAAAGGCAGGCAAGAGTATTAAGACAGACGCTGGAGCAACTTTTTGCGAGTATAAGGCCTGGTATGCTCGGTATGTGTCACATGAACTTTTTATTTTTATACATTATTTTGATTAAAATAGATATTAATTTTGTTCAATTTGCAACTGACAAATATTGAACGTCAGCACCATCAATAAAAACACAATGTTTACGTACTCAGTGTTCATTTCACTTCGTATTCAAATCACCGTCAGGAGAAACACGTAAACATTTGGTCAAACGGTGATTAGAAGATCACCAATTATAATTCAAAAAACTTAGAATTATCTAACCGAAATAGCAAAATTTGTTACATTAAATCAGTGATATTTATTGTTGATGCAAAATTACACTATGTTTAGAATAAATTCAGTCGCCGCTGCTTTTATTTTTAAACCTTTAAATATTACACTTTACTGTCTTAACGTAAAATATATCATTACATAGTATAAAACAAAGTCGCTTTCTGTGTCTGTCCCTATGTCCTTATGTCCCTATATATGCTTAAATCTTTAAAACTACGCAACGGATTTTGATGCGGTTTTTTTTAATAGATGGATTGATTCTTGAGGAAGGTTTAAGTGTATAAACCTTTTCGATATTCCCACGGGAACAAAAGTTGCGCGGGTGAAACCGCGGGCAGGTCGCTAGTATCTTATAATTTATAATAATATATATAAGTTATAATTAACGATAAGCTATGAATGTCAAATATATTTTACTTGTTATATTAATGCCTTCATAAAATATCTTTTAGCCTCGCCAGTTCATTCGCCAACTGACAAATACAATGGAGAACCAACGACAAGTCTAGACAGAGATTTTCAGAAACGGAAAAAGGAGGTAAGTTCGATAACCTATTTGGTAATAAAGAGGTAATGACTTTCAAACCAGAAGTGAATTATTAATAGTAGAAGTGAAGAAAATAGTTGCTTATTGCTTTCTCCAAGGCAAAATAGATAATTTGTCTGAATTCATTTTCGTACTCATTTTCTGACTACAATCACGAATCATCTGATGACAATATCAAGACAGTACATTGAAGTTTAAGTGTATCGCACGGGATTTATGTATTTTTTCCGGGATAAAAAGAAACACATTTGATATTCTAGGTATGTCCGTGTATACTAAACTTAATACTTGTTTCGTAAATGAATGGCAAACATTCATCAAAACTATAAACAAAATAAAAGACAATCTCTAGTTATTAGTGTTAATGATATAGTACAAAAAACTTTCTTAAAAGTAAAATCAGTTGAAATTAAACTCTCATCCAAACTACACGTCCTGTTTATTATTTTAAACTAAACTCAGTGCACTAAGCAATATATCACAGTATGTCCAGTGTCGTAAAGTTCAATTATCAAAAATATTAAAGTGTTTTGTAGAATAGAAGTCAGGTCGATCAATATCAATGTTTTAAAATATCATAAAAGGTATAATAAATGAGGGTGTATATTAGAGACAATAGCTCATTGTATCTAAATACACAAGCTCACACTTTTCTGTGACCTAAATAGTTTTTTTTTTTCACATTGAGAAGAGTGCGTTTACGTCATATTATTCTATAAAGTAATATACAATACGTGTGACTGACGTGGTCAATTATCGCGGCGCATCGATCGCTTGTATATAACTCACGCCGTACGATAATTGACCATTTTATTAATGGTTTCTTGACAGTTCGGCGATTGACGAGTTAGTGATGTCCTAAAGAATTTAATAATCGAAATCATAAAAAAATGTGCAAACGGTTGACCCTACAGCCTATCCCTGAAACTGCCCGCTAAATTAAGGTATTTTAAGCTTAAAAACTATAAGCATAGATTTATCACTTCAAATATCTATTTTGTTAAAATGGCAGTATATTGATTTTTGAAAAGCTGTATATTTTGGAAACGATAATGGAATTTGATCTTTCGAATGACATTCAACTCAAGTTTTGAGATCTAAAATATTACTTTATCTAAATAATTGATAGTTTGAAAAATTTCGAAGCAATAAATAAATTGACCGATTTTGATCCAATTAACGGTATTTGACGCAGTTATTAAAGGTAAAAAGCTGACAATATTTTTAAGTCAATCGGTGGATTAGCCTGAAAGTTATTTCAAAAATATTAAGTAAATTTGCTAAAAACAATGTCATTTTAATATTTGAAAAGCTGTAACTTTTGAAAATAAGATTCGATTTTAATTTTAGAAACGGCATTCGACGTAGTTTTTTTAGTACTAAATATTGTAGGATACCAAAAAAATATTGGTAGAAAATTTTCGAAGTTATGTCGAAAAAACACTTTTCTAAATCTACAACGTTTTCTCCCAAACTGATAAACCGTTTTTGATGGAATTTATGCATTAGACGTAGTTTTTGAGGAATAGAGCTGATTAGTTTTTGTACTCAATCGCTACACTAATCTGGAAGTTTTATTAAAAAAATACTGTTTCGCCAAAATTTTTTTTGAGTTTTTTCAAAATTTTTAAAATCTCTTGGGCTGATTTGGTTCAAATTTTCAAGAAGTCTAGGTTGAGCGGAATCCAATCGAATGCCATCAACCACGTTTCGATCGGTCCAGCCGTTCAAAAGTTATGAGATGTTTACATACACACACACACACACACACACACACACACATACACACACACACACACACACACACACACACACACACACCCACACACACACACACACACACACACACACACACACACACACACACACACAAACACACACACAAACACACGCACACACACACACACATACACACACACATATATACATACAGACATACTGACGTCATTGTGAAAATAGTAGTCGGAAAAAATTCTAAGGACCTCAAAAGGTGGAGATGAAACTCGATTTTCGAAATTTGGGGCAAAATCAGTAACTTCCTACATACGTACCTACTAAGGTTGTAACGGAGGCATTATTAGCGGAGGCGGAGGCGGATGCAGAGGTGAAGAGGTTCGCCTCCGCGGATGCGGAGGTTAGTGGAGGCGGAGGCGGAGGTGAAATTTGAAGTAGAAAAAATAGAAATTTATGGTTTATTAAAGTCAAAAATATTTATTTCAAATGGGTACATCATATTAATCATGCACTAAATCACTTGAAACAATCACGGTTCAAACACAAAACAACTACGCGGTACCGAACGATTCGACAAGTTGATTTTAAACCGAACCGTCAAAAAACCATAGAGAAATGGACAAAGTATAAATTACACGTATCACATTGTACTATTAATATATACAAATCAGTAAAACATACAATATACTAACAATATACTTATTTGTAAGAAAAGTGTACAACAAAATATCGAAAACTTTTGTCATGAATTAATTTTCATGACTACCTTAATGTTTTTTAATTGGGTTATTTTTTAAAGCAAGCTCTAGAGCTGAAGATTCAAGAGGCGTTCCTGCGGTTTATGGCAGTGACGCTTCAAGGTTACCGCAGCTACCTCATACCCATTACCAAGGCACCTACCGTTGGGACTACTGATCCTCATGCACTTTTTCAAATGGAGGCATTCCTCAGATCTAGGGATAAGGTAAGGTTAATTATTTTAATATATTTTACAATGTGATATCTTGTCCACGGTGCTTCTACCACCTTAACCTTTTCCAATGTAAGAGTCATGTTTCGGTTTGGAAACGAAGATTTGTACATGTAGATGCACATTTGTACATCTCTAAATCTAATTTTATCTCTTCCATACGGATAGCTACGCGCACGAACTAACCTTTTGTGTCTATAGGTGATTATAATCTCCCCATCAGGGGAGTCATATGTTTGTTCGTTATTCTATCATAATATGTTAGTTACCTACGGTTAGCCAATGTTTTTACGTCCTATAGTATGATAGGATTTTCACCTGCCACATGACACAAAATAGCACGTGTCTGCGCGCGCGCGTAAAAATACGCAATACGTCAGACGCAACTGTGAAGGAAATTGTTCCGTACAATTTTGTTATCCGGGAGGCCAGCTTGTATGAAGCAAGCGATGGCTTAACATATCACTATCACAAATAATTCGGTTTTAACTGAGTATATCCGGGCCTTTTCTGAGGATGTCTTGACTACGAACCGTATTGTGTGTTGCCAACATAACTTGTGCTCTTTTGTGTATTTTGCTATCTCAATGGAAAAAGTATGTTTTTTCTAACTTTGGAAAAGTAAAGTTACCATTTGCCAGGAATTTTCATGTTTATACAGGCGTGCAGCTGGCGCTGGCCCAAGAGAGGCATTTTGAATTTTGCGACTTTTTGTGCTATCTTTTTGCCCGTAACAATAGTACAAATATGAATTGTCTATGATTGCTTTGTAATATTTTGGACAGGCAATTTTTGAAAAATTAGGCATTTCAGGCATCTAAGACAGGCATCATTTGTTTTGTTAGGTATTAATAGCTATGGTAATTTCTTTTTAATTAATCGATGTGTCTTATCTGTTTTAAAAACAAAAATATCCAAATGTAACACTGGTCTTTAGAATAGCACACATAATAAAATTAATAGTTTAGTTTTTTAAATCATTTATCCCATAACTATCAAGCCCTCCTGATGGGAAGATGTAACCATCGCCAATAGATAGACAGCAAAGATGTTAATTGTGCGGTGGAGGCTAAATGCAAATAACACATGCATAAGCTTACTACAATATTGTCGGAAACGGAACAGAACAGTGACAAGCATTGATGCTATTGCTTCAGAAATAGGTAAAGCGTTGCTACTAAAGCCGGGCGAGACGTAAAATTCTATGAACTTTATTTAGACATGTAGAAAAAGTAACATTAGAAGTGACACAATTAAAGTGAAGTTAGAATGAAGAGGGATACATGTAGTAAGGACATACAAAGTACCAATATTACGTTCAAATTGGTGCACTTTTACAAATAACTCTCAATAACAATAATTGTATGATAACAATGAGAACGTAGCGATTATTTGTGCCAAGTCTTCTTCAATATCTAGCTATCTTAATTTATTATATACTAGCTGTGCACGCGACTTCGTCCGCTTGAAAAAATTGCTTAACTACAAGTAGCCTAAGTTACTCCTCATTACCGTGGTTTGAAAGATAGACAGTCTAGGGGTTTTACCCGCATAGTTCCCGTTTTTGTAGTATTTTTGGGATAAAATCTATCCTTTGTCCTTTTTCAGGTCTCAAACTATCTTTGTACCAAATTTCATTCAAATCGGTTCAGCGGTTTAGGCGTGAAGAAGAGACAGATAGACAGACAGAGAGACAGAGTGACTTACTTTCGCATTTATAATATTAGTATAGATATACTGATGACGCGAACGGTATTTTATATCTTCCGTGAGACAATGCTATTTATTTTCAAAAATATAGCTTCAAATTATGTGAAATTCGTTATATAAGCTTTACGATTTATATGAATATATTTACTAGGTAACGAATATATGAACTCATTTATAAAGATATACTACAGTTACAATATTTTATTTCACAGACACAACAACGGTTCTATGGACTTATAATGCGCACGCAAATGTTTACCCGGTTCATTGAAGAGCGTTCGTTTGTTTGCGACGCGGAGCAAGGGTTGTCGTTCTTTGACGAATGCATAGAGCGCGTGGCGAGCGGTGAAGAAACTCTACTAAGTGACTCGTCGAATACTCGCGATACTTCAGAGCGAACCGTGTTTGTCTTGCCGCCGGATCCATTGGAGGGTGACACTCATGGTAATTATAATATTCAAAGCGAGAATGTTATTAACATAGTTTACATTATAAGTTGACGGTCCTTGTTAAAATAACAAAGAAGGACGATGACGCTCGACCACAGAATACTGGACTAACAGAAGTCGACATACAAGTAATATTCGAGCAACGCACACACGATACCTCTCACAGACATGATATCTCGTAATGATTCGGGACAGTTTGTTCCGAACCTGTCCGAGATATCGCGTCCGTGAGAGACGTGTATGTGTGCTATGCTCGACTATTACTAGTATGGAACATTGACTTCTGTTAGTCTTTAGTATTCTGTGATTCGACCCACTACTTTTTAGGAACTCGAAATAAACTGGTGTGTAATGTATAATAAGAATACGGGGAAGTCCCCTAGTGACGGACACCTAAGGTTTTCAGAAAATATGTAAAAAAACTATTTCGGAAAATATATCTGTATTTACGATTTTGATAAGTCAACAAATTTTAAAATTAAAATAAGTGAAAATAAATGCAACTTCTGTATAAACATATTCAAAAATATAAGACAAACTTCGTTGAAAATAAACTTGCATTCCGAAAGAGGCACTGTTCCAAATTCCAGCTCCCGAGTCCTAGATTCAATCATTTTTAAAAAATGCGACGCTGATCACAAAAATAGGCATTTGAATATTCTGAAATGTTAGCACGGGTTTTTTCAGGCCATTCATGGCAGCTGGAGCACTGTATCCAGTCTTCATACCAGGCCGCTCAACTAACTGATGCTCTTAGTGCTATTTAAGGATATCTATCTCTGCAACTATTTCTTTATTGCAGCGATAAGGGATGTTTATTATTCACATATTATCCTAAGACAAAAACTAGTTTTAAAATTCCTTTTTTATTACCAGCAGACATCATCAAATGCATCAATTGATGTTAATTTTTGACACGGCCTTCTTAAAATAATTCGTACAAGGGGCGAAAGTTCGTTATTTCTTTATACATATTTGATATAAACGTGACTTTTTCTACTGTTGAATTCAAATGCTTTACATGATAAAGCATTTGAATTCAACAGTAGAAAAAGTAAAGTACTTTTTAAATATTGCAACGCGACCAGACTCCGCTCATGATAAGTATGGCATGTAAGCAAAACCGTATTTTGAAAACTTATTGTAATTTTCATATTCTTTCTCCTCTTATTTCGTTCTTCGCTCTTCTGAAAAAGCGTAAATATTTTATTAAGAAACATTTATTTAAATACTGCCAAGAGAAAATAATATGTTAAATGTCCGGCGTTAAGGGACTACTTTATGTCCGGTACTAAGGGACAGAGAATCGTCAGTATCATGTATTTTATACCAACACCATTTTGGGAATCCAAAAAACTTTTTTAAATTACGAGTAACAAACAGACACTACCTTTATTAAAAATAAATTTAAGTAATTGATCACAATTACTAGGATGTAACACACACCTGAAATTTATGGGACGCAATATCGTTACACCAAAAACAGCAAAAAACGCTGTCACTGTCATCACGTGCGTTAATTTCAAACTGCATCCTGTGACTCGTTATAACTATGCCCCGGCCCCCCTTTCACACAATTTTTTAATCGCTTATTTTTTTAGTTTCCGAGATAGTACGAGTGTTCGGCACTAAGTGCCGTCCGCCCGTTAGGAGACTTCCCTCTACTATATAATATCATGTAAATATTATTCGCCGTTGAAATAAGTATGACGCATCGCATTTTTTGAAGTTATACTTCTTTTGGCGCGTTAGGGAAAAATGATGAGAGTTTTTACGATGCGCGCGCACATCGTCACGAAAAACCGATACCAGGAAATTAGCTAGTCAACATTTTAGTTTTTTTTTAAAAAGTTACCTACACAGTAAAAGTATTTAAAATTAATTTATTTTCATTTTTGAATAATTTGAATGACATTTATTAACAATTTATTGATTTAAATATAATTTCTGTGATTAAAGCGATGAATATGGTTTTTACATATAACTTTACGTTTGTAGAATTTGAGGTTAGTTGATGGTATGTATTTATTTATTTACACCATAAACTAAAATACATGATTATATTATTATTTAATATGTAAAACGTGTAAAAATAAATTAATAAATTAAATTAACTAAAATATAACTTTTACGTGCGTACATAAGTACACATACTTTTTTTACAAAAAATATCTTCAGATTTTCATTAATACTTTTATATAATCACCAGCCGATTTGTCAAAACATTCATAAATGTTACATAAACATACATACTAGCGTATTGGCGAAAATGCTGTAGGAAAAAGGTAAGGAGGATATATGAAATTTAGGTGAGACATTGCAACGCTCCATTACTTTATAGTTACGGTGATAATGATATGAAATAGTGATAAACAAAGCACATTTGGCCTTTGTTTCATCAATTGATAGCAGGTAGACAAAGGAGTAATTATTGATGAGGAATCTGGACTAACACGAGAAAAAAATCTTTAATATGAAGAGGTAAGATTGGATAAATTTAAAAATTACTGGATTGATTTTAAAAATTCTTCCACTAGTATAAAGCTACATTATCGTTGAGCAACATAGGAAATAATGCGTGTGAATTACGCACACGAAATCGCGGAGAACATAGGATTCTATGTCCATGTAAAGGTGAAGAGGACCAACTCTAGGGATAGAAGTGTCCATCAAGAGACAACCAATAGTGGTCGCGCCACTGTCACATTAGACTTTTTACGAAGAAAGCAGTGAAAGCGTCTTTAAGTATGTTTCCAGAAAAATGTTACAACAATTAAATATTTATGTTCAGTGCATTTCACTCCATTTACAACGGTTATGTTCACATCATAGTTTATTTTACGCCAGCAGCATTTTCTAATTTAATTTTTAGTAAACAGCTGGACATTTTTGCAACACTCCGCCTAATTAAACTATGAAAGCACGTAAGGAACGGCGTACCGAAACTTTGAAAAAACATTCTATTTTTACATATTAGTCATGACTAGTTTTTGTGGGAAACGCAAAGTTTGCGTTTTATGATTTTATTTTCACTATTCGTAATGAATAATATAAAAAATAAAAATAATCGCCTACATTTCTCGAACTCGGCGCGCCTAAAGAACTCTCGAACTAGCCGTTTATTTTGCGTGATATTATGTAGCGTATATAAATCGCCGTATTTACATAGCGTATATACGTCTTTCAAGACAATTTCGTAATTTGTCAGTGAGCTTGCAATTATACACAGAAATACACATTTATACTACTTACCGATGAAATAAAATCACTTCAAGGGTAATTTTAAAACCTTGTCTTATTCGGTACGATAAAACAGGACACTATGGTTTATTTTTATTTTTCACGATATAATATAATCTACAAATGTATGATTCTTTTGACAGTGATAGGAGCGTTTGCTCATATGCGTGGCAACACGCTTTCTAGGTTTCCTTCTTAATGACGTGATTATTAGTATTCACGTGGTTTGTGGTTTTCATTTCTGAATCATGGTCCAAATCCAAGATTTAGAGTTTCAATAGATTGTCTTTGACATTTGACGTTGCATGTAGTTCTCGTGACGCGTAGAGTGTTAGTGTGTCGGTTTAGCGCACAGACCACAAGAACACTAATAGACATGCCATTGGGAAAGAAATGTGTCGTCGCGCATATAAGCAAATGCTCCTATTATTGTCAAAAGTATACATTTGTTGGTTATATTATATTGTGGAAAAATAGAAATAAATCGTTATGAATGAGATGACAAGGCTTAAAAATTACCCTTGGAGTCATTTTATTTCATCAGTAAGTAGTATAACTCTGTATTTCTGTGTGTATTTGCAAGGTGTATCCATTTAATCCGTGGTGTAGCGTGTGTGTGTGTGTGTGTGCGTGTGGCAGGGCAGTACCGGTACCCGCGGTTCGTGGTGGACGGCGCGCTGGTGGCGCGGTGCCGCGCGGCGGCGCGGGGCGGCGCGCTGGCGGCCGCGCCCGCGCCCGCGCTCGCCTCCGCCGAGTCGCTGGCCGACGCCTCGCCCATGGCGCGCCGCACGCACACCGAGATCGCCGCCGCGCAGAGGTACCACACCGTGCGCACACCGACTACACGCCTCATACACACCTAATAACACCCGAATGCCTTCTGACAACACATCGTTATTTATTATTATACTCCTTTATTATTTGAAATTCTTTTGATTTTAATTAAGTATTTTATCCCAAAATATAGGCTTTACCTATTTTGGGAACCCCTAGTAATTCTAGAATACATCAAATTATTATTCTTAATTAGCGTAACTCAGAGTGAATTTTTTGTAATTTTTGAAATATTTACTTTAAATAAATAAATAAAAATCGAAAAAAAAACCTGACTTATAGTTCCGATGTAAATGCCCACGTGGAAATAATCAGTGTCGACCAATCAGATGCTCTGTACGTCACTATCTTTCACTGTGACCCTGAGTTAGCCAATCACGACGTTACAACCCCGCTTCGTCTTACCCAAGGAAGTTACATTCTACCCGGAATGCTTACACGCGCTTCAAAATCGTTCCGAAGAGTACCTCGACATGAGTGGAGTGTGTCTCTTTCTACTAAATAAAGCGCCAATCGCCATATATATAAATGTGGCCATGCGTAGTTTGCAAATTACTACTAAGTAATTATACTAACACATGAGAAACAGTTTTTGCATTGCATAAGTAATTACGTAATAATTAAAATAAGCACATTTTGGAACTTAATATGTTAATTACAATACATTTTATGCTAATTTATTTATCAACGTGTATGAATAAAAAGGATTTAACGATTACCGAATATGTAAAAATCTACCATCTAGATCGTTTTATTTCCACTGGCAATTGCAAGAAAGGGACAACATCCACTCTTGTCGTTGTCTTGCTCAGAACGTTTTTCCCCTCTGTTATGTAAGAAACAAATGTCAACTTTATGAGTAACGAAATAAAGTACATTTTTATTTTTCAAATATTGCTTCGTAACAATTCCAGTTATAGTATATAAGTTCCTTGGTCTTACCTCAGCTAGTCGCCAGAATGCATTCAATATGGAAAATCAAATATTAGGCGTCTATGAGCTGTGTGGTCGGTGCGTGCGCCACACATTACACAACACCATTATTCTTCGGCCGCACCTGCGATTATCGTCCCGAAGATGTTAGCGCACTACGCAGTCGGAATGTTTGTAATAGCCGATATTAGCCGGTCACATCTGCATGTATCGTATCATTGTATTAAGCTTTGTGGCGATAGACGCAAGAGCGGCCACATCATTACACTAACTGCTCTAATCTCACCTTAACAAAAACAAACATCTTTCTGAAGTTAAAATAAATGAAATAATAAATATCGCTGAACACATCGCACTAATTAATCAAACCCAAAGTATGTAAATTATTTGCCTGTTTTATTAATATTAGTCAGCGATACTAATACATAGCATTACGTATATAAATACTTTAACATACATGATAAAAACTCAAACCCAGAAAGACAAACATTTATGCTCATCACACAAATGTTTGTCCCTGTCGGGAACCGAACCTGGATCCCACTGATTCGTAGTTAGGTTCGCTAACCTCTTAACCGACGGGGCGGTCAATATTCATATGGGACTTATAGAATAATATTGTGGCGTTGCTGGTTCGTATAACTGAAGGGTCATAACAGTAGAACCAGTATGCAAACTAATGTCAGAATAATGTTCATCGAGTTACCGCGACTATATCACTACTGCAAAGGTTGATGATGTCACACAAGGAAGTGGAAAATCAACCTAGACAAGATATACTGCCTGGGAACCGAATCCATATAAGAAACGTTAAAACTTATATGTAGTGCTAAAAGATAAATAATAGTTGTAATATCGTTGTACAGGATTTTTTAAATTATTTTTTATATGTTTTTCTTTTAGTGTTGAAGGTAAATTTTTTAACCGCTACAAATACTTACGGCTTTTTGCACACCTCAACTTAAAGCGGGAGGCAGTGCTTTATACACGCCTAACCAAAATGAACCACTTAAAGAATAATATAAATATACGTATATGAAGAAAAATTGTTTTGGGTAAAAAAACTGATTTCCGAGTCTGTCCGGATTTCTGTATGTACGAATCTGGCACGATTATACCCACAAAATTTGATACATCGAGATATTTTTTGTTAGCTGTTCAATTCGGCATTGCTTAATTATAATTAATGAAATAAATACTAATCGACTACATAGACTTTGATGCATATACACAAGACAAAAAAACTAAAAGATAAAAAAAACAAATTTTTAGGTGATATTTAACAGGTTGTAACTAGGAAAGAAATGCTCGTACAATTAATTTAAAAAAAGCAAAAAATGTCTATTTTTTTAATTCGCACTTTAATCCTTTTTTTAGATTGATTATGCGACCATTTTAAGTTATAACATGTTGAATATAACCTAAAAATTTAGATTTTTTCATCCTTTAAATTTTTCCTTAGTTCATACATTTCTAACACCAAATCTAGTTCACAAATGTAATTCATGCATTTTATTCAATAAGTAGTCATGGCAGTTTTTTTGAATATATTTTTTCTTGTATATATCTCATCATACAAGACTGCATATATAGACAGTGATACTAACATTTCAGATTAGCAAGAAAAGCAAGTCTATCGCCAGAAGCGTGGGCGAAATGCTTATTAGGAGCATGTTACTCGCTCTATTTCCTTGCATTGCCGTGTCGTATGATGCTTTGTCGGGGGAAAGAACACGCGACCTTACGTGCTGCCTACGAGCTTTTAGAACGAGCTACTAAGATACGAGTTCCGTGCGACGAGGTAATATATTATAATAACTATCTGGCCCTACAAACGTTGTTCTGCCATATAAATTAAAGGCCATCCATAAATTATATCAAACGCTAAGGGGGAAAAAGAGGGTCGACGAAGTGTGACATTGTGTGACAAGGGGTACGGAGGGTTCTCAAATTTTGTGGCATCACATTTTTTCAAAATGTAATATTTTATGTCTTAAGTATTACAACAACACAACATATAAAAAGCGACCTTTATAGATAAAAAATAATCGAATGTAAAATATGACATCACACTGGTCTTACAAATGTGACCAGCTGTGACAAGGATGGGGCAGGGGTCGCAAAATTATGAAATTCGTGTGACGTAATTTATGGATGGTCTCTTATGTGTAGTGAATATTTTGTGGAGTTTTGAATATTTGAAGAAAAAAACAATACATAAAATGTTGTCAAAATAAGTTTTTAATTTTCTGGTTAGGAACACCCTAATTAACTAGCGATATGAAATATACGACCTATTCTTATACCTACCAAAGATACAAAATATTGTCGAGCCATTTGGGATGAATGCGACCACAAGCACAGTGTCACATTTTTTTCATAGAAGATTGTACATATTGGAGGGTGCTCAGTATTTGATTATAACATCGAATATGTAAAAATAGTCCTGTCTTCTTTTGAGTCTTGTTTTAGAAGGTTTGACATTATATAACCTTTGCTCAGATGGACTCACTCAGACGCACCTACTCAGACGCACCATAAACATTTTTTTATAAACTTATTTATAATCATAAATATACAGTGTACTTAATTATATCTCCAAAATTTCGCTAAACTGTGTTACAGTTTGTTGGCGAATGGTATGCGATAGTTATATCTTTTCGAATGTTACCTGCTTGTTTTCTGTTGTATGGTGTAAAAAATATTTAAAGGCTAATGCCGCAATTATATTAGCGTTGTTTGGACGTGTGCGTTCATTTACGTTTAGCTCCAGCTCAAAGTGACGTTACGTAGCGTAAGCACAGCACTTAAATCACGTGCCCGATTAATAATTTAGGGTCAGTTTACATTGACGCAAGGTCGAAGCAAATCGTCGCGTCAGTTATATAAACTAAAGCTTATCCATCTCTATTTCCATCATGTAACGTACAAGTTTGTGTTACCCTTTGGCCGCACTTGCGTATATAGTCCCGAAGATATTAGCGCGCTAAAACTCTTTGACGTACCGGCAACCGCGCGATACGCCACACGCAGGTAGAATGTTTGTGGCGATAGCCGATAACAGCCGATCACATCTGCATGTATCGCGACATTGAGCGAAGCTTTGTGACGATAGACGCAAGTGCGGCTGCAGCATTATAAGAAGTCAACTTTGTAGGTACTTTGTAGGAGCCGAGTGAATTGAATTAAACAAATTTGTTCGTTGCCCAATAGAGATGAATATACTTAAAAAAAACATGACGCATCGCTTTGCTACGATTCTGCGTCAACGTGAGTTGTCCGTAATATGGCACGACGCTTTGTCTCCGCTTAATTTGTTGTTCATAATAAGCCAAGCAAGCCAATAGAGTGCTTCTATATACATTTTGTTTCTGATTGACATTTTCCCGACATATGTAGTGTCCAACTTTTGAAAAAATCCCACACACAACTAACGTTAGTATCATGAACTGTCAAAACTGAAGAATTATTATATTTTACTTACAGGTGTGTTATAGAGTGATGATGCAATTGTGTGGCATACATTCGTTGCCGGTTTTGGCGGTTCAGTTATTATTTCTAATGAAACGTGCCGGTTTACAACCCAACGCGCTTACGTATGGGTACTACAACAGATGCGTGCTAGAGACAGCCTGGCCTAAAGATATGCCTAGGTAAGTTGTTTTGTTTAAACAATAATACATTAATTTAAGGTCAGTTATATTTTTCATAAAGATGAATTCAATGTATAATAAATTATTGAAATGTTGACTTAAAAGTGTACATTTAATAAATTGGAAAATATTTTGTATTTCGAAACTACAATAAACATCGATTCAATTTAATCTATCGAAATTTTTACTATATTTTATAAGAAATTGGAAACAGATATAGGCCACCGACCACACATCCCATAGACATTTAATGACAGACGAATGGGTCCTGACAACATATCTGACTTATAGTCCGAAACAAATGTCCACGCGGAAATAGTCAGTGTCGACCAATCAGATGCTCTGTCCATCACTCTCTTTCACTGTGGCCTTGAGTAAGCAAATCTCGAGGTTGCAATCCCTCTTTGTCTTACCTTAGCTAGTCGCCAGAATGCATTCGATATGGAACATGAAATATTAGGCGTCTATGGGTTGTGTGGTCGGTGATATAGGCGAACTTGCCTCTGGAAACGAGACAAATAGCTCGATTTTCGAAAATCGGTGCAAACCAGTAACTTCCTTAATCCTTATATAAGTATAGGTATAAACCTATACTTATAATTAAACGTAGCATGGTAGCGAGAAGTTAAAAACGCGCCGCTTTCTCTAACACAACGTGGTGTAGAAATAAGTTGTTTAGCCGAAACACATGTTAAAGCATATTTTGCCAAAACTTTGACCTTACAAAAAAACTTGCTAACGTAACTGTTACACAAGTACTGCCAATGTAATTTGTCATTAGTTAATGTCGCCAACATAACTTATCTCAGAGAACTCGTTGTATATTTGAGATACGGCTCATTTGATTAGCCCCTCAATTCACGTAATTGCGTCGATGCGCTTAGGACTCTCACATACATGAACACGATACAACGTCGGGAGGTGCTACGACTCGGCATAATATATAAGGAAATGTTTACGAGTCCTAAACGCTTCGATTCGATTGTCGTTTTGTTACGTGAGTTAGGCCCCAGTTCTCATAATTTGTAAAATTAAATATTTACTTGTGATATGGGTGCTTGTTAACAATACTAAAACATAGAAATAAACATACAAATACTCAAATATATTTTATAATCAAACTAGAAAACCCAGAAATACAAACGTCCACGGGCTCATCGTGTTAACATAATTAAGTCGCAAGCGCCGAGAGGCGACACCGACACTCGCCTTTTTGTATTCTTTGCTAATGCTTGATCAATTAGGTTATTTTTTAAATTTTGTTACTGAATTATACCAGTCACCTATTATAATACAGTCCACTTTTATTTACGTCCTGTAGGGCCCTAATCACATCGCTTTATACAATCCTAATTGTATAGAAAAATTAAATATGCTATAGATTCATCTTTCGCCAATAGATAACACTTTATTGAACTGTAAATTTATTTGAGCTGTTTTTCTTACTTTAAAATAAACTAGCTGTTGCCCGCGACTTCGTCCGCGCGAACTTCGTTTACTCCGCACAGCTCCTCCCCCGTAGGTGATAGTGTGATAATATGTTGACCCGACCTGTTAGTAATATTCATGCAAAATTTGAAGTAAATCTATGCAGTACTTTTTGAGTTTTCCTTGGACATACATACAGACAAACAGACAAAAATTCTAAAAACTATGTTTTTGGCTTCGATGTTGATTGTAGATCACGCCCCAAGTATTCTTTTAAAAAAATGTTCAATGTACAGTTTTGAATTCTACGTTTTTATTATGTAGATTATAATTATGTTACTTTGTATTTAAAGTAGTATTTTGCCACTAAAATTAAATAAAGGCAACACTCAATCACAATACTACGGAAACTAAAGTTTTCGTATTTGAAAGAGAAGCAACCAGAACGGAATTGAGTTGTGGTTGACGATGTAGTGCTGAAACAAGTAGATAAGTTTGTATATCTTGGATGTGCTTTTAGCAGGGATGAGAGGTACTCCGCTGATGTTGAAAGAAGAGTGTGTGCAGGGAACAGAGTGAATGGAGCGTTACGGAGATTACGTAATAGCACAATTTTAAGTCAGGGTGCCGATCTAGCCCTGCATAATTATGTGCTTATCCTAACGCTATTGTATGGAAGTGAGAGTTCGGTATGTCAGAAAGGGCGTGAAAGTAGAATCAACGCGGTCGAGATATGATCGCTAAGAAAAATATGTGGTGTAACACTCGCGGACCGTGTTCGCAATGTGGAAGTGAGAGAGAGGTTAGGTTTGCAAGAAAGTGTCGGTGTAAAGATGAGAAAGGGCATGCTCCGTTGGTTCGGGGAGTGCTTCGGAGTTAAAGTTGCAAGCTTGAAAAAAGGAATGTGTTCGGCGGAACTATTCTGAAGTGTTCGGCGCAACTCTGTACGGACCCAACATACAACTGTGATATCGATTTTCTTTGTTTGCAAAGAATAATCGATAACAACCTGTGAGGGGAACACCATCGCCCAGGAGTACCCGGCGACTGTTCAGCCGAACAGTCGCCGTCGGGTCACGGATATCTCCGAGTACAATGACAGGTAGACGTTCACCGGGTCGGGGCCCGTCAAAAGGCCCCGACTCGCCTACTGCTCGCGAGCGCGACGACTCCCAGACGGGCATTGATGAAATGTCCGGTTGGGAAACAGTCGCTTCGCGCAAACCGCGCACACACGCCCCTAGAGATGCGTACCTAAAAACCCCGCCCGCCTCACCACCAAAGGCGGCACAACCCGGGCGCCGCTCGCCAAAGGCGGCACAAATCAAGAGTACCAGAGAGGCGGCCTTAACTGGACCACCTTCCAAGACGACCATCAACGAGCCTTCCACTTCGAAGGCGGCATTAATTGGAATGCCCCAGGCAACGGCGGCACTAGTCTGCAGCCCGCCCAAGGACCCGCGAATGCATCGCAGGCCTTTTGAGCGCCGCGCGCGGGAACATATCCCTCGCCCGTCGACCTCTAGAGAATCATCATCGCGCCGCGAATCTTCCGCTGGCAGCGATACGTACCGCGTCACCTCGACGCAGAGTGATACGTCGGTAACTCGCGTCGAGATAACCCCGCGTCGCGAACGCTCGACCGCACTGAGCTTCGACACAGCGACCACCCCGCGCCTCGATAGCGCGCCCGCTCCGCGCCGCGACAGCGCGACCGCCCCGCGCCGCGACAGTGCGACCGACCCGCGCCGCGACAGCGCGACCGCCCCGCGTTGCGATAGCGCGACCGCCCCGCGCCGCGATAGCGCGACCGCCCCGCGCCGCGAAAGCGCGACCGCCCCGCGCCGCGAAAGCGCGACCGCCCCGCGCCGGGATGACGCAACTGATCTGCGCCCCAGCGCGACCGCCTCGCGCCGCGATGACGCTAACGCCTCCCTGAGTGCCAGCGCGACCGACCCGCGCCACGTCTGCGCGACCGATACTCAGCGCGACAGCGCGCCCGTCTCGCGCAATGTTAGCACGACTGAGCCGCGCCGCGACAGCGCGAATGCACCGCGCCGCGGCAGTGCGACTGAACCGCGCCGCGTACACGCGACCAATACGCGCAGTGATGCCTCTGACTCAGAATCAATTACCGGACAAGAGTCATCCGCGTACAGCGACACTCCGGCCTCTCGCCGCGAAATATCTGCGCGTCGTATCCGCGCTTCAGATGATAGCCGTGATAGCCAGTTGACCTGTACAAGAGAGATGAACCCACCGCCCGCACCGAAACGTTCGCCGAAAAGCCTGTTGGAGCAAAATCTAATTATAGTCGCGCGGCTGGCTAAAGCCAAACTGTTAGACGAAGACCTCCTTCAGGCTATGGCTAGACATTTGAACGACCGCAGTGCGGCGCTAGAAACCTCGAGTGATGCTAGCGCCCCTGTTACGGCAGAGGACGCTAAAGCTATAGAATTAGCGGAGACGGCGCCCATATTACTTCCGCCATGCACACCTGCCCGTAGAAAACGGGACAACGACGGGACGGATGATGAAGAATCGGCGAAACGCCAATGCATCACGATTGCACCATCACCACCGCCATCGTTCGCAGCCATGGTGGCCTCGGCTTCTCCACCAAAATCAACTAGGGTCACAACACCCACACCAACCACATACACTAACGACGTCGGCGACTCGGCGCCAAACAAGAACCGCTACCCCCCCCTTATCGTCGAAAGCTTGCCCAACTGGACACGCCACTTTCGTGAGTTAAAAAGTAAGCTGGGCATGCGCCAAATGTGCGTCTGTTTGGACGAGGCGTAAGATTTACGCCCAAGGGAGAGGATGAGTACAGGACGATACAGCGATACCTGACAGAACTAGAAACAGCAGAACCAATATCATGGTTCTGCTACTCCCTACCGTCAGAAAGAAGTATCAAGGTGGCAATCCGCGGGCTACCAGCTGATACCAACCCGCAAGAAATCACAGACGAGCTTGCAGAACACGGCCACGAGGCGGAATACGTGCGCCCGATAAACGCCAGAGCTGGCAGGCCAGGGTGCATTTTCATGGCCATAATCAAAAGAAAACCAGACACCCTACCACGCATATATGAAATAGATGAATTGCTCTATATGCCAGGCGTAAAGATCGAGGCTTGGAGAGGGAAGAGAGGTCCCGCCCAATGCCATAGATGCCAACAATTCAGGCACTCCTCTCATAATTGCCACAGACCCCAACGCTGTGTCCGATGTGGAGGCGAACACAAGGCCATGGATTGCCCACGCCCAAAAGCTGACCCACCCACTTGTGCAAATTGTCAAGACCCCCATACTGCCAATAACTCAAGCTGCCCCGTCTTCAGAAAAGAAGCGCGCAACCGAAAGGCAGGAACACTGGCTATCACAACTACCATCCACGCATCCAAATCTGCAACCACAGCATCACTGGACCAACCACCTAAAGACAGTTCAGACAACCGCCCAACCGAACCAGAACCACAACCAGAAGTGTCTACTTTGGTTGCGCCGGCCAATAACCCTAAACCTAGAGGTAAAACTGTCAGAAGGAGCAAAAAGCCTAGAGGGAAGAAGTCCAAATCCAAAAAAGAACCAGAATCTGGAACAGAATTACCTCCTATGGAAGAACCAGAGGCGTCAACTTCTCACGCCCCTACGGCTGAAGCCAAAATAGTGACGCGTAAGGTAACACCCGCAAGGTCCCCGGACGAAGGGAGTCTGGCTGTGCTTGAAAAAGCCATCCAGATATTCCAAGATGTGCTGGGGGCACTTCGCGAGGGACAAGACCCGGTCACTGCGATCCTTAGGGGGATGACCGATTTACTTCAAGTATATGGAAAGTAAACCCCTAAGGATCTTATTCTGGAATGCCCGTGGTCTCGGGCGGAAGACCACGCCCCTGAAAATAATTCTCAAGAATGAGAACATAGATGTGGCTCTTATCTGTGAAACCTTTCTGAACCCGGCAGAAAGGCTTCGCGTTTCCGGCTACACAGTTTATAGAAGGGATGAACATAGCGGCACTCGCCCCTACCGAGAACTGGCAATACTCATTAGAAGAAGGATCATCCACCAACTGGTACCCACTCTCCAACTAACATCACTTACCGCGCTTGGGGTAGACATCCACGTTGAGGGCAAGGACCTCAGAATCTTTGCGATTTACCGCCCCCATGGGCGCTTGGACATTAACGATATCCACCAGCTGATGGACACGCAAACTGCAGTCATTGCTGCAGGAGATTGGAACTGCAAGAACATCAGCTGGAACTCCAACATTACATGTCACAATGGCCGCCTACTCGCTAGAGACGCAGATGCCAATGGATATCACGTGATGGGACCTGAGGCCCCGACCCACTATCCAGATGACGACAATTGCACCCCGGACGTGATAGATTTCGCGCTGCTCAAAAACTTACCAGTCAGCCAATTCTCGGTAGAGGTGCTGGACTACCACACCATGTCTGACCACCAGCCTATCCTAGCAATATTAGAACAGGAGCCAGTACGAACCATAGCTCCTACGACGAGAGCCACCATAAACTGGGAAGTCTTCCACCGGGAGCTAGAAAAATCCACTGTCTCGCGACCAATCATAGAGGCCGCAGACGTGGACTATCTAGCGGAAGACTTACGGGACAAAATTATTCAAGCCCTTGGGACAGCCACGATGGAAAGACCCAACAAGAACACAAGACCTCCACTACCGGTACAAATCAGGAACCTCATAGCCAAGAAACGGGCGTTACGTAAAACTTGGCAAGCAACCAGATGCCCTGTTCAAAAGAGACAACTTAATCACCTCGCCGAGAAGATCAAAACGGAGATGGAGAATTACTCCGCGCAATGTTGGGAAGACCAGATCGACGAGGCCCGTGACGACTGGCCTTCGCTACATAGACTCTGTCGCCGATTCTCCCAAAAGAGGGAACCCACTAGACCACTTCGCCACCCTGACGGCTCTACCAGATATAAGGCCGAAGACAGAGCAGAGATCTTCGCGGGGCATCTGGAAGAGCAATTTCAGACTAACCCACCAACTGACGCGGCCCACATTCAACAGGTTGAGGAATTCCTCAGTGCATATCTCCAAGAAGCCATACCGGTAGAGGAGGCTCCAATAGTCTTCACTCCTAAGGAAGTCCTGATCACCATCAAGAAGGCTAAACCAAAGAAAGCTCCGGGTGCCGATCGTATCACCAACGCAGCACTACGACAGATGCCGTATCGTACTATCGCAGCGTGGGCACGCCTATTCAACGGTATCATGCAGACGGGCTGCTTCCCAAGATGCTGGAAAACTGGCCATGTCCTAATGCTTCCGAAAGCGGGCAAAAACATACTCTTGCCGGCCAGCTACAGGCCGATCACGCTGCTACCAGCCATATCGAAGATCTTTGAACGCCTTCTCCTGCGCCACATTGACCAATACTTTGTGCCCAGGAACGAGCAATTCGGATTCCGCTCTCAACACAGCACCACACACCAACTTGCAAGAGTGCTCCACACCCTGACGGCAGCCTTTAACAAAAAGGAGAGTGTTGCAACTGTCTTTATAGACATGGAAAAGGCTTTCGACAGGGTGTGGCATGATGGACTTCTCTACAAGCTAGCCCAACTCCAAATGCCCAGACGTATTGTACGCGTCATCGCTTCCTTTTTACATCACCGCAAATTCCAAGTTGTGGTGGAAGGCAAACTTTCAACCGAACGCTGTATGCGGGCGGGCGTCCCGCAGGGCAGCTGCCTTTCACCAACCTTATATGTGAGCTACACGGATGACATCCCAGCGCCAGTCAATATCACACTGGCGCTGTATGCGGACGATGCCGCGTACATAGGCACATCACTGACGACGACACATGCGGCTAGCAAAATACAAGCGGCCCTAAGTGACCTCGAAGAATGGCTCAATAAATGGAGGCTTACGGTCAATGTGGCGAAGACCCAAGCCTTCAAAGCAGGAAGACTTTCGCACCTCACCCCCAAACTCCAACTCTATGGGGAAAACATCGCATGGCAGAGTACGTGCAAATACTTAGGAATTACCATCGACGCCCGCCTGAAGATGAACACGCACACCAGGAAGGTCGTCAATAAAACCAAGGCAGCGACAGCTATATTACGTCCTGTGATATCCTCCAGACTACCCCTTAGACAGAAGCTGAATATCTACAAGACATACATTCGCCCACATCTCACTTATGCCGCACCTGCGTGGTATCAGCTTCTGTCTAGAACCTCCAAAAACAAAATAGAAGCCCAACAACATAAGGCATTAAGAATCATCGTCAACGCCCCCCGCTACATGAAGAACTCCGTCATCATGAGAGATCTTCGTGTAGAAAGCATAGAGGAGTTTACCCGCAGACTTTCGGAGAACATGTTCACCAAAGCAGCAAGTTCCGACTTTGAGCACATAAGAGGCCTTGCCCCCTGGAAAGCTTCAATCGCAGACCACAAACTGTACCCTAGGGACATCCCTAGGCAAGATGTTGTGGGTATCACCTGATAAAGCCGCCGCTTTCGCTGCTGGTCGCCTGCCGGGCTTCCCACCAGCGGGTTCCACCCAGAGCGGCTGACCTGCGCGGAGCGGCGTGAAGCATTAGGGAGTACCCCCAACGTCAATAGTACCTTATAAACAACCAAAACCAAAACCAACTCTTCATTAGAAGTCACCCAATGACCACTGCATATTTATGCAGCGCGATTGAAACCACGGCCAGGGGGCTAAGCCCCGGTACCGTTTCCCCGCATCCCCAAAGGGACGCGTGCGAAGACCCTACGTGCCGTTGGTTCGGACATGTAGAAAGAATGGTAGACGAAAGGTTAACAAAACAGATATACAATGCGAATGTGGAAGGATGTAGGTACGGGGGAAGACCAAGACTGACATACCATGATCAGATTGATCGAGTACTGTCCGAAGGTGGTGTCAAAAGTCTTCGCAACCGGCGTGTATGTATGAAGAAAGTGATGAATGTGAAGGAAGCGAGACAAGCCTGCAAGGATCGTGATATATGGCACTCGGTTCTCTCTGCCTACCCCGTAAGGGATCTGGCGTGAAGAGATGTATGTAATAACTAAAATATGATACCAAAGATTTATATATAATGCCATTCAGTGTAGCCTTCACAAATGACATATTATTATTATTATTATGTCTGAGGTGTTGGTATAATAAGTGGAGAATGGGAAAGGTGACCATACGTGCCGCTTTGAGCGGGATTGTCCCGCGTTGGTTGTCTGTCCCGCCGTCCCCAAGAAGACAAAAAATGTGCCGCTTTTGTAAATAAACCTACTTTATTACTTATTCACCAATCTACATTAAATTCAACGCATTCATATTTCTTTTATTAATTACTAATAGTTTAAATATTTACCCCTCCATCGCTATTAAAAACTAATTATTTATATATGCGTAAATGTCCCGCTCTGCCTCAAAGGGAAAATGGTCACGTTAAGTATGGGTAATGTGTGTGCAGCGGCGCGCAGCTGCTGTGGAACAAGCTGCGGATAGCGGTAGTGGGCGCCGCGCTGTTCCGGCAGGCGGGGGCGCAGCGCGCGCGCCGCGACACCGGCCTCGGTCAGTGTGCAAACGAACAGACACCACACACATAGACACCACACCACGCACCAAGATAAAGACACCGCACACATAGATACTTTACCAAATACTAACGGCCTGGCCGCGGGAAATTCGTGCCTGCGATTTTTCGCGCGGCGCGAACGGCGAAGCGTCTAGCGTCTAAAACAAATTTATGGGAAAGTACTAAACATGCCACGCTATAATTGCTCCTCATAGCAGTCTCATAATAATTATAATATATCATTCATAAATTATTGTAAATACATTGTTTAAAAAAAAAATGTATATGCACAAAAAAAGTCAAGCCCTGAGTTTCTTCCGCCGGATCTTCTCAGTGTGTGTTCGCGTTTCCGATCCTGTAGTAACTCAAAAAAACGTTGACTCGTCAAAAGTGCCTGTAAAGGATAATTTGAATAAAAATATTTTGACTTTGACTTAGAAACGCCATAATATCGATTGCAACGTCGATAGTATCCATAGCATTGAACGCTGCAAATAAACTATCGATTGTGTCGATAGTATCAATCGTTGGAAATAAAGTATCGATTCTATTAATGGTATTGTTATACAATATTGCATTAACTATCAATATATTCGATACTATCGATAATTTTTACAATCGATAGCATCGGTCAGTATTAGAATAAAGTTGACTTTCGATAGTTTTGATAGTTTCGATACTATATATATAGAAGGGACTGTTTACCGGTATAAAATATTTAAATAGTATCGCTTAAATTTCAGTACAGAAATATGAATACTCATTGAATTATTAAATGGGCAATTTGAATATATACAGTTATTTGACTTTTATTTTATTTCTGTACTGAAATTATCGTTGTGGGCGGGGAGGGTGAGGAGCCCTGGCCGGCAGCACGTTTAAACAGTTTGTTTTGTTTTGGTTTCGTAATAATTGTCACTTATATGATGTAGTTTTTTTCATCTTTGAAATTTGTACTGTCTGATTTAAGATATACTTAATCTAAACGAAAGTATAGTGGAAGATATATTAATCATTATCAGAAATAATAATTTCAGTTAATTCGATCTAGTATTAACTTTCGTCGCTAAAATTTTTCGTGAAGTTACTGATATTGCCCCGATTTTCGAAAATCATATTTTCACCAGATCTCCACGTTTTGAAGTCTAAGAAACCCTTTCCGACTATTTTCACAATGTCGTCACTATGTATGTATGTATGTATGTATATATGTGTATATGTATGTAAATAATTAATAACTTTTGAAGGCTTGACTGATCGAAACGCGGTTGATGGCATTTAGGTATTTGGATTCTGTTTAACTTACATTTTATGAAAATTTTGGGAAATTTTGAACAAAAAAAACTCAAAAACAAATTCAGTAACACAATATATTTTTTAAATCACTTCCCGATTAATGTACCAATTGAGTAGGTACAAAATGTAATCAGCTTTAATCTTTTAAAAACTGCGTCCAATGCCGGAAATTGCATTAAAATCGGTTTATATGTTCAGGAGTTATCATTGACAAAAATTTTTGAAAAGTGTTATTGTGTGTAATTTTTTTTATGTTAGACCACGCATAATTACAGAGTAGTCCGATTTTTTATTGGAATGAGTATAATACCCCGAGGGTAGTCCCATTTTTTTAAAACCCAAAATAAAAATGAAAATTCATTAATTGTTACACTGATTTTAAGGTATCAATTAAGGTAAAAAAATTAAACAGACGAAAAGTTATGCGTGGTCACGCATAACTTTTCGTCTGTTTAATTTTTTTGTAAAAAGATATTAATAAATATTTGGACATTATATTATGGTGATATATGTTGGTCATTTTTAAAAACTTAAAGCGACAACAGGACGTTATTATTAAAAACAGAGTAGACAACCAAAATATCAGTAAATTATTTCAAAAATATGTGTATCAAAAACATCTGTACTGAAATTTTATGATAAGGATGCTAGAAGAAATATCTGTACTGGAATTTTGGAATACCGAAATTTATGTATGTGACGTCATACAGAAATAAATTGTACTCTTATTCATACCGGTAAACAGTCCCTAATATATAGTAATTGTGATTAATGCACTATAAAGTAGCAATACTATCGACAATATCGATACTTTTGTCAGTTTATTTTTTTAAAATCATGAATACTATCGATGCTATCGTTTGTATTGCTGTTTATTGATAGTATTGTACTTAATGAGGTAATGAAACCCTAGCGATAATGGATTATCAAGCGGCAACACTATAAATCAAAGGTTTCGACACTCATTTCAAAAAACTGTATGGATTTAGTAATTATTTCTCATACTTCTTATGAAATTCAACGTCTATACGATACCCCCTCTCCCCTCCAAGTAATATCGAGATAAGGTTGAAAGAGTCATCTCGCTCTTTGACTATACTGGTCGCGGCGGTGAACACAAGTTCCCGTGGCCTGTGAATCTGCGCCGCGCGAATTTTCGCCTCGCCCGCCGCGCCGCCGTTGCCGGTTCGCGTTGCCGGGTGGTAAAAGAACAGACGCCACACGCAGATACAACACTACACATCAAGAGAACAGACACCGCACACGTAGACACAACATCACACAGACACAACACCACACACCAAAAGAACAGATACCGCACACATAGACACCATATCACGCACCAAAAAAACTGACTCCACAACTGTCACACACCACACGCATAGAAACCACACACTGTCATCATACACCACACCACACGCTATACAAATAGACACCACACATGGACATCTCACACTGTTACTCACCAAACAACACAAACCATACCACACACATAGACGCCAAACACACACATCAAATCACACACAGACATCACACGACACACCGACACCATGCTGCACATAAACACCACACACCATACCAACAGACACCACACACTGTCACACACCACACCATACACAGACACCACACTACACGCCATACAAATAGATTCCATACACTGTCATATACCACACCACAATATGCCTCTCACACACAAGGGCACCAACGGCATTATACATATAGTAATTACATCCTGAAGATGCTTAAAAAGTGAAACCGGTCGAGTAATACATATACCAAAAATATATATGTTGTGAAGTGAAATTCAAGTACAAGTGTATTGTTAATTGTGTCTAACAGTAATGAAATTTCACCAAGTGCCGACGATGGAAAGTATAGAATATATGTAACTAAACTGTCAATTCATAAATTATTCACGTATGAATTTGCGTACATGATACCTATATTATAATAGGTACGTAAATTTTACACGCATAAAACAGAGTACGTAATACGTAAATTCATAATTATTATTCACATAAAAATGTAAGCACATTATTATATGCTATTATTATATATTTGTATGTATAATGTGCATAAATTCTTCTAACAAATGTAAGAGTTGTAATTTTTTAAATAAAGATTTTAAAGACACTAGTGAATTAGTGAAATAAATAATAACAGTGTTATAAATAGGTGGCGGAACTTTGCCTCGTGTCCGGACAGTGGCTGGAGATGGGTCAGATTTGTCTGCATTAGCATTGGCTGAACCTACACGAAGTCATTTAAGTCTAGATTCAGGTATGTTTTATGATGTACATATGTAACCTAAGTTTAACGTATAGCAAAACATAATATAGCGGTATTGTTCCAATGTAAGTTTATTTGGATTTATTTATCAAGTGAAAGGCAGTGTATTATGGTCTAAGAGCCCATAACACAAAACGTCCCATAAGACTACCGGTTAATATAGACAGATACGTCATTTATTGGGGAATACGTAATGGCTATTCTATTAAACCTGGCGGCGTTATTAAAAAAATTAAAAAAGTATTAAAAAATATCCGATTTCTAGTACGATAAAACTACCGAATTTCGTTTGTTCCTTGATATAGGGGAGGGGTAGGACTATACGAAAATGCAGTGTTGCATGTCTCCATGGCTGGCATTATCATTGGCAGCAGCATGATAAATGATGCCTCGTACCTAGGTATCTAGTACGCTCGGCCTGTTGAAAAACCAAAGCTCACTTGAAAGGTCATCAATTTCTGTGTAAGAAAAACCATTAATTATTACATTATATACATTAATTGAGATAAACGCTATCCTATCTCTTAAGTTGGTCGAAACAGTAGATATCTACAATATTTTACTTAATCGGTTCGGTAGTTTCGGAGTCCATCGCGGACTAACAACGTGACACGTAATTTATATGTATTAAGATTAGTCATGCCGACGAAATGGTAAAATAAAACTTTGAAAAATATATTATTTAGGGTACCTCCTCTCGTAAACACATAATATTTCAGTATACACGTCATACATTATACACATAATAGTGATTACTATTATGTGTATAATTTATGTATATGTGTATACTAAAACTATGGTATCGTAATCATTTGTATGATCTTTTATTTTTATCTCTATTTTTATATACACATATCGTTAGATACCCAACAAGATGATGGCTCTCCTGGTGGAAAGAAGAACAATCGCATATAAACACAAAATATGTTAATGGTGTGTTGCTATCCGTGTGGCGGGAAAGCAATGCCACTTGCATAAGTCTACCGGCTTCAAACCAGAACACAACAGTGACAAACGACGCTATTGCAGCATGAATAAACAAGGCGGTGATACGATACCGTTACAATAACCGGGGAGACGTAGTGGAATTCTTATCAACTAAGCAATAAAAGTTCACTGTTTACGAATGGTAGGCGTATTCTTCAAAGGGGGTCGGGACCAACACGGCGTATTTTGTTTGTGTAGCGTGTGGTCGTGAGGCGCGCGAGGGGCGCGAGGCGGCGCAGGCGTTCGAAGCGCTGTGCCAGCGCGGGAACATCGTGCGGGAGGCCAGCCGGCGCGGACACCACGCGCGCTCCGCCGCCGGGATACTCATCTCAGGTACATACATACGAGGCGGCGAGGGTTGTGCCAGCGCGGGAACATCGTGCGGGAGGCCAGCCGGCGCGGACACCGCGCGCGCTCCGCCGCCGGGATACTCATCTCAGGTACATACATACGAGACGGCGAGGGCTGTGCCAGCGCGGGAACATCGTGCGGGAGGCCAGCTCCGTATTTGTCCATCACTATAAAGTGCATTAAGAAGTGGGATTTTTTATACATAATAGTTAACATTATTACCGCCAATGACGGATGCTTCAGCTTTTCCTCATCCAAGTACATTTCGTAAGTTTGTTGACTTTTTTTATTTACGATAGGGAAGCCCTAGACCACGATCTCGCCTGATGGTAAACTAAGATGCGGCCTAAGATGGAACGCGCTTCCCTAGAAGGTACCTGTTCACTGTTCTCTTGAAGATCCCTAGATTGTACTCGTCGGGGAACACAGACTTAGGAAACATGTTCCAGTCCTTTGTGGTTCGAATGAAGAATGTTGAGTCGAACCGCTTTGTCCGGGTACGTGGAACGTCCACCATTTGGCGATGCCTAGAATCTGTGCGCCTCGACGATCGATAGAAAAACGGGGATGGCTGAATTAAGTCGTGCAATTCCGTAGTGCACTCTCCCAAGTGTATCCGATAAAAAACCGATATACTAGCCATGCACGAACGGACATGTGACTGTTAAAGGTTAAGCAACTGTCCCGGGCTGAAATACTGTCTAACTTTCGCACGAATACCAAGCTTTTTTGAGGCAACTTGGGCTTTAGATTCACTGTACGAACCAAAGTTGAGACGGGTGTTCCGGTGCAGCCCGGCCACAGTCAATTTTGCAATTTATAGACATAAAATTTAAATGTTCTTTTAATGTTCTTGCAGTACCAATGAATAAATTAAATGTACCTCAAATATATCTCCTTAAAAGAGCACTTTTTAGTGGCCGGGAAGTAACGTATACGCTGCAGCCCGGCCACGGTTATGTTTTCCAGTAGGATGCTCAGAATGTTCTTAAACATAAGCCAAATAAATGTTCCATTTGCGTTCTTTGGTTTTTTTGAATGTAATATACGAACAAAAACGACTATATAAACAAAAAATGATTTTAAATTAAAATGTGCATTTAGCGCCTGTAGAATTAAAATAGCAAATCTGCTTATTTGTAAAAAGCTGCTGTCGCAATTTTTTTAGGAGCAATTCTCTAGAAAACCAGACGTAAAGAAAAACAGTAAAACAGTTTTGATTGTAAAACGATGGTGCATTTTCCTATTTTTTTTTATATCATAAGATAGCAAACAAGTAGATGGGTCTCCTGATGGAAAGAGTCAACCATCGCCTATAGACACCAAAGATGTTAATGGTGCGTTGCTATCTTGGGGCGAGGTCTAATGCCACATGCATAAGTTTACCGGCTACCTTACCCTCTAAACCGGAACACGACAGCGACAAGCACTGACGCTATTGCAGCAGGAATAGGTAAGGCGGTGGTACCAGACCCGGGCGAGACAATGCAGAACTCTACCACCTAGTAGCCACGATGGTAGTGACTCGATAGCCAATAGGTCGCCTTTTACGACCTGCCTGGCAGAACGGCAGTTGGCCTATTCTGCAAAGGAGGCCGGGGCCAACACGGCGAACGATATATTATTATTATAAACAAAGTAATTATAAATATATTATATGTATCTAGATGTACGTAATTGCATTAATAATTTTGTAGTGAATGGGTACTTATTCTGTTATATCTAATTAAAATATTTATAAAATTAATCGCCCCGTTGGTCGAGTGGTTAGCGACCCTGACTACGCAATCGACGGGGCTCAGGTTCGATCTCCGACGGGGACAAGCATTTGTGTGATGTGTATAAATGTTTGTATTTCCGGGTTTGGGTGTTTATTAAATATGTTCTAGTTTTTATATATGTATTTTTATGTATTAGTATCGATGACTAACACCCATAACACAAGCAAATAGTTTGCTTACTTTGGGGTTAAATCAGTAAGTGTAATTTGTCCCGTGAATATTTATTATTATTATATCTATGATTTGTCTTCTACCCTCACATTTTTTTATATATCATAAGATAGCAAACAAGCAGATGGGTCTCCTGATGGAAAGAGTCAATCATCACTTATAGACAACAAAGATGTTAATGGTGCGTTGCTATTTTGGGGTGAGGTCTAATGCCACATGTATAATTTTACCGGCTTAAGGTTTAAGCACTGACGCTATTACGGCAGGAATAGGTAAGGCGGTGGTATCAGAACCGGGCGAGACAATGCAGAACTCTACCACCTAGTAGCCACGAAGGTAGTGACTCACGAATCCAATTGGTCACCTTTTACGACCTGCCTGACAAAACGGCAGTTTGTTTATTCTTCAAAAAAGCCCGGGTCCAACACGGGGAAAAATCATGCCAGATCCTGTCAAAAGCCTTCGAAATATCAAGCAAGATAGCTAGTGCTTCACCATGATTCTCGATGACCGCGCTCAAGATGTAGGTGAAATACGCTAGAAGATCCTACCAATAGAGATAGTACACAATTATCAATATAAATAAAAATATGTGAGTGTAGAAAACAAATCGTAGATATAATGCAATTCCAATTCCCTACAACATTTAACATTTTTTTTATTATTTTAATATTCTATGCAATTACATACATCTAGATACATACAATATATTTATAATTACTTTGTTTATAATAATAATATATCATATAGGAAAATGCACCATCGTTTTACAATCAGAACTGTTTTTCTTTACGTCTGGTTTTCTAGAGAATTACTCCTAAAAAAATTGCGATAGCAGCTTTTTACAAATAAGCAGATTTCCTATTTTAATTCTACAGGCGCTAAGTGCACATTTTAATTTAAAATCATTTTTGTTTATATAGTCGTTTTTGTTCGTATATTACATTCAAAAATTCAAAGAACGCAAATGGAACATTTATTTGGCTTATATTTAAAAACATTCTGAGCATCCTACTGGAAAATATAACCGTGGCCGGGCTGCAGCGTATACGTTACTTCCCGGCCACCAAAAACTGCTCTTTTAAGGAGATATACTTGAAGTACATTTAATTTATTCATTGTTACTGCAAGAACATTAAAAGAACATTTAAATTTTATGTCTATAAATTACAAAATTGACTGTGGCCGGGCTGCACCGGAACACCCAGTTGAGACTAGGTGTTAAGGTGATACCAAGTAGCTCGAGGTGGTCAGTTATCGGCACGGACACACCCTGGAAAGACGGAGATAGGTGGAATGGACTACGTTTAGCAGAGAATAGACATGCCTGGGTCTTAGTTGCATTAAACTTGACAGATTGGCATCGCCCCAATCGGAGACTGCCTGCAAGGACAGGTTAATACGATCGACCACCGCCTCTCTGAGAGACAACTCTCCACAACAGTGCTATCATCTGCGTATCCATAGATACCGGGTTTCAGCAGATTGTTATTGTGTAGCAGGAATAGAGTTGCGGAGAGAACTGATTTCTGAGGGATTCCGTCATTTATAGCCATTTGTTCGGACGAGCAGCCGTCGACGACTACTCTAATCGACCGACCACTCAGAAATCTGAGATCCAGGCTCAGGGACCAGTAGGTAGACCATATGATGGAAGCTTGCCAATAAGACTATTATGCCAGACCCTGTCAAAAGCCTTCAAGATATCGAGGGAGACAGCTAGTGCTTCACCATGATTGTCGATGACTGCGCTCAACATGTAGGTGGCATACACTAGAAGATCCCCGATTGTGGACCGTGGACCGATTGTGGACCGATTTCGGCAAAACCCGTATTAGCGGTCACTGAGTAGATTGAAGATGAAAAATCAACGTTTTAAATTTTAAATTTACCGCGAGAATGCTCTGGACTGTCATGGCGTCTTGCAAGATATCACGTCGTGGTGTAACATACACTCTCTGTGGTTTCAATGAAAATGACGTTTTACCACGGTGTAACTTGTCTAGGCGTGGCACTTTAAAGCTTTATATTTCACAAATAATTTTCTACACGCATCGGATGTCTATGGCTGACACAGACACCTAATACAAACCATGTATGAAATGGATTACTAATAATATACAAAGAAAGTCTTTTAGTAATTTACTACCATATTCAGCCACATAAAAATACTTCTGTATTACAAATCAATTTGAAACAGCATATTTAAACTAGATCTCGACACATTAATTTTGAAGATGAAAAATCAGCGTTTTAAATTTTAAATTTACCGCGAGAATGCTCTGGACTGTCATGGCGTCTTGCAAGATATCACGTCGTGGTGTAACATACACTCTCTGTGGTTTCAATGAAAATGACGTTTTACCACGGTGTAACTTGTCTAGGCGTGGCACATTTCACACATAATTATATTTTGTTATAACATAATTCACGTGCCACACCAGTTATATGCATCGAAACCGTCTGTTATATATAACGCGAGTCTGATTTAATTTCACGCGAGCCAAGCTACTACGTAAGCTTATATTTCGCAGAAATCCATTGCGTGAAAGAGACAAAGCAACAACATTTGGACGACACCGTACAACCAGCTAGAAGAGAGAATTTGTTTAATATGCTATTTCACTTTACTAATCACTTATAAATTGTAATCACAGCTCGGCAATCAATGTAACATACGGAATAAAATATACCCACTGTGACGTTAATAACGTAAAAAATATAATGATCATCATTTATCACGTGTAATATAACAGTGACAAAAAACAAATAACTTCACTACGTGGTAGTGAAATAAAGTAGCAATAACTCCCATTTCTAAACGTGACAATCCCAGATTTACGTTTACTGTCACATGATTTAATGTCTATTTTGATCGAAAGCATTTCATAACATTATTATTAATCCTTCTCTTTTAAAATAAATATTGTAGTTTTTTGTTATCTCCATATCATAATTAATCATTAGAAACTACAATATTACCGATTCATTCTAAGTGGAAACATGCCTATTGAGTGCCATAGCTTACGATCCAGATAAACTAGCCTCATTCCTCCACATGCAATTACAATGTTATTATAATACATAAAATGTGTATAATTGCAATATTTAGGTTGTTTTTAGGTTTACCGTCAGACCCCGATCTCACTGTGGCAGCTAGACCAAGAACTAATTCTTTGGGAAACGAAGACACAGAATTAACCGCTCCTATTGTTGAAAAAAGACAGGTAGGTGTAGCATTTCAATTATGTTAGTTTTATGTATAATATTGACTACTGTTGCTGTTATCAAATACCGCACACACATTTGTACTAATAATATATATGCTGCAAAATTAGAATTAAATCTAGGATCATTTTGCAATTTTTGATTGGTCTAATGGATGCAGTGCAATGTTCAAAGTTTTAGATAATATTTTGTCTAAGTATGTTATAAAAGTTATTTTCGTAAAACATTAATTTCTTATCGACATACTGACAAATATAATAATTTTTATGCTGCATATTGTTTACTAGCTGTTGTCAGCGACTTCGTCCGCGCGGACTTCGTTTACTCCGCACTGCTCCTCCCATGTAGGTGATAGCGTAATATTAGGTAGCCTATATGTTGACCCGACCTGTTCGTAATATTCATGCAAAATTTGAACTAAATCCAGTACTTTTTGAGTTTACCCCGGACATACATACAGACAAACAGACAATCAGACAAACAGACAAAAATTCTAAAAACTATATTTTTGGCTTCGATATCGATTATAGATCACACCCCAAGTATTCTTTTAAAAAAATATTGAATGTACAGTTTTGACTTTCCTACGATTTTATTATATGAATAGATTAGTTTCGTATAGTCATTCCTAAAATTAGTAACAGAAAGTATTGCTAGTAGTTGATTTCAGTTTGGTCATTACTATAATACTTTATTATAAATAATAAAAAAAAACAATAGTGTTATTATATTATAAATAACGATAAACCATTTGTTAAAGTAGTTTTTTTGGTAAACGTAATTTGCCAGAGAGTCCTGACTTGTGAGATTTTAGTTGGCCACCTGTCATAATATAAGATTTCATACCATTAGGCAATCGAGCTTGCAGTGCACCTTTATCCACTTCTTCAGGGATGTAGGCGTGACAGAATTTGTTTATTACTTATAAAATGTAAATTTACGTACAGAACATAGTTTTTAATATTTTCCCAGACCTACTTTAAGATCATCTGAAGTAACCGATTTGACAATAACACATGTTTCCATGTCTCATTTCTTTCATAATGTTTACATGTTGTAGCAATAAATACCTCAATTCTATTTTTACCTTTCTGTTTTTTGTTGCGTTTATAATTTGTAAAATTAATATATAAAATATTAACAAGTTTTTTAATGAAATATTTTTCAGACAATCCACGTCAGCCCAGAAAGTCCCTCGGATTTGCGAATATTAACTAGATCGGAAAGTTTTGCTGGTGATGCACAAATTGTACAAAACTTGCAGAGGCTTGCCTTTTCTAGTGGTAAGTATATCTATATATTTTATTTGGTATCAGAACGACAAAAATTACATGATAAGTTGTATCAAAAACTCTGATCGTTAAAGGCATTATTAATTGTTAGTTCTATACGTTCATACATGTGTAATTATTTTGTTGGTAGATTTAACTTTATCGTGATTAAAATAATTTGTCACAAAATAATATTGACATACATTATATTAAGAAATAATATCTGGTTGACCGAGCTTTGCTCGGTTTTTCACATATCCATATCTTGGGAACCGAGCTTTTCTTGGACCTGGAACCTTGATAAATCGATTCCTTGACCTGAAAAACCCCTAATTTGTGATTTTCATGAAAATCGTTGGAGCCGATTCCGAGATTCCAAGAGAGATATACAAGAATTGCTTGTTTAAAGGTATTAATTTAGATAATAATACTTCTTGATATAACGTATGTCAATAAAAGATGACGGCTTTTTAAATATCACATTTAGTCTAGATCACAATGATGTAATGACGGCGACGAAAGACAGCGCAGCTGCCTAAGCGACGTGATGTTGCCGAATTTAAAATATGTACTAAATTTTAGGGAAAATGAATGAAAAATAGGAGAATTTTAAAATATGACATTTTTATAAATCGAATAATTTCGTTTCATTATTGAGAACTCTATAACTAACCTATACGCCCTTCCGATTGTATAAAAAAATGAATATGTGTGAATACAAAACTGTCATACCATGATCAAATTAGTCGCGTGTCGCTCCGCAGGGTAAACTTTTGCATGTAACATTACCATCCCGCCGCAAGGAAAACAACGCACCAGCAACATCTTTGGTGTCTATAGGCAATGGTCATCTATTTCCGTCAGGAGAGTGGAAAAGGAAAGCAAAGAAAAGGTCGTTTTAATATAGTCTCGCTTCTTACCTCTTAAAAGTTGTGTCATGGTAGCATGTTCTTAGTTATAAGTTTTGCGTGGTTTATAAAATTCATTTTGTAGGTGCAGGTAATCCGAAATCCCGCTGTTCGAGGGCTCTCAGTTTTCCAGAAGAATCCGACAGAGATGTTTCAACTTTGGAACCATTAGAGAACCTCAAAGCTTCACCTCTCAAGTAAGTTCATCTTATTGTTCATGTTAAGTGGCCCAATATTAAAAAAAAGTATCTTCACGGCCGTATCCCCGAAAGGGTATGCAGAGGTACAACAAGTGCACCCACGATTAGCCGAAGATACTTGGTCCCACAAATGTGATAGGTGGCAAGCCTATCGCCAACCGGGCACTTTCCAATCCCGGGCAACTTTGTGTTTATCAGAAAACTGAAAAAACATTTTTTTTAAGTGCCCGACACGGGAATCGAACCCGGGACCTCACGTGGTCGACGCCAACGCTGGACTACTCGACCACAGAGGTGATTATGTTCTAATAATTCTACCCACCCAATATTATGTTCTAATAATTCTAGATTTTGAAGTGCGTGCGGATGTCGTAAGCATTTTCGATGTTTGTGTGTGTTGTAAATGTTCCTGTGCGTTGTTTTCTGTACAGTTGGCATAAATTACAAAAAAAATCTTTTCGCAATTGATGAATACATATCTCAATACACAGTAATTCTTTTAATAATAATAGTAATATTTTACTTGCCAGAAATAGGGTTACAAAGTTCTTATGTCTAATTAAATTATCTGTCTATTCCGCTACACATTAGCATGCGAATTCTTTAGATTACATTTATAATATTTTGTATAGAAATTAAACGTTTTTTTATTTAAAACTTATTTTTGAAAATGTGATGCCATTTGTTTATGTCAATTTATTTATTGCTGTAAATTTGAATTATTAATTATTGTCATTTGATAAAAGTTTGTTTTAAATAATTAAATAGATTATGCAATTAGATAATATAAATAAAATCCTTACAATAAAATATTCATTAATTTACTGATAATATATTTACAATTTGTTATTAAATAGATACATTGTAAAATAAAAAAATATTAAATAAATATATTTAAACGCCAATCCATATGTGTAAGTTCATTCTTGCATATAATGTCAAATTTAATTGTTATAATTTTAGAGAATATTTCGTTTTTTTATGTTTGGGTATCTGGGAATGTTCCTCGCTTTTTATTTATGGTAAAATGTAGCTTACTATGGCATTATATGAGTATATGAGCATTACTTCCATATAGATAAGAAATTGGTGAAAGAATGTGTCGGTGTAAGGATGAGAAAGGGCATGCTCTGTTGGTTCGGACATTTCCGAAGGAGGTGTTAAGAGTCTTCGTAACCGGCGTGTTTGTATAAAGAGAGTAATTAATGTGGAGGAAGCGAGACAAGTTTGCAAGGATCGTGAATCGTGACGTATGACACTCGGTTCTCTCTGTCTACCCAGTAAGGGATCTGGCCTGAAGATATGTATATAGATATGAAATTCACTTTTACTTTATAATCAGAATTTCGAAAGTTAAAACGGTATGCTCCAAGCGATTAAAATGTAGTTTATAAATGACTACATATAAGTAACTGTTAAACAGGGTACTGATATAGTCGTGTAGCATGAAACATATGGCCCCGGTTACACTTTCAATTGCGTCTCAATGACGCTCGAGTAACTAACCAAATATTTAGTATGTTGGGCTCCCCTAGTATTAAGGGGGCTCGGGAAAAGCAGTATTGTGTATGTGTAGGGTGTCCCCCCGCACGCCGGTGCTGGCGGACGACCCGCTGGGCGCGCTGAGCCCGCCGGCGGAGAGCGCGGCCGCGCCCGCGCCCGAGCCCGCGCCGCCGCCGCGCCACGACCTCAGCGTCAGCCCCAAGCTGTTCCGCCGCCGCACCAACTCCTTCCACGACGACACGCCAGACGACCACCACGGGTATACAGCTTCCTGCACTACAGACACACCACACACCATCCACCACACACCTTACACTACTTTACTATGCGTTCCAACTGAGAATAGGATCGCGCTTGCTGTCAACTGCATATCAAGTGTGAAATTAGTAACGTCAGCAAAAAAATATTTGTTGAAAAAATTGGGCTAATTTATTGAAGTATAAATAACATTCAAATAATTTTATAATATTCATATTAGTATTCCATTAGATATTACATATATGTACCTACATAAGTGTACCCCTTTAAGTAATGTCATTAAAATATAATTTGAAACGTTGACGAAACAAATTCGTTATAAGCGGTGAAGAAACATTTGATTAAGTACCTATTTTGTTTATAGTCTATACATATAATAAAATCATAGGAAAGTCAAAACTACATTGAATACTTTTTTAAAAGAATACTTGGGGCGTGATCTACATTCGATATCGAAGCTAAAAATATAGTTTTTAGAATATTTGTCTGTTTGTGTGTCCGGGGTAAACTCAAAAAGTACTGCATGGATTTACTTCAAATTTTGTATGAATATTACTAATAGGTCGGGTCAACATACAGGCTACATATTATCACGCTATCACCTACGGGAGAGGGGCTGTGCGGAGTAAACGAACTCTGCGCGGACGAAGTCGCTGGCAACAGCTAGTATAAAATAAATCTATTTGATTTTTATATTTTCTTTTCTTTTCTATACCTTACTTTAACACATACTAGCATGGGCAAAAAGGATCCTGAATAGAAAATATACCAATTAAAACGCAAATTATTTTTTAATAAATTTCTTTGTTAGTATTTTTTTGCTGTCCGTACTTATCATTAATGAACTTTTTGCAAAATGCGAAGTAATATGGCGTCCTGTCAGTCCTACTCTCAGTTGGAACGTATAGTACTGACATTTAGTGAGATTCGTTCTTCTCGAGCGAAGTTCACGAAGTTCCCGACCTCTAGGGATGAATTTTTCATAAAATTACCAGTTTAACGGAACAACTCCTTTTTCGGACATAAAAAACTACAGGTCGTCATATATCTGTGCGCCAAAATTTCAACGAAATCAGTAAGCCGTTGTTGCGTTATTGAGTAAAAACATTCAGATATATAAACTTTCACATTTAAAATATGTATAGGATGTACTTAATTACAGAAAATAGTCAGTAGTTTTAGCCATATATTTCTAGTAATTTTGTTGAGAGAGTATTGATCCTTTCCCCTCCAATTTCCATCCCTTCATTTTAATACATTACGATTCTTATATTTATTGATGTGTAGCATCTTTCCTTTTGCTTTTCTATAATTTGGGGGAGCAATTTTGTGAAATGTGACGGAAGAGTGTAACAGGAAGCCGGAGAAGCATGCGCTATTTAATTTAACCAAAGAGCGCCCGCTATTTGAATTGTTCTACTGCACTTTGTATAATTAAATTGGCCATCAGATTGTACAAACTTCATCATTTAAATGTCAGATGTTACACATCATACGCAAATATTGTAAGGCTTATTTTATATTAGGGTGTTTAAAATTGTAGTATGGCGTGCTCTTCGATGAAATAGAAGGGAATTCAGTAGCTATGCCAATTAACGGTTATTTGATAAGAGCTTGAAATCAATGTACACTATATAATGACGAAAACAAAATCAAAAATATTACTACTAATTTAGAAAAGTTTATGGATGACTTATTCATTAAAAAATAAATCAAATTAATTATTCATTAAAATAAAAGCAAACGATTAAACTGTATCGTCTTGTTTTGATTTCGTTTTATATCACTTGCAAGCCAACAAACGGCTCTTTTAAACATTTTAGTTGTGAAAAATGAAAGCAAGCAGGTGTATCCGTGAATCTAGAGTAGTCCCCTGATGATATATTGATACCGGTGCGAGGAATGCGCCGTGCCGCGCTCCTGGCTGCATGGGTATCACCATCTTGCTCGAAACAGCTTTGCTGTGTTTCGGAGAGAAAGGCAAACCAGGCAGTGTAATTACTGGCACCGAGACTTAATACCTTAAGTCTCAGGATAGGCAACACATAAATGAGTTAGTTACCTGGGCTAGTTCCAGGTAAACTAGTTTATCTTCATTGGCGACGTCGACCACTTACCATCAGATGGTACGTCTGCCAGTTTGCCTATCTAACATAAAAAAACGTATAACCGCTTTGCTCAACCAATATTCGTAGTTACTGCTATACTACACAAGCTCTGAAAAATCACAAGCATGACATTTCATCGGAGTTTGCACACGGCCCCTTTAACTGTCCCCCCGCTAACCCCGTACGCTAGCGGCCGCTCGGGTGGGAGCAGGACGAGCTCGATAGTTTCCTCTGCGACAGGAAACTGCACAGGAGCGAGACGGCGCCGGGCGGGGTGTCGGCCAGCCTCGCCAGCCTCGGCAACTCGCTCAAGATCAGCTTCGGGTAACGTATACTGTTACATAACACCATCACACTATTATACACCATCTATATATTAGCTATTGCTATTTTGTCACATCGACACCCCAACTGGATTGTATTATTTATTTAATGGCCAATCGTACCAACATTGTTTTAGCTTACGACAATCTTAAATAGTATACTGTCACATTCTTTTCATTTAAAACAAGAAGTGACATCATACTATTTAGGATTGTCCTAAGCTAAGATAATGTTCGTGCAATTGGCCATTAATATCTCGCGTTTCATTATGCTTTAATTTTTAAATGCCATCTTTGAAACAGATGTAATATAAATAGTGTGTCAATTTCAAAACAGAATAAATGAATTGGATTTTAATAAATATATAAATAACACATATTCCATTAGCATTTGATTAGATATGCTGTATGTCATATCATGTAGTGTATGACGTATTATTTGTTCTTATACGTATAGAAACATTAACAATAATAATAAAATATTTATTTCCTTTTTTTATTTGAAATATAAACTAATAAGAAAATTACAAACAGAATATTATTTTTAAATATTTAATAAGGCTGGTTTATATTAAGTACTAATAATATTTGAAAATAAAGTGCATTGAACACGCTACATCGAATGCCAACCAGTAGCAGCAATTGCAAAACATTAAAAGTTGTTACAATTCTGTTTTGCTTGGCATGGAGCGCTTTCGTACTCAATCCAGAAGGGTTTTTTTAATAAGTAAAATAAAAACGTTGTTTTGCATTTAACACTAAATGTTTGCTCAAATATTATCAACCAGCTAATCTAGGTATGTTATATTGATGTCATTATAAGTTAGCTAGTACTAGCTTGTATGCAAAAATAACCTTTATCAGAATTGATATTTGACAAACATATATTTGTTTAATCTTTGCATGTTACTTGTGTACGCTATGAAATTTTGATGCATGGATATTGAGTCATTTTTTCTTGCTATCATGGTCATATTATGGGTCAATATTATCAATTTCAATTACAGAAGATAATTAAAACTACAATAAAAATAATTAGCTTTTCTTCTCAGTTGTACTCGCAAATTAAAATATAAATAATTTATAGTTGTGTCGTAATTAGCACGCCATCAAATGGTGGCATTGTTTTGGATATATTTTTAATATAAACAACAAAGACCTTCAAGAATAGTCAATTTTAAAAGGCTGGCAACAGGTCGCTAGGATTTCCGAAATTATTAATATCGATGTTGGGGAGCGGTGGTCACTTACTAACAAGTACGTTTCCTAGTCGTTTATTGCCTTTCCTATAAAAATATGCAAGTCGATTACGCATTATTATATGATATTATAAAATAAATAAATATCATAATGTTGGTTCCTTTTCGGGGATAAGTAGAATAAATTGAACCAAAGACATTCCCATCCAGCATGGTTTACCGGTTTGTCGGTGGCGGGGTAAATAATTATCTTTACCTGTTTTTGCCAACCTGGTCCCTTGTAATAACTAGGGTCGACTGCGGTACGTTACGCAAACATGGAAGTGGTAACACACCACCACTAAAGTCGAGCCTGGCACAGCGATTACATATCGGATATATCAATGTAATATTGACCCATGATTGATGTATTTTTTGCACCATTTGATTTGAGTGTTAGCCGTTTTGTTTTCTTAGACGCTATTCACCTGCCAGACTCTCGTTGCGAAAGGACATGAAAATTGGGAAAGCTATGATCGAGAATTACTTTAGGTAAGCATGTTTTAACAAAGCATATAGACAATGGTAAGATAACGCCATATTAACAAATCATCCGAGATTAATTTATTACATTTATCATATATTAATAAATAAGAATTAATGTTACAACACAATATTTAATCATTCTGCATAGTCCAAGCGGGTATCATTAAAAAGGTTATGAGAATTCATAATAAGAAAAATGGACATTAAATTCTGAAAATTAGACAAACATCGAGACAGTACTTCTTGCCGGCTCATCGCTTGCAACTTTACAAAGCGCAAAATCACCCTCACATGGAGTACTGTTCTCACCCCTGGTTGGGAGCTCCGCAGTATCAGCTTCTTCCTCTTGATCGCATTCAGCGTAGAGCGGTTCGAATCGTTGACGACCAAGCTGTCTCCAATCGGTTTGACTCCTTGGCTTTACGCAGAGATGTAAGTTCGCTTAGCATCTTTTACCGCATCTGTCATGGAGAGTGTTCCGATGAACTGTTTGGATTGATCCCTTCTGTTAAATTTCATCATTGGACATTGCATCAAAATTCAAAGTTCCATCCTCATCACCTCGATGTTTGGAAAACCACAACCGTGCGATTATCTGGGCACTTCTTACCACGCACTACTCCTCCTATATATATATATATATATATATATATATATATATATATATATATATATATATATATATATATATATATATATATATATATATCATCTGTTAATGGTGCGTTGCTATCTTGTGGCGAGGTTTAATGCCACATGCATAAGTTTACCGGCTACCTCACCCTCACCCTCATTTTCTCTTTCGAATGAAAACCGACCATTCCCAGACCGATCCATTATTATTATTTTTTATAGAAAAAAAGGGACAAACGAGCAGGAGGAGGAGGAGGAGGAGGAGGAGGAGGAGGCGATCTGATGGTAAGCGATTACCACCGCACGTGGACAGCCACATCACTAAAGGACTTGCAGATGCGTTGCCGGCTTTTTAAGAAGGAGTATGCTCTTTTCTTGAAGGTGCCTAAGTCGCATCCGTTCCGAAACACCCCCGCCGGTAATTGATTATATATATATATATATATATATATATATATATATATATATATATATATATATATATATATATATATATATATATATATATATATATATATATATATATATATATATATATATATATATATATATTACACTGATTCAAAAAAATAGACAATTATTTTTTTTCATTTTAATAAATACATTTTCATATTATGAAATTTATCGGTTCAACATATTTTATTTGTATTTTGGTTCAATTGCATTCGTCATTTGTTCAGCTCTTCGAGCTCAAAAATATAATTTTCGTGTCATTTTGAGCTCTTCGAACTCAAAAGTCTGGTAGAGGTTAACTAAATCACTATTTTCTAGGACACAGTTTTCTAGGCCTTGAAAGAGTTCTCAAGTCGATTCAAGTAGGAATTTTGATGTAATTTCGAAAAAAACATTTTTTTCGGTTTTTTTCGACAACGATAACCCACGAACGAATCAACTGATTTTGACCGGGCTAGCAGCGATCGACGTGGTTTTTTGATGTTAAGAGTTGATTAGTTTTTGGAATTGATCGGCACAGCCGTTTAAAAGTTATTCCAAAAAAAACACATTTAAAACAAAGAAAATTGTAGTTTTTTAAGATTTATCAAAATCTACAGGTCCGAATCAGTCCAAAGTGTATTCAAAATCTAAGTATGGTCAAGCCCTTTCGAATGGCACCAACCGCGATGAAATCGGACGAGCCTTTCAAAAGTTATGAGAGGTTCACATACGGCCGCACACACACACACAATAGGAAATTTAAGGGAAATTAAATACAAATAATTATTAGCTGAAAAAAAAATAATTTGAATGAATTGACAAATTTTGATACGATTGTATGAGAAATTTGACAAAATTTTTTAATAAACTTGATGGTTTCCTCAATAAATTGGAAAAAAAATGAGAAAATATTATAAATTATATTTTAAACTTGAATATCTTTGAAACGCATCGGTTTATCGAAAAATTGTAAGAGAGCTTTTTTTGTAGAGCGTTCAATTCTCTACAAAAATATTTTCTGACTCAACTAGTCCGATGACTTGTTAAAGAGTTACAAAATTCCAAAGTAAGAAAAAAAATTCCCACGTTAATTAAATGAGAAATTGAAATTTTCGACTCGGCACGACTTAATATTAATATTAATAAGAGCTCTAATTTTCACACGATTTTTTTTCGTCATTTCAAACAATATATTCAATATTAATAAGAAAAAAAAAATGTCGATTTTTTTGAATATATATATATATATATATATATATATATATATATATATATATATTAGGCTGATTCAAAAAAAATCGACTATTTTTTTTTCGATACTGAAACTCAAAAACCTTCGGAAAGGTGTAAAAAAACGCCTGTAAAAATCTGAGCTCTTAATATTAATATTTAAGGGTCGCGCACTGCGAATTTCTATTTCCTATCTAAATAACACAGGCAAAATTTTTGACAAACTTTAGAATTTTATCACTTCCGAGTGGCTTGCTGGACGGCTAAGATTATAGCTGATTCTTGTAGAGAATTTGACGCTCTACAAAAAAGGTCTCTTGTAAATTTTCGATTATTCGACTCTTTTAAAAGATATTCAAAGTCAAAGATAAACCTAGAAAAAATTGAAGGTTTTTTTCAACACAACTAAAACACAACTATGAATCTACAGAATTGAACTATAAATTATAATAAATATTCAAGGTAAGATTAAGAAAGATAGTTCAGAACAAAGCGGCACAGTGACAAGTGAAGTAATAACAAATATTTTTTTGGTTATATCGATAAAAAAGAGCACTACTCCCCTAATACACTACTGTTGGTAATTTTCTATTAAATAATGCGACTTGGCTTAAATCATGTCAAAAAAAGCGTCTATACAAAACCACAAATGAAATGGACTAAGGATAATCTCAGAATTACAAAAATGCTTCAGAAAATATCGCTAAAAGCAAAATTTTATAAAAAGTCTGGTAGATCAACCAAAAAGTAGAAAAAAACCTTTAATTTTTTCTAGGTTTATCTTTGACTTTGAATATCTTTTAAAAGAGTCGAATAATCGAACATTTACAAGAGACCTTTTTTATAGAGCGTCAAATTCTCTACAAGAATCAGCTATAATCTTAGCCGTCCAGCAAGCCACGCAGAAGTGATAAAATTCTAAAGTTTGTAAAAAATGTTGCCTGTGTTATTTAGATAGGAAATAGAAATTCGCAGTGCGCGACCCTTAAATATTAATATTAAGAGCTCAGATTTTACAGGCGTTTTTTTACACCTTTCCGAAGGTTTTTGAGTTTCAGTATCGAAAAAAAAAATAGTCGTTTTTTTTTGAATCAGCCTAATATATATATATATATATATATATATATATATATATATATATATATATATATATGTATATATATATATATATATATATATATAATCAATTACCGGCGGGGGTGTTTCGGAACGGATGCGACTTAGGCACCTTCAAGAAAAGAGCATACTCCTTCTTAAAAAGCCGGCAACGCATCTGCAAGTCCTTTAGTGATGTGGCTGTCCACGTGCGGTGGTAATCGCTTACCATCAGATGAGCCTCCTGCTCGTTTGTCACTTTTTTTCTATAAAAAATAATAATAAATATAATAATAATAATAAAATAATAAAAAATAATATATATATATATATATATATATATATATATATATATATATATATATTATTGTTATATATATTAGCATTATTGTTTATCATTTTTATTGGGGTTTATCTAAAAATTTAAAATGTGCAAGAGCTATGCATGAATTTGATTTTGATCATTAACTTTTTACAATAACCCACATAATCCCTTTACATCCCCATTTTGTCGACACAAAGATTGACTGGTGGATAATGCCAACATTTTCAAGAGATCGATCAATTGAAATGTTATTTAGCTTAACTCTTTTAACTAATATTACTAAGAAATAAATCAATCTAATTGGAAAAAAAATTTGGCTAAAAATAAATATTTAAAATATATTTTCCAAGGGATCTTTTTCGCAATATCACAAGTTGATATTTCGGCTATACGCAACGCTTGCCTTGAAAATTTAATTTCACAGAGACGAACGACGTGGTTATTTTGACCTCAAACTGTGAGATTAGGCACAAGTATTCAAAAAATAGCACTTAAATTACACATTGAGCAAACGCAACATGCAACGGCCATTTCTGAATTTATTTTGAAATTTGTATTTGTTTCTTGTTTTCGCTTGCAAATGTAACGGAAAAGATTGACAGCTATAAACAGTAAAATACGAACTACTCAAAAGTTCCCTGAATATACACATACATATACTGACTGCCTACCTCGCATTTCAATTCTGCGCCATATGGCGCATAATTGAAATGCGAGGTGGGCAGTCCCTGGATGTCCGTACTTAAACATTTTTGTTGGATAATTATATTTTGCCGTTCAACTTGTATTTGTTATTTCTATGTGTAAATTAATATTACCTAAAGTTTTTCTTTATTTCATTTTTCCCGCCCACATGAGTAAAAATTCTGATCTATTTATGGAGTGTCTCTCCAGCATTTTACGTTACGGCAAAAATAACCCAAATAAACAAATAATAAAAAAATCCCAAATAAACAAGAAAGGCGTTTAAGCTTCTATAGTAAGTTATATTATCATATTATTATATCGTCTGTGTTGTCCGGGCTCTCTTTGCAGACTAGACCATCTGCAGTTCAGCAAGGCATTTCGTGAGACGCGAACGATTAGCTGTACGAGTCACTACCATCGGAGTTACTATGTGGTAGAGTTCTGCATTGTCTCGCTCGGGTTTGGTACCACCAAAGATATTTAAGTCCAGTCAAAAATATTTAAGTCCCATAATGTGATAGGTAACGCTATCGCCAACAGGGCACTTATCCAGTCCCGGGCAACAATTTTTATCAGAAAACTGAAAAATACGTTTTTGAATTGCCCAATCCGGGAATCGAACCTGGGTACTCAGTGCAGACAATGCAGTCGAATTTTTAAAAGAATTAAATAAAATATATTATATTGTGTCGAAAGCGTTATTTTTCAAGCTAAATTATTGTACTGTGTCTGTTTTATAAAGACCAGAAAAAAATATTGTCAAAAATTTGTTCATTAATATCGCCTTACGCCGGAGAGCATATTAAGTTTTTGTTAATTTTATAGAGCAAGCAACAATTGCTTTAATCATCAATTAATGAAATGAGTAGAAATCTAAAGAAATATTCATAGAAAGAAAACCATTACAGAAATGATGACCAACCGACTGCTATTCGCTATCTTACTTTTTTATATCATAAGATTGCAAACAAGCAGATGGGTCTCCTGATGGAAAGAGTCAACCACCGCCTATAGACACCAAAGATGTTAATGGTGCGTTGCTATCTTGTGGTGAGGTCTAATGCCACATGCATAAGGTTACCCGCTATCTTACCCTCCAAACCGGAACACGACTGTGACTAGCACTGACGCTATTGCGGCAGGAATAGGTAAGGCGGTGGTACCAGACCTGGTCGAGCCGATGCAAAACTCTTCCACTTAGTAGTCACGATGGCGGTGCATAGCCAGTCGGTCGGCTTTTACGACCTGCCTGGCAGAACGACAGTTGGCCTATTCAATTCAAAATTCAAAGGAGCCCGATACCAACATGGGGAAAACTATTACTGTTAGATTACCTAGAACAAAATATTATTCTTTCTCTAAAATAGAACAAAATTATTATAATATAGTTTGCCTACAAATAGTCAACTAAAAAATTGTTATAAACCAAATTTATTTATAAATTTATTAATATAATACTAATAATTATTACAGCAATAACTTCAGAAAACCATTCAAATTAAAAACATAATAAAGAAAAATTAATAATATATCTAGATTGATGCGGTGTATTCCGTTTGCGCCCTTTCTATAGCATATACAATTCTATTAAAAAAAAAAGAAAAACCAAATTTATGATTCACTATATTATAGTCACTTTTCTGTTTTTAAAACATATCGATTCCTCTATTAATATTTTTTAAATACGTTTATAGTTTATTTATTTGGTTATTTTCTTTATGTGTAGCCCAACGAGTATAGCTGGAAAGAAATCAAACGAATTGTTCCAAAGCGGTTTGAGTAGTCTAAAGTCTGCAGCCACAAGTATGGCCAAAAAGTTTGACGAAATGAAGGAGGTCATATCAGCCAACTCGACGCCAGTAAAAGGGGCCATTGGCAACGCCACTAGTGCATTAACTAGTTTCATAACAGAGGAGGATTCTACTGACGGTTCTACAGATATCAATACGGATGGTTTGTATTTATTTTATAATTTATATTTTTATATTAGAGTGAAAATCGGATACTTAAATACATATTATATTCTTTACTTGCCATATACCTTTATCACAAATTTTAACACGGATATTTTTTAATTTAAATAATATTAATCTCCTCTGTGGTTTAGTGGTGACCATACGAGGTCCCGGGTTCGATTCCCAGGTCGGGCAAATCAAAATTGTTTAGAAAAGTGCCCGGTTGGCGATAGGCTGGTCACCTATCACATTGTGGGCCTATGTATCTTCGGCTAATCGTATACATGTTGTACCTCTGCCTACCTCTTCGGCGATACGGGCGTGAAGATACTTTTTAATAGTTGAAGCGTTAATAAATAAATAAATATATATAATCGTCGGTTCCCTCGTGACTATGCCTACCTCAAATGAAATTATGTCAAAATATGTTCCGGTTTGTTGCTTGATGAAATGTATATTTGATCCCTGTCGCCGCATTTTACTGACTTGTTACACTTTATCGTTTTTTTCTTAAGACAACCGGAGCTCACAGCTTTATGTGCTCATGATAGGCACATCATCTGAATAATTTTACACACCATCACAAGACTTCGAGCAGTTACTCAGATGTAAATTTCCAACCTTTTCTTTGCAACTTTGTGACCCACCCACTCCTCTACACTACACTTGAATCGGAAGATTTCTAAATTTTAGGTGGCAATTTACCCACCATACCTTAATCTGACTCGATTTATTGTTTTTATGTCAGTTTCTTTTAAACATTTTTGTTGTCTGTAAATTTTTTCCCCATCATCTGGCGTGAAGCTGTATGTATGATATGTGTTTGTTCCAGAGTGGTCTATCGGCACGGCATTCCGGCGGGCGTCCAGCGAGGCGGAGCTGGCGTGCTCCACGGAGCGCGGCTCGCTGGCCACGCTGCTGTCGCACCTGCCCGACAACCTGTACCCGCCGCCACCGGTCAGACACACACACACACACACACACACACACACACACGGCGTCCAGCGAGGCGGAGCTGGCGTGCTCCACGGAGCGCGGCTCGCTGGCCACGCTGCTGTCGCACCTGCCCGACAACCTGTACCCGCCGCCACCGGTCAGACACACATACACACACACATACACACATACACACACACACACGCACATCTTTTCTTTTGGTTTTATACATCCCTTGTTTGTCTTTCGGAGTGACGGATATTAGATAAACTAGAATATTTTTTTTACTTTTAATTAAATAAAATATATCGCTAGGGACAATCATATAAAAGATAGAAGTCAATTAAAGTCTCATTATACAAAACGTTAATATACTATAAAATTATAATTACATTTGCATTACAGCAGCAATAAGTTTATATATCATAATTTTTATTAAAAGTATCAAATCAAAATTCTCCCTGTTTTTGTACTAGAGAATAGTTTAAAGATTTTTGTTATTTTAAGTATCTAAAAAGTGTCAATTGCCATAATCTTAGCTTAGAATTTTCTTAATCTTACTTAGATTTCTGAGATAAGCAGTTGCATTAAAGACACCCAACTGACAAATACCTAAACGCAGACTATTAAGGAGGGAACTTAATCTTTACGTTAACTTTACCTCTTATAAATTACAATTTTAGCTACTATTCCCCAAGTTTAAAAAATATTTATTAAATGCAGTATATTTATATATATATATATATATATATATATATATATATATATATATATATATATATATATATATATATATATATATATATATATATATATAAATTCAAAACTTACTTTCACGAGCGTTTGTCTGCCGAAATTGAAAATACAGTCTTTACACGTATGCATTGGTGTGCACTGTGCGTGCATGTATATGTTAGGTTATGCGTTACAGGCGTGTCTATAAGGCTGCGTGTGTGAATACACTTCTATATATTTTAATTTAAATAATTAAATAGTGTAAAGAAATTATAAACGTTTGGCCATTGATGTAAAAAACCCAAGAAGTCTCGAACAAAACTGACACTCAAAACTGTCGCTAATTTCACTTTAGTTATAGATTTGGCAAAAACATATGTCTTTGCAATTCCAACCTTGAGCGGAAGATTTATAGTTGTTTTTACAATGCATTGTACAAAAAGTAATAAAATTGACAGTATCACGACCGACGCGATTCTATTTGAAACGAGCGCACAATTTAAAATTGTGCGGTCATTTTTAGAGGGCATTTTTGAGACACTGATTGTGTATCTTGGGTTTTTATATCAATGCCTTTGGCTCTATGTTGTATATGGCAACGATTTCTGTGTCTAGATAAGTGGGTTTACTAGAAGTTACCTAACACAGTTTGCATTAACACATGTTTTTCTTCTACAGGCTGTTGACGAAGAAGAGAAAGCCCCAGTAGAAGTCCACATGACATCGTGTTCTCAGTGCCATCAATGTCTTTCGCTATTGTACGATGAAGACATAATGGCGGGATGGGCGGCCGACGACTCCAACCTCAACACGCGGTGTACTGCGTGCGGCCGACACACCGTGCCGCTGCTGACTGTACAGGTTCATTATTATACTACACTGTAGCCATGCCACATTTCACGCATCACTGGTTATATCACTCGTTATAACATAATTCACGTGCCACACCAGTTATATGCATCGAAACCGTGTGTTATATATAACGCGACCGTGACATAATTTCTCGTGGGCCGAGCTACTACCTAAGCTTATAATTCGCAGAATTCCATCGTGCGAAATAAACAAAACGATATTTGAACGACACCGTGCCACCAGCTAGAAGAAAGAATTTGTTTAATATGTTATTTCACTTTACTAATCACCTATAAATCGGTATTACTAAACCTTCACCGTCTAGTGGTCACGATGGTAGTGACTCGTTGGCTAATTTAATACCTTTTCCAAAACAGGATTCTTCAAAGGGGGCCTGAACTAATACGGGGTTAATATTTTTATTTCAAAATTTCTTTTCACAGATAATGCGCGGCGAACAAACACAAGCGGAAACAGTGAGCGTGCCTTATTTAAATCCTTTAGTGTTGAGAAAAGAATTTGAATCGATATTAGGTAAGTCTTTCTATGTCACATAATGTTTGTAAGGTTTTATACCATTTCGGTTTAGCTGTAGGAAAATATAAAATATTAATCATTAATATAGACTTCTGCTAATACAGAACTTATGTCGGTGATTCATTTGAATTTATGTTATTACGAATCTCACTAGCAAACAATCCTAAAAAAAATGTAGTGTAAAAAAGTAAACATTACCATAGGCTTATTATGCATAGACTGATATTTTCATAAATAATTATTATATAACGTGAAGCATACCTGATATCAATGTGTGCGTAAAAAAGTAAAGTTTCGTATTCTTCTCTTATGTAAAACCGTACTCACACAAGAAAACAAAAATAATGTTGCCAGTCCATGACATTTTCCCTAAAAATTTAGGAGGTGAGGCAATCCTCACCTCCTGAGTTCAATGCCTCTTTTACTTATAGATAAAGTAGATCTTCACTAGTAGGCATAGAATAGTATAATAAGGGCACAAAATAATGTGAAATAATGTAAACAGTTGCCAATTCCTTAGTATTCTTCAAGGCGTAACTTCGAAAGCTTCCTGGAAATGTAATTAGCAGATATATTTTTTTGTTAGAATAGTTTATTATCAACGAATTCGTATTGTTAAGAGATGATGTGTAGAAAAATAAGACATTTTTGTATGGTAATGTGGGATAGGTATATATAAGATGAAAATCAAATCTTTTGATTTTTCATGACCGTAAAATTGTTCATTAGGTGAAGTATAAAAATGTGGTGTATTTTTAATGGTAATAAATAGATACTGCTATGGGGAATTATAATTAAATTCAGTCAAGTTGAATGGTAGTCGAATTAGCGAAAATTAAAGTATTTTCACACCCATATCTCCGAAGGGAAGGCAGAGGTACAACAAGTGCATCCACGATTAGTCGAGGATACTTGGTCCCAAAAATGTGATAGGTGGCAAGAAGCCTATCGCTAACCGGGCACTTTCCAATGCCGGGCAATGTTGTGTTTATCAGAAAACTGAAAAAACACTTTTTTTTTGTAAAATTGTAACTCAAAATTCTGTTTGCAGGAAGAGAAGGAGACTACTGTTTGGCAGAACCAGGATTTGTCGAGTCACATCCGATTGTTTATTGGAATTTAGTTTGGTTCCTAGAACGTGCCAACATAGAAAATCATCTACCGGACTTATTGCTGCCAAACTTCTCAGCAAAATACCAGAGCTCAGATCCGCTACCCGATGTCAGTAAACAGACAAGTGAGTTATTTGATTCTCTTTAAAATCTATGTATATTATTTTGATTCTAGCTGACACAGCAAGCGCAGTTCTGCCATAAAAATTATCTGTAGTGTATATTTTGGTAGAGTGGTGGTAATGGGGTGGGGGTAAGGGGATGAAAATTTGGGGTAATAGAATTACTATATATTTTATGATGCCTTTTTAAAAATACAAATAAAAATAATCCTCAAAATTACAAACAAATTATATACGCATTAGATAGAACTAGCGTAGTTTTGCCATATAAATTATCTGTTTGGTGGGGTGATGTTAAGTAAGTAACGGAGTTAGTTGATGTTAAGTATTGAAATTATTGATTTATTGAGGAATTATAATCTCGCGTAATTAAAAGCGCGGCACGCAAATAAGCGAGGGGCACGAGGGTCGCGTCAATGGAGTTTCGTGTCGCTCTGCCGTAGCTGGGGGCCGTCTGGGAGCAGGTTCCGCGTCACCCGCTGTACTCGCCCCCTCGTCGCCCGGGCCGGTCGACCGCCAAGAGTGATGTGCGTGGTGCGTAGTGATGTACCACGCCACATCTGTAGTGAATATTTTGGTAGGGTGGTGGTAATGGGGTGATGGTAAGAAGATGAAAATTTGGGGTTTTAAAAGTGACTTATAATGCCTTTTTAAAAAATACAAATAAAAATAATCCTCAAAATTGCAAACAAATTATATACGCATTAGATTGAACAAATATCCATTAGATTAGATTGAACAAATATCTATGTTGAAAACGTGTATATTGAAAACACATTATTTTGCGAAAAAACATTATTGAACTCATTTTTTCTGACAGACTCGTATTGTCCTAGAAACATTTTGTTGCCCTAGAAAGTTTAGTTATAATCAATGAATATATTATTGATTGTGGAATATTTTTGCTACTGGAGTGAAAATGTCTGAGCCTATTTTAATGATATTTTCAACTCTGTTCTCAACATTAAATTAATTTTTGACAATGTCAGAATTTTGATTAAATTTGCTGTACAGTCGCATATGAATCAAGTAGATTCTATGTAGTAGCAAGAGTATTACAATTGAAATAGTTGCAGACAGGTGTAAAAGATTTTTTAATTGTAGAGTACTTTCCTAATGCTTCGCATAATGAGTCGTGCAAAAATCTAAATATGGACACCCTGATGACCTAGGGGTATGAAATATACTTTAGCATGTATTTATAAATTTAATGTTAAGTATAAGTTTATTATTTTACCTATGTGTATTTTATACATTCAAGCGTTACTTTGCTTCATAACTCAGCGAAGAAAACTATTAAATTTGCTAATTTCCGCGAACGTTTACGTGTGCTCTTGCGAGGCCTGAAAGGGAAAAATAAAAAAAGTGGTGTAAAAAATAGAACGAATTCAACGTAGGCTTACACTATTCACACAACAAGAGCCGAAGTATTATTTCGGCTCTTGTTGAATGAATAGTATATAAAAATATATATAGTGATTTGTGATATTGTGTGTGCAGGCTGCCGCGTGGTGTGCGCGTGGGACAACTTGCGCGCGGCGGAGGGCGAGGCGCCGGCGCTGTACCGCGTGTGGCGCGAGTGGCGGGCCGCCGCGCGCTCGCGCCGACAGCGCGCGCTGCTGCTGCCCGACCACGACCCGCGCCACCAGCGCCTGTGAGTGTGCCGCACACACACACACACACAATAGTGCACGCAGCAGCTGCGTTATGTGTTTTAATGTTATTTCGTGGAAATGAGAATAAATTTTTATTTATAACAGAACTCGAATAATTAGTGCCTTCAACCAAATTAAAAGTGATCAGGAAAAATATAGTTATAGACACAGATTACACATTAGTTACTATGGTAAAATGATACACAGCTGCTGTTTAAATTCGTTATTACATAGTACATTGAGTGAGAGGTGTGACCTAACTTTACGAATTTCTCGTTTTTTTAAACGAATATTTTTATTTTATCTCATTATAATTTTACAATAATAACACCCTTTTAACTCAATATTTAGTTACAACGCAATAGTAGACCTTTAAAAGTAACTCTATATAAATAAGCCACATATTGTTTAATTTTACAAATTGTATATTTTTTGTGTCGTGTAAGCAGAGAAAATTGAGTGCCATCATCACGATTCAGACACTCCTGCCTTGCTTATTCCACACTCATAATTCCTTTAATGTAAACAAAGTGATTTCCTAAACTCTTGATGACACCACCCAACTGATTTATCATGGTACTTCGGTCTTGATCTGGTACCTACATCCATCCACATCCTTTTTGTATGTCTGTTTTGTTAATCGTTCATTTTTCATTCTTTCAACATGTCCGAACCAACGCGGCATGGACATTCTCATTTTTAAACCGATATTGTCTTTCAATTCCAACTTCTCTCTCACCTCGATATTACACGATTCGCGAGTTGCTTCAATACTATGGAAAATGTATATTGTGTGCTGCTGAAATGATACAACTTCTGGTATTCTGGTAAACGTGGATTGTATATTATGTCACTATTACTATATTAAATTATTCTTAACTTTTGCTATAAACAAATGACGCGCAGGCTGGGCTTTTTTTTTAATGGTGTGGAACATAAAGGCAACTTATAAATCACTTCACATATGTTGCAAGTCGGGTAGCGACTAACTTGCCGAAATTGCGCTTGTATTTCGAGTCATGTATTAATATTCTGCGCTATAACTGATAAGGACCACAAGATACACTAGGATCATATAAACAAATAGAATTAACTTATTGTGAGAAAAGTGGTTTTGTTTGTAATGATTTGGAACAGATGTGGCGTTATATTATTGTCTAGGTATTTATTTTATTTAACGTAGTAAGTTATGTTTATTTGTTATATGTATACGGTCTGAATTATTATTACAGAGTTATAGTAGCTGTTCTAGATGGATTGTTAAGTAACGATCTGACAGACGCGATACGAAGATTGGCCGCGTGGAGAGAAGCAACGAGTGGCAACAAGCGATATTATTCCTATTACAGGTATGTTTCTACTACTATAGGTCATTTTCGTATATTAATTAAATTAAAAATGTGTTTATGTTTTCTAACAATAGGTTCTTTGTTATTTAAAAGCATACAATTTTTTTGGTGAAATATGTGGCATACTTGTTTTGCGAGAGAGTGGAGCCACAGGTACGAGACCATTGTTACAAGACATTAGTGCTCTACTTCGTGGATTTCAAAAATCACGGAAATCAAAAAATAAGAAATAATTACTAGGCAAGGCGCGTTCATTGCGAACTTTAGTGTCATACACTTGTCCCGATGACACGTGCATATTCTGCTCGTCATTCAACTCATCGTAGACTTGAGCGTTCAAGGCACATAATATGCTTCAATGACTTAAACTTAATTGATTGATAGACTTATTATCGGGAAGTACTGTAACGGTCAAGCAATATTCGCGGTATAACAATTACCTTGTAAACGCTATGTACAAATTTCAGTGCTTAGATGGACTCCAGTCTCCAGGCAGTACACCTTTCCTTTATTGGGAAATTCTCCTCTTTTCCATCCTTATGTAACGTCATCAACCTCCATAACAGAGACGGTCATCTTGATGACCATTATAACAATATTGGCTCACTGACATCAAATTTACCTTTATATTTTTTTTGTCTGTCTGTATGTTGCGATATAATTCTACGAAGTTTTGTCCGATCTCGATGAAAATTTGTATAACACGAGAAAATGATTGTGCAAATGATGAATTATTTTATTTTCAATAATAAGCTAGTGAATGTATAATTGCTATAAAAAGCAAATTGAATAAATTCTCAATTCCGATGAAAAATTAAAATAAAATCATGAAAGAATTACCTATCGCCTATTATATTATAAATATAAACTATATAACATTTACATAGTTTATATCTATAACGTTTTATCCTGAAGATAATATTTTTAAATAAATTCATTTTTTATGTTATACATTTTATATTTAACTCAGCTAGCACCAAAATATTCAAGTACCTTTTTAATTAACTTTTATTAATTTTAAAAGTATATAAATAGTTTGGTGCAATTAGACCTTAGTCACAGCCGAACTGAATGAAATACACTAAAAAAACTATTAAGATTTGTGCGTAAAGAGTGTATGAAACTAAGCGGAGTGTATGAAACTAAAGGGATAGGCTAGTGAAAGTAACTCTAGACCTAAGACATGGATGGATGTTGGAAAGTACTGCAAAATAGCATGGTGGTTATACCGAAAGATTTACGTGGAGTGCAAAGATACACAAGTCGATGAAAGGTGATGCATGGTTTTTTTAATTGAATTTGTCGGCATGCGAGCGAGTGGGCTACTTGATAGAAGGCCTTTCCCACTGCCCATGGACATTTACAACATACAGGATTACCTGCGATCGAGGGGAAGAAATAAGCTGGGTTAGACTATATGTCATGTGTGCAACGGAATGATGGTATGAAAGTAAAGAAGAAATATATCGTCGTTATAATAATGCCACTAAAAATTTAGAGAAAGAGAAGCGTTAAAGGAAAATGTTACAAACAGAAGAGAGACGGATGAACAACTTCGAGGCAAATATGAAACTCTTTTGGAGGGAGGTGAAGAAAACTAGGCGTTGTTTCCCAGGTTCCTAGAATGGGACATGTTTAATTAAATTAACACATTTCTGACAAAAGATTGAGTATATATTTTAGTAATATGTATGGGTATGTCCAGGATACCGCAACTGTGTCTGAGGCGGTAGACTGTTTAGCAGCAGTGGCAGCATACGAAGACATATTTACTTTGAAGAATTGTGTGGGCGATAGGGAAGAAGATGGGGAAGTCTAAAAAGTCTAAAAAGGCCCTGGGAATCGATATGCACTGTGTAATATTGTATAACTATATGATTTTCTCGGCAGATATAATTAAATCGAATGGTTCTGCTGTTTGGGACACTCTTGGAGTTCTCTGTTATACCTGTTGGAGAACCGGCAGAGTGCCTAAAGACTGACGGCGTTCGGTTATTGTGCCTTTGTACAAAAGCAAGTGTCACGCATAGACACCAGCTACAGAGCCACCAGTTTGATCACCTTGGCATCGAAATTGTATGGGAAGATTAATTATTGAAAGGAGAATTCAAGAGAAGTCTGATGAAATGTTGTGGGAGACACAGGAAGTTCCAGATCTAGGAGATGATGTATGGACTACGTTTACTCACTCCGCAATATCGTCGAGAAGCATCTGGCTGTTGGCTGAAAGTATTTTTTGAGAGCTTTGAGAACTTTTTGATGAGAGTTCTACGAAAGCAACTTTAGGACACTTGACTAGATTACGGGATAGATGGACCCCTTCTATTCAGTCCTAATTATAGGATTGCAAAGCATGTGTGCGGGTAGATGGCAAAACATCACCCTGATTTGATGGTCGCCAATACTGGTGTTAAGCAGATTGTGCGATGTCAGCTGGTCGTTTTTGCGATGTCTGGACATGTGTCTCCAAAGCAATAGACTGATTAAAGTGAGAATACAGATGAGTGATTTAGTAATAACTGCCTGTTTTACCCAGACAATGCTGTACTTTTGGGTTCAGTTTCAATGTGAGCTCCAACAATGATCACGGTTTTGAAAGACGATTTATATGGCGAAAGAAGATTAATGAATGATTATGACTGTAAGAACGTGGGATAGCAATTGAATTGGAAGAAGACCAAGATACCGGTGTTCGAAGGGAAAATAATTAGAACGGAAGTAAAAGTTGCGGTTCATCATTTAGTGTTGGCACAAGTGGACGAGTTTATTTTCCATGTGTTTTAACAGGGATGGAGGGTACACCGATATTGAAAGAAATATGTACGGGAAACAAAGTGAATGAAGTGTTAGGGAAATTGATTCACAGTACTATCTTAAGTCTGGGTACCCGATTTGTCTTGCACAATTCTGTGCTTGTCCGACGCTAAGTTACTTAGAGATTGGTATTGAAAAACAGGGTCGGTGAAAAATGAGTAAGGGAATGTCCGTTGGTTCGCACCAACGTTTAAAAGAATGGCAGACGAATAATTAACAAAACAAACATACAGTGCGAATGTGGGTAGATAAAGGTACCGAGAGATACTAGATTGTCGTACCATGATAAATCAATCGGGTGCTATCTGGTGTCGAGTCCCCGAAACCGGCGTGTTTGCATGAAGAGAGATAAATGTGCAGGAAGCAAGGCAAGTCTGTCTGGATCGTGATTAATGCACTCAATAGTCTGCCTACCGTGTAAGGAATTTGGCGTGAAGATGTATTATGTTATAAGAAACTTATACCGTTGATATTTGTTACAGGGATATTCTATTTCTGGGCATGGCGGCCCGTGGTGAACACAGCATCAACCTCGTCGCCCTACAGAAGGAGTATTCCCGCGCGCTCGAGCAGCTGGGCGCGGACACGCGGCCGCAGCACCTGCCGCCCTCCGCTGCCGCGCTCTGCTGCCGTCACTATTTTCGCCGACTGAGGCTTGCCGTCACCGAGTAGTGCACGGCACATCACTACTGGCTGTACACACTGTCCTGCGCGCTCAGCAGTAGGACGCGGACACGCGGCTGCAACACCTGCCGCCCTCCGAGGCCGCGCTCTGCTGCCGGCACTACTTCCGTCGGCTGAGGCTCGCCGTCACTGAGTGCGCGGCACATCACTACTGGCCGTATACACTGAAGCGCCCGACCATCTCGATGACGATTAATAACTACGTCACTACTTATATAATAATTTAAGTCTCGGAAATCAATCGTTTATACATGCAGCTGCTATTATAGTTACGTGGATAGACGCTTTGAAAAAACGCAGTTAGCGCACTGTTGAGCGAGTATGTAACATAAGTTGGATGTCATGTAAGCGTTTATTGAATACTACTCAAGTATACCTTTAGGTACCTGCAATGTACGGTTTTATTGAACAAATTCGAATTAACAAAAATTAAACATATTTTAGTCAATTGCTTTGGTTTATAATTCTTACAAATAGATTTGGATTTGAAGAGAAAAATGGAGAACAAGCGCTTGTCGGATAGGATAGTCCAACCCCAATTGCGACATATTTCTTATTACGTAAGTAATATTATCTATAATTTCATGTAAAAATGTGAATTGGTAATACCTTAGCTATTAAGTGTAAACTAAAATTTAGAGACATTTGTAATGTCTTTCCTTTTCTTATCAGCTAATATTTTTAGTTTTGGTAATCAAAAATGGTGTAATTTCGACTGTATGATGAATGTGTAGCTTTGACAAATCTTCATGTAAAATTAACCACCGATAATAATTTATGGATTTAGGTGTAACTAAACTGAAGTTTGCGATATTGCTCTAAAACCTAGCTCTGAAGAACCTATACAGGCGAAACCGGATGGCTTGATATATAAAATGTTAATTTGAATCTGTATAAATTTCTTTATAAAATTATGAGTAATTTTTCTAAGCAACTTTTTGTGGGTATGATTCACAACTTTTGCCAATTTATGCCGCATTTTTTAAGCGCACTACGGTTTTGATTCCAAAAAATACCTAGATTTGAAGAGAAACGTACGTTCACTAAAAATGGTTCACTAATCCCCGTTGACGGAGATTGTCAACGGGGAATTGTGGAATAGGACGTAGAGTCATGTAAGATTTGTTTTGCTATAATACTGAAAATGTGGTAGAATGGACGACCATTGCACTGCGAAGGATTTCAAGGTCTTTGGCGGTCCATTAAATTTGTTGCGCGGCTTTTCCAGTTTGATGGGAATTAACAGTATAATAACCTAAAATATCTGGGGATACTTAGAAATTACATCACCTCGGTGTTTTTTTTAAAGTTATTAAAACAATTACATTATGCGCTTGACAAAAACTTATTTTGAACTAACGACTAACGCATTGTTTTACCTTCTTTTTTAATTCGCTCGTGGCTACGGTTAATATGAATTGGCCGAAACGTCGAACATAAGTAAGTTTATATATTTTGTTTTAACCTAGTTTATATTTAAAAAAATAGAACTTCGTAGATGGTCACAAACAAAAGACAATAAAATGCTGTATTATTGCGTGAAGTAGGCAGCTTTCGTGAAATTCAGTTAGAATTATTTTAAAACGATGTACTGGTTGTACAGTAGATGGTGTGACATTGATATTCGGCTATGCATAAATCTTGTAATTAAAATGTGAGTGTTAGGGAATCGGATATACATTGGGCGCTTTGAAAATGTCAAGGCAATGATATTCAATAAATATTAGAAGAAACTGAAATTTAGGTAATGATAATTTAGTTTAGGCTTAAAATTACCTCGGTCCGAACACAGTACTGTGACGACCTCGTCGTCCCCGAGGGTCTTCACTGCTTGGCTGCTTTAATTTTAGTTCGAGAGGTACCGCTGCTCGGATCTACTTTACTTCCTTAATATTGTAATGAATACTGCAATTTGTAATTTAACTTGATTTATTGGGCATTACGCTCGAGCCCCTTAAGAAACAAAATATAATTCATATCTCTCAAAATATAAAAGATTGGACAATTCTACAATATTTTCCTAAAAATTTAAAATGGAACAAGTGGCCAGTATTAATATATACTTGTAACACAAAGAAGGTGTTACAGTATCATCACTAAGTAATGCACACAATCGCAAATATTGTAAGTACCTTTTGAAAAAAATATAATTTCAAATTGATGCGTAAATTATTGACATTCTTAAAGAGAATGCTCATTTGAAGGCTTTGGATTGTCAGACTGGAGAACTGGAATTGTCAGAATCATTATGGTTTAATTAGAAAATTACATGTGTAATTTTTGCTTTCTCATTTGCTTGCTCGTAGTTCAGGGACGTGATAAATGCTTAAGACGTGATCTGTAGTAATGATAAATAATTATAATTAATGGAATGTATAGAAATGTAAATAAATAGAATTGAATATAAAAGTTTGAATGAAACACAATGAGTTGAAACCATATTATACGTATTTTTGTTACTTTAGGAATATTGACTTGAACTTCACGTGGAAGTTAATAAAATCGATATAATTTAGTGTTAGTTAATATATGCTATGAGAAAGTAGGTAGTTTTAAGCCCCTCTATTCTTGTATGCCGACCAAAATAGGCTATGTGTGGTATTTATTCCATGGAGTTCGAATATGTGATTATAAAATAACGCAATAAATAACTTAAGGGTTTTAATTAAAACATCTTTTATTGTAATCTGCATGAATACGATTTTTGAAATGATTGCTATACAAAAATGTTCTTCTAGATTTATGTACCGATTAAGTACAAAAACTAATTAGCTCTATTCCTCAAAAACTACGCCTAAAACATAAATTGGATCAAAATTGGCTTATCCGTATGGGAGTAATCGTTGACGAAAAATTTTGAAAAAAGTGTTTTTTCGACATAGCTTCGAAATTTTTCAACCAATCAATTTTTGGTATTCCACGATATTTTAGTACTAAAAAAACTACGTCATATGCCGCTTCAAAAATTAAAATCGAATCTAATTCTCAAAACTTATAGCTTTTGAAATATTAAAATTACGTTGTTTTTAGCAAATTTACATATTTTTCTTTAAATAACTTTCAAGTTAATTCACCGATTGACTTAAAAATCTTATCAGCTTTTTTCCTTTAAAAATGCGTTAAATACCGTTAATTTAATCAAAATCGATCAATGTGTTTGAAATTTATCAAGGAAGAAAATAAAAAAAGACGTGTGGCACTCGGAGACTGCCGCAGTAAAGCTATTGCATAGCATGTTTTATCAACTTATGCAATTACAATTATATATTTATTTTATTTATGCAGTATTTTTTTTTGTTTTTTTTTTCTTTGATATTAATTCAAGTTACACTTTGAGCGTGGTGACCGATAAAAAAACAATTTTTTTCTTTATTAAATAAATGAGATGTTAATATTGTTCAAAATATTTTTATTATCTTTCCATACATGTCGGTTCTTCAGGAATATTTAATAAATGCACTTTGTTTATTCATATTTAAAACACTTTGTACACAAGTTATACGAGTACAGATATTCACTGTTGTACGTAGATGATAAATACCTATACATCTATATACTTTCCCACAAACAGCTGATTACGGTAGTTTTCCAATACAACCAATGCCATCTAAAGGCGGGTTGCTGAACTAAAGAGACAAGCGTGATATTTTTAAAAAAGTAATTAAAAGTTCTGGTATTTATCGATAGATGGAAAAACTAAAAAGTATCACCGCTGTGCCGGTCGGAGTGGGGGGTGTTAGGTTTTTTTCGTTACGGAATTTCTGGATTCGGTCTCCACGCTCAAGGCCCGCGATAGAAGCTATGCAATAGCTTAAAATAATAGTTTTTGAGCTAAAAATACCTGAATTTAGTGGGAAGATTCAGGGATGGCCAGTAGGGTCAACCGTTTACACATTTTTTTCTCTTAAACGGATTTTGTTTTTGAAATTTTGCTTTAGAAAACATTACACACAAATTGATATCTATCTGAGTAAAAAATTCGTACGTGTACGCTTAGCTATTTCGAAAATCCAGTGCAATCAGCTAAACGTTACCCTAGCGGAAACTTGAATATTTTTGGAGTCTTTAGACAAAAAATAAACTAACACACAACTACTTCTTGTCGCACAGTAAATAGTACAGTATTTATTTTTCTGGGGATTCCATTTGAAAAAAAAAAACCATTTAAAACATAATCGTATCGAAAATCTCGAATAATCCCAAAACGTCTGGACACACAAAATTACCCACTGTCACACACAAAAATCTATTAAACTCGAAATTATTAAAAACTCGAATAATTTATTTCGAAACTAATCCGCTGGGGAAAAGTATTATATGTAATTGTAATTACATAAATGTAATTGGTAATTATTTACATTATATGTAAATAATTACCAATCACTTATAACCTTTAATATTTTGATTGATTTTTGATCCATTATTGAACTCTTTGGTTACTTAAAATAAAAATTAAATTTAGTTCATGAGTCGCTCAGTGGTGTCTAAACGATAGAAGAATTATTGTAGCTGCCATTTTTCTAACACTCGGGCACTAAAATAACTCATGCCAAGAACTGAATTAAACCTTACTAAGAGTAAAATTCATCTGAATCGTGTTATTCAGATAAATTTTACTCTTTATTGAAGTTATTTCCTAGCGCAATATTCAGTCAGAAGCGGATCATGAATTTACGGGGCTTTGGGCTTATTCTACTTAGAGACTTAAGTGCTAAATTATCATTTTGTCAAAAAACTGTTTTCTATAATGATATAAAACAGGATAATATTTTTTTAAGGTCGGATTTTTTTTTACTGTGAATGTTTGAAAACATTCACAGTAAAAAAAAAGTCGTTTCACTCAAGTCAATTCAATTGAAAATAGTTTCACTAAAAAATAGTTTTTATCCAAAGGGCCCTGGAAATAATTCAGGCCCTGGCCTAAAAAGCCCTTAAGTGATCCGCCTGACAATATTAATTACTGCGCAGTAATGTTTTCAATTCTGTGACTTGATTAATTTTAAAGCACATACATCCATCGAAATCCGATTGTTACTGCCCTTCCTGTCATCTCGCCGTCAACTTACTATAATTATGCAATGGCAGGCCGACACTTCTGGCACGTCCCGGCTGATACGGCTAAATGAATAATTGAGGGCCAGCCAGCTTCTCTTAATATGTCCCAGTCTGCAAGGAGAGATTAAGCGTGCTGACCACCACATCAGCAAGCAGGAACTGCAAGTCTTAAGCGCAGAGATTACTAGCTGTTAACGCGAAAATTGCGTGTTGACCATAACTTGTTTATGGTCCGCAAGCATGCCATTATCTGATATATTAAAACCTAAAAAAAAACACTCCCACCATTTTGATGACGGGAAATGTAACAGTGGATTTTATAAAGCATTTTTTGCTTCGCATGACCACTGTAGAAACGATAGCCACTTCAGGTTTTCCGAACCGATACGATTATACCCATTAACAAGAGCTTCTTAGCCTGGCGTATTTCTAACACCGGAAACGTCTGGTGTGGTCTGTCAATGGGCGACAGTGATACAATTGTCCTCTTCCTTATCACACTCCTCTCTCGATACTGTTTAGCGTGTGATACAGTAGGATTTTTTGTTAATTAGGTGAAGGAAAAATCGATTAACAACAATACCTAGTTTTTATTTTAATCGCTTCATTATTTATAAAAAAACTCGAAAAAACTTTTGCCCTACACATTCGATGGTTTTTCTAACGAGTTCTCCATTCAAAATGTATCGGAATTATGATTTTTAAATTGATACTAATCAATTCAAAAACAATTTTCCCACAACAGCTTATTATTTTTATTTGAGGGTAATTTGGTCCTACGCGTAAAGTGGAAACTTTTCATAGTTCGACATTCTAAAGTTTTGTTTTTTACTTCACTTTATTAGTTACCCAATTCGAGATTTTTCGGAGATAGAAAAGATGGGCGTCTCGTTAAAACGAAGCTGTTCACAAAAATTCAGCTTCTTATTAATCTAAAAAATGTTGTGCCTATGATCTATTAATTTGGGTAAATTGCATTGTAACCTTTAGATAAAACCTTATCGGCAAACTTGTCTGTATTCAATTATTATATACTAGCATCATAAGACCGCGCATATTCCAAACATTTATTCAGCCGTCCTTATTGGGGAACAACGAATTTTATAGAAGTGAAAATTGGGACAGTGGTATTTGTCTAATGATTATTCAAATTACGTAATATATTTTAAGTAAGGCTAAATATATACATGTTACTTTCAGAAATAACATTGGGTGGTAGTTTTGCCTTCAAGCTTTCGTAATTATTACCTATGGTTGGCGTGAATTAATTTTTCTTACAGGTAAAAAGTAATTTAGAAAAATGGAGAAACAGTAGTTTTAAAGTTGAAGAATGTCTATACGGGGAAAATGCAACTAATACGGCCTCTTTATTTACGATGTAATAAGTGGCTAGTGTATTCATATTTTGTATACATACCTAAAAGGAATTTCATGTACTTAGTTTGAAAACCAAAACACATACAATATGAGAAGGTCTAGCTTTTCCATTACGACTCGACTATTAAGTCGTGGTTAGATTATAGTGTCCCGAATTCAATACCCGGTTTGGCCAATTGTTATTGATAATTTTTTGAGGTTATCCCAAACAATTAAAAACTTAGTAGTAGCTCGGTACTGGTATTTTAACAACGCCGTGCCTCAGATGAGCACACGGGGATCTCATCCAATCAATATACTTTGCCTACCATAGGAACGTAATAGTGTGATGATATTTATTGTAGTACTAGCTGACCCGCGCGTAGATTAAAATGTCAAGATAGCTTTTCATACAAATTTCATCTCCTATTTCAACCCTTTACGGATTGATTTTTTTTAAAAAATTAGCCTATGTTTGACCTTGACTCTTCTACTTTCATGCCAAATTTCATGAAAATCTGTCCAGCGGTTTAGCCGTGAAAGCGTAACAGACAGACAGACAGACTTTCACATTTATATTATTAGTGTGGATATGTTATAAATCGAAATGGAAATAAAAGTTCTCGATTCACAGCAAAAAAAAAAAAAAATGTAGGTACATATTTTCTATCTTTTCCGCCATGTGAATTGAACGGTAGCAGCTTGTCATGCAATCATTTAAAACGTTAGATTTTTTGATCTGCTATTATTTCATTTTTAAATCACGAAAGATTTTGTATTAAATAATTTATGTGCAATATTTCCATCATTACCACAATATATGCGCTGCTCGCCTACAAGCTAAATGGAAGGAAGGAACGATATTTTTATACTACCTGATCATCTTCATAATCGCACTAACAATGATCCATTTATTTTTGAAAATTAAATTTAACTTTACAGTATCTATTTCAAAATATATTTCTCTGAAATTTTTGCAAATGCACTATTTTAAACAATGATTTTTACATTGATGTGCAAATGGAGTATGTTATATAACTTTTTTTATGGCGAGTCCTTTGTTGCTGGTAGGCTTTCACGGATGGGTTTAGTGAAGCGTTAAACTATTTAACATTTAAGAACAGAATCCAAGAACATATATCCAGACGAAATTAATCAGAAAATATAAAAAAAATTGGTATGGTTTCAATGTCATGACTTCTGTTGATAAAACTTCACAGTTTTAGTTTTAATCACATTTGAAATACCTAGTTTATCTACATATTTTATTTTTAATGAAAGGATGACAGATCAAGAATATATTTTGAAGTTAAGATTTTTATTTATATTATTAAGACAAAAAACTTTACCTAGTTTTTTATAAAAGGTACACACTACTATCAGCAAAGTGGTATTAATTCCAAAATTGTTCTAAGAATTTTCAATAAATTTAATGTGGGTACCCTTTTAGTAGAATCGGTGCTAGTGTACAAACATTTTGGAATAATTCATCGGATGTGTATATTTTGCCTAGATGGTATTTAAGAAATAATTTTGTGTGGTACGGAACCATGTGATATAGACAAATGGATGGTTGCAGCTTGTGTTTAGAATATGTGAACATTATTTTTAATTTATTAAAATTCTGTAAATTCATCACAATTTCTTAAATATACACCTATCAGAATTTACTGAAATCTCTGTAATAAGTTAGTTCTTATTGGACAAATACTTTCGCTGAAATGTAAGGCAGCATTTGTATTGTGTCAGACACATGGACACCCTTCATTACAATTGAATTAGCTGGATTATTAGAATGTCAATTCTAACTTCGTTTATATTAACTATATGTGCAATCTCAAAATGTTATTTATTTTAGTGACCATCAAGGTCGATGTAACATAACCACTTTCTTTATCTTTTTATTCTGGCCTTATTATTTCATTTAACTGCAATAGTACAAAATATGCAATCCTGAAATAACTTGTTTGAATTTTCATGCATGTAAACAAAAGGCTTTGTAACTACTAAAACCCCATTAGGTATTTTGTATAAGAAAATCTATAAACGAAAATTTGCATATATGAAAAAAAAAAAATTATGTACGCTGATAAAACTTAATATTTTACTTGGGAGGCGTAACTTAATTTATATGTTCATAATAAGTATTACTGGGATATTTCAATATGCAGTCCATTGAAAATGTTTTTATTTTTCAATTTTAATTTGTTAATGTGTTATGAATGTTTAAAGGACTTCAATAAATCTATATTGAGAATGAACTCAATTTCCCACTCATATTGTGGTTTAAATACATTAATTTCTTTATTGCGATGTATACAAGTTATTTAAACAAAAGAATATAATTTTTATATAAAAAAATATAGCTTAAAAGTTGTTTTATTTATAATAATATCCTTAACATACTTTACATACATTTAATTAAATATTAATATTACAAACTAATTTTCAGTCAAGCCCATCACCCTGTACAAAAACCTTCCATCATGGTCATAGAAGCAGTCATTAATTTTATAAGTTGCACCTTTTTTATAAGCTTTCTTTGGAATTCTAATTCTTTCTGGGTAATTCAAACCTGAGAATATTTTGTTGTCATTTTCTTTAAACTCTGTTAGTCTGTTTTTAGGTTTTGTGTATTCAATAAGATCAATATCAGGTGTAGGACTCTGATAATTGTCTTGATTTGAAGAACTAATTGAATCCACCATAATCTTGTCTGTAGCATCAATCATTTGACCTTCATGTAAACGATCTTTTATTTTAGTTGCTAACTCATCTAGTGTTATCTTTTTATAGTCTTTTGTAACATTTTTTGTAGTAGTTTCATTAGTTTCTACTTTCAGATTTTCTTTTTTATAATGATTTTCATTTTCTTTTTCTGCACATCGTTTTATAATGCTTTCAAATTCTCCAATTTTTTGTTGCCGTGTTAAATCTATTTTCATTGACTTTTTGTTTAATGGAGGTATAGTACGGTCAGAAAACTTGAGAAAATGTTGACGTAACTCCTCAGGTATATCTAATGTTCCTTCTTTGAGTTCTCTCCAATTTCTCATGGCAGAGGCATCATGACGTGCTATTCTTTCTTCCGATGCCGGTTTCCATGGATATTTAAGTAATTTCTGAAAATAGAAAAATAGATTCAGAAAGTTTTTTGTCTTTGCCAAATAGATTACAAATAATTTATTTTGAAGATTATGTTTTGGTAACATGTAGTTCTTTTATATCACTTATGATATAAAAAAAAAAACTACATGTTACCAAAACATAATCTTATAAACAAGCAGATGGAAAGAGAAACCATCGCCTATAGACACCAAAGATGTTAATGGTGCGTTGGTATTTGTGTGGTGGGATGGCAATGACACATGCATAAGTTTACCAGCTACCTTACCCTTCCAAACACGACGACAGTGACGTTCATTGCGACAGGAACAGGTAAGGTACCACCGGTACTAAATACCCGGGTGAGAATATACAGAATTCTACCATCTAGGAGTTAAAGCCAAAATCAAAACATTTTTATTCAGATTATCCTTTACAGGCATTTTTGACGAATCAACAATTTTTTAATTTCTACCGGATTGGAAATGTGGGAACACACTGATAAGCAAAACCCTAAGAAACTGGAAAAGCATTAAAAAGATTCGCCACATGAAACAAAAAAGTAATAATAGCAGTGATCTACTTGCTCTAGCAGAGAACCAAACAAAATCACTTGAAATAGTTAGCACACACTTTGCAACGACAGGTCAATCTCTAGCTAATAGTATTTTACACACATTGGGTAAAACAGAAGATGAATTGACTGCAAATATTTCCACTACTAGTGGACCCTTAAACTCTTGCTTTCTAACACCAACAGATCCTAAAGAGGTTCAAAGTATAATAACTAGTCTCTAAAGCGACAGTGCTCTAATAAAAAAAAGTGGACGGAATTACAAACAGGATGCTAAAATCAGTAAAAGTTGAAATAGCAGAATCACTAACTATTTTATATAATTAAGCATGAGCTTAAGTTGTTTCCCTGATAAATGGAAGATCTCATCAGTAACACCAATACATAAAGACGGTCCTAAGGACGTGCCTTCTAATTACCGTCCCATATCTCTCCTTAGCGCATTGTCCAAAATACTAGAAAATATTGTTAATAGGCGCTTATTACAATTTCTGGAAAACAATTGCTTATTATCTCATAGGAAATTCGGATTTAGACGGAATAAATCAATAGGTGATGCTATTAAGTACTTAGTTAACTCAATTGTAATTCACATCGATAGAGGGCTTTGCTGTGTCGGTGTGTTTCTTGACCTCGCTAAGGCCTTTGACACGGTCTGTATTCCGATTCTATTACGGAAGTTAGAATCATGGAGTTCGCGGTGTAACCCTGAAGTGGTTTGTAAGTTATTTATCAAACAGGCAACAAATTGTAAAAAATAGACTCCCATAAACGTAAATCTCAATTTGTTAAATTTGGCATCCCACAAGGAAGTATACTTGGCCCAACTTTATTTATCATATATAAAAATGATCTAAAGATATTACCCAACTCTGACATGTTATGTTACGCTGACGACACGGCTATCGTATTTAATGGTAATCATTGGGACAACGCAATCCTTGACACCGAATACGGTATCTGTGATACACAAGTGGTTGCAAAGCAATCTGCTGACTTTAAATATTAAAAAAAAAACAAAATTCTTATGTTTTCATAAAACAGCCGCAACTAAACCACAGACCAAGGATTATATAAAAATTCATAGCTGTAATGGTTCACCTAGTGATCAGGTTAAAAGTAGTAGCTGCGAAGGAATCCAGAGAGAGTCAGAGATAAAATATCTGGGTCTAACTCTCGATGAAAACCTACGATTTGATAAACACCTGCAACATGTTTCGTCAAGGATTCGCAAAACCATTGTTTTCATGAAATCATTACGTCATGTTGCCGATGTTGAGAGGCTAAAACATGTGTACTATGCTGTTTGTCAATCCATAATAACCTATGGTATCGAGGTCTGGGCTTCTGGGCTTCTGAAACCCTAATTATCGAAGTTGTAAGAGCTCAACGGGCAGTACTGAAGGTCATGTTACGAAAGAACTCGCATTATCCGACTAATACTCTGTACAAAATATCAAAGGTTCTACGTGTTCGCCAGCAATATATACTAAGGATTGTTATAGAAATTTATAAAACAGTAATAGAAAGCTCTGAATATGAATTAATATTTAGAAAAAGAAGATATAAAATACCTTTACCAACACATCGAACTTGTTTTGCAAAAAAATTAGGCCAATTTTCATTGATAGGCGTCTACAACCGTGTTGCATCTAAATGCAATATTAAAAACTGTACAATTACCGAGGTAAAGCGCATTCTGAAGTGCTGGCTATATCGGAGCTGGATTATGAGCAAACAGAAGCTTTAGTTGCTTGTATGAATTACACATGATAGATTTTATTGCATATGTACACCTCTTACTTATTATCAAAATTAAAGTTAATACTTACATTAAATTTAATGAAAGCAGAATATATTTGTGTGACGAACATTTGACATTTGATAAAATAGTATAATTAGAACATAATGTAAATTATTGTATTATAAAGACTTATTCTAATCCATATCAACTTATCTAAATTCTATTATCTATCAATTTTCTTTTGTATTTTAATTTGTTTTAATTTAAATTTTTAATTTTTTACCTTGAGACATATGAAATAACTGTATAGTATTTAATAATCTAATCAAATTCTGTAATTCAATTATAATATAAAATGTAATTGAATTTTAACTCAATAATATAGGTAGTAATATTTAAATTCAAACTTAAGCACTATGAATAAAAATCTATACATATTATTCCATATGGTTATCCCAAAATACAGGCGACGCCTAGTTTGGGAACCTCTGATATATTCTTACAGTAAATCGATATTGTTACTAATATATAATACAAATAGTTATTAATCAAACATAGCTTGCATCTAACTAATGTAAATGATATCCAAGATTGATCGAAATTGAAGTGATTTCAAAATCTGTTTATAATTAATTAACCGCTCACTTCACTTTGGTAACTAATGAGACCTGTGAGAAAAATAATCTCCGTTAATACACTATGGTCTCTATAGGGACCAACGCTAACTTCATCAAAAAAAAAAAACAACATTTTCACTATTTACCAGTTTTAATACTCTTTGGTATTTTTACGTTTTCGAACGAAACATTGTACAGAATAACATCAAGTTGGCATTCTTTTTTCAAATACGCTCTTGGGGAAAAATAAAAGAACTTAGTCCGCCATTTTGATTCGTGCTGTGTGTTATGTGTTGGTCGCAGTTACAGGTTAATTTAAAAGGGTTTTGGCGTATTAATCAACAAGTAAACTTTATTTACAATCAAGATTAGTTCAAGATCTAACAGTTTAGATAATAATTTTGTCAAAAACCGTAAATATTAATTAATTAAATATATATTTCGTTAACGACCAACTTGATGATACCAGCCCTTTGAGTATGATGTTACCTATTTTTATTTATTTTCGTAAATTTTAGTGTTAACATCTATGATCTCAAAAAATACATATGATGTGAATGTGACATTTCCTAAACAATATTTTAAAAAAACTTAACATAGCAGTAAAATTGAAAAAGAAATATTTTTTTTAAAAATTACGAATAAAACTACGTATTAATTATGAAAAAAAATATATATTTATGTAAATAAATATTTTTGTACTTCAATATATGTTATTTTTTTCCGTATGTATATGTTTACCAATTATATAAAAAAAATATAAAAAGCATAGGTCATCGATTTACTTTTTAAATTAAAAATCCTCGACTAAGAAGTAGTCATATTTTTCTCAGTGTCGTGTTACACCTGAATTATTTTGTAGCTTAAGCCATTTAAATTAAACAATTCTCACACCAGTGTCTTGCAGTGCTCAAGACCTCTTAAAAAATATACGCTTTACAGTATCGGATTCAATCCAAACAACTCATAAACCATTTTTGTGACCACGGTCCACCGGAATGAACTCGGAACATATGCGTGTAACGGTCCGTGTTTTTTTGCGAAAAAATGCGAAAATGGCTGGTGGTGTGAGCGGTTAAATAAATTATTATTGTTATAATGATAAGTACAGCCAATTGGTCGAGTTTTACGACCTGCCTAGAGAATGGGAGTAGGAGTTGAAATATAGGGATTAATGATAATGTTAAGTGACTTCAAGTTCCATCTGTCGAATTAAGTTGTTAGTTTGATAAAATCATTTGAATCAGGTGGTATTGGGTTGGTTCGGATACGATTAGATGAGTAGGTAAGTGTGAGAGAGAAAGTTAAATATGTAAACAAACTATGAATTTGCTTTGTTAGCCCTATTTACACTATACACATAATATGGGTCTTTTTATTTCATTAAGTCTGATTTTTATAAAAAGATTTTCAAAATCAACATCATGAGAGATTATTTCAATGCAAGTTTGTTTTTATTTAGAACACAATATTTTTTTGTGTGCCACGCTAAGGCTCAACTCACATTGGCACAGAGTCGAAGCGACGCGACGCGTCATGTTTTGCAAGGCGACGCGCGCCTTCGCTCAGCGACGCGCGACGAGCTTCGCGCGGCGACACGCGTTTATGCGCGACGGCGCACAGTGCCGAAGTTCAGAGACTTTCGAACATTGGGTTTTCACCTTGACGTTAAACAGACATCAAATTTCTATACTAAATAAATTAATTTTTCAACTTCATCCATTTTCCTCGTAGTTTAGCACTGTCATCCGCCCGTTGTAGGCGGCGTCTGACGTGTCACTGCGCCTGAGTACGCGCGGCGAGAAAAGAATCCACTCGACTCCAGCCGAGCGTCGAAGCGCGAATGCGCACGTCAACGCACGTTTCCTATTTACATAGCATAAATTTGTACTTAATATAAATAGAAGAATAGAGATGAATATGCTTTTGGCAAAAAAATATGACGCGTCGTGTCGCTACGACTCTGCGCCAATGTGAGTTGATATTTATTTTTTTATATTTATAATACTAGTTGCAGCGTGCAACCTGCTGCATTAAAATTTTTGGCGTATCCGGCGGGTTCACCTAATTTTTCCAGAATAAAAAGTAGCCTATGTGCTATTCCAGATCACCATCTACCTGTGTGCCAAATTTAATATTATATTACAAGTAACAAACATCCAAACTTTCGCATTTATAATATTAAATATAAATAATATAAATTACAATACTGTACCTTTACTACTTTATCAGTAACAGGAAAGCTTTCTGCTAATCTTTCTGGTGTCCATTCCTCAGGTTGCGTGTTTGCCAAATGGCGTATTTGTTCTTTTTCACTCCATGTTAACAAATTGGGCATATTTTCTTTAAAATATTTTTCTTTAACAATGTGATGTCTCAGTTCATATTTTCCTATTAATGTTTCATTTAAATGTTCATTATATGCTTCACCTACCTAAAACATTGTTAATAAGACAGGTAATAGTATCAAGTCCATTTTTGAATTTTGATTTTTTGCTTACACATTAACCCACTCACTGCGTCGTTCGAAACTACGATTTCTTCTCAAGTGCGGCAGTCATTTTTAAAGGAACGCCAATCGGCGTCCGTGGCACCTGATAAGGAAATTTTTAGATGCCTGTCGGCGTTTTCAGCACTCGAATATGATTTCGCAGAATGTTTTGTTTAGTTTTGTTGATTAACCTTACATTTAGCTTGTAAATTATAGAGATATATATACAGATTTTTACAAATGGTTTTATATTTTTGTCACAAATGGAAGTCATAAACCGTTAAAACTTATAAAATCAATGTTGTGGTGGAAAATGAAGGAAAAAAACAGTAAGTAAAAGTAAAATAATATATTATGAATCTTTTTGCATCAAATGGTCCCAATATTTAATAGATATTTGTCTTTAAATTTAATTTTCTTATATTTATTGATTTTGTCAGAGTATACCAACCTTCTGTAAACTCTTAGTTATATTAAAACTTAATATTATATTTAGCTGCAAAATCATAAAATGTTATCGTTTTAGCGAAATTGTAGCATATTTTTATAGTCATCACTGTTAACCCTGTTTACAAAATACTTTTGATGATTATTATGTATTTTGACAAATATACATGTACTCTGAAAATAACGTTTTAGAGCAAACTAAGAAGTTTTTTTGTTTTATTTTGTTTTTTTATTACATTCATTTCTATGGAAATCCGACTAGCGCCACCATTGAATAAAATATCTTATTTTCAATAATACAGTCTATATTTTAATTTAGGAACTCGGAATTTGTTTGAGTAATAATCTACACTTAAGATAAGGCACTTTTGGGTACAAGAGCAATTTAATTATTAAAAATCTTAAGTTATGTATATTATACTGAAGTATTTCTATCTGAAGGATTGCTTGTGAAGTTCTCATAAGAGAGATTTCCGTTAAGTTCCGATTTCTAGGGTAATAATTATAAAAATATCTAAATAAACTTTGGTTACAATTTTTAAAATCAATGTACCTATGTATATGTTGTCTTAAGCGAAGGTGCCATATATTTTGTTCCTAGTGTGTGCTTTAAGGCCAGGTTGTTAAAAATAGCCGTTTTTAGCAATCATCAAAAAAAAAATCTCTCACTCATCAAACAAATAAAACTGGTGATGATATAAAGATGAGTTACGCAATAAGCTTACAGGTCAATGTATAAATAACTAGCTGCAGCGTGCAGCCCGCTGCATTATAAAAGTTTTTAGTGAATCCCGTGAGATCACCTAACTTTTCCAAGATACAAAATAGCCTATGTGTTATTCTGGGTCTTTAGCTATCTACATACCAAATTTCATCGTAATCGGTTCAGTAGTATTTGCGTGAAAGAGTAACAAACATCCATAGATACATACAAACTTTCGCATTTATAATATTAGTAGGCTGCACCCCTAAAATTAGTATGCATATAAAATTGTAAAAGCAACGCGAATTAAAATGTTGCGAATTTCTGATATACGGCGATTGGCGTCTTCCGCAATTAATCAATAATATTTGAATTTACGAAGAGATGATTTCACGGACACGGTACTCAACATTTCGTAGGTATTGGAAAAATAAACTTCTATTTTGCAGAAATTCTTAAAAAAATTAATTCTTGATGAAAATAAACTCTCTTAAGAATTTGGCGCCGATCGGCGTCCACCGCATCTGTAAAGAAATAAAAAAGACGCACATCGGCGTCGGCCGTAATGAATGGGTTAAGTTAAGAAGAGGGGAGGAAATATATTTGGTGTAGCTGGTCAAAACTCATTTTAATGGATTTAAGATATGTGACTTGTCATTATCTAATTAGGGCATAGTTTTAGTCTAGATTTGAATTTAATATTAGGATAAATATGAGGATAAATGGGCAGGAACAACTATTTACTTTGAACTGTGTCGGATTAGCCAGCTGCAGTTGCCATCAAACCGGTTTCTTATCAGTATGATCGGTCGGCAACTCGTAGGTAAAATATGTGTACATATTCACGTTGTTATAATAATTATGCCGAAACATAATATATCCTGTATTTTTCATTTTGTATTAATTTAACTAGCTAGAAAGTAGTGTTCCTTGGTGTTCATTGGCTCTATAGATAGTTTATTACCTAGATACCTAGTTTGCTTTTATGTTTTTCTCTAGTTCGTAGATAGGTAGATAGCTTACTCTGAAATTTTAGGTTAATACGCAGATAGAAAAATAGTTAATTTACTTGGTTATGTTGTAGGTTAGTGTATGCAAATAGTTTATTTAAATATAATATGAATCGTTATTTTTATTGTGAAGTAGTGGCTAGTGTTAAGTTATAAATTTATATTTTATATGCGAGACAAGTGCCAGCTTGCGGACAAACCGGGATACGGTTTTTGCAAAGCTAATTGTTACCATGTGTTATAATATTTGTTTAAATAAATAAAAAAAAAAAGCAAATAATGCAATTGCTTAGGACATTATATCTTGGGGGCTACAAGAAACAGCACCAAAAATATGTAAAAGGTAGTTAATGCTGTTTGAAAATCTATATAGTTTTTATTATAGTGCTGACTTTAAGGATCATTTTATAACCTATCCTGCAGCAATTACACTGCATCATTTTTTTTTTACTTGTGGATAGGCAGCCACGCACAGGTGTAGATTGCTTAGGGCAACAAAAGTGTCAATGTGGCACAAACTTTTGTTTTAAAAATTAATTGTACTTTACAGGGGAATCACCTAAGCAGAAACATATAATTCAAATCCTGTAAAAACAATCTAATTACTACATACAGCTTTTAAGATGTCTAATGATTCACATCTTCATATGAACTCTCATGTGAAAGTAGACAGCGGACTAAACACAATAAATACATTACAATTCATACAGAACACTCCATTTTGAAAGAATGAGGTGAAATCAGAGTACTACATTTAATAATAAAAACTAGCTGTGCCAGTGACTTCGTCCACATGGAAAAATTTCTAAAAGTCCCGGGGTTTTACCTGCATGGTTCTTGTTCCCCAATCGACATAGTAAACGTTTCGTTTTTTTTTACCAGAATAAAACTGCTGTCTACTTTTTGTATTATATTTTATTAAAGTGTATTGAATTTGAAGACCAAATATAAAACAATTTCGGTGACATAAAATGTTTTTAAGTTTTTGTTAGGACCCATCACACATGCAGTCACTTTTACTGGAAATCAGTTTTTCAGTTAGTTATGTCACATCTCCAGGCATGAGTTAGTTCAAAAAAGGTTATTTTATTTATCTTATTAATCTAACTATTTATTACTAGAACGGGCCGATATTTGGCTGAAATCCGACATTCGATCGAAAATCGATACTTGGTCGAAATTCGACGCCTGATCGAAATTCGACGTTTGGTCGAAATTTGGCGTTTGACCGAAACTCGACATTCAGTTGAAATTCGAAGTTCAAATTCATTAAGAGATATATCTTACAGCTAACCCAAGACAGAGAAACCTTAATACATAAAACAAATGTACTGCGTTATGAAGTATAAAATAAGTATATTTAATTCATTAATTTATTTACTTATTTATTTTACATAGACAAAAAATCAATGAATTCAAAATTTCAACCATATGTTACCCATAGTCTCAGAGTGAAATAAACAACATACGGACGGACGAACGGACGAGGAGACGGACAGACAGACAGACAGAAGGATATGAAGAAATTAAAAAAGTTCCCCTCTTTGGCTTTTAGCTACGGAACCCTAAAAATATATTAAGATGTATATTATAAAATAATCACTAATCAGTATAAGTTGATAGAAACAAAACCAATCAATCGATTGAACCTAATTTGTGGAACTTTCACAACCCATGATTACATTGAAGTGTTAAACTATATCAATCAATCGAATGAACGTGTCATAAGACCTGGGTCTTTCTGACGACAAGTCAGTATTGATACGGTTCTTTCTGATCGAACGAACAATACATGCCTACAAATAATTGATTGAAAGGGTTGCATTAAACTCATTACCTGTGTTCTAACCTCTAGGACTCATCAGTTACGCATTTGACAAACAACCTTTCAGAGTGGCATATTTCCGAATACCTTGAAAAAGGCTATATTTATTCTTATTCATAAATCGGGGGATAAATCAACTCCATCTAATTATAGACCAATTGCTTTATTAAGTGTGATCTCTAAAATATTAGAAAAGATTATGAATAAGCGACTTATATCATTTTTAGAGAAAAATTGTTTACTGACTGACAACCAATATGGATTTAGATCTAATCGGTCCACAGAAGATGGGGTATTGAACTTGACTAATCTGACAACTTCTTACTTAGACAAAGGAAATAAGTTTTTAGGAGTTTTCCTTGATTTACAGAAGACATTTGATACTGTGTCAATACCAATACTACTTGCCCAATTACATAACCTAGGTATACGTGGGATTTCTTACGAATGGTTTAAAAACTACCTTACTAGACGCACTCAACAAGTACGGATAGGCAAACTGTATAGTGATAACTCAGTGTGCTCATTTGGTGTTCCTCAAGGAAGTACGCTAGAATCTATGCTCTTCCTGATATATCTTAATGACCTTTGCAAAATAAAAATAAACAAAGCTCACCTGCTTATGTTTGCTGATGATACAGTTGCACTTTTTTATGGGTCTTCTTGGAGTGAAGTTTTTAAATCGGCTGAAGCAGGTTTGATTAGCATAGTTACATGGCTTGAGGATAATCTTTTATCTTTAAATATAAGTAAAACCAAATATATGCATTTTGGTCTAAAACATGAACCAAATAAAAATTATACATTACGAATGCACACATATCCCTGCAAAGGCAGCAACTCGAACACTGTAAGCCTTTGTAGTTGTGAGCATCTAACTCAAGTAGACAAACTAAGATATTTAGGGGTTACAATAGATAACAGGTTGACTTGGACGTATCATATTTCAGATATTGCTAATCGAACAAGAAAATTAATACCTTTATTTAAACACCTATGTAATTTTGCAAATCATCAACTGTTATTAACTATTTATAAAGCATTAGCTCAAAATTTGATATATTATTGTATTACAGCCTGGGGTGGTGCATCAAAAACGCATACAATAGAGCTAGAAAGAACGCAGAGAGCACTTTTAAAAACAATTATGTTTTTGCCAATTCGTACACCTACATCAAAAGTTTACGAAATGACAATTGTATTAAGTGTTAGGAAGCTCTTTGTATACAAATGTGTTCTCCACTACTTGATGGAAAAGGACAAATTCCTTTCATTGCATCAAAGAAGAACAATTAGATATCCCGTACCCACTTTTAAACAGACAATTTTCAAGAAACTACCAATTTCTAGCACCGTATCTATCAAATTTATTAAGACGTTCTATGCCTTTTTACAAAATAAATATTAACAAACTTAAGACACAAATTTTAAAATGGCTTCAGCTAATTGATTATTATACTTTGGAAAACATTATTTATGCACATGTGTAGCTTTTGGGGGCATTATTCTCATGCAACACACACAGATGCATGAACACATACACATTCACACACACTTTCTCTGGCGCACAAACACACACACACACTCATACACATGCTACCAAATAAAAACACACACACACACATACTACACAAGGTAGCAACTATGTACCATAATGTTACACTTTTTTGTATTTAAGTAACTGCATGTGGAATAAATGTATGTGAGATAAATAACGTACTTAGAAATTAGTTGTTAAAACTGTTGAACCTTGGGGAAGAATCTAACCTCTATAACACGGGTTATCCTAGTATAGAGGTTAGAGCTCCACAATGATTTTTTCATGTACTGTGTAATAAATAAATAAATGAAATGAAATGAAATTTGACAAACAACCGATTCTCGGAATTTGGAGATTAGGGGCGTTGTTTACGTTTTGCAATTAAGATTACCTGGAAATAATAACATGAATATTGTCCACCTAGCATGTTCTACGCGATACACTGTGCGAACTGCTAAACAACTGTTAAGGGCTTATATGAAAAAATTTACCGCATAAATATTGCTTTCCGATTGCTCAACAAACTCTTCAACTTCATCGTCTTGAATTTTAATGCCGTCCTTCTTGAAGGCTTTTACCCTTCTATCCAAGCCGGGATTTGGTCCAGAAATATCTAACCTCCTTACTCTTGTTCTGAGAGTTCGCAGACCGATTTTATCACTGATGAAATATAATTGACGTATTTTTATTGCAAACATTGTAAGTTTTTATGTTTATTGTTTAAGCATTGAAATTAAATATTTTAAACTCAAAAATCAAAATAGTTCAAAAATTGCACTAGGGCTAATGTAGTCACAGACCAATTAGAGTACTACCATAGATAAATATGTGTATTACTATATGTATAGATAGGCAACTTTCTAAATCTATAATGGCTTACTACTGGCGTCATCTATCTTATAGCCTGAGAACTATTTTGTTTCGGCAGCTGAATATAGGTACCTACTTTTTTATTAAAATTTTAATAGTAAATAGGAATTTATCAAACACTATACAGCGTGCCATTCAAACAAAATGTAACTCTGACAAGTCCTTTTGCAACTTCGTTTGATTGCCACGCTGTATAATGTGATATATATATTCAGAATAAAAACATTCATAATTTAAGCCTTTATTAACTCACAATAAATAGCACAATATATTAGTTTTGTGTCACGATTAAGCAATCCGGAGAATAAAAGTTCAAACTCAACGAAAATAACACTAATACACACAAAACAAACTGAATTTCAATAATAAAATGCGCACGAGTATCAACATTTAACACCATAACGACGCCATTTGTAATTGTGTGGTTTTTTGTTTGATAGATTGGCCAAACTTTGTTATTTTGAAAAATAAGCGTATTTACCACAAAACAATATATGTTTATAGTTCAGATAGTCAAAAATTATAATGTAATGTGATATCTTATTTAAAAATATATATTTAAGACATTAAAAGGTTATTTTTAATATTCGTATGTAGTGGCAAAAACCTTGAATCCAGATCTTAAGTCTTTTGAAATAAAATCTTTTTCAGTACGTGTCCTAGATGACGCTATTTTCAATACAATTATCAAATATTTTATAGTACTAAATTACCATAGCATGAGTACTACGTACAGACCGCCATCTGGGGAATATTTGGTTTCAACCGTATGCAAAGTTCGAAGGAAAATGTTAGTTTTTAACTTGTTTTTCTCGGTTGATATTGTAGGTAAGGCAAACGATTAACATTCATACAGCCAGAAGCGTAGGTTCGACCGTATACCCACCTCGCTCTTTTACTTATTTCAGTTTTTATTTATTTTTAATGGATAATCACGTAAATAAAACAACAATTTTAAATACGATTTTTTTTATTATTTTTTCAACAATGAAAAAATAAAAATGACCTATTCCCAACTTGCGGATGGAACTGAAAAACATAAATAGCATTAAAATAAAAAGGAAATGTGTGGGTTTTAATTGGATCGGATGGGATTAGGCGGGATCTGGTGTGATAATTTAGAATTGTGGTGAAATCGAAAACGATCGGATAGGTGGTAAGTAGGAAAGTGGGTTTAGTCGGGTTAGACTGAATAATAAAGGGTGATTGAAGATTAAGTTGGATTAAAAGGAATTGGTTGATATATGATCTGATATTAGTTGGATTTGGTGGGGTCGAATGAGATCGATTATGCAGAAACTTGTGAGATTGATGGGTTAAGGTGGGGACTAGACGGATTGGTGAGACCTGATGTGAATGGACTGGATTTGATGGGATCTGGTGAAATTTTTAAATTTGCATTAACATTATGCTCATGATTTCGATTTGTACAATATAAGTCTCTTGTAATTTTTTATTTATTACATTGCACCAATTCAAAATAAAAGTCAAACATTTTTCGAGTACCAATATCTTTGTGCAATTCGTAGGTCACAAAAACAAATGAATATTCGAAAAATATTTAAATTTGTTTAATTTCACGTCTTGTGTTATTTAATAACATAAATAGAATGCTCAAAATATTCATTTGTGATTCTAATATTAAAGCCAAAACATTGAACTACATATTCGGATGGGTAACTTACTTCGTTGTAATAATTTTAATATTCTTTTTGTTTTATATAAGAGATTTTTTTAGTAGTTGGTGTCATTCTCAATTAAATAATTTTTACAATAATAATAATTCCAAATGAAAATTGATACAGTTCATTGGTTTTAATAAATGGATTTAAATGCGTTTATGAAAGTATAAATCTGAATTAAAATAGCTCGGTCTCATTATTTTAAATTTCGTTTGTGATGATTCACTTTTGCAAAATATCCACACTGATGTCCCATTTTATTTATATGTTACACAGCATAGAATATTTTAGTTATTATGGATGGTATAATATTAAAAACAAGATACAATTTCCGCCATTTGTTGATGGCAATCAAGTTTATACTATGTTAACCACGAATAGGCATAGGCGTAGTAAACATATAAGGCTGTATGTTGGTCGGTCGCTTTTCGGAGTTCCCTCAGTGCATATGTCCTCAGTGCATATGTAAAGCTTGATAGTTTGGTTTTTAATTTAGATATATGATTTTTCCAACTTATATTAGTGTCTATATCTAAGCCTAGCAACGTAAATGTATTTACACATTCTATTGTGGTATTTTTATATTTAAAATTTATGTCAAGATTCTTTTTTTGATAAGGTCTGAATTGCATTAATTTACTTTTTGAAAAATTTATGTCGAGATTATGGTCAGTCATCCAATTAACTACATTATTAAAAATGTCAAAAAAAAAATTCAGTAACATTATTATTATTATTATAAGATGTCAAGATATAAATGTCATCCGCGAATAATACACAATAATTATTTAATATTTTAGGAAGGTCATTAATATATAATACGAAAAATATACATCCGAGGACGCTTCCCTGAGGGATGGAGTTTTCGGTATATATAATTTCTGATCGTACCATACTAATTTTCCCGGTATTAAAGTCATAATTTTCCACTTCTACGAGCTACTTACGATTGTACAGATATGATGTAAACCATTGCAAAGGTACACCTCTAATCCCTACGTCATACAGCTTTTTTAATAATATATCGAACTTTACTTTGTCATAAGCTTTTGACATGTCTAGTAATATTTGTATACTAATTTATAATTATTTATTACCGATGAACATAAAACTATACATTAAACATAAGAGGTAAAAATTGAATAGTACATAAATACAACTGAACTAGAATTAATGTTAAACACAAAATATCTTTAATAAGTTTTAAATTTTCTACTACACATTTTTAAATTTTCATACTACTAATATACAATTCGATACAAAACAAATTTACTTTCTGCGATTACTTACAAAAATGCTAGTTTAAATGTTTTAATGAAATATTTTTATATACCTTGCTTGTCAACTGTGAATTTCTTTAATAGTTTCTTTAATATTTTAAGTAGCTACGCTTTAACATTTGCTGTATTTTGTTACAAATTTTGTATTTCCCAGTATTTTTATATTCAACTAGCTAAAACCCACCAGCTTCGCTGAGCATAAATACATTGATGGTGCAAAGAAATTATGTGACCAATCATTTAAGCTCTTAGTACCAAAACTAACTCAAAACTCAATGTTTATCAAGTTCAGTCAAGTATTCTCGACTTATAACGGGATACACAGAGACAAACAAACGGACAGAAAATACAAAATGTTACAATTAACGTCGGAGAGTCTCATAGCAAACATTTATCATGAAATTTGTATTATATGCAAACGATTTATCTACAAACAGAAATTACAAATATATATAGAGAAAGATAACAATGTGCACTTCGACCTTTTTCATCCTATTTTGCTAAGTGTAAGTGCAAATACCGTTAATTGTATCAATATCGGTCAATTAGTTTGTGATTTATAATAACTTTTGAAAGAAATGGTTTTTCACATTCTTCGAAATTTTTCAACCTATTGGTTATTTAGCTAAAGCCATATTTTAAATCTCAAAAATTGAGTTGAATGCCATTCGAAAGATCAAATCAATTATCGTTTCCAAAATATACAGCTTTTTAAAAAAACAATACACGGCCATTTTTAACATAATATATACATGATAATATAATTATATATACGGCTTAGACGTTGGAACTGAAAAAATCTATGCTTATAGTTTTTACTTTTTGAGCTTAAAATACCTTAGTTTAGCGGGAAGTTTCAGGGATGGCCCGCAGGGTTAATCGTTTACATATTTTTTAAACTAGTTTTTAGGTAATTGTACACCCAGTCAAACATTTAAAAACTTTTTATAAAACCAAATTTTTATACGGCTTCCTTTAAAAATAGTATACGATTTCTGAAACAAATTATTTTTGCGATTCTGCTTTAAATTTGGAAACTAAATATCAATCTTATGCTATTTCTATGAACCTTCAATTTTAATTTGTATTTATTATTTGAAAAAGTTTACATTTTACATCTATGTAGTAGTTTCAAGCTTTAAATACTTAATATCTAAATGCACTAACCTAATAGTAACATATTGTTGCGAATATTCTGATACAGACAAATATATAAAAATAGTCTCTTATTTACGCAATATCGTGTTTTCACTATGTATCAATTTTCATCAAGATTCGGCAAGCCAATCATAATTTATAACGAGACATACAGACAAGATAAGACAAGCAAAATTAATAAAAATGATAGAGCCCAATATGTGCACAATTAAGCGTGTATTTACTTAGTCAATACTTTATTGTACACAAAGGGGTAAAATAATATTTTAATTGATAAAAATTCTACAAAAGACGAGCTTATCAAATGTAAGAGATTTCTTCAGCAAATCCAAAACAGTGGGAATGCGTGAAAGAAATGTAGAAGACAAGTGTATAGACATTAGTTTACAAGTATACAGTAGGAATACAAGAATAAAAACTTATTTTAATTTATTTAATTCTATACGTTACAAATTACAATGCCTTTTTATACTAAAAATTAAACAATTAAAATAAATTCTTATAAAGGTTTTATTACCTGTAATAAAGAGGAATAACGAATGACTGCTCTTAATATGAAAAGAAAGTGAATTTGAAAGTTTCACAGAAATAATAGGGAAAGAATTACTTATTATAGAATTTGCGTGCGTGCGTATTATTTGTATATTAGGAAGTATGTGTAAAATAAAAAAACCAGGATTTACCCTATTACGGCAGCTCAGACACTGATATCGTAAACTCAGTCAATGATATTGAACTCGCTGCATTTAGCTTAGTGAACTAATAATGAAAAGGTGGTTTAAGTTTTATGTGAAATTTACGCGTTATATACCCGCCCCATAGAGGAACTAGCGTGATGACATTTTAGTCCACGGGACATCATGCTGTTTCTTAATGAAGCTTCAAGTATGTATTGAACATACTTTTGGCGTATCTAACAAACAACACTTTTCGAAAGTGCTAAGTGCTCACGAATAAATCAACCGATTTATAGCATTAGATGCAGTATTTCAAAGAGAACAGCTGATGAGTTATGAAATTTAATAGTGATTGGATCAATCGATCGACTGCCCCGTTGGTCGAGTGGTTAGCAAACCTGACTACGCAATCGACGGGGCTCGGGTTCGATCCCCGACGGGGACAAGCATTTATGTGATGAGCATATATGTTTGTATTTCCGGGTTTGGGTGTTTATTAAATATATTCTAGTATTTATATATGTACTTCTATGTATTAGTATCGTTGACTGACACCCATAACACAAGCAAATAATTTGCTTACTTTGGGGTTAGATCAGTAAGTGTAATGTGTCCTGTGAATATTTATTTATTTATTTTATGTTTAGAATAAATAAATAAATAAATTTTGTAGGTATTGATAAAAAGTATTTTCACACCAATATTCCTGACGAGCTAGATACAACTAGGTCAACAACAATAGCTCCTTATACGTGAAGACTGGGTCCCACAATGTGATAGGTGGCAAGCCTATTACATTGTAGGACCAAGCGGCACTTTCTAATCCCGGGCAACATTGTTCTCATCAGAAACCTGAAATAACGCATTTTTGAAAACCCCGGAATCAAATCTGGGACCATATGTGTCAACACTGACACCGCACCACTAGACTACAGAGACGATAAAATTCTACACACTTAAGAAGGACAATTTGAGTTGAAATCCTAAAAAGTTAACGAAGAAGTGTTCTTACTGTATACCAATTTTCACAAAGATAAAATACATATTGACAGACAAAAATGTTCAAAATTGTAAAATTTATGTAAGCAAGTCACAAAACAGATACTTATTAAATATTCGTGACTATAAATGAATGTGAGTGTATACCTTACAAAAATTAACTAAACAAAATTTAACGTACAGGCACACACTAAGATTTATACAGTAGTATACATTTCAAAATTCATGATATTTTTTTTAACAAAACAGCTTGTTGCTATTATTTTCCTGTCATTCTTAATTGCAGGTTACTACTAGCACCATTAGCTATGTTGTCGTCAAATAATTCGTCGAAGAAAGAGACTACTTCTGCCATGTTCTCCAGTGTGTTTCTCATATCGGTTTCATCTAGATACAAGGCTGGAAATAAAAATATAAAACATTACAGTCTAATAGAAATGTATATTTTCAATGGAGAATATTATGTTGTGTTTAAAGATACTAAAAAAAAATAATTCAGCTATTAATATATTAGTGCTGATCACTGTCACGTTCCGGCACAGGAAGCTTATTTTTGTCATAGGATTACAAATAAGCCCTCCTGATGAAAAAAGACAACCAACGCCCATAGACATCAAAGATGTTAATTGTGCGTTATTATCCTTGCAAACTTGGTATTATTTAGTGCCATATGTATAAGTTTACTGGCTAAGTTACTCTTATAATCTGAACTCAACAGTGATACACACTGACGCTATTGTGGCAGGAACAAGTAGGCGGTGGTAGCCAACCCAGACAAGACAATGCAGAACTCAAACACCTAGTGACTACTATGTTAGTGTCTCTCATAGCCAATCGTTCGCCTCTTACGAATGTAAATTTACACATACGCCTGATTAAACTTTCCGTATTAAGAGTGGCTTAGGCAGTTTGTAAAATACCAACGATAGACTATAATATGTGTACTATCGTGCCTACTAGATGACAGAGTTCCGCAATGTCTTACCGCATAATATGTGGTATCACCACCTTTTCTATCCCTGCTGCAATAGCGTCAATACTTGTCATTGTCGTGTTTCGGTTTTGATGGTAAGGTAACCGGTAGATTTATGCATGCGGTATTATCATCTCGCCACACGGATAGCAACGAACCAGTAAAGTATTTAGTGGCTATAGGCTATGCTAGGCTATCTTTTTCATTTAGGCAAACAATCTGCTTGTTTGCTATATATACAGGTACCTTCTAAGAAAGCATTCCATCTTAGGCCGCATCTTAGCTTAACACAGGCGAGATCATCGCCAAGCTCTTCCCTATCTATAAAAAAGTAAACTCATATAGGTACAGGCTATCGATAAAAAAGGCTATAAATATAATCTATGTGACTTTTTATAAGCTAAGATATATATATATATATATATATATATATATATATATATATATATATATATATATATATATATATATATATATATATATATATATATATATATATATATATATATATATATATATAATCTCCTGCCCTTTTGATTTTAGTAGAAAGTTTTACTTGTCACAAAATCTTTCGTTTTAAAGGATTTGTTTTTGTTACCTAATAATAGGATTTTTCTTTACAAAGTCTACAGCTCTCTAAGTACAAGCTTTATAGTTCATATATTCCTTATACAGGAGTTGCCATCGCGGTATTATAGCCTCTAATCTCTAATATCTCTCTAATATCTAAAATTGGAGAAAATAATTCTCTTATTTTCTCCAATTTTAAGAAATTGTACAAGTTGAACCAAAAATAACATTATTTTATTTCTTTTAGATTTACATATTCTAATATGTAAATCTACAAGAATAAAAATAATGTTATATTTAACCGCCCCGTTGGTCGAGACCCTGACTACGCAATCGACGAGGCTCGGGTTCGAACCCCGACGGAGACAAGTATTTGTGTGATGAGCATAAATGTTTGTATTTCCGGGTTTGGGTGTTTATTAAATATATTCTCGTATTTATATATGTATTGCTATGTATTAGTATCGTTAACTAACAACCATAACACAAGCAAATCATTTGCTTACTTTGGGGTTAGATCAGTAAGTGTAATTTGTCTTGTGAATATATTTATTATATTTAATATTTCGAATGTTTAACGAAGTCCTATTTTAATAATTACCTAAGATGTTTATATCCATATCGCTGTCTGTTATCAATGTTTAAACTGCTATTTTCATAATTTCAATACCTGAAAACAAATTATGTTATAATTTAATTTTGTGACAAATATTTTTTAAATAAGGTAAAGTTTTAATTTAAAAGTTTTGGCTATACGTGGCACAACCATAGTGACTACTAGGAGGTAAAGTTCTACAATGCCTCATCCGGGTCTGGTACCACCGCCTTATCTATTCCTGTCGCAATAGCGTCATTGCTTGTCTGTCATGTTCCGGTTTGGAGGGTAAGGTAGAAGCAGACTAATGTATGCGCATTGCGATGATAGCAACGCACTATTAACATCTTTATTGTCTACAGGCGATGGTTTCTCTTTCCATCGGGAGAGTCATCTGTTTGTTTGCTATCTAATAAAATAAAAAAGTATGGTGTCATCCTTTTGCTGTTTGCCCAAAACAACAAGGAGGAAAACATCTGAAATAGTTATTTAAAAAAATAAACCAACTTCAATATATCAGGTACACTATATATCAAAAACGACTGAACCAAATTGGATGAAACTAGAACTATTCCCTTAGTAGGAATATGCTTAATTTAAATCAATAAGGATCATCTTGACATGCCTTTTAGTTTCCGAGAAATTCATGGACAAACATACATATATGTACATACAAAATTTAGCACACATACTTGGAAACCTGAATACATCATTATACCTACTAAAATACTAGCAAAAAGCAGAGCTTTGTAGGAGCTCGCAAAGTTATACTATGTAGTAATATTGTTAGAAAAGTATTTTTATGAGAATTACATCTTTTAATGTATAGACTTTATTTATAAAGTCTATAAGTCTTTTAAGGTATAGAAAAAAAATAGTAGTTTGTTCACCAAGGCGAGAAAATGACCGATACCTTACGAGAGTGTAGTTTGAGGCCCGAAGCGCAGCTGAGGTACAAAGTTATGAATTGAAAAAAGTTAAAGGAGGGGAGAAATCCCATACATTTTTGCCGCCCGCATATTGGTTCGCTTGGAATGAGGTATTGTATATCTGTTTTGTTAATCTTTCACCTACCATTCTGTCTACATGTCCGAACCAACGGAGCATGCCCTTTCTCATCTTTACACCAACACTTTCTTCAAGCATAACTTCTCTCTCACTTCAACATTACGAGTGAGTTACGCGACATCTCCCCCCCCCTCTCTCTCTCTCTCTCTCTCTCTCTCCTTCTCCCTCTCCCTCTCCCCCTCCCTCCCTCTCCATCCCTCCCTCCCTCTCCATCCCTCCCTCCCTCTCCATCCCTCCCTCCCTCTCCATCCCTCCCTCCCTCTCCATCCCTCCCTCCCTCTCCATCCCTCCCTCCCTCTCCATCTCTCCCTCCCTCTCCATCTCTCCCTCCCTCTCCATCTCTCCCTCCCTCTCCATCTCTCCCTCCCTCTCCATCTCTGCCTCCCTCCCTTCCTCTCTCCCTCCCTCCCTCTCTCCCCCCCTCTCCCTCCCTCCCCACTCCCCCTCTCTCTCCCTCTCTCTCTCCCCCACTCCCCCCTCTCTCTCCCTCCCCCCTCTCTCTCCCTTTCTCTCTCCCCCTCTCCCTCGCTCTCTCGCCCTCTCCCTCGCTCTCTCCCCCTCTCCCTCTCCCCCCTTTCCCTCGCTCTCTCCCCCTCGCCCTCTACCCCTCTCCCTCGCTCTCTCTCTCTCCCCCCTATCCCTCTCTCTCTCCCCCCCTCTCATTCTCTCTCTCCCCCTCTCCCCCTCTCTCTCCCCCCTCTCCCCCTCTCCCTCTCTCTCTTCCCCCTCTCCCTCTCTTCCCCCTCTCCCTCTCTCTCCCCCCTCTCCCTCTCTCTCTCCCCCCGCTCCCTCTCTCTCCCCCCCCTCTCTCCCCCTCTCTCTCCCCCTCTCCCTCTCTCTCCCCCTCTCCCACTCTCTCTCTCCCCCCTCTCCCTCTCTCTCTCCCCCCTCTCCCTCTCTCTCTCCCCCCTCTCCCTCTCTCTCTGCCCCCTCTCCCCCTCTCCCTTCCTCTCTCCCCCTCTCCCTCTCTCTCTCCCCCCTCTCCCTCTCTCTCTGCCCCCTCTCCCCCTCTCCCTTCCTCTCTCCCCCCTCTCCCTCTCTCTCTCCCCCCCTCTCTCTCTCTCCCCCCTCTCTCTTCCTCCCCCTCTCTCCCCCCTCCCTCTCCCCCTCCCTCTCTCTCTCTCTCAATTTTTATGGTAGATAACATATCTAGACATGAATTTAAACTACTACGTCGAAGCACAAACCTAAAAGTCCGATAATTTTTGAGTAAAATGTACCACAAAAGTGCATAGAGAGTGGCCTAGTGTAGGGCTCGCTTCGCTCGCCCTAATTATCAAATTCCATCAATATTACATACATACAGGTCAAACTAATAAACTCCTTTTTTTAAATCTTAGTTATAGTTATATGTGTCATAAACTTAGTAATGACAAACTATTTGTATATCTTTTAGTAATATCAGTCGTTTAGTTAGTGACAATGACTAAGCAATAAAATGAGGCTCAGTTTTAATTCCCAACGGGTCATGCATTTGGTTGAGAAACATAGATTTTTTTTCTGATTTTGAGTGTTTATTTTTTATAATCATTTATTGCATTAAATATTTATTTATTTAATACTTTATTGTACACAAATAGGCAATATTACTTTTATTTCGTGAAAATTCTACAAAAGGCGAGCTTATCTCTGTAAGAGATTTCTTCCAGCAAACCCAAAACAGTGAGAAAGTGTGAAAGAAATGTAGAATACACGTGTGCAGATTATTAATTAAGAAAATATATACAATAGTTATACAAAAAAACTTTATATTACTTAATCCTAATACGTACAATGCCTTTCTGGCATAAAAATTAGACTGATAAATAAAATTTTGTATTTTTTAAATATATAAACCGGTCAAAAACCCGCTCGTGACCACGGTCAATGTAACTTGACCGAAACGTCGAGCTTTATAAGTAAGTTCTATATATGTACGCGTTTTTGACCCGTTTATATATTTTTAAAAATGATAGTAGAACGAGTTAGTTTAAAAGTTCATAAAATTTTGTATACTAAGCTCTCATAAATTTTGATTGTTGACATATTTGACCTCATGGCATTGAATAGGTATAAAATAAATAATTAAATCTATAAAAAACAACATAACCTTCATGATTAATTTAAGTATAATTTCCATTTTTTCATAAATTTAATTATTATTTATTTATTAATTATTTTTAAAATTATTTATTTTATTTTATTATACTTATTCCAGTAAGTATTTAAATAATATGTATTTCTACGAATTAGTATTGTTGACTAATTATCATATTATTACAAGCAAATACTTTCTTTACTTTAGGGTTGTAAATTTGTGTAATTGGCCACCCATATTATTATTTTTTATAGTGTAACATACAAATAACAACAAAATTGTACTTACTACAGTCTGGTACATTTGTGATATTGTTCAGTATTTGCTGAATATGCCTAGCATATGACTGGCCAATGAAGAACTTCTTTGAATAGGTGTGCCATAGTCCATGGACCAATGCATGTTGTAATCTCAATACCTGAAAAATATTATTTGCTGTTTTAGATCATTTTAATTACATTTTATAAGTAGCTGTTCCTCACAACATCGTTTTTGGGACTCAAAATCATTACTTCTTTTAAGACTGTTGGGTTAATAAATACCTTATATCACTCTTGACTAGTGTAGCTTTCTAATATGTATTAAAAAAGTTTTCAAGGTCTGTCTAGTAGTTTATGAGTTAATTCATTCCAAACATAAAAAATAGAACTCTTTATGATATTATTTGTATAGATTAATTCAAGATTTAATTAAATTAAAACATATCTGATAATTATGGTTTTGGACTCACTAAAGTACAAAAAGTACATTATTTGTGCACCAGTTTTGTAATTTTAAGAATTTTCTATATTACCTTTTGTTAGTAATTAATTCTATAATGACTATATTAATGTATATAAATTATTGTACTAAAATAATATTGCTTTCAGAGCAGATCTCATCCACATATGGCCTTATTTCTTAGATATTATTATAAATGCACCAACAAATTATAGTTATGTATTGAATTATGCGTGGTCGCAGCGAAGGTTCCAAAAAAAATCAAATTTATTTAATTTACTTTAATAAAAACTTAATATTACATAAAATTATATCGAAGACCTAATCTAAGCTAACGATGACAATTGCCCGAAGTGTGGAACAAGAGTGATGCCTAATTTAACTAATTAAATAATCAAACCGCGGTAACGACGTCACTTGCTGCACGTTGCGCCGAGTCAGGTCCCGTGGCCCGTGCCCGATGTTGCAAGGAGTGATGCGCATTCAGCGGTCTTCATATATCACGATGGCGTAACACCTCCCCCCGTAGAGCAGCGACTATTGAAGACTTTCGTCGTAAATTGAGCTGGGGGTTGATGAAAATTAACCCTTCTTTGTTCAGGGGTGCCTTCATAAATGCCATCCTCTTGAACGCCGGTTAAAATGTTAACTTTTCTATGACAGATTTTCCTGTATGATATAATTCCAATGATGACGGATGCTGTAACTATTATAGCGTAGATAGGTATCGTTGTGTGATAGACGATGTTTCCATCTTGTTTCAAAGTTACTAGGTCTTGGTGAGATATCTTCAGATTGCTCGCTTGTAGGTGGTCCAAGTTAATGGTGTTCAGCTTCAAAGATGGTACTTCGGAGTGATATATTATTTTGTCTTGAGGTAGATTCATTATTTTCACAGGTTGTCCTTTAATATGGTCTTCCGAGTTTGATATCCTGAAGTCGGATGTTTCTATGAAGCAGTTGTGTGGTATGATGGCGAGGTAGCTGCCTTGGAGTGTTCTATAGTGGTCTTCTTCACATGATAAATGAGTCTTTGTACGATTCGGAAATATCATTGTATAATGTGCTTCATCCAATTTCTCGAGGGCTGGCTTGTCTAAGGATACATATGTTAGGGTGCATAATTCCGTCTTCTGTTGTACGATAAGTTGCTGGACACAATCGCGTGTGGTTTGATTCCTTAGGCTCCATTGCTCTTCACATAAAAACCATTTACTAATCTTCGGGCATTCAGCCTCTATGTACCTTGAATCTGTTTGATGGATCGCTAGGAATGGGTGAGGTGGTATGAGGACTTGGGCGTTCTTATTGGGAATTATAGATAACTTATACATATCATACGTTTCTTGTAATACTACTGGGAATCTATAAACTATAACTATATTATTGTCTGAGTAATACGAACCAATTTTTAGGATATCGTAGTACTCCCTAACATCTAAGTCAATTATTTTAGGTTTACCGTATAAAATTTCTAATCGGTTAATCATATACTTAATAGAATTCAGGTTTACTAAAGAGTGATGTAAGCTAGATATTTTAATTAGTGCTAATGCATCTTGAAGCTTGAATAATTCTTGGGATATCGAGTCAACGTTATCTCCTAAGATTAGAAATACTTGTGCCAAATGGGCGTATTTTATTAAATCATTGTTAGTCATTATTTCTTTCTTAGTTATTTCTCCTAATAGCGTTTCGATTTGATTTTGATTTTCTACTAAATTATTAATAATTTTTGTATATTGTGTAGTCCATTCTTTTGACAAACTAACGTGACTATTCATTTCTGAAATTAATTTATTTTCATTTTCTTGAAGGGTTTTTAGAACATTATCGTAGCGCAATGCGTCCGTGTAATCTAGATTACCCGATATACTTTTAATTACGGATCCTAGCCCGTCTATTAACCCTCTTTTAGTACGGTTAATTCTAAAGGTTTGTAATTGTTCGAATACGTTTTCAATCTTATATTTCATATAGTCTATGTGAGGTTCGTATAAGTTTGCTGTTTTATTGTTAAGGTCAGGCGTAATGTCATCCAGTTGCTGTCTTACTAGTACTATTTTATCTTGTAAGTCTGATAAGTTAATATTTTGTAAAAATGAATGATAGTGAGTCACTATTCGCGTGGGGCCAAGTTTAAATGGTAATAGTCCAGGTCCATTGTCTAAATTCTCTAGTCTTATTTCCTTGGAGTCAGTTCTTGGTAGAATGAGAATTACTGTCATTGCGGTCCTGTAACAAGTACATGTCGTGTTTAAGATGTTTTGTCAGGTTTGTTGCTTTTTGGAATTCTCTTAAGTCGAGACTTAGCTACTGGGCCGCGTTTTTTCTTGGTATATATATGTATGGGGAGATCGGCAATAACTTTATCTTGGGTGTATCTTGGGGCTAATTTTTGTCTTGAAGCGAGAGGATTGTGAACAAACACTTGCTGGTCAGGAGAACATTCTATTTCACTCTCTCTATTTTTATTCCTTCTGTCCATAAGATTTGTACGTTTTTCTAAAGTCATGTCATGTATAAGTTCGTACGTCTTAGTCATCCTAATTTTATGGTCAGTTATATATTGCTGTAGTAATTGTGAGTTAAGGTCAATGCAGAACGGGTCTCTGGGGTCAAAATGTCCAGTTACTATATCGATTGGCTTACATTTAGTAAAACTATGAATAGAGCTATTGTAACCAAGTATTGCATAAGGCATAAGGTTAATAACGGATTCATCTTTTTGTTTTAACTTAAGAATACGTAGATGCTCTAGTATTGTAGAATGGAACCTTTCTACTATACCATTTTCATTTGGAGCATCCGGGGCAACTCTATGATGATGAATTTTGTGTAATCTTACAAATTCCGAAAATAACTGATTTGTGAATTCGGTTCCATTATCAGTGATGAGCATTGTGGGTAACCCATGGTGTGTACAAAATTGTAATAATGCCTGTATAATACTGATAGCTGTACTATCTTTTAAGTGATAGGCCTGCGAATACTTGGAAAATGAATCGACTATTGTTAAGAATTTTTCATTTTGGATGGACAAAAGATCTAAATGCACAATTTCAAACGGTTTAGTAGCTGGAGGAACTATACGGAAGTGCTGTTTAATAGGATTGCGGTCATATTTAGCTTGCCCGCAGACAACGCATTCATTGATGAACTTTGTTATATGCTCTCTCATTTTAGGCCAATAATATCGGCACGATAAGGCTGAGAAGCATTCATTGATACCACGGTGGTTGGTTTTACCATCGTGGTATTTGCTTATTATCTCCTGTTGGGATAGGTATTCCTTTACATTTTCTAACTCGGTTTTTGTAAAGACCAATTTCATGGCTGAACTTTTAAAAGTGTTTTGCAAAATTGGAATAACGGTGTACATCGCAGATACTGGGTGAATAAGTAAACCTGTTTTGACTTTGGGGTTGACATATTCCCTAACCGCATTAATTATATCCTGCTCAATGTTTGATTCCGAAATCTGAATTTCAATTCGTGTATAAGTATCAAAAGGTTTTGATATAAAAGGCTTCCTTTTAATATCACCAACAATCTTAAAAACTATCTGTTTTAGAAATTTATTTAAAGGATCATCTACAATAGGAATGTTTAAAATTGGATTTTCTTCAGATGTATGTACTGTAAGAGTTCTAGAATCGTCAACGATCTCGTCAGCGGTAATGGTTCTAGAGTCGTCTACTGAAAGGATTTCCGATAAATTAGGAATTAGTGAAGCTAAATCCTGTAGTTCTTCGTTATTAATCTCTATACGAGATAGTGCATCGGCATTTGTATTATATTTTCCTTGTTTGTAGATGACCGTAAAATCATACTCGCTTAATTTTAATTTCCATCTTGTTAAACGGGCGTTTGGTTCTTTCAGACTCATAACCCATTGGAGGGGTTTGTGGTCTGTTATAATTTTGAATTTTCGACCAAAAAGATAGGGTCTAAAGTATTTGGTAGCCCAAACGATCGCCAACAACTCTTTTTCAATTGTGCTGTAGTTAATCTCACTACTGTTTAAAGTGCGGGACGCATAAGCTATGGGTTTATCTGCTCCTACTAATCCTTGAGATAAAACGGCACCTATCGCTACATTGGATGCATCGGTGGTTAAGATGAAATCTTTTGAAAAATCTGGGTATTGTAAAATCGGATCATTAGTTAGTAAGGTTTTACACTTTTTGAAGCATTCAATATAGTTATGATCGTTAATGTTGACCTTAGAGCCTTTTTTTAAACACTGAGTCAATGGCTTTGTAATCTTAGCAAAATCAGGGATAAATTTTCTGTAATACCCGATTAGGCCGAGAAAACGTTTGATTTCGGTTGGAGTTCTGGGAAGTGGATAATTCTCAATCGCCTTGATTTTATTAGGGTTAGGCTTAACACCATCTTTACAAATGACATGTCCTAAAAATTCAGTCTCTAGCTTTAAAAATTCTGACTTGTCCATTTGGATTTTAAAATTTGATTCACGTAACTTTTTGAAAACTTTTTCTAAATTTATTATATGCTCCTGAAGGGAGGTACTAAATACCACTATGTCATCTAAATAGACCAAACAGACTTCGTTTTGGAGATCTCGGAGTACGTTGTCCATCACCCTTTGGAAAGTTGATGGTGAATTTTTAAGACCCATAGGCATTCTTAAAAACTCATAGTGACCGTTCTCGACATTAAATGCGGTCTTGTGAATGTCGGCGGGGTTCATTTCCACCTGATAAAAGCCACTAGCTAAGTCAAGGGTGGTAAAGTACTGACATCTACCTAACTTGTCCAAAACGTCGGTAATATTAGGAATGGGATATTTATCATCAATCGTTTTCTCGTTAACCTTTCTAAAATCAACGACAAGACGCCATTTCGTTTTACCCGAAGCATCAGCCTTCTTAGGAACAATCCAAATTGGAGAGCTCCAGGCAGAATCTGATGGTCGTATAATATTTTGCTCGAGCATTTTATTAATTTGATCTCTGACCTCTTGTCGGTGAATGTGCGGATATCGGTAGCTTTTGGTATGTACAGGAACTTCATCACTGGTCCTAATAGTATGCTTGATCTTGTTGGTGAAAGTTAGAGGTTCACCCTCAAGATAAAACACATCTGCGTATCGTGAGCATAAGGCTTTAAGGTTTGCAACTTCTTCGGGGTTTAAGTGTTCTGTACGGAGACGTGATAATACTTCTTGAGAACGATTCGATATTTCATAGGGGTTATAATTCTGACAATCTACATTAAATACTTCTGCACTAACAGGCCGATCCATTGAAAAAATTAAATCGTTTTTACTATTGTTAACAACCTCTATAAAACCACGATTATTTTTTACCTTAGTCACACAGTCGCGTATAAGGCAGTTCGATATTGTCTGTTCACAAACTAAAACTTCACCGTCATGTACATTTATAGGAATTTTAATTATCTTAGAAGATTCGGCTGGTATAATATCTTCATACAGGTTAGCATTTCTAGAGTCGTACATTTCTATTTGGTTCGTTGCAAATCGAGTTAACAGTAGTTTATTCTTCAAGTCGATTTTCGATTCCCATTTTTCTAGAAGGTCTAGGCCAATGAGTCCGTCAAAATAATTATGGAACTTATATATGTATAAAGTTATGTCGTCTCGTTCGTTAAGTTCGGAAAAGCAAGGTAAAGTTATCGAGTAGTTGTTGCGTGTTGTCGCATGAACGTTTGTCACTTCAAAAGGCTCATAATTGCACGGCAAATGTGAGAAAAACTTTTGAACGCTATCAGGGCTGATGAAAGATTGATTGGCATCAGTATCAATAAGCAGTTTCAATGGCGGGGATTTAATCTTAATGTAAGGAAGCTGTCGTTGCGTTTGTAGGTTTAGCTCTATTTTGGTTTGTCGGATTTCGTAGCTATCTGAAAATTTTGCTTATCTTCAGGGGTAGAAGGTCGATGTGTTTCCTCTGTCATAGGGGGCTCGTAATAAGGTTGTAGTTCGCTAGGGTTGTAGTAGTCTTGGTAGGGGTAGTCGTCATAGTAATAGTCACTATAATAGTCGTATGCGTTTTGGTCACTGTCATGTGTGTAGTAACTGTCGTAGTTATAGTCTAGTTCGTTCAAGTTAACTTCCCTCGTTTTGAAGTAGTTACTAGGGGGTGGATTTCCAAATTTCCGCCAATCATGCCCACTTGGTGGTAGTGGCTTAGATGTGAAGTGGCTGACACCGCTCATAGGACGTGGATTTCCGTAATTGTATGTCGGTCGAGTTTGCTGTCTGTGGGGCATCCTAAAGACATTACTGCTAGGATGGTGATTAGGTGGAGGAGCTGAGAACATCTGTTGGGTACGAGTAGGCATGCGATATTGTGGAGCCTGATAGTGATGATTAAAACTAGGCTTCCAACCAGGTGGTGGTTGTGTGGGTCCGGAAAATTGTCGCGGTGTGTCAAACATAGGTTGTCTAGAGGTACTAGCCATGTTCATAGGATTTGCAAATTGTCGAGAAATATTAAAGTTATGATTTTGTCTATGAGATGTCTGTAAGTTATGGTTAGGGCTGTTGTTCAGTTGCCAATCCTTTTTGCTCGATCCTCCTTCATTACGTTGTTGTAAGTATAATGTATTTATTTCCTCCTGAACAAATTCGAGAGCCTTTTCCATTGATTCGGGCCTCATACAACGAATGCGAGACCCTAGAGGTTCCTTGAGACCTCGCAAATAGGATTGTAAGGTTAATTTTTTATAAAGGGTTCGCTTGGCTTCAATAGTGGTGGCTATACTCTCGTGAAGCGAGATATACGTCATAATCGTACTGAACAAGTTTTGGCAACGTTCGTAAAATTCTTGGGGGGTACTAGAACCTTGTGTCTGTAATGATAAGTCACTGTAAAGTGCGGTTTCGTCTCGATGGTCAGCAAAGTTATTAATCAAAGCATTCCTGATGCCGTTCCAGCTATCAGCTATGCCTTGTGAGTTTATTAACCTGGCGGCAGGTCCAGTAATTTTATTTAAAATACCGTTGAGTAAAGTCAGGTTTTGGAGGTCATGTCCCGGTGTAACGTCAAAATGTGCTATGACTATCTGATCACATAAGTTTATGAACCGTGTTAACACATGAGGGTTCCCATCAAACTCAGGTACAACCCTTAGAGATTTATGAATTAAATCCAAAGTGTCCGACATTTCTAATGAAGTATTTAAATGCCTATGCTCGTCTATTACAGTAAGCCTACGCCTATTTCTATTACAATCTATTTTGTTCCGCGATTTTCCTGTGTGGATAATCTTGGAAAATTCTTAAATCAATTCCTATAGTAAAACACACACGTAATAAATGATTATAAAATAAAGAGGCTTAAAATTTAACACACAAAATTATAAAATTTTTTAAAAGTTTCACGTACAAGAAATATAATAGTATAAGAATGACTATGAACTAGGAAAAATGATAAGGAAGAGAACTGTGAGAGATTCAAAGCACTTACCAAATCATCTGGTCTTTATGTCTAACTGATTTTATTTGGTTGGAGTCTATGTCTTGATTCCTCCTTGCTGCGTACACACACACGTAGATTTCGAAATAGCCAGTAAAGTTAAGGGTCGATACTAGATCCCTAATCTAACTATGCACTGGCTATCCTACCGACTGCGCCAATTATGCGTGGTCGCAGCGAAGGTTCCAAAAAAAATCAAATTTATTTAATTTACTTTAATAAAAACTTAATATTACATAAAATTATATCGAAGACCTAATCTAAGCTAACGATGACAATTGCCCGAAGTGTGGAACAAGAGTGATGCCTAATTTAACTAATTAAATAATCAAACCGCGGTAACGACGTCACTTGCTGCACGTTGCGCCGAGTCAGGTCCCGTGGCCCGTGCCCGATGTTGCAAGGAGTGATGCGCATTCAGCGGTCTTCATATATCACGATGGCGTAACAATTGATAGAGGAAAGTAAAATGTTATGATGATATCTCGTAGTTACTTCATAAAATGCCTAGCTATTAGAGATGCCAAACAAAGACTTTCTATAAAACTTAGAATATGATATTTACTTAAGGTTACTTACATATTTATTGACCTGTTTCTATAGAGAATGTCATCGGCTTCTCAGAAAATAGCGTTGGTTATGCGCCACTTGCTAGGCGCTTTGTTACTGCATTTAAAAACTATTTTCGAAATGTTTGTGACAAACATATTACAACTGTTGTCACAAATATGTTCTTCTTACAGTTTACAGACCTCATTCCTCAGGTATTGCTCTTAACGTCTTCCTAGTTCCTTACAGGGCACATATCAATATTACTCTCTATAGGAGTTACGGGGATTTTTATGAAAAATAATGTCCTGTCGTTAACTGTTACATAGGGTTACATAAAACTTTGAGAATTCACAATATTTTTAATTGATAGCATGAAGCGAAAATATCTAACGCCTTTTTTCAATAAAAAAACCCCGAAAACAACTTCAAAATGAAAAATAATCACCATTCAACGCAAACATGTTAAACACAACGGCCATTTTGTTTAGTCAATTTCGACAGACAATTTCTGTCCGTTCCATCAATCGTCACGCATATGACAGTTGTCAAAGTCGTAACGGCATATCAAACGTCTGTGTGAAACTTTGCAATGTCATTCTATACGGTTTATTTTTTTTCTATATGACATGACCTGGCGTGAATGTAGTACAAATGTTTTAGTTTTTGATTTTGACATAAGACAATGTTTTGACCCCGGTAGGAGTATATTGTTCTGAGGTTTTGACCACAGATGTTTTGACCAAGGAATATAGGTGCCCCATAGACCTATAATAATATTGAGCAATATTACGTATTGTGCAATATTATTGGACGTTTAGGGTAAATAGGGTTAATATTGAAGATTGCACAATGATTGAACGAAATGTTGGGCGAGCTTAAATTTTATTGCGCAATATTTTTTCTTGTACTGTGTAGGCTTAATATTGTACAATATTTTTTACTTCAGAGTTTGGAGCGATCGCGTTCAGTCAGTTATCGTGTTTAATATATGGTCGTGTCTATATATATGTATATATATATATGGTATTTATTTTTTACATTTATATTTATATTTATATATATATATATATATATATATATATATATATATATATGGTATTTATTTTTTACTTCAGAGTTTGGAGCGATCGCGTTCAGTCAGTTATCGTGTTTAATATATGGTCGTGTCTATATATATATATAGTTATAGTGTCTATATATACAATATTAAGCCTACACAGTACAAGGAAAAATATTGCGCAATAAAATTTAAGCTCGCCCAACATTTCGTTCAATCATTGTGCAATCTTCAATATTAACCCTATTTACCCTAAACGTCCAATAATATTGCACAATACGTAATATTGCTCAATATTATTATAGGTATATATATATATATATATATATATATATATATATATAATATATATATATATATATATATATATATATATATATATATATATATATATATATATATATATATATATATATATATATATATATATATATATATATATTTAACAAAATCACCAGGATGGTTGTCAAAACTTCGTCGTCAGCCATGTTGCTCGCACGAAAATATTGGTGAGACTGGATTGTCAATTTTTTATTGAGTGAATTTATTGAAAATTTAAAATCGCGGGGATATTCAATATTATTGCACAATAACAGTATTGCGCAATATTATTGTAGGTCTATGGGACACATACCTACGATAACTGGAGTTATTACGAAGCAATGTTTGAAAAATAAAAATGTACTTTATTTCGTTCAATCAATTTGTAAAAATTTTTTTTATAAATAAATTAATGACCATCAAATAATTTAAACATACTATCATTCACTATCAAACGACCATCAAACGATTGAGATATAGAAAAGTTAGATTATAAAGTAATGGGGGGCTAAATGTATGGGGATACTAATTGTGAAGTGTGTATTTTGCCCTGTTTTCTTAATCTAAGATTATGCCTCTGTAATGACAAAAGACCAGAGAGAATCATATACGTGTAACTAGCTGTGCCCGCTACTTCGTCCGTGTAGAAAAATTTCTAAAATAAAAACCCGTATAATTTCCTTTCCCGTAGGATTTTCGTGATAAAAACCATCCTATGTCCTTTCTCGGGTCACAAACTAATTTTGCATCAAATTTTGTCCAAATCGATTCAGTGGTTTAAAGAGTTAGATAAAAAACTAGAATTATGAAATGGAAAACGGAGAAGAATGCTGACATTAGACCTACAAATATAATCAGGAGGGTGCATAGAGTAATAACGCTTAGAGGGATAATTGGAATCAACGCTTCGTTCATATTTTAGGCCAAAACCGTGTCAATGTCCGTGTAAGCTTCGTGTAATCACTTGCGTCGTCACGCACACAAAGACTCCAAAGACTCGAATAGTGTTGCAAGTAAATAAATATTTTCCCAAGACGGTATTTAAAATATATCTACCTGACCGGTATACAAATAATCTTTCATACTATAACATTATTAATCATCCATACTAATATTATAAATGCGAAAGTAACTCTGTCTGTCTGTCTGTCTGTCTGTCTGTCTGTCTGTCTGTCTGTTACGCTTTCACGGCCAAACCACTGAACCGATTTGGATAAAATTTAGTACAAATATAGTTTGAGACCCAAGAAAGGACATAGGATAGTTCTTATCCCGGAAATCCCACGGGAACGGGAACTATGCGGGTTTTTATTTTAGAATTTTTTCCACGCGAACGAAGTCGCGGGCACAGCTAGTTTAGTATAAACTTGAAACTTACACTTTTTATTCGGTTAGGTAAAATATGTTAAATGCCGGGAAATATTCTAGATGTTCTCAAGATGATTCCAAAGCTATTTAACCTTATATTTTTTTTTGTTTTTGTGCTTTTATTTGTGATTTAAAATATTTTTACCTCACTGAAATAAAGATTGTCTGTCTTTCCAATAGTATTATTAGTCATATAGAAAATTTAGAACTTACAATTTTTATTCTGGTGAGGTAAAATGAGTAGAATTACAGGAAAATGTTTTAGAGGTTCTCAAGATTTTTTTTTTAAATTTCAGTAATTAAACAGCGGTAACCAACCGGCACCGAGCGTAAATAAAAAATATGGTCAATACGAATTTACGTTATTTAAGTTATAAAAACAGTGATTGAAGTAATTCTTACAAAAAAAAACCTTATTGATATGTATCTACTAATATATTATCCTATATCATACAAATGTTTGAAATACATTGCTTGGCAAATACTTGTGTGTTATTATGTGTATGTCTGTGTGCGTGTATGTGTATGTATGTTTGTTCAAAGCTATTACCTTGGAACCTTTTTTATTTTAACTTTCATACAAATCTTGCCATGGTTCTAAACCTTAAACTATCTTGAAAATTAGCAAATGGGTGGGCAAGCAGAAACAATACTTACGTTATAGACGAACGTTTTAAGGTAAAAATTAATAAGATACTTATTAATCAAGTATTTATTTAAATCAACTTAAAAAATTTAAATGTTTTAAGCTAAACGTACTATATTGACGGCTCAATTCGTTTTGCGAGTTGTCAATGCTTAATAAGATCAGGTTATATCGGACACAGTTTACGAAAAATAATTCGAAATGACTTATTGCATTATAAAGAAGTGTTTTAACACCTTAGAAAAACAAAAAAAGTGAACATTTCACTGGTAAATACTTACAATTTATAATTTTTCTGTTATGTAAATCGACTAAAAATAGATAATTTGAAACATATAACTTATCACTATACAGTTGCTAGTTGTGGAAAAAAATTGCGCACGATATTTTTAGTTAGACCTTAATGTTAAGAAAATTAATTATTGTATTTGCTTTAACTATTATTTATACTAAGTCTTATGAAAATAATTTAGCTCGAGGGTACTTTTTGATAATTCAGCATTTATTTTATTTGTCTTTTTTTGCCTTTAACAACACAGTAAGTCATATTTTTTTCGAATTGCGAGACCTGCACTCCGTATGACATGTATCGCGATTCTGAGCGGACGGCAAGCGCATGCGTAGCCTTTTAAGGCTACTTTGAAATGGTTTAAAACATCGCGGCCAACTCGGTTTCTACGTGTTATAATTCTACGTTCCAAAGCTATATCACCTTGGATTTTTTCGTTTTTGTGCAAATTGTGACACAAAAATATGTATACTTAATAATCAAATTATTTATTTAAAATTTTAAAAATTAAAATTAATCTCAGTGATGTAGAAATTTATAGGGTAAAATAGCCAAATTTCGGCCGCCTAACCAAATACATAACTTTCGGACCCTATTAGGCTTAAACCGTTATCGAGAAGAAAATATTAATTTTCTTTTTCGTGTTAATCAATATTTAAATTTTACACTATTGATGTTTCGAATTGATTTCAACAACGAAATAAAAATATGTAAACGTGTTAAGTTTTAAATGATTGACCCTCTCTATCCTGGTTTCTTTTCTATTGTCGGTCAATTTTTCCCTAATTTCAGCCCCATTTTTCTCTAATGTTAGCCAGTAAAGGATGTTTGAAATTGAAATAAGGTATTGACTTTGCATTAAAATTTACTTTAATTTTATTAAATAACTTTTGTAAACATAATATGCCCTCAATTTTTTATGGTATGTATTTAAATGATATTTTTAATTTGATAAAAACTGTAAAAGAAAAAATCTAAATGGTCACCAATTTTAATGATTGAGTCTCTTTCTTTGAGACATAAAATAAATGAAATAAATTGATATTTTAGTCTCTTTAAAACTACGCAGAAAAAATTTGATATGTAAAAATTACATTAGATCGTTACTTGCTGGTCCTCAAAATTAAGAGAAATGAGCATTAAATATTCAATATTGTGATATTTTTTTAAATAAAACGATTTATATAAATTATTTTTTGTCTATATCAAATAATCTTCAATATAACTATTTTAGGGTACTTATTTTTATTAAGTTGTAGTCAAAGAAAGGAAACAATTTAAAGGCCCTTGATATTCAAAGTTTTATTTTTCACTATTAGAATAAAACTAGAATAATTTTCTACGATTGTTAAATCAATTAAATAAAATATATCGCTAGGAACAATTATATAAAAAATATTGAGACTTTAATTTGATTGAATTCTATCATCAAATTTAAGTGTTATCATTGTATAAAACTTAATTTACATTTTCATTAAAACAGCAATAAGTTTATATATTATAATTTTCATTATAAGTATCAAATAAAAATTCTCCCTGTTTTTGTATTAAAGAATAGTTAAAGCTAATTTATTTTTTGTTCTTTTAAGTACCTATAAAGTGTCTTCGCAAAAACTTAGCTCAGAATTCTGTCAACCTAACTTAGATTTCTGAGATTAACAGCTGTTGTACTGAAGACACCCAATGACAAGATAAATATCTAACCACAGACTACTAAGGAGAGAACTGATTGCTTACGTTAACCTTACCTAAATTCCAACTTTATTTAACTACTATTCCCCAAGTTAAAAAAATATTTATTAAATGCGGATAAATTAAGCAGTTGATATAGAATCTTAAGAAACACATTAAACTTTAAGATAATAATTAAAAAACGATGTATGAAGTCTTGCCCGCGTTCTTAAAAGTTATGTGGAATATTAGCTTAATTATCAGTATAAACATATTAGGAGGTCGACATTAGGCGCAGACCGATTTTAGGGCACGTTACCCTACATGTTTTCGTGGATAAAAGTCGAAAATATCGCTAATAAAACTACTTGACACTAAGCAATACGAAATAATGCAGTAAGATGGCATATTATTTAATAAGAAAATTAAAAAAAAATGACTTTGGTAGTGACAGAGTTTTTTTCTGATGGTCACTGTGGCATCTAGAATGCTAGTTGGAACATTTTTTTTGTCTTCTAAAAGTCCTCATTATATACGAATAAATGCTTCATAATATTGGTCTGACAAACGGATTTGTAATATTTGTGTCAGTATAATGGGTGAGTCTCAACACTTAAAAACTATTTTTTATGCAAAAGCAAAGTCCAGGCTATGTAACATCGCACATAAAATAGGAATACACATATTATTAATTATAATGAAAATAGGTAAAAACAAATACGTGGTAGAATATTTTTCCCTTTGGCTGGCAACATTTTGAATATCGTTCTACTTAGATATTTATGATTAATTATTTGTTTGGATTTTATACAAAAATATCCGATGCCAAGTAGTTTTTATCGGTAAAATGTTATCTTCAAGTCCTAAATACGCTTTTGTGAAGCACGGTGACAGCATTTCACCACACAGTAACTCACATTTTTTGAAATTGCGAGAGCTGTACTCCGCGTGGCACGTGTCGCATGCCTGAGGGGCCGGCGAACGTAAGAGGCCTTTTCAGGCTTCTTTGAAATGGCTTAATATTGCGCGGGTCGACTCGGTTTCTATGCGTTATTATTCTATGGTTGCATAATAATCATATTCTAATCAGAATTTATTACATCATTCGTACAGGTATTAATAAATTAAAACTGTACTGTTTCTTGAGAGATAATAATATTTAGATTTGTTAACAATTTATGTCCTAATAAAGAAAGTTTAATAAATCATAGGAGTAAGTAAATAAACAACAATGTGGATATATTGCGTTCTGATATTAAAGTTTATCAAAAATCTTGAAAATAAAAAAGCAATATTGCTTCTTGGGCCAAAGCCTTCGGGTTACTGCTAAATGCACAGAAATCCTAGGCTTTAATAGTTGGTAGCCGATATATGTGTAAGTGCTTGAAGATTTACATATTCCACCAGTAGTTTACCTTGGGACCCCAATTCCATTTGCTTCCTCTGTTAAATCAGATATTTAGGGGTTACTATAGCTGCGGATTTATCTTGGGATTTACATATAAATCAGATCAATAAAGAGTAGGTAGTATAGTAGTACGCACTTCACTCTTTAAAGCGCCTCCAAAATTTTATACCCCTAAAAATGTCCTTGATGCAAACGCTTATTTTACCGATAATAAATTATGCTGATTCACGTTTCTTGGATGCTACGGAAGTGCTTGTAGATAAGTTCGAAAGGCTACAAAACACCTGTATTCATTATATATTTGGTCTTTGAAAGTTTGACCATATATCCAAATTTAGAACCCAATATAAGTGGCTCCCGATACGTTTGCGTAGGAATACTCATATCCATTGCTTACTCTACAACATTTTATTTAAACCCTCTTCTCCCGCCTACTTACGCGATTCGTTTAATTACATACACCCCCCCATAGAATAATAACGCATAGAAACCGAGTCGACCCGCGCAATATTAAGCCATTTCAAAGAAGCCTGAAAAGGCCTCTTACGTTCGCCGGCCCCTCAGGCATGCGACACGTGCCACGCGGAGTACAGCTCTCGCAATTTCAAAAAATGTGAGTTACTGTGTGGTGAAATGCTGTCACCGTGCTTCACAAAAGCGTATTTAGGACTTGAAGATAACATTTCACCGATAAAAACTACTTGGCATCGGATATTTTTGTATAAAATCCAAACAAATAATTAATCATAAATATCTAAGTAGAACGATATTCAAAATGTTGCCAGCCAAAGGGAAAAATATTCTACCACGTATTTGTTTTTACCTATTTTCATTATAATTAATAATATGTGTATTCCTATTTTATGTGCGATATTACATAGCCTGGACTTTGCTTTTGCATAAAAAATAGTTTTTAAGTGTTGAGACTCACCCATTATACTGACACAAATATTACAAATCCGTTTGTCAGACCAATATTATGAAGCATTTATTCGTATATAATGAGGACTTTTAGAAGACAAAAAAAATGTTCCAACTAGCATTCTAGATGCCACAGTGACCATCAGAAAAAAACTCTGTCACTACCAAAGTCATTTTTTTTTTAATTTTCTTATTAAATAATATGCCATCTTACTGCATTATTTCGTATTGCTTAGTGTCAAGTAGTTTTATTAGCGATATTTTCGACTTTTATCCACGAAAACATGTAGGGTAACGTGCCCTAAAATCGGTCTGCGCCTAATGTCGACCTCCTAATATGTTTATACTGATAATTAAGCTAATATTCCACATAACTTTTAAGAACGCGGGCAAGACTTCATACATCGTTTTTTAATTATTATCTTAAAGTTTAATGTGTTTCTTAAAATTCTATATCAACTGCTTAATTTATCCGCATTTAATAAATATTTTTTTAACTTGGGGAATAGTAGTTAAATAAAGTTGGAATTTAGGTAAGGTTAACGTAAGCAATCAGTTCTCTCCTTAGTAGTCTGTGGTTAGATATTTATCTTGTCATTGGGTGTCTTCAGTACAACAGCTGTTAATCTCAGAAATCTAAGTTAGGTTGACAGAATTCTGAGCTAAGTTTTTGCGAAGACACTTTATAAGTACTTAAAAGAACAAAAAATAAATTAGCTTTAACTATTCTTTAATACAAAAACAGGGAGAATTTTTATTTGATACTTATAATGAAAATTATAATATATAAACTTATTGCTGTTTTAATGAAAATGTAAATTAAGTTTTATACAATGATAACACTTAAATTTGATGATAGAATTCAATCAAATTAAAGTCTCAATATTTTTTATATAATTGTTCCTAGCGATATATTTTATTTAATTGATTTAACAATCGTAGAAAATTATTCTAGTTTTATTCTAATAGTGAAAAATAAAACTTTGAATATCAAGTGCCTTTAAATTGTTTCCTTTCTTTGACTACAACTTAATAAAAATAAGTACCCTAAAATAGTTATATTGAAGATTATTTGATATAGACAAAAAATAATTTATATAAATCGTTTTATTTAAAAAAATATCACAATATTGAATATTTAATGCTCATTTCTCTTAATTTTGAGGACCAGCAAGTAACGATCTAATGTAATTTTTACATATCAAATTTTTTCTGCGTAGTTTTAAAGAGACTAAAATATCAATTTATTTCATTTATTTTATGTCTCAAAGAAAGAGACTCAATCATTAAAATTGGTGACCATTTAGATTTTTTCTTTTACAGTTTTTATCAAATTAAAAAGATCATTTAAATACATACCATAAAAAATTGAGGGCATATTATGTTTACAAAAGTTATTTAATAAAATTAAAGTAAATTTTAATGCAAAGTCAATACCTTATTTCAATTTCAAACATCCTTTACTGGCTAACATTAGAGAAAAATGGGGCTGAAATTAGGGAAAAATTGACCGACAATAGAAAAGAAACCAGGATAGAGAGGGTCAATCATTTAAAACTTAACACGTTTACATATTTTTATTTCGTTGTTGAAATCAATTCGAAACATCAATAGTGTAAAATTTAAATATTGATTAACACGAAAAAGAAAATTAATATTTTCTTCTCGATAACGGTTTAAGCCTAATAGGGTCCGAAAGTTATGTATTTGGTTAGGCGGCCGAAATTTGGCTATTTTACCCTATAAATTTCTACATCACTGAGATTAATTTTAATTTTTAAAATTTTAAATAAATAATTTGATTATTAAGTATACATATTTTTGTGTCACAATTTGCACAAAAACGAAAAAATCCAAGGTGATATAGCTTTGGAACGTAGAATTATAACACGTAGAAACCGAGTGGGCCGCGATGTTTTAAACCATTTCAAAGTAGCCTTAAAAGGCTACGCATGCGCTTGCCGTCCGCTCAGAATCGCGATACATGTCATACGGAGTGCAGGTCTCGCAATTCGAAAAAAATATGACTTACTGTGTTGTTAAAGGCAAAAAAAGACAAATAAAATAAATGCTGAATTATCAAAAAGTACCCTCGAGCTAAATTATTTTCATAAGACTTAGTATAAATAATAGTTAAAGCAAATACAATAATTAATTTTCTTAACATTAAGGTCTAACTAAAAATATCGTGCGCAATTTTTTTTCCACAACTAGCAACTGTATAGTGATAAGTTATATGTTTCAAATTATCTATTTTTAGTCGATTTACATAACAGAAAAATTATAAATTGTAAGTATTTACCAGTGAAATGTTCACTTTTTTTGTTTTTCTAAGGTGTTAAAACACTTCTTTATAATGCAATAAGTCATTTCGAATTATTTTTCGTAAACTGTGTCCGATATAACCTGATCTTATTAAGCATTGACAACTCGCAAAACGAATTGAGCCGTCAATATAGTACGTTTAGCTTAAAACATTTAAATTTTTTAAGTTGATTTAAATAAATACTTGATTAATAAGTATCTTATTAATTTTTACCTTAAAACGTTCGTCTATAACGTAAGTATTGTTTCTGCTTGCCCACCCATTTGCTAATTTTCAAGATAGTTTAAGGTTTAGAACCATGGCAAGATTTGTATGAAAGTTAAAATAAAAAAGGTTCCAAGGTAATAGCTTTGAACAAACATACATACACATACACGCACACAGACATACACATAATAACACACAAGTATTTGCCAAGCAATGTATTTCAAACATTTGTATGATATAGGATAATATATTAGTAGATACATATCAATAAGGTTTTTTTTTGTAAGAATTACTTCAATCACTGTTTTTATAACTTAAATAACGTAAATTCGTATTGACCATATTTTTTATTTACGCTCGGTGCCGGTTGGTTACCGCTGTTTAATTACTGAAATTTAAAAAAAAAATCTTGAGAACCTCTAAAACATTTTCCTGTAATTCTACTCATTTTACCTCACCAGAATAAAAATTGTAAGTTCTAAATTTTCTATATGACTAATAATACTATTGGAAAGACAGACAATCTTTATTTCAGTGAGGTAAAAATATTTTAAATCACAAATAAAAGCACAAAAACAAAAAAAAATATAAGGTTAAATAGCTTTGGAATCATCTTGAGAACATCTAGAATATTTCCCGGCATTTAACATATTTTACCTAACCGAATAAAAAGTGTAAGTTTCAAGTTTATACTAAATGATTAATAATGTTATAGTATGAAAGATTATTTGTATACCGGTCAGGTAGATATATTTTAAATACCGTCTTGGGAAAATATTTATTTACTTGCAACACTATTCGAGTCTTTGGAGTCTTTGTGTGCGTGACGACGCAAGTGATTACACGAAGCTTACACGGACATTGACACGGTTTTGGCCTAAAATATGAACGAAGCGTTGAATCCAATTATCCCTCTAAGCGTTATTACTCTATGTATGCAACTAATGCAAAAAAATTAATAACGTTTAAAAGTCAATAACGTCTCAAATTCAAAAATAAAACATAACACTTTTCACTATCTTCTTATTGTCTGAATCTTAAAACTAAATGATCAATAATTGGTTTACACAGCCAATCCGTTAGCATTTACTTAGTACCTAAGCTTCAAGTTTACCTAATACCACATAGAACACACAAATAGGCATCAGTTTACTATTTGCCAGAAGCTAATTAAAATCGATATCTATTTGTAAATATTAAAATGAAAAAATAATACTCTAATTTAATAATAAGAGCTGCCCAATAAAAGTTATGGTTCTGAGCCTATAGATAAACTACAAAAATACTAAAGTTATACATCAGTCAATTTTCAGGTAACAAAGATATTGAGAACTGTTGAATCAAACAATCACTTTAAAACATGACGAAATTATTAAAAATCTTCATCATGACTGTCGAATATGTTTATATTGTTTCTATTATCTAATTCTTTGGTATCTTCAATTTTTTTTATAGGATAAGGGGGCAAATTGTGACATAACATATAGGTGGGTATCCTGATTCTAGATATTTACGGTGAAGGTTTTTCAGACTATCCAGTAAATACCTTTTTTGCATTTTTAGACCATTTCTAGTAATGTCTTGTTTCCAGGAGATAAACGAGTATTTTTATCATCCTCATAGAAGTTTTTTTACTAAATTTCAAATAGTTTTTTCTACTTCGTTTCTTCGTTTTCTTCGTTATTGTCTTTTTAGATTCATGTACATATTGACGGCTAATCATTTTACTTTTAGGACTAATTTAAATAATTGTTTGCTCTAGCCTCTGTAATCTCTTTCTGTATTATTCCTTTTCTTCCTAAGTTTAAAATAACTATTTTAACATCAAAATTTCAGCAGATTTTGTTTTCTGTAATTTTTTAAAATGCGTATTTACTTTTCGTTTTAATATTTTGGAATTAATGGACACATCTGATATGGGACATGTTGCTCTTTTTGGAACAGGAGAATTTATGCTACCTACACTAGGACACATAAGCGGAACATGTATTTTGTAGCTCTGCAAAATATTTCGTAGCTCTGCTTGGATTCCTTCAATGCTATCATCGTGGTTTTCTTGCAAACATGAATTTTTTGAACGTAGATTTCTAAAAGGATGTTCTGGGCATTCAGAGTAATGTCATATGAGTGTGTTTGAGATGTGCATGGGCAAAATCCCTTCTTTTAGGTGGAATCAATATTGAAGATATTGTTACGTACTCGGGTTCGCAATTGTAAGAAAACACCACTTATATTAAATCCGTGTATTTACACAACACAACACAACGTAATACTAAAACACACTTTACACCCTAGTCACTCGCTATACTATCACTGAACTTAGAACACTACACAATAAAACACTTCTCGCTTCGCACTTGGTCACTTGATGTATCGCTCTCGATCGCTTGATAAAAACTGCCCTGTGTTTGTCAACACCGTTGTATTTATAGGCAGGGTAAAGTCCTAGCTGGATCCAGAAAAATCTAAATGTATCGGGAAACAATTAATCACTTCTTATCGTAAACATGTTATGAGTCATAAATCCTAGTACACGCTACTTTCAACCTTATGCCATATTCTACAAAGTCCATTATGGCATAGCCCAGGTCAACTATTTGTTTGTCAATAGGAGTAGCTATCTCTTTCTTCTATTTCTAGATAGTTACCGCGCGCGCGCTCCAACTCTACACGCTTCTAGATTATTCGTAACACTACCCCCCTCTTAGTTATGTTCGTCCCGAACATCATTACTTCCATTATAGATGGCTAATCGATCAACATGAACAATCTTCATGGTCCCTCTTGGTTGCTTCTGCACTCGGTAGGTTACGTCATTGATCCGTGTGATTACTTTGTATGGCCCATCCCAACGTCGCTGTAACTTAGGTGATTTTCCTTTTCGTCGAACCGGATTATGTAGCCAAACAAGGGATCCTTCCTGAAAACCTCGATTATTGGCGTTTCGGTCGTATCTGGTCTTCATCCGCTGACTTGATTCCAATGCGTTTTCACTTATTAACGAGTGTATATTGCGTAACCTCTCACGAATGTCTTCAACATGTTCCGGTATACTTAATTGGGTCTCTGCATTCGATGGCGGGCCTCCAGTCATTAAGTCTGCTGGTATACGTAACTGTCTGCCGAAGTTGGCATAGGCTGGCGTCACTTTTATGCTTTCGTGTTCCGCTGTTCGGTAAGCCAGTAAGAACAGAGGTATGTATTTATCCCAGTCCTTTTGGTGATCTTCTACCAGCTTGGCTAAGTGTCTTTCCAAAGTTTGGTTAAATAGTTTGACCATTCCATCAGATTGCGGGTGATAAGGTGTAGTTCTTGTTTTGTACACTCCTAATAATTTACACATTTCCTGGAATACATTAGATTCAAAGTTTCTGCCTTGGTCTGAATGAATCTCCAGCGGAACGCCAAATCTGCATATCACCTCATTGACTAATTTCTCAGCAACCGTCGTGGCTTCCTGATTAGGGATTGCGAACACCTCCGGCCATTTCGTGAAGTAATCCATCACGACCATAAAATACTTGTTTCCGTTATCTGTCTTAGGAAATGGCCCAGCCACGTCAATCGCTATCCTTTCCCAGGGGGCTCCCACGTTGTATAGTCTAAGGTTGCCTCGGTTTCTAACCTGCGGACCTTTCACTGCTGAGCATGACGTACATTTTCGGCACCAATTCTCGACATCTTCTCGGCAATTCAACCAGTAAAAACGCTCTCGTACCTTTACCAATGTTCGTCGTACTCCAAGATGTCCCCCAGAAACCCATCATGCAACTCACGTAGTACGTCCTTGATAAGTTTTCTTGGCACGACCAACTGTAGATGATGTTCTCTTCCTGAAGGTTTTTCCCATTTGCGGTACAGTAAGCCGTTTTGCAATACAAGGCTTTCCCACTGCGCCCAATAACTTTTCGTAATGGCGCTGAAGGGAGCCAGCTCCTGCCATTCGGGCTTTCCCGTGTCTTGCTTCATCCAATTTATTAGAGGCCGCAAATCTCTATCTTCGTACTGGGCCTCACGCATCTCATCAGTTTCCCACCTGTCATCCGTAGGCTTAGCTCGCAGTACTTGAACCCTTTCCTTCGTCTTCATCCTTACACAATGTTTACAATCTTCCGTACAAAGTCTTCGTGATAATGCATCTGCATTTGGGTGAAGCTTTCCACTACGCTGTACTGTATTCATCGATCTCAGGTTACCATTGCTAGCCGCTTCTGATCGCACTACAGTTCGTGTGGCTCCGGTGTCCCTCGTTGAGCTGCAGTTCTTGCCATTAACCAATCCCTTAATGGATAAACTGTTGCGTTCGCTCACCTGAGGTACGACAGATTTTGGGGTTGTTTCTCGACCAGCCAGCACCTGGCGTTTGCTCCTGGCTGTTACTCGCTTCCCTGCTGGTTCGACAGGCTGTTTGACGTGCCTGCTCTCTTCAGCTGCTGAGATTCCTCCCGCTTGCTGTCGCCAATTCATTGAACCTATAGGCATAGGTTTGGCTGGACAGCTAACTCTAATGTGCCCACGTTCACCGCAGGCGTAGCACATGGGGCCCAGTCTCCTAGGTTCCGCTGCCTTTGCTTGAGCCACAACTTCTGTAACCTCACGTACTTTATGTGCTCGAGGTTCGTGGCGAACAGCTTCTACCTCCAGCGCATGAGCCAAAGCCTCTTTCATTGTCACGTGGTGCTGAAGGCGAACAGCAGCACGCACTTCCAGGTCTCTAATTCCATCAATAAACGCCTGGACGATGGTGTTATTAACTGTGCTAGCGTCGGCTGAAGGATACGCCTTCCTTACAAGCTTCTCAATTTCCACGGCCCATTGTTGAAGTCCCTTGCCGCTCCTCTGTACACGGTCCTTTAATTGGGCACGGAACACATGCTCCAAGTGACGCTCACCGTAGCGAGCTTCCAATGCCTCCATCAAATCAGCGAACTGATACTGTTTAGGCATTGCATCCAACACAGAGAGCGCCTGTCCCCGTAACGCCGTATTCAGAGCCGTTAGGCAATGTTCATCTGTCCATCCACTGGCCTTCGCTGCTATTTCAAATTGAGTCCGGTACGCACTCCATGACGTAAGACCGTCATAAGTGGGTACCTTTACTCGAGTACCTGCCTGGTGAGAGCAGCTTGTAATGGTAGCACCCGACTTAACTCCCGTGATCTTCATTTTCATGAATTCCTTCTCAAGTTGATCCATATTCACACTTATTTTATCGCAGTTCGCCTCCAAGTGGTCAATCCTTTTCTCAAAACCCTTCATGTCGCGCTTGACGAGGCCCACATCGTTTTTTAACTGGTCTTGCTGCGCCAAGATAACTGACAATTTATCATCAAAACCAGATAAATATTCCTTAATTTGTTGATGTTGCTCTTGCAGCTGTTGTAGTTGCTGAACTTGTTGCTCCCTTAGCTGTTCCTGAAGCTTTTGTTGTTGCTGTTCCTGAAGCTGCTGCTGTTGCTGAAGTTGTTGCTGAATAGCTGCCAGGCAACACTTGCAGCTTCATCACCAGCACGCATCTCAGTGTCCTCTGACACCCTCTGTGTCTCAGCCTGAGACCTGGTGGTAACACCTCCCTTCGGAATAAGTGGCATTTCACAATTTCACTTCCGACACCAGTTGTTACGTACTCGGGTTCGCAATTGAAAGAAAACACCACTTATATTAAATCCGTGTATTTACACAACACAACACAACGTAATACTAAAATACACTTTACACAATAGTCACTTGCTGTACTATCACTGAACTTAGAACACTACACAATAAAACACTTCTCGCTTCGCACTAGTCACTTGATGTATCGCTCTCGATCGCTTGATAAAAACTGCCTTGTGTTTGTCAACATCTCTGTATTTATAGGCAGGGGAAAGTCCTAGCTGGATCCAGAAAAATCTAAATGTATCGGGAAACAATGAATCACTTCTTATCGTAAACATGTTATGAGTCATAAATCCTAGTACACGCTACTTTCAACCTTATGCCATATCCCACAAAGTCCATTATGGCATAGCCCAAGTCAACTATTTGTTTGTCAATAGGAGTAGCTATCTCTTTCTTTTATTTCTAGATAATTACCGCGCGCGCGCTCCAACTCCACACGCTTCTAGTTTATTCGTAACAATATGATATATCTTTATATACATTATTCTCGTTTCCTGAAGTTTTTCTAATTCCTTCTTTTGTTTTTGTCGTTTATAGTAATTACGAAAATTAATTTTGGTTCTTTTTTGTTTAAGTCTACGAGCTCGTGCTAGCAGAAGGAAAAACTGTACCCCTAAGTGAGATCACTTAGGGGTACAAATTTTCCTTCTGATTTTTTCCGATAATATTGTTCTCGATCTTTTCTACGCAATTCCTTGGCTTTTACGGGGTCTCTTCTAATTTTTTCTCTTCTTTTTTGTTGTGCAACCCTCTTCTTATTTAACCTTTCTTCTGTACTATTGTTTTTCTTTTTTGTATTCCTGAAATATAAAAGATATTTAAATTACTGCTATGACCATTAAAACTCTCACATTTGATTCTGAAATAAGGCTGTAATTAATTAAATAGTGTTCATTCTCTCTTTCTATCTATTTGTGCGTATGTTAAATTCTGGTAATGTTATTTCGGCATAACAAATAATATTTCTTTGTGAAACCCTTTTAACATTATTATAATAATTGATACGAACAATTTTTGTGAGTCATGCAATTTCCGTGGCACCCAGAAGCCACGGAAACCACAGAAATTGTCCACATAAATTAGAAATACGGCGTTTTTTTTAAGTTACAAAAAAAATATTAAGGTTACAACTATTCTTTTTTATTTTCTTAAAAATGTACTAAAGGCATTTTTTTTATTTTATTATTAACATGTATAAAAGTGATATTTTTATTTCTTAAAAAATACCATTTAAAACTTGACCACAGAGATTGCAAAATTTCGTTCAGAGTAAACTGAAATCATGTACTTACATTTTTGGCGGGAAGACGTAACGAGATGAAACAAAACAGTTTACATTGCGCGTTAGCGCATGACTGGTCCTTGCCGGGCAGAGATTTGTCTGTATAAAGTCATCACATGAAAGTATAGACGGCGAACTAAAATGACCACAAAAATTGGTACTTTCGCTTGGACAAAACTAGCTTTGACACGTATTCATTATCAATGAGTCTAAAAATTCAAATTTTCCTATATTCTTAAAGGTCTACTAATACTTAACATGATTAAAATACTTTTTGTTATATTTGTTGGAGATTATTTTCCTGAGAAGTAAATATTGTGTATCAAAGTAACTGTGGACAAGACACAGAAATCGAAAATTCGTCATTTACTGGTGTTTTTCTTAAAAACTAATACGTTTTACAAATATAATTTAAATGACTTCATTTAGATACATGTCTCTTTAATTTTGAGAAAAATTATCTTGGTCATAGCGTTAAAGCAGTACTGCATTTTCAGCTCAGACGTGTAAAATTTTCGCGCGAGAAATTCACTCAGATAATGGATGGCGGGGTATGTTCTGAAACCGCTGGGAAACGTGTTAATTTTCGGATAAATAAATACAGGACATCAGCTGAAAACTAAAATTTAGCACATTCTTTTTTGTATTTACAACTTAATATCACCATCGGTTCAGACTTCAGCCGTTCCAGAGATTAGCCGGAACAAACAGACAGACAGACAGACCGATAGACAGACAAAAATTGTAAAATATTGTTATTTTCCATATCCATATACATTTAGTAAAAAACGGTTACTTTAACATTACCAACAGACACTACAATTTTATTTATTTGTATTTGGTATATGTACCGTGTATACATCCATATGCATTTAGTAAAAAAACGGTTATTTTGACGTTACAAACAGACACTTCAATTTTTTTTATTTGTATAGATATCATAGTATTTTTGTGAATATTAGCTAATTAATAATTTATTTATAAAAAGACGCATATTCGTAATTTTACGCATCGTAATATTTTTGTAAAAATAAATATACCTACCTAGAAAATAGTACATTTTTACTTTCAGAAAATTTATCGTGGTATCTCCGTGAATGTAAATGTTTTATTTAGGTATAGAAAATAGCACATTTTACTTTTAGATACCTAATTATCGCCGTATTTTTGTGAAAATAATAAGTTATCTATAGAAAACGCATAATTTTTACTTGAGCATTACGTAACCTTTCTGGAAAAATAAATATACATAGCAAAAAGTAGGTACATTTTATTTAAATGTTTATTCTATAGAAAATACCACATTTTTACTTTTAGATAATTATCGTGGTATTTTTGTGAATATTAATTATTTATCTGTAAAAAAACCCATATTCTTAATTTCAAACATCATCGTAGGAAGCTTTTTGGAAAAATAAATAGGTACTTGTACTTAGAAAACAGTAGGTACCTTTTTTACTTTTAGAAAATTTATCATGTTAGGTATCTCTGTGAATATAAATGTTTAATTTGTAGAAATAGCACATTTTACTCTTAGATAATTACTGTGGTAGTTTTGTGGAGGTATATAAATGGTTAATCTATAGCCAATAGTACAATTTTACTTTTAGATCTCGTGTTTCTTAAATGGTCACTGCAGTTAAATGAACTCGGTTATCGTGAAAGCGAGTTCACTGCTAAATACCATGCAGTAAACATCAGTCGCGGTTGCGTCGTTAGTCGTTGTAGTCGGTAAACGTCGACTAGCAAACACGCAACAAATATATCGTGTATGTGACACTGTTGTTTAATAAGTAAGTCTATTTTATTTATTACTAGCTGACCCGGCAAACATTGTTTTGCCTTTTTTAATAATCTTATTTTTTTCTATATTTTCTCACCTTTTAAACCTTTCCTGTACTTCAACAATTAATTCAAAACCAAAATTAGCTAAATCGGTTCAGCCGTTCTCGAGTTTTAGTGATACCAACGAACAGCAATTGATTTATCTGTACTAATTTTATAAAGAGGTTGTGAGTTTGTACAAATTAATCCCTGAAATTACAGAATCGATTTTGAAAATTAGTTTTTTAGTAGAAAATAACATTATTCCAGAGTAACATAGACTACATTTTATCCCAATTTTCTTATATATATTTAAATTATTCAAATAAATTATTAATTTATTTATTTTGTGTGTCTTGAAAACGGCTGTAGTCTGTAGCATACCTATTTGAATGCGTATGATAACATTTTGCTTTTTAACATTACCTAGGTCTAAAGTTTTATTTTTTGTAAACGCAATTTGACACAAAATAGTGCGTTTACTTTTTATTACTATCCTCTTTCATGCCGATAAATAAACAAATAAATATTGCTGGACCAGTTACACGAATTGATGTAACCACAAAGTAAGCAAATTATGTGCTTATGTTACGGGAGCTAACTACTCAGGAATATCTATATCTATACATATAATAAAATCGTAAGAAAGTCAAAACTGTACATTGATTATTTTTTTAAAAGAATATTTGGGGCGTGATCTACAATCGATATCGAAGACAAAAATATAGTTTTTAGAATTTTTGTCTGTTTGTCTGTATGTATGTCCGGGGTAAACTCAAAAAGTACTGCATGGATTTACTTCAAATTTTGCATGAATATTACTAACAGGTCGGGTCAACATATAGGCTACATATTATCACGCTATCACCTACGGGGGAGGAGCTGTGCGGAGTAAACGAAGTCCGCGCGGACGAAGTCGCGGGCAACAGTAGTATTTAATAAACACCCAAACCCAGAAATACAAACATATACCTATGCTCCTCACACAAATGTTTGTCCCTGTCGGTAATCGAACCCGAGGCCCATCGATTCGTAGTTAGGGTCGCTGACCACTCGACCAATGGGAACAGTCAAAAGTTGTCAAGTTCATAACCTTAAATATTTGTGGCATAGGAGTATCGATTGTGGTAATTTAATATCATTTTTATATAAAAAAATCTATAATATGTATACAATATCATTATAAATTTGATTAATTTAAAGTATCTTCACGCCTGTATCCCCGAAGAGGTAGGCGGAGGTACAAGTGTACCAATGACTAGCCGAAGATATAATGTGATAGTTGACAGCCTATCACCTTTTTGCCGGGTAAAGTTGTTTTTGTCAGAAAACTGAAAAAACACATTTTCTAATTTGGCGACCCGGGAATCAAACCCGGGTTAATTTCAGTTTTTTTATATTATAGGATAGTAAACAAGCAGAAAAATTTCCTGATGGGAAGAGAAATCATCGGCTACAGACACCAAAGACATTAATGGTGCATTGCTATCCGTGTGGTGGTATAAGTATACGGCTACCTTACCCTCCAAACTAGAAAACAAAACTAGCAAATTCAAATAATATTTTATTCGACGTAGGTACACCAGCGAAATGAGGTAATCTATGGCGATGAGGTACACATAGGAACACTTATCGACGTCATTTATAAGCAAAATTATACATGACAAGTTATACAATAGTTATAAAATACACTAAGGTAAAATACAGAAAAATAAAGTCTTTTTTTCCGGAATGGCTCAATTACTGCTAGCCTTATGGGCTGTTACAGCTTCATTGGTCGCGGGGGCGAGCAGAGTGCTCAGCTAGAATTTATAGGTGTACGCCCTCCGCCCTAAAGGTGTCTCCTGCGAGACCGAACCTCGGCTTAGGGTGGGGTCGTGATTTGCTTAAAATAAAGTCAGCCAAAGAGAATTCTTTATCTACAGAAATGACTTATACTTAAATATTTTGAAAATAACAATAAAATTTAAGTAAATATAGAAGCAAATGTTATATAAAATTTATTCAAATTTACTAAGACAAAATTTAGTGATGTATAATTAGCTATAGCGGCAGGAATACCTAAGCGAGCTAAAAAAAGGTAAAAATAGCTAACCATATCCCTACCTACCCAAGCCAGAAATCTACTATGTAGTAGTCACGATGGTAGTTATACATATACCTAGCCAATTGTTTGCTTTTTACCAACTGCCTGACAGAATGGCAGATGGTCTATTCTTCAAAAATGGCAGACCACAGACCACACAAATACTAATAGACACAGCGTTAGACGCAAAATGCGTAGCCGATCATAATATGAGCAAATGTATGTAAATGTAAAATGTTTTTAGATATATTATACCTACCGTAAAAAAAATATAAACATGTCATACTGTGCTACGAGTATTTTATCGTGTTGAATAAAAAGCTAAGGGCTAAGGAACACTTGTGTGATTTTATTTCATTTGTAAGTTTTATAACTCTCTTTGTGTGAATGCAAGTGACACTGACTACCTAAGAAATTGCCTTAAAAGGCGCACCTAATTTAATCCGGGGTCCAGACAACACGGATGCAAAAGTCATTCATCAAATAAGTCAAATAATGACAGGAGTTTTATTATTTTCATTTAAATAAAGTAAATAAAATATACATACAAAAACAATCAACAGCTGTTTATTTAGAGGAATTTATTTAAACCCATGCACTCAACAACGGATATTATTACTAAAACTAGCTTTGAAAACACTAATTAAGTTTTGAACTTTAAACTATATCTATTGAAAGTAGGTAAATAAATTAGTTTTAGCATATTATATCACGAATATTGAAAAAGTACGCAAAGTTTGATAGATTGGCCGAATCTGCGGTCGCATTGCTATATAATACCAATGTACTTTGCTCATAGCGATACTTATTTAATGATTTGCTGCCATTCGCGTGGCGCTCTATGCCACGTAAATAATATGACCAGCTTTCTTATCTTCTATACCTAGTTCCAAATTAGAACACGAAAACGACAATCACCGACGCTTTAGCGACAGGGAAAAGTAAGGCGGTCACATTGGAACTACGAAATGCAGAATATGGAGTATTTATATTTAATTTATAATTTTGTGACGAATTATAGTTTTTTTGCATTTTTGCAAAATAAGAAAGCAAGCACGCTGACGGTCGTTCTCATGAAGGGAGAAAAAAATTACTACGTATGGAAATCTGTAACATCATAAATGTTAGTATAAGCAGGAATGTTAAGCTTCACATCCTAATATATGGTAATGTGCCGGTTGTGACTTGTGATATTTCAGATCGGAATACGGTGGTACTGTTGAGTATTGAGACTACACAGTATATTCTACAAAATGTCTAATTATGAAACACAAGAATTGCAAACTTCTTGTCCCTCAATCGAGTCAACTTTTGCCGAGATTATCTGTCTGATTTCTATATTCAAGTAGTTTAATTAATTTTTCAGAATTCATTCAAACTTACTTTTTATTGGCTTCTTCTATTGATTTTCCAATTTATTAGCTAAACTAGTATACTATTAATATTTTAAAAAAATATTTCAATCTCATAAAGAGTGCTAATAACATTTTTGGAAATTTACAAGTAGGTAAGCTTTTTCTATCATCACTTAAATCTTTAATTGACTTATTGAAATGAAATTTGTTTATCGACGCATGGGAGAAACTTTACAACAATCTTAAAAAGTCACACTTTTCTGTTACGTTCGGTCGTCACACGTCATGATTTTTATTAGTAGTAAATAGCAGTAATCTATATCTATATTAATATTATAAATGCGAAAGTTTGGATGTTTGGATGGATGTTTGTTACTCAATCACGCAAAAACTACTGAACGGATTTGAATGAAATTTGGCACACGGGTAGATGATGACTTGGAATAGCACATAGGCTACTTTTTATCCCGGAAAAATTAGGTGATCCCGCGGGATTCGCCAAAAACTCTTATAATGCAGCGGGCTGCACGCTGCAGCTAGTAAATGATATGTCAAAAAAATCACTTATGTATGTAAACTATTACACACATTTTTTGTAAAGTATTTTTACATAAAAGCAATAAAAGTCACAACACTTCACAACATAAATTTCAATAATTTTAATAAATTATAGTAATGTATAAAAAGTAGTGAATTTTCGTGTTAGTCCGGGCTTCCTACGAAGAATAGACCACTACCATTCTGATTCGACATTCTGCCAGGCAGCGCATAAAAGACGATTGGTACGTGTCGCTACCATCGTGACTACTAGACGGTAATGTTCCGCAATGTCTCGCCCGAGTCTGGTACCACCGCTTGGCTTATTTCTGCCGCAATAGAGTCACTGTCGTGTTCCGATTAGAAAGGGTGAGGTAGCCTTATTCAAATGGCATTACTATCTCGCCACATGCATAGCAACGCATCATTAACATCTTTGGAGTCTATCGACGATGCTTGTCTCCCTTGTCTCTTTCAATCAGGAGAACCGTCTGTTTATTTGCCACTAGCTGACCCGCGCAGCTTCGCCCGTGAATAGATTAACATGTCGTCTAAATAGTGTTTCATACAAATTTTATCCCCATATTTCGGCCTTTTAGGGGTTGATTTTTGAAAAAAAATTTAGCCTATGTTGATCCCAGATCTTCAACTATTTCCATTCCATTTCATGTAATCGGTCCAGCAGTTTAGTCGTGAAAGCATAATAGACAGACAGACAGACTTTCACATTTATAATATTAAAGTATGGATCTTATGGATATTTCACAGAAATATTAGTACAATTTTAACTCCAGTAGCAGTTATTTGCTAAAAAGTTAAAAAAACTAAAACTTAGATTGCCACTTTTGTTTGGTACAATTTACAGACGTCTTGTTAGAGGAAAACTACGTTTGTTTCCAACCGACGAAAAACGAAAGCTATCAGTTTGACATGTATGTATGTAATATTGTTGGATTTGGATAATATTGGACTATTTAGACGTCCAAGCAAGTGTACTACATTTCGTATGTGTATGTATGTTTGTCCACGAATTTACCGGGAACGAAAAGCCCTGTCAAGACAAATTTTGTTGATTTAAATTAGGCATATTCCAAATTAGGGAACATTAGGTTTCATCAAAATCAGTTGAGCAGTTTTTGAGAGATGGGTATAGTTGACAGATATTTGAAGGTGGTTTAATCCTACTAATATTATAAATGCGAAAGTTTGTATGTATATAGGGATGTTTGTTACTCTTTCACGCAAATACTACTGAACTGATTACGATGAAATTTGGTATGTAGATAGCTGAAGACCCAGAATAACACATAGGCTATTTTTATCCCGGAAAAGTGAAGTGATCCCGCGGGATTCACTAAAAACTTTTATAATGCAGCGGGCTGCACACTGCAGCTAGTTCTTAAATAATTTTATATTATGTTATTTACCTACTAGACCACCTTATATAAACGCAGCACCTTTTCCAATTCTTTCTTGCCAAAGGCATATAATTAATAGTATTTTACATACCAAATGCCCAGTTTCTTGGTTGAAAAGAAAATTAACTGACTTCCGACAATAAGATCCGCTTGCATTAAACTATTTATGTATTTTAATTGAATTTTACTATGTTTAAACAAATTAAATAAACCCGTACTTAAACATTTGAGTGCAGGTGGATAAAGATCTTACTTAGAATTAAGATAAATAGACACACACACATACATATATATAAACATATCTTTACGCCAGATCCCTTACAGAGTTGGCAGAGAGAACCGAGTGCTATATGTCACGCTCATGTTCCTTCTCAGATTTGTCTTGCTTTTTCTACATTCATGACTCTCTTCATACACACACGGCGCGGGCGGTTGCGAATGTTCTTGATACAACCAAAAGTAAAAAATACCAATCAAAATACCAAAAGTAAACACAAATATTGAATTTTTTTTTTCGATCTATATCAGTAAGTGTTTTTAACATACTATCTTTTTTATAAAATAATCAATTCATAAAAAAATCTATAAATATATTATGTGTGCTTACCTTTAAATTGAACTGAATGGTATTAGGTGTGTATGCGTGCATCCTTTTCCCTATAGGTCTATAAATAGTATATAATTTAATCATAATGAATACTAATGTCGTCAACAGTAAATAAGTTGAAATTCTTGTGGAAATTCTTTATTTTTCGGTTATTATAAAATAACAACATACTTTCTAAAGGCAATTTTGTAATTGATGTCAAAGTTTTTGTTATTGAAACGCAAGACTGAGCTTTGCTATTACATCGCGTATGAAGAAATACGTACTTACTCGGTACAATATTGTAATGACATAGAATTACAAAAGAGAAAGTTAGGTGCAAATTTTTATATTCAACTAGCTGACCCGGCAAACGCTGTTCGCCTTTTCAACTACTCTTATTTTTTTCTATTTTTTCTCACCTTTTAAACGATCCCTGTTTAACAATTAATTCAAAACCAAAATTAGCCAAATTGGTTCAGCCGTTCTCAAGTTTTAGCGAGACTAACGAACAGCAATTGATTTATATATATAGAATTGATTTGAATATGAATTGTTATTTTGGCTAATGAAAGTAACAAACAATGTTCATGATCAGATTTCAACATTCAGGTGCCACCTTCCAAAAGGTCGTAGTCGGCTGTGCAGTACGCACAGCCGACTACGACCTTTTGGAAGTCAAGACCTTAAATCTGTCAATGCTGGTGTTCCCCAAGGCTGCGTGCTATCACCGACACTGTTCCTTCTGCATATCAATAACATGATGCGAATTCGCAACATGCGTTGCTATGCAGATGGCAGTACTGATGATGCTACATAAATAGCTATACTCCGGCCGTAGCGGTATTTCTCGGGAACACGTTGAAGAGTGCCGAAACAAACGTGTGTCTTAAGTTGAGAATCGACTAACCGATGTTTCGGAACGGGATCGTCAAAACCTGGTCAGTTTTAACCCCAAGAAGACACAGCTTTGCGTTTTTATCGCTAAAAAGATACCCTTTATCGTGTCACCTCGATTTGAGGATACTCTTGTGACAGCCTCAGCTAGTGTCGGGTTTCTGGGAGTCGAAATATCGAACTACGTTCAGTTTCATGGTCATTTGGAAGGTAAGGCTAGATTAGCCTCCAAAAAGCTCAGTGTGCTCAGCAGAGCGGGACAGTATTTCTTGCCGGCCATCGTTTTCAACTTTATAAGGCACAAATTCAGCCTCACATGGAGTACTGTTCTCATCTCTGGGCCGGAGTTTCTCAGTACCACCTTCTTCCTCTTGATTGCATTCAGCGTAGAGTGCTTTGGAATTGCGGAGAGATGTCGATTCACTCTGCGTCTTTTACCGTATTTATTATTGGGAGTGTTCCGATGAGCTATTTGGATTAACTCCTGTCGCCAAATTCTATCATCGGACATCGCGCCAAAATTTGAAGTTCCACCTTCACCATCTCGATGTCTGGAAATCCACAACTGTGCGTTTCTCTCGTCAATTTTTGCCTCGCATTACTCTGTTGTGGAATCAGTTACCGGCAGGAGTGTTTCCAAACGGATACGACTTGGGGGCCCTCGAGAAAAGAGCTTACTCATTCTTAAAAGGCCGACTACGCAACTGCAAGGCCTCTGGTATTGTGGATGTCTATGGATGGCTGTGATCTTTTACTATCAGGTGCACCCCCTCCTCTTCTATAAAAAAACCTGTAACTCAAAACTTTTAATACCAAACATCGTCGGCACTTGGAAAAACTCCATCTTAACGTGTATTTATATAATTTTACAAGCACTTGTACTGTTTTGCTTGGTTTTACAAAACAATAACTCAAGAAGAAATAAAGGTTAAGCCAATGACATTTTACTATTTTAAATATCACTGCGTTATGCAGTTTTTATGTGCCACTATATATCGATGTAATCTTTGATTATACCTTACCTATTTATATATTAGCATTTATTTCTACCGATTATTTGTCATCTGTGGTACAAGTAATCGTCATGTGTGGGGGACACAAGTAACTAAGGGGTGGTACCCGTCCATGAACTACAATATTATTTGTATGAAATTTTAACTTAAATAATACGAAACTTCATGGGCGTGAGCTGTCAAAAAACCATTATTAAAATCATGAAGTATTAGATAAAGGTGGAGCTAGCACTTGGATTAATCACTTGAAACTACGTTATATCTCTGTCTATGAGGTCTCGCCATCTCTTTTTATACAGCTGTGTTAGAAAGATCAAGCTCAGAACTTAGAGTAATAACGCTTAGAGTGATAATTGCATTCAACGTTTCGTTCATATTTTAAGCCAAAACCGTATCGATGTGTGTATGACCATCGTCACCCTTTGTGTAATTACTTGCGTTGACACGCACACAAAGACACATTATTGTGTGAATAATGTTGCAAGCAAATAAATATTTTCCCAAAATGGTATTTAAAATAGGTCTACCTTTCATATAACATTAATCGTCATTTAGTAGAAACTTATACTTTTTATTCGGTTACGTAAAATATTTTAAATGCCGAGAAATATTCTAGATGTTCTCAAGATGATATTCCAAAGCTATTTAACCTTATATTTATTTTAGTTTTTGTGCTTTCATTTGTAATTTAAAATATTTTTACCTCATTAAAATAAAGATTGTCTTTCTTTCCAATAGTATTATTAAACATATAGAAAACTTAAAACTTACATTTTTTATCCCGGTGAGGTAAAATGAGTAGAATTACAGGGAAATGTGAAAGAGGTTCTCAAGATATTTATTTTTTTGTATATATCAGTAATCAAACAGCGGTAACCACCCAGCACCAACCGTAAATAAAAAATATGGCCATTACAAGTTTACATTATTGAAGTTATAAAAACATTTATTGAAGTAATTCCTTAAAAAAAATTATTGAAATATATCTACTAAAATATAATTGTACAATAATAATAATATAATATAATATTTACGGGACAAAATACACTTACTGATCTAACCCCCAAAGTAAGTAAATTATTTGCTTGTGTAATGGGTGTTAGTCAACGATACTAATACATAGAAATACATATATAAATACTGGAATATGATTAATAAACACCCAAACCCGGAAATACAAACATTTATGCTCATCACGCAAATGCTTGTTCCCGTCGGGGATCGAACCCGAGCCCCGTCGATTGCGTAGTCAGGGCCGCTAACCACTCGACCAACGGGGCGATCAAATGTTATTACAAATGTCTACATTGCTAGGCAAATGCTTGTGTGTCTTTATGTGTATATCTGTGTGCGTGTATGTGTGTATATGTATATATTTGGTGAAAGCTAAACTAGCTTGAACGTTAGTAGATGGGCGGGCAAGCCGGAACAATATTTACAAGCACTTTGAGGTAAAAAGTAATAGCATAGGCATGCTTATTAATATAATTATTTATTTAAATCAGTTTAAAAAGTTAAAATGTTTTAAGCTAACCATAATATTTTTGACTGCTATATTGAGTCAAGCTATTATTGTTTGTCTCTGTGCAATACTTGAGCACCACCTATCGTGCGCAACTGTTTTGGTCAGATCTTAGAATATAGAAAAACGTAATCCCTGTGCGTAATCTCCTCTAACGTTTTTAGCTGAATCGGAAACAATACAGCTCTTTGACTCTTTGACTTCTACGTGCTATAATATATGCATTGGAGTATACGACACAAATTAATTAAGTCGTGTATGAGCAATATCGTCATTCGCAACATAAATTTCAAGCTATGTAGAATTGAAACTTAATTATCAGCATAAATATATTAGGAGGCCAACATTTGGCGCAGACCGATTTTAGGGCACGATACCCTACATTATTTCGTCGATAAAACTCGAAAATATCGCCAATAAAACTACTTGACACTTAGGAAAACACGAAATAGTGCTGTACCATGGCATATTATTTCATAAGAAAAATTAAAAAAAAAAGTCTTTTTAGCAGTATTTTTCTGGTGATCACTGTGGCATCTAGAATGCTAGTTGGAACAATTTTTTTGCCTTCTAAAAGTCCTCATTATACACGAATATAAGCTTTGTAATATTGGTTTGACAAACGGTTTTGTAATATTTGTGCCAGTATAATGGTAAGTCCCAACACTTAAAAAATATTTTTTATGCAAAAGCAAAGTCTAAGCTATGTAATATCGCACATAAAATAGTAATACACACTTTATTAATTATAATGAAAATAGGTAGAAACAAATACGTGGTAGAATATTTTTCTCTTTGGCTGGAAACATTTTGAATATCGTTCAACTTAGATATTTACGATTTATTTGTTTGGAATTTATACAAAAATATCCGATGCCAAGTAGTTCTTATCTGTGAAATGTGATCTTCAAGCCCTAAATACGCTTTTGTGAAGCACGGTGACAACCTTTCACCATACAGTAACTCACATTTTTTGAAATTGCGAGAGCTGTACTCTGTGTAGCACGTGTCACATGTCTGAGCGGCCGGCGAGCATAAGAATCCTTTTCAGGCTTCTTTGAAATGGCTTAATATAGCGCGGGTCGACTTGGTTTCTATGCGTTATTATTCTATGGCTCAGAAGATGACAGCAGTATTAAAAGTTTTGTTTCATGTAGGTAGTAGAAGTGTCTCCAGATACTACAGCTTCATGATTAAAATGGACAAAGTGAAAATGTCTTGTTGTATATATAGTAAATGTGATAGTGGGAGAAGGAAACTTACTTATTTTAGTATTAATAATGGTATAAATGTTGTTTTTAGTTAGTGACGCATACGTATAAGGTATGCAATATTATTATTTTTATGCTGCTTACACGGCGTGTTGAATGATGATAACTACCGCTTTAAATATATTCGCTAAATTTGAGGATAAGTGAATGGATAAATACGAACATTTTAAAATACCTTAATATTTTTAGAAATAAAGCCATATGATATTTTTGCTATTGTCGTCGATTTTTAGGTTCGAATAGTTTTTGTTCAAGGATTTAAAACGATAATAATATCGATATGTTTGCGCGTTTCATGCTGTTTCGTGATTGTTTAATTCGCTGTGAATTAACGTTATGGTATATGATATTATGACGTTTTCTTCTAGCACTAGTTGGCGAATCCATCACGAAACAGCAAGAAACGCGGCGAGCCAATCACGAAACAGCATGAAATGCGCAAACATATCGATGATATAACGTTTTAAATCCTTGTTTTTGTAACACATTGTAAGTAGGTATATAACTATTTATAAATCTTCTGTTCATTCTTTTGTCACCGACCTCCTCTTAAACAGCTACCCATTTTAATTTTTTTTATGTCTACTCACTCAGTGAGACTCTAGAGGGTTAAGATCATAACTGGACCTGGTAGGTGACGCGGTTTCAGGTAGATCATAACTGGACCTGGTAGGTGACGCGGTTTCTGTTAGGTCCGTTAGTGAATGGATAAAATGTTCTTGTTATTTTTTATTATTTAAAAGTGTTTTATTAGCAATTATGGGCGTACCGATGGGGGCAGGGAGGGGCAGCTGCCCCCCCCCTGGAATTTGTTTACCTCTCTACTATCTATTTTGAAGACGATGACGAAGACGAGTAAACAACATTCTTTGATACGAAAAAAAATAAAGCAGCAGTCACAGGTTTTACTAGCTTTCGCTTACGTGCTTTCGATATTTGTATTTCGGGTGTTAGGTGCTTTTGTTTTTTCTTTGTCTTTACATTTATTGTTATTTGTTATTAGTATTAAGGTCACGTTCATTTTAACTTTTTTATTCTCTACTATATTCCTCTGTGGATCCAATTAGCGGCAGGGGTTTTTCCGAACAGATACGAATTAGTGACCTTCGAGAAAAGAGCCCACTCTTTTTTAAAAGACCGGCAAGAACAAAGGTAATAAAAAAAGTTCTGTTTAATATGTTGCGCATAAATTGTTGTTCGTTTATTGAATTGTTCGTTCATATTTTCTAGAATAAATCCCTCTACGAGATTTAAAGTTCATCGTTTATATATTATTTGTTAATATATTATTTTTAGCTGTATTTATGTAGTACTTTTTAATAAATAAATCGATAAAAATTATTATCAACGTTTAAAACAACGCACATAATCATACCTGTAGATTATTGTTTACCTCAAATGTTGATTTCTCGTTACGTTACGGCTATAAGACAACAACAATCTCTTGATCTAAAAAAACGTGCTGTCTTGTGCAATATATTTTCTATAAAATAGGATTGAATAACAAACGATAAACATTGAAGTCGACAAATGCAGTGATGGAGATTGTCATCCATTTCACCAAGTGACAAAATGGTGAGTCATGGTGAACTAGAATTTCACTTTGCCCTGTTTAGTCTGGAAAAGCATTAATATATAATGTTTGTATAATTACTGGGTTCTAGTACTTGTTAAATACCTTTTCAGTTTTTTTTATATGCCTATTTCTTTTAGGTCGCAGAGTCGAGCATCTAGATCAGGTTAAAATGTTGTAACATTCGTCGTCGTTATGAGGTCGCTTGAATTTATTATCTCGCACTTACCTAAGCATGCAAGCAAAGTAAGTATAATCTATACATATAATAAAAGAGTAGGAAAGTAATTTCTGTACATAGAAGTTTTTTTGAAAAATAATAGTTGGGTCGGTTTAAAGATTAATAACAGAAACGAAAACACTAATTATTAGATTTTTTTGTTTGTCTGTCTGTCTGTTAATTTGTGCGTCAATAACGTAAAAACTACTGGACAGAAAATAATGACATTTGGCATGGTGATTGCTGAGAGCCTGGAGCAACATACAGGATACTTGTTATCCCCAAATTTAGCACCGGTTCCGTGGGATAGGAGATGAAAGTCAAAACACATATTTAGCTTTAATTCATTAACCTGTACCTAGTCGGAAACCCTTTATTATTTTTTTGTTCAAAAGCAGATACTAACTATATTGTCCTTTAAAAAATTCAAGGTCATCAGTTTTGTACCTAATTTAGAAGTAACAGACATCATCATTTTCTTTATTGCTGGATATGAGAAATACTGTGGTCTAATACGAATAATAATTACTCTGCTGGGATGGCAATCGCGAACGGAGTCGCGAGTACAACTAGTAAATAATAAACCTTTATTAAACATTAAAATTGTACAGCGAAACGGGCTATCATAATGTACATAATGCTTAAGATAACTAACGAATTTAATTTGATAAGGATTAATGTTGTATTTGTCTAAATAGCTTTCTAATTACCATAATATTGAGGCGATGCGAACTGTGAAGGCGATGGTTATCTCTTTTATCAGGAGAGTCATTTGCTTGGTTGATATAATATAATTTTTTTCCTCCGTGTTGGTCCTGGGCTCCTTTGAAGAATAGGTTCACTGCCCTTCTGCTAGGCAGGTCGTAAAAGGTGACCGATTGGCTATACGAGTCACTAACATCGTGGCCACTAGGTGGTAGAGTTCTGCATTGTCTCGCCCGGGTCTGGTACCACCGTCTTACCTATTTCTACCGCAATAGTACCAGTGCTTGACTGTCGTGTTCCGGTTTGGAGATTAAGGTAGCCGGTAAACTAATGTTTCTAGCTTGTGGCGAAGTCTAATACCACATGCATTAGACTTCGCCACAAGCTAGAAACGCTCCATTAACACCTTTGGTGTCTATAGGCGATGGTTGACTCTTTCCATCAGGAGACCCATCTGCTTGTTTGCTATCTTATAATATAAAAAATAATAAATAAATTCCTACCACAGACAGAAACGTACTTTTTACAGTGGCAGATCCAGAATTTTTGGAATGTATAGAGTAGTATATAGTATATATAGTAGAGTAGTATATAGTAGAGTAGTATCGAGTACTATATATAGTATATAGAGTAGTAATAGAGTTAAGATGCACCACCTCTTTTAATTATTTTCTTAATACATGAGGTTGGCTAGTATAGAATGCCATTAGGCGTTAAGTTAAACCTATGTACTTTTTGTCTGTGCATAAATATAAATAAATAAATAAATAAATATCTATTTGGTCTCATACTAATTTGGTAAAGATTGCAGTTATATTGCGTTTGAATATAAAAAATAGAATTATTTCATTTCTTTGACGTCATTGACCTATCTATATGCCTCTTACGGACGTACTTCTCACCTACTTATGTGACAGCGTTTTTTTTTCTTTTTGTATATTTTAAGGCTATAGGCGATGGTTATCCTTTCTATTCACCTAGATATTCATTCAATTGTTTGCTGTCCTATGATATAAAAATATTTATTCTTAAACGGATATAACAGCTACCTGACACTCGAAAAACGACAGTAACTAGTAGTGATGTAATGATGGAGAATGGATTACGATAATTTCAAAACAGGCCAAGCCGCGAATATAGCGTGTCAGAAGTAAACCGGTAAATTGTACATCTCAATAAAATCTGCCTAGTTATATGTTTAGTTGATATACATAAAGCGTATCATAAAATCTTGTAAATCTCCAATCACTTGCAGTTTCGTCATGTTATCAAGGCAAACAAGGAAAACTACTTACTAACATTCATAGCGGATTAGAAAAACGCTGTGCTATTTATTTAATTTTTAAGTTCAATATTTAAACGACACTGGACCCCAAAAGCTACCGACCAATCACGTTAATACCAACTCTGTCCTATGTATTCGAGAAGCTCCTTCTGCAGAAGATGACACCGCATATGACACATCGGGCAGAATAATTCGGGTTCAGGGCTGGACACAGCACGACGATCCAGATCACAAGAGTGCTACACACGCTTGTATCGGCGTGGAATAAAAATGAGCAAGCCATCGCTGTGCTATTGGACATGGAGAAGGCCTTTTACAGAGTCTGGCACAAAGGCCTTCTCTATAAACTGGCTCATACCACGTTGCCCAGAAGAGTGGTCAAGATAATAGCGTCCTTTATCGAAGACAGATTCAAGGTGATAGTGGAAGACAAACTGTCAACGCCAAGGTCAATCACAGCGGGAGTATCACAAGGCAGCTATCTTTTCTCAAAGCTATACCTGGTGTATACCGATGACATACCAGTGGGAGATGGCTGCCAACTAGCTTTATTAGCCGACGACGCGGCGTACACAACCGCCTCTTCGTCGCCCAAGATGGCTATAAAGAAACTCCAAAGGACTCTCGACCTACTACCAGATTGGCTGTCAAAATGGCGACTGGCAATAAACGTCAGTAAAACACAGGCACTCCTACCCAAGAGGAAAAAGACAAAGGCCGCCCTTCCAGCTCTGAGACTGCAAGGCCAGGACATAGAGTGGTCAAGAGTTGTAAAGTACTTGGGAGTCAAAATCGACAGACAACTCACTATGAGAAACCACATCAAAGAAGTGACCAGATCTGCACAAGCGGCAATGGCAGCATTAAAACCCGTAATGGACTCCAGGTTATTTCTAAGGATAAAGTTCTAGGTGTCTACAAGACCTATGTCATACCGAGATTAACCTACGCAGCTGCTTCCTGGTACCAGCACATTGTGCAAGATATTCGCAAAAACCTGCAACAGCGACAGAACATGGCGCTGCGTAGGATCACCAAGTCACCCATCTACGTCAGGAATGACGTGATAGCACGAGACTTAAAAACAGAGAGCCTGGAGGAATTTACCCAAAGACTGGCAAGGAACATGTACTCCAGATCAGACGCATCCTCTCATCATGAGGTCAAAAATATAGCGCCCTACCACACGCGTCCTCCGGACGCCAAACCATTCTCTAGGGACATCCTAAAGTGATCTCCCCCTTCCTCCTGCCGCCGCTGCGTGTTTAACCCCCGTCAGGGACTCGACCTGCGGATCGGATTGCACGTGGTGGTGGGTAGACAGTGCGGGGGGGGGGGGGTCCACAACCTTCCGAATCCTTATTCCTCACCAACTCATTCACCCCCCCAATTTAAACCATTTCATCGCCCGCTGTGTGTTTGATCCACTAAATCATTTGATTTCCTTTAACAAAACTTTAAATTCAAATAGGTACCTACCTATAATAAATGAAACAAAATTCAAGGTAACGTAACGAAATAATTGGGCGGGTACAAAATAATTATTATCATTGAAGTTTATTTTTACATTTTATGAAATAGGTATGAAGTATTTATGAACAATGATCAACAAAGAAACAGAAAAAATATGCATTTTTATTAACAATAATTAAACAACACGGAATTACACAGCTATTTGCAAAAGGAAACCGTGCACTGTAATTCTGAAGCCAATTAAAAAATATCCTGATCGTACCAGATCAATAGGTACATACAGATATATGCCCAGCCTTCGAATGCTTTTTTTCAATCCGTTTATAAAAGAAACGATTAAAATTGTATTATTAATTTTATTCTATTTAGTGTACAACATTAGATACAATTTAATTTTTAAATCAACAAATTTACATACAACGTATAGATATATGAATAAATGACCGAATTCTGAGGTGAATATAATATTTCCTCCCTTTCGGGAAGTCTGTTGAAATTTTTTATATTACCTGGATAGGCAAACTGACAGACGTGCCATCTGATGGTAACTGATCGACGTCGCCAATAAAGATAAACTAGTTTATCTGGAACTAGCCCAGGTAATTCATTTATGTGTTGCCTATCCTAAGACATAAGAAGGTAAGTCTCGGTGCCAGTAATTACATTGTCTGTCTTGCCCTCCACTCCGTAACACAGCAAAGCTGTTTCATGGGAGAAACAAGCAAGATGGTAGTACCTATGCACAGTGGCGTAGCGTGGACTAATATATATATATATATATATATATATATACATATATATATATATATATATATATATATATATATATATATATATATATATATATATATATATATATATATATATATATTTGTCGCAGTGAAATTGTCAACAGCCGTTAGATTATAATCTACCTAGTGAGTTTATAATTTGGTTAGGTTAGGTTAGCAGTTAAATTATAATATCACTTAGGTAGATTATAATCTACCGGTATTGACAATTTCACTGCGACATATACGTGGGCAAAGTCGCATCGGCGAGGCCCCTTTCCGTTCGTTCCCAAAAGCTACCCAAAAACACGCGCCAAGTTTGAAATAAGCGAAAAGCTATCGTGTCTTTATAACGCGTTAACTTAAGATCTAGGAGTTGTTTTGTTTGTATTTCAGATACAGAAGTGTGAGGCCAATATTTTTCAGGCTTTTATTTCATTTAAAAATAAACAAAGATTTTAAATCAGGTAGTGCGAGGCCTCTTTAGGTACGAGGCCGAGGCCTAGCTACGCCATTGTCCATTCAGCCGGGAACGCGGCACAGCACATTCCTCCCACCGGTAAAACCAACTCCCCCACCCGTTGAAAATGAGATTTCATTTCTTATTCGGTAAAGTATTTTTTTAGATAACTCCATGACAAACCAGCAGATGGCTGTCCTGATGGAAAGATACAATCTTTAGATATATTATATTACAAAATACTCTGTGAGACAGTCATCGTATATAGACACCAAAGGCATAAAACAAATAGGTACAGAAGTCAATCTACATACAAAAAGCAATCGAGCAGCGCACACATAGACCTCTCACGGACGCGATATCTCGGAATTGTTGGGAATAGTGCAAGCGTGAGTGCCACCCGCCATCCTGCCACCCACTTGAGACACACGTCAGTGAACTTTTTTGTGCAAAAAATTTGTAATAGGTATCAATAATATTCAAATATTTTAGCTTTTATCGGTTTATATTTCGGTTTTTTCTGTTTTACTCTCAACAATAAATCAAACATCTAGATACGAGTGCCACTACCACTTTTTGTGCACAAGACCCCGGTTACATTTTGATAAGTGCGGGTGCGAGTGTTTAATGCAGGTTCATAATATTAAGTGTAAAACACGTGACAGCCGTTGTTTAGTGCAAGTGGATTATTAATCAGCGTCTGTTCACTTTACTACGCTAATTACTAATCACTCGCATTAATTAACGGCTTTCTACCATTGACATAACAAAACCCAACATACACATTCAGTGTCTCAAAACCGTCCTCTAAAAATGAGCTCATTTCAAATGGAATCGCGATGGTCGCGACCATGAAGTGTTAGGTATAGGTGGAGCTAGCACTCGTATTAATCAATTGAAACAAATATTTATGTTATATATTTGTTTCAATGTCTCTGTCTATGAGGTCTCCCCATTTCTGTTTATACAGCTGTGTTAGAAAGCGAGGGTAAGACCTCAGAAGATGACAGCAGTATTTAAAATTTGCTTTCAAGTAGGTATTAGAAGTGTTGCCTCCAGATATAATACGGCTTCATGGTCGTGACACTGTCAATTTTTTTACTTTTTGTATAATGCTTTGTAAAAACAACTATACATCTTGCGCTTAAGGTTGGATTAGGGTTGCCAGATGGGAAGACTGAAATATTTGGGCAAAATTTCAAAAGTTCGGGATTTTGGGATCACAGTCGGGACAAATATACTGCTAATAAAAATCCGCTTTTTATTAATTAAATTTTGTAATTAAAGATGAGATCACATAATAATATAACATTTATTGACCGAGAGAGAGAAGTTTCTAAATCGAGTTTCGGCGAAAATACGTTTTTCGTATGTATTTATGTATGTAAGTATATATGTATGTTTGTTCCACGATAACTCTCGAACCGTTAATACGATTTTAGTGAAATTTGGAAGACACATAGGAAACATTAATATAATTTTTAAGTTCGTTGAGCATCGAAATCGCATCAAAATCACTTTAGCCCTTTTTAAGATGTTAATGAAAATGTAAAAAATAAATAAAAACTCTCGAACCGTTGATTGGATTACGTACACGATTTACATTATGTACAATATTTGCCAAATTTTATATTGATGAAAATGAAAAATGATTTGTTTGAACATGTCATGTCAAAGTTTAGTCTAATAATTAAATCTGCTTTTATCAAATCAATGACACACTGACACACCGCGCAGCATTCAATCGATCGATTGAATCGATTTTTAATAAATTATTTTAAATTTTTATATTGTCAGGACTTATTTGTTTTTTCGGGACTCTGGACATCATACGAAATGTCGGGACAATCCAGACGAATCCCGACCATCTAGCAACCCTAGGTTGGATATGCAAATTGCGATTTTTGCCATATCTATAACTACTTATGTGAAATTAGCAACCGTTTTGACTGTCAGTTTTGTTCGGGACTGTGCATCTTGGATTTTTATATATCAATGCTTTCTACATGTGTTTTTGCTTAATACTAAGCACCTGCATTAAACACTCGCTCTAGCACTAATCAAAGTGCAACTCGGGCCTAAAGCCAATATACGCTGGTTATTAATCTCTCGCAGTAATCAACGGCTGTCTACACATGTTTTCTGCTTAATACTAAGCACCTGCATTAAACACTCGCAATCGCACTAATCTTAAAGCCCCGTTTTCACTTTGACTAGTACGAGTTGAGTGTTTAATGCAGGTGCTTAGTATTAAAACAAAAATACGTGAAGATAGCCGTGGATCAGTGCGAGTGATTCGTAATCAGCGTAGTAAAAGTGAATAGATGCTGATTACTTATCACTCACACTGATCAACGGCTGTCTTCACGTATTTTTATCTTAATACTAAGCACCTGTGTTAAACACTCGCACTCATTCTAATCAAAGTGAAAACGGGGCTTAATGTAAGCGGGGCCTAAGCCAAAGTTGACAAGTAGGTATGAAAAGGGTAGTACATACATAAGATTGTATTCTGTATTTATTTGTTTTGTGTCAAAGTTGTTAAGTGGTTTATTCATTTATCACACGACTAAATTAGCACTAATACATTAATTTAAATGTATATCTTTATTATTAATACATCACTCAACCGGTTTCACTTTTTTAAGCATCTTCAGGATGTTAGTTTAAAAACTAAAGTTTTTAAATGCATCCTGCATTGATATACAAAACCCAAGATACACAATCAGTGTGTCAGAAACGTCCTCGATAAATGAGCGCACAATTTTAAAATGTCACGCCACCACTGTCTCGTGGCTGTCACACTCAGCCACGCATCCCGCGCCGTGAGGCGTGATGGTCGGCTGTCGCTTTGCTGTCACCACTCACTGCCCGCTCTGACCCGGAAACATTGATGTTAAACCCATAAGCCCGGACAGGCACTTCGCAAAACCCGACCCAGGTCAAACCTGGAGGTGTGGCAGTTCTATGTACGCGGTGTGGCTTAGAGGACGGCTGGTGTGCCTCTTACACATACACACACGTATACAGAGCGCACAAAATGACAATCTTTTTTATCTATCTTTATTAGTTACCCGATTCGAGATTTTTCGAAGATAGAAAAGATAGTTGTCTCGTCAAAACGAAGCTGTTCACAAAAATGCAGCTTATTATTAATCAAAAAAAAGTTTATTTGTGGGACCACGGTCTAAGAAGAGAAATAAATAATCGTAAATAAACCTAAAAGTATTTTTTAAATTCTATTGTAGCTCAATATGATTAAGAAAACTAATTGTGATATTAAAATAAGTACAAAAGAAGTTACATTTTTATCATGTTATTAAATTGTAAATTGATTTTAATCGATTTGTTTAATGTTCTATCCTAAGTATGTCCTAACACTAGTACCTACTGATCCGTGGGTGCCATTTGGGGACTAAAACCTAAATAATAAAATATTCCACTAATGGCACCTGCTAAAAGTATCAAGAAGTGCCGTATGTCGAATACCTCAGGTGACATTTACTCAGGTGCCATTTAATTTAATTTTGTTCGGGACTGTGCATCTTAGGTTTTTTATATTAATGTTAGGATGTCAATCCTGAAGATTTTTAATGCTTAAAAAAGTGAAACTGGTTGAGTGATATATCAAAAATAGTTATAAAGTGAAATTAATATTAATGTACAAGTGAAAATTTAATCGTGTAATAATAATGGAATTTCACCAAGTGCCGATTATGATAATTATAGAATACTAGCTGTTGCCAGCGACTTCGACCGCGCGAACTTCGTTTACTCCACACAGCCGCTACCCCGTAGGTGATAGCGTGATATTATGTAGCCTATATATTGACCCGACCTATTAGTAATATTCATGCAAAATTTGAAGTAAATCCATGCATTACTTTTTGAGTTTACCCCGGACATACAAACGGACAAACGGACAAACGGACAAACGGACAAACGGACAAACGGACAAACGGACAAACGGACAAACGGACAAACGGACAAACGGACAAACGGACAAACGGACAAACGGACAAACGGACAAACGGACAAACGGACAAACGGACAAACGGACAAACGGACAAACGGACAAACGGACAAACGGACAAACGGACAAACGGACAAACGGACAAACGGACAAACGGACAAACGGACAAACGGACAAACGGACAAACGGACAAACGGACAAACGGACAAACAGACAAACAGATAAACAGACAAACGGACAAAAATTCTAAAAACTTTATTTTTGGCTTCGATATCGATTGTAGATCACGCACCAAGTATTCTTTAAAAAAAATTTTTATTGAAAACAAAAATCCCGACTGCATTTAATCTTTAGAAAAAGTTCATTGCCTGAAATGAAAGCTAAAAAGAAGGAAACAAGCCCAGTAGTTTAGAATCATGTTAAGTAATAATGAATAACTTCACCATTGAAATAGTTCTATAATTGATGTACATACATATAAAATAATTCATGAATTTTAATTCATCACAGAACGATTAACAGTCGGGGCCCATTCAATTTTTAGCTATCAAATTTTTTGCCTTATAAGGTTGAAGGCGATGGGCCGGCAAAAAGTACTGTTTCGCTCTGCTGAGCACACTGAGGTTTTTGGAGGCTAGCCTTACTTTTCAAATGACCGCGAAACTGAACGTAATTCGATATGTTGACTCCCAGGATTCCGACACTAGCTGAGGCTGTCAGGAGAGTATCCTCAAATCGAGGTGATACGACAAAGGGTGTCTTTTTAGCGGTGAAGACGCAAAGTTGTGTCTTCTTGGGGTTAAAACTGACCAAGTTTTGACGACCCCATTCCGAGACATCGGTAAGTCGATTCTCGACTCCAGGAACAATCTTGTTTTGGCACTCTTCAACGTGTTCCCGAGAAATACCGCTTCGGCCGGAGTATGTAGCATCACCAGTATTGTCATCCGCATAGCAATGTACATTGCTAATTCGCATCATGTCATTGATATGCAGAAGGAACAGTGTTGGTGATAGCCCGCAGCCTTGGGGAACACCAGCATTGATAGGTTTAAGGTCGGAGCACGCACCGTCGACAACGACCTTGATGCTCCGGTCAGCCAAAAAACTGGCGATTCACTTGCATAATTTCTCGGCAAGCCCATAGAAAGGCAGCTTCGCGAGAAGCGCTTCGTGCCATACCCGATCAAAGGCCTTCGCTATGTCTAAACTAACTGCCAATGCCTCCCTCCCCCTTGGACTCAACTGCTTCCGCCCATCGATGAGTTAGGTATACTAGAAGGTCACCAGCTGAGCGGCCGCGACTGAAACCGTGCCGACGGTCGCTAATCAGCTGGTGCTCTTCTAAATACTTGAGGAGCTGAGAGTTGATGATTATCTCCATAATTTTGGAGAACAAAGAGGTTATGGCTATGGGCCGATAATTAGACGGGTTAGAGCGATCTCCTTTTTTAGGGATGGGATGCACCAAAGCTGTCTTCCATGAATTCGGTACCACGCCGAGTGAGTAGGAGAGTCGGAATAGGCGTGTTAATACTGGTGCCAACTCTGGAGCACACATTTTTAGCACAATCGGAGGGATGCCATCCATCCCACTCGACTTGTGGATGTCCAAGAAAAGTAGTGCTTTACGCACAGATGACTGCCGAAATTTTGGTTCTGGCATGGAACTATCGCACTGCAAGATGGTAGGCAGTGCGTTCCCTTGGTCATCCAGAGTTGAGTTGGCCGCAGAGAAGGAGCCCAGGAGATCGGCCTTCTCCTTTTCGGTGTGGGCCAAAGAATCATCATCTCCGTGCAGAGATTGAAGAGAGGGCAGTGATAAATTTCCTAAGACAGCCTTGGCGAGAGACCAGAATGCACGAGTGCCCCAAGGAAGGCGAACTTATTTCTCACCAATTCTGACAATGTGTTCCGATTTTGCCTTGGCAATAGCTCTTTTGAAGTACCTCGAGGCAGAATTGTACTCTTTTCGTAATGTGCTGGTTTTTACATGACGAGATGCCGACGCAGCAGCCCAAGCCCGGTAGCACTCCTGCTGTCGGCATGAAGCCGTTTTGCAGGAGCGACCAAACCAAGGCTGGGCCCCACCACCAACTGACACCGCAGAAAATAAAATGAAAAGTTTCAAGCCCTGCAGCAACATATCGGCAATAGAGTCAGCGACGACACTTGGATCATCCAGCGAGAAGCATAACCGCCCCCATGGGTAGGACGCAAAAAAAGTCCGCATCCCTTCCCAATCTGCTGACCTATAGTGCTAAACGCGACGACAGCTTGCTAAAGGAAGCCGTGATAGGCGCGAAATCGGCACTTTACTCCGGATCAGGCAGTGGTCTGACGAACCAAGTGGGACGTCCACAGATACCTGATAATGGTCCGGATGAGAGGTCAGCAGAAGGTCCAACAGTGAAGGCGTATGGTCATCCACATCGGGAACTCGCGTGGGCCAAGTTACCAGTTGTGTAAGACCATATGCCAAGGCAAAATCGTGAACAGACCTCCCCGCATGATCAGTGGTGCGCGAACAAAGCCATTCGGCGTGGTGGGCATTAAAATCGCCCGAGATCACGATCTCTGCGGAGAGGGTCTGCTCTTACATGGAATCTACAGCCGTGTGTAAATGCTCAACGAGCCGGTCAACTTCAGTATTCCCGCCATGGGACCTGTTAGGTACGCGTAGCTGCGTGGATGGTCATTAGTGATAGAAAGATAGAAAGAGAAAACATCGCCTATAGACAATAAAGATGTTAATGGTGCGTTGCTATCCATCTGATGGGATGGCAATGCCACATGCATAAGGGTATCGGCTACCTTACCCTTTTAACCGGAACACGACAATGATAATCATTGACGCTATTGCGGCAGGAATAGGTAAGGCAGCGGTATGGTGCGGTAAATACCTGGGCGAGACGTTACAGAACTTTAATAACTAGTAGTCACGATGGTAGTGACGGAAATAGCCAATCGATCGCCTCTTACGACCTGCCTGGTAGAACGGCAATTGGCCTATTCTTCAAAGAAGCCCGGGAACATTACCTTCTTAAAGAAGCCCGGACCAGCACGGAGTAAAAACTACTGAACCGATATTGATAAAACTTAGACAGTTCCCTGAGTTGTAATATACGTTGTTTTAAATCAAGAAGAATTATCTGATTATGTCTTTTACTTCCCGAAAAAATCCTGGACAAACATGTACTAAAATTGCGTAAGTGAATGCAGTATATTTATACATTCACTTACGCAATTTTAGTACACGTGCTTGGACGCCTAAATATATCATCATAGTCAAATGTTGTCCAATTCCAACAATATTATTACATACATACATGTTAAACTGATAACCTCCATTTTTTCGTCGGTTAAGAATATTGTCATCAGTTAGACAATACTGATTAATGTAATGAAGACCGAATAACAAATACCGAAGTAGGTATATAGGTATGTATAAAGTACGAGAATACAAATAGGAAAATTAACTTTAAATCGTAACATATCTTAAACTATTATTTAAAAAGAAAAATGATGAATAAAACTCGAAAATTTTTAAATACCTATTCAACGATACCCCACATGATATTGTTCATCAATATATATTTTTTTAATTTTGACAATATGGCGCCTGGTGGTTGCCATGGTGGGTTTTAATAAACGTCATGTCTTTAGTGACACTCGCAAGGTTAAGACGAATGGATTGACATACGATACAAAAAAACCAGCCTACGCGTTTGGCCTCTAGAATGCCACATAGGAACAAACATACATATATATTATATACATACATACATACGTATATAGACTGATAAACACAATACCCTCCTGCAGTCGGGTAAAAATACTCGATGTACAGTTTTGACTTTCCTACGATTTTATTATATGTATAGATGTTAAGTGGTTTATTGCCATTCGTATGACGGTGATGTGTGATCCCATACATAAGCACTTCATAAGAATTGAATTATTGAAAGAGGTTTTTAAAATTACCTATTCAATACAAAATATCCAAAAATTTTTTTTGTTTTTAACATTAGGTAGTACAGATAAGATATGACATTAGACAATATTATTATTATTTGACCATTTCGTTGGTCGAGTGGTTAGTGTATACGTTGATCGATACTTAGCTCGGGTTCGATTCTTGAGAAGGACATGTATTTGTGCGGTGAACATATTTTTGTATTTTTGGCGCTGGATGTAAATTGTGTTAATATTGTGTATAAAATTGACTACTTTAAATTTATACCCTTGTACTGTTACATGCAGATGGCTCTTCCAATGAAAAGAGATGACTATCGCCTATAGATATATTTAGTGGGTTTGGAATGCCACATATAAGTTTACCGGCTACCTTATCCTTCAAACCGGAACACGACAGTGACAAGCATCGACTCTATTGCGGCAGGAAGAAAGGTGATGGTGCCAAGGCTCGAGACGTTGCAGAACTCTACCACCTTGTCACGATGTGAGTGATACGTTAATATGTACGTAAACGTAAAATAAAAAAAAGTTAATGTTTTCTAATGAGAATATTTTTCAACCGACGAAAAAAGGAGGTTATCAATATGACATGTATGGAAAGTATAGATTGGGATTGGATAATGTTTGAGTATGATGATGATTACTGATGATATTTGAATTCAATATAAAAAAATCGTTTTAATTATATAAATAAGATTACTGTTATTTATTTACATTGTTTTAACTATAGAACAGTACAGGTTGGTACAGGAGTTTCGTCAAGCGTTAACAATGGAAGTTATAAATTGTTATAGCTATAAATAATTAGTTTACTTTGGGGTTAGAGCAATGTCTGCTATTGTCAAACTATATACTATCTTTTTTGTATAAATGTATAGGTATTCTTTTGTGATCTAGATTCATATACCTGTGTTTGTTCAGTCAGACACCACAGATATATACAGTAGGTATATTTTGATCAAAGTTAACGATTCGAGAACAGAAAACGATCTTGATGAAAATATGTAGACAGCGAGAACGCTTGATACGCAAATGATAGGCCATATTATATTTTTTTACGCCCAGGCGAGGTTTAGCTAGTTATGTAATATAATAATGGTACTGGCATATGAGGACATCTATTTTCGTAAATTATTTCCACATCTTCACAGTACGCAGTAAGTATATACAATTGGCAGGTTGTCTTGCGTGAGTTGAATACATCGCGCCTTATGTTTTTTAATAGAAAATAAGGAAGGCCACTGGAATGTTATAAGCGAGTGAGGAAAAAATTACGAAATTTTTTTACTTTCACGCAATGCATAGGACATTCATTCCTTTAAGCATCTTTTGACGGGGTCCATGATCGAAATTAATTTTTGGTAATCTGTTTTTTAAGACAATAGCTGATAGCCTGTTAGCTCAACGGTGATACCGCATTAGTGGGCGAACAATACTCAGCCATGGTTTAAGTTTGTGTTACTAACAACCGCGATAAGGACTGTATCCTGTGAAACCGAACCTCGGCTTAGTGCGGCCTTCTGACTTCCGATTAAGCAATACAATCTCGTTAAAAATATTCAATCCCGGTATTTGCGGGACTAGATTCATGAATCAATCAGAACAATCGTCAAAGATTGAACTTGTTTATAAATTATTTGCAATCTTATATGCGGAATCCAGCAAATACCGGGATTGACAATTTCTTACGGGATCAAGGGTAGATCCAGGGGGGGCAGGACATGCCCCCCACCCAGGCAAGAGTATGGTATGGACTTATTAGGATTAGATAAGAATTAGAGCCTATCTTGACTGAGCCTCAAATATGAGACCCCCCTCACCCGAAGGCTGGATCCGCCCTTGTACGGGATTACATTCTCTAGTCAAAAGTGAAGACGCTACTCTAAGCCGAGGTTTGGCCAGACACTACAGATTTACTTGCTGCTGCTAAGTCGTCATGCGTAACCTCTTCTGACTTGGAATGTGTATTTGTAGGGTTAGGTTAAGATTTGCGATGTGTGCCGTCATTATAACGTCGACAGGTTCCGTTAATAGGTATTAGGTATACGTAGGTCACACTATAAGTTTTGCGTAACTTAAAAAAACAACATGTTATAACCAAAATATTATGTTTATTGCTTTTCAAAATAATCTCTTCTTATAAAAAAAAGAACTTCATTAGTATCTGTGTGTGTATCCACGCGAGCCTGCTTCTGCTCCGCTGTCAGTTCATGAGGGATCCAACGACAACAAAGTTTCCGAACTTTCAATTCTTCGTGTAAAATTTTCTGAATTTGGCTCATACCAATCCCCAATAGTCCTCGAATTGTCTCATAGGTAATCCGGGGGTTTTCTTCAATTAACCGCTTAACAGTAGCCACATTATTTTCGTTGACGGCAGTTGAAGGCCGCCCTTCACGAAATTCGTCATGTAAAGAAACTCGACTCCTCTCAAATTCAGCAAACCATCGCCTCACGGTGCTCAAACAAGGTGCTTCTCTCCCAAAAGCATTTTGAAGACGAGCGGCACAGTCTTGCAGAGAAAGAGAACTTTTAAAATTATAAAAAATCATCGCTCTAAAATCTTTTCGACTAATTCCATTTTCGTTGTGTACGTAGAACTTTGATGTATGATAAAAAAACAATTGATAAATCATTTCCCGTCAATTGTTTTTTTTCTATTACTAAGAAGGTTGCAACGTTTTAAAAATATAACATTCGAAGTTCAAATAGTTACGATTAGCTAGAAGTGCAGAACTTTTAGTGTGCCCCATGTATTAAAATTTCTTACTCCATCTAGAATCCAGTTTTATTAATGTGACATAAGCCGATTTACCGATATTGAGTTAAAACCGCCATTTTTGTGACTGACTGATTCACTCAACTATGTACCACATATATACCACAGAGTATATAATATGTTCTAGCGACAACTTATAATACTTTTTAAGTAGCAAACACTGTGGTAATAGTACCGAGAAGATATAAAGTCTTATAATAACTTATTTTTGAATGTTGCAGGCTCTCGTAACTAAAATTTTAGGAGTTTCTTTACAAAACTTGGCACTCAAATAGATCTCACTTCTTTTGTCTGTGCAGTACAGAGAAGCATACTTCTTATATTGAATTTGGCTCTTATTCACACTTGTGTTTTGATGAGATTGTATTTACGCAATTGGGTTTTCGCATTGAAGCGTTCTCAGAACTACAATTAATATTCATTGTTTGTGTTGATTTATTTATTAAGACGTATTACATAGGTACCTACGTGAAACCCGCTGGAGATAATAAATGTAGATAAGTACTGGTACATACATACCTACATATCTTACACGCCAAATCCATTACAAAGTAGGCAGAGAGAATTGAGTGCTATAACTTACGACCCAGATAGACTTGCCTTGCTTTCACCACATTCATAACAATAGGGGCGCCCAAGAGGAGTTTTTTTTTATATTATAAGATAACAAACAAGCAGATGGGTCTCCTGATGGAAAGAGTCAACCATCGCCTATAGACACCAACGGTGTTAATGGTGCGTTGCTATCTTGTGGCGAGGTCTAATGCCACATGCATAAGTTTACCGGCTACCTTACCCTCCAAATCGGAACACGATAGCGACAAGCACTGACGCTATTGCGGCAGTGATAGGCAAGGCGGTGGTACCAGACCCGGGCGAGACAATGCAGAACTCTACCACCTAGTAGCCACGGTGGTAGTGACTCGCATAGCCAATCGGTCGCCCTTTACGACCTGCCTGGCAGAACGGCAGTTGGTCTATTCTTCAAAGGAGCCCGGAACCAACACCAACCAACCAACCAACCAACCAACAACCAACCAACCAACCAACACATTTACTCGAGCGCGTCATAAGGTTTTAAAGGGGATCCCTCGCATACAGTGAAGGCTTCGAATATAAGCCTTTTATATAGAGCCGGGCATTCAGGGCAGTAAAAAACAGAAATACCTACGTGCGAAATACTAATGATTTCGGCTAGTAGAAGTTGTCAGATTAGGTATATTTATTCGTTATTCTTAAATCATTTCCTTTAAAATACAAGAAAATTCAGACGTGCTCGAGAATGTGCCCAAAGAAAACATTGACTTGACATTCTCGAGTACATTTTAGACTCTACCATTCCCTTACGCGACAGTTGAATGATTTTCTAAATTTTAGCTCGCAATTAACCAACCATAACCGCTTCAGTTTATCCATGTCAATGTTTTTTTTTTGTTAATATTATACATATATTAAATCCACACATTATATTAAAGCGCTATGTAAGTTTTGAACCTCAAAGTGTGTTGAAAGTAAATAAATTAGTTTTAGCATAATATAACATTTAAGAAAATTTGAAGAGCTACGAAATAATGGCAATAGTTATTTGATATGAGTCCACATTATTCGTTAAACCTCAGTAACATTAAGACCCTATAAACAAGTTTAAGCATAAATAATATCATGTCAACGTCTATATCTATACATATAATAAAATCGTAGGAAAGTCAATGTATGTCTGAGGTAAACTCAAAAAGTACTGCATGGATTTACGTCAAATTTTGCATGAATATTACTAACAGGTCGGGTCAACATATAGGCTACATATTATTACGCTATCACCTATGGGGCAGGAGCAGTGCGGATTAAACGAAGTCCGCGCGGACGATGTCGCTGGCAACAGCTAGTACACAATAAAGGTCAATTAATTTCATTTTTGAGCAGGTAAAGTAGGTAGATTTAATAACATTGTTATTTATTTATTATTTATCAATATAATTAATGTACTAGTTATATCGTAATTTAATGTTTTGTTGCTTAGATTTTCCCTTTTATAATAACTATCCATTTATTTCTCTGATTCATTTTCAGGACTGTAGGAAAAGTATAGAGTTTACATCGACTATTTGTGCCTTTCTAATGTTTTGCTCGCAACATAACAGCATTTATAACCCATTACAAAATACAAGAACTGTAGGATGTCTCAATGTAATAGATAGATATAACATTCCAGCCCTCAAGGGTTCCGTAGCTGTTGAAGAGAATTAGAGATAAGATGGATCGTTGTCTGAAACATTTCTGCGGCTTAAACGGTCATCTGCGGCTTATCGAAATAGAAGGTTATTTATCCTAATAACTGATAAAGGTTTGCAATAAGAACAATGAGGTGCTTTGGTACTCCCATTTCTGTTCGAATGTCCCCATCTAACACAGTCAAACGCTGTTGAGTAGTTCGTCAAACGAGTTCATCAGCAATGCATGTTGAAGTCGCGGCACTTTTGTATGATCTGCCTGATTTTCCCAATCTTTTCCCGTTTATCTCACACCTTAACAAATCCTGATAGTTCTTTTGGAATTTCTCATTGCAAAATAGGTTAGTACTAGTAGGTACATACTTTTTTTAATAGGTACATACATAGTTTTGATTGTAAGTTGTACCTATAATAAAAACTCAGTTATAAAATATATATATTATGTACATTACTTATAAAAAAAATAAACTTAGATAAAAAAGCAATTAAGAGCTTGTCAGACTCGCTTAATAAATGGTTTCGTAGTAGCATAACATAGTTATATCACAGTGTAACTGATTTTTATGGCAACAAAAATATTTGTATTTCTCCAAGGTACTATCATATAAAAACAATTTTATTTTGTACATCAGCTATCGAAAAATTTTATGCAACTATCGACATTATTCCATATCACATAAACAACACGATCCGATTTTGTTCAAATCAATTTAGAAGTTTTTGTTAAATTGTGTATTCTCAATTTTTTTACAATTGCTGTTTTTTTCACTCTATAATAAAAAGTTACAGACCCCCACTCTAACTTTTGAATTATGAAGTATACACTTTTTAGCCTTTTAGAAGTAAATATCTCACAAAATAAAAACTATTGAAGACACCTCGGTAAAATTTATAAAGTTCTATCCAATGACATCTCACACGGTTATGCTCCTTTGAATGTTTTTCATGTCTCACTTACATGAATAGAGGATTTTATTTTTCAAATTTGTACTCCATATTTTGTAACGGTTCCTCTTACATACATAATATATGTTCTTAATTTCAACCAACATCACCTTTACCCATAGTCTCCGAGTAAAATGACTGTGACATATGAATAGACGTGACGGGATTATATGGCTTCTATTTTTTGCTACGGAACCCTAAAAAGATAAGCGCACTGAGTTTTTTCGGTCGATTTTTCTTAACGTGATGAGTCTGGTAGTAACTATAAAAACGTTGCCTTGCCAAAAGTGCCTCTAAAGGTTTATTTGATTGAATTAAAATATTTTTTGATTTGTGGTTTTTCCTGTCGACAAACCGGTGAATCAAGGAAAACCAGATACGTTTTTAGGTATTTGGATAACACTGTTTACTCCGTTAGGGGATCGGTTTTTATTTTATTTTTAATGATCTAAAATATTTTTAATATAATAATTAAACAGCAAAATTAGGGTTACTACTTGCTATCATCTAAAATAAAAACAGCTTGACATTTTACTTCAAAAACCAGTTATTATCTTCTTTAACGTAAAATATATTTTGCTCTTTCACTTTCAAAAAGATTAGCAAAGGCCGGACAGTAAATATTTGACCGGACACATCACACAAACCATAAAAGCCAAACATATCCGGCTAAAGCCAGACAGATGACGCCCCTGAGGCCGGGCTAGGAAGCGACTACCGGTTTCTTAAGTCGGTCCAAAAATATTTTTGAGGTTTTTCTACATACTTACTAAAATAGGTGACACTACCTAGTTACCTGCTTACGGTACTTAAGTAGGTGATTTAAAAGATCAACTCAGAAAATGATGACATATTGACGTCTCCATGTTTCAGAGAGCACGGAAAGCTGTCGGTCTCGGTTATCACTAGCTTTTAGAGATTATTGTTAATAGAGTCGGTATACCTATGACAAACCTATTAATTGTAAATCATTAAATCGTGCTCTAACGATGACGTTTGCTTCAATGCGCATACCTACTGTGTAACAAACGCGGCGTGATGAGAATTTAAATAATTTAATAAAGTGTTATATCAATCAAATTTAATATATAGATAACTTTGAAGTCAGTAGGATGCAGTTGGAAGATATACCTACGATAGCGTTATTCCTCTAAGCCTACGATTATGCCACAAGTATTAATTTAATAAAATCGTAGGAAAGTCAAAACTGTACATTGAATATTTTTTTTTAAAAATACTTATGGCGTGATCTATAAGCGATATCGAAGCCAAAAATATAGTTTTTAGAATTTTTGTCTGTTTGTCTGTATGCCTGTTTGTCTGTATGTATGTCCGGGGTAAACTCAAAAAGTACTGGATGGCTTTACTTCAAATTTTGCATGAATATTACTAACAGGTCGGGGCAACTACATATTATCACGCTATCACCCCCGTAGGTGATAGCGTGATACTGGATGGCTTTACTTCAAATTTTGCATGAATATTACTAACAGGTCGGGGCAACTACATATTATCACGCTATCACCTACGGGGGAGGAGCAGTGCGGAGTAAACGAAGTCCGCGCGGACGAAGTCGCTGGCAACAGCTAGTTTTTCAATATTTATACGTTAGATAAGAATTTGTACCCCTTTTTCCAATACTTACGAGAAAGATGGAATATGAAATCGGGCACAATTAAAGTTTACATGCGGAGAACTGCAAAAACCTAATATTTTTAAATGATGTGCTTTGGAAATAGGTATTAGGTACCTACTACCTACATTAAATTTATCAAAATAAACATTGTACACACTACTTACATATTATTCATGTGACACATGATATTATAATATATACACACACATAACGAATACTATTTTCTTTACGGCTAAAGTCTGTTGTCAAACTAAAAATAAATTTTAGTCTAAGGTCGAATTTCGACCAACATAACGATGCAAACCATAAGCGCTATTTATAAGGAACAATTTAATCTATACATCTATACATATAATAAAATCGTAGGAAAGTCAAAACTGTACATTGAATATTTTTTTAAAAGAATACTTGGGGCGTGATCTACAATCGATATCGAAGCCAAAAATATAGTTTTTAGAATTTTGTATGCATATGTCCGGGGTAAACTCAAAAAAAAAGTACTGCATGAATTTACTTCAAATTTTGCATGAATATTACTTATAGGTCGCGTCAACATATAGGCTACATATCATCACGCTATCTCCTACGGGGGAGGAGCTGTGCGTAGTAAACGAAGTCCGCGCGGACGAAGTCGTGGGCAACAGCTAGTAATCAATAAACATAATGTAAGTATGAACTGATGACGTGTGAATCAATGAAATCATGTTTTTTATCTTTATGTAGGTAGGTAAATAAATATCACAGGACAATTAATAACACTATGAACTAACTCTAAAATTTAGCAATTATTTGCTTGTTTTATGAATTACGCTTACGGGCGTAGGTCAACGATACTAATACATATACGTAGAATCACACTATAAGTTTTGAGTAACTTAAAAAAACAACATGATATAACCAAAATATTATGTTTATTGCTTTTCAAAATAATCTCCTTTACATTTGAAACATTTTTTTCATGCGATCTAACCATTTTTTAAAACAGGAGGACCACAGATCTGAAGGCATGTTTTCTACGTGCTGATTGAACGCTATCACTGCATCTTCAGAGTTGGTAAAAGTAAAATCTCTCATCAAATCTTTGATTTTGGGGAAAATACAGAAATCACAGGGTGCTAGGTCGGAGCTATGCGCAGGATGAGTGACGAGATGTACTTTTTCGGAAGCTAAAAATGACTTTGTTTTGTTGGCCGTGTGTGAAGAAGCGTTATCATGGTGTAGGTGAAGGAAAAATATTAACCAATAATAATTATTAGTTTTTTTCCTTAATCGCTTGATTATTTTATGAAAAACACGAAAAACTTGTTCTACTCATTCGATGCTTTTTTGACGAGATTAGTCCTCCACTCTAAAAACGTGGGATATACCTATAATCATGAGATTTTTAACCTGATTAATAACAACCTGTTAAAAAAAATCTCACAATAGCTTGTTAATTATAATTATTATTATGATTCAAGGGTAACTTTGTTCTACACATAAAGTGGAAGCTTTTCTTGGTCCGTTACACTCTTAAATTGTAGTTTTTATGGCTACAATTTTCTCTTTCCCTAGGTAGGTACATTTATTAGTTACCCGATTTCCTAAATTCGTCATTGTTTTAAGAAAATATACTATTAATGTAGTTTTGATTTGTCAGTTGTTATCCACCGTGTTGGTCAGGGCTCCTTTGAAGACTGTTGTGCAATGTGCCAGGCAGGTCGTAAAAGGCTATAGGTAAACGTCACTTCCATCGTGACTACTAGGTGGTAGAGTTCCGCAACAACTCGCCCGGGTATTTGCTATCTTCGCCTTATCTATTCCTGCCGCGATAGCGTACAGGAACATGACAAGTATTGCTTTTCATTATCATATCCCGGTACATTGTCTTGTCGTGATGGCTGGTCGTGTTCCTCTTTGGAGGGTAAAGTAGCCGGTAGACTTATGCATGGGGCATTGCCATCACGCCACACGGATAGCAACACACCATTAACATCTTATGTGTTAAAATAAAATGGTTTTAATGAATCTAATTTTAAATCTTCACTATATTTAAGGCTTTAACTATTTTATTCTTAACTAGCTGTTGCCAGCGACTTCGTCCGCGCGTACTTCGTTTACTCCGCACAGCCCCTCCCTCGTAGGTGATAGCCTGATATTGTGTAGCCCATATGTTGACTCGACCTGTTAGTAATATTCATGCAAAATTTGAAGTAAATCCATGCAGTACTTTTTGAGTTTACCCCGGACATACATACAGACAAACAGACAAAAATTCTAAAAACTATATTTTTGGCTTCGATATCGATTGTAGATCACGCCGCAAGTATTCTTTTAAAAAAATATTCAATGTACAGTTTTGACTTTCCTACGATTTTATTATATGTATATATATAGATATATTTATTTATAATATAGATAGATTTATTATATGTATATATATAGAATATAGATATAGATGATACATTAGGATAGATATAGATCTGATACATTAGGACCAAAAAATGCAAGAGCAGCTGTTCACACACTTCGCTGCTCGAGGCAAATGGAACAACAATCTTCAGGCATCCCCTACCACACTCGACGTGGACTTTACTAATGACCCCTAATGTCTTCACTCGAATTTAAATGCCGTCCACCACCACCACCACCTTGAGACGGCTAAGCCGGCTTTGTTCTTTTTAACCGAGACGCAGATATCTTCTCCGGCTGATATTTCATATCTCTCCTACCCGGGGTACAAATTTGAGTATTCATTTGTACCCCGGGCGGGAGTTTGTGCTTACGTCAGATCGTGAGATCGAGATCATCGGTGAATTTAACGCCCACCATGCCGAATGGCTCGGTTCACGTACTACCGATCATGCGGGGAGATCTGTTCACCATTTTGCTTTAGCGTATGGTATGACACAGCTGGTTACTTCGCCTACGCGTGTTCCAGATGTGTACAACCATCTTCCTTCCTTGTTAGACCTTCTGCTGACCTCACACCCAGACAATTATCAGGTTTCTGTAGACTCTCCACTTGGTTCATCGGACCAATGCCTAGTATGGAGAAAAGTGCCGATAACGCGCTTATCACGACCTCACACAGATGTCGTTGCTGACTGCGTCGCTGATGTGATGCTGCAGGGAATGGAACTATACATTCCGTTTTCTGCTGTACCCGGTGGTGGCAAGTGTCTGCCATGGTTTGGTCGCCAATGCAAAACGGCTTCACGCCGAAAGCAGGAATCCTACCATGCCTGGGCCGCGGCATCGGCATCGCAGGATGTAAATACCAGCACACTCAGAAAGGAGTACAATTAGGCCTTTTAAAAGGACTATGCTAAAGCAAAATTCGAGCACATTGGCAGAATTGGCGGGAGGCTAGTTCGCCTTCCCTCGGGAACTCGTGCGTTCTGGTCTCTAGCCAAAGCTGTTCAAGGGAATTTCTGTATGCTCTCTTTTTCACCTTTGCACAAAAATTGCTCTCTAGCCCATTCTGCAAAAGAAAAAGCTGGTCTCTTAGACTCACTTTTTGCAGCTAACTCGACTCTGGACGACCAAGGAAATGCACCACCTACCATCCCGCGGTGTGACACTTCCATGCCGGAAGTAAAGTTCTTGCCAACTGCAGTGCGTAAGGCACTCATTTCCTTGGACGACCATAAGTCGAGTGGGCCTGATGGCATCTCTCTTATCGTGCTCAGGATGTGTGCTCTAGAGTTGGCACCGGTTTTAACGCGTTTATTCCGGCTCTCCTACTCAAAAGGCGTCGTGCCCATAACTTGGAAGACCGCTTTAGTGCACCCATCCCTAAAAAAGGCGATCAATCGGCCCCGTCCAACTATCGGCCTATAGCGATAGCCTCCTTATTCTCCAAAATAATAGAGTCTATTATTAACTGCCAGGTTCTGAGGTATCTAGAGGAGCACCAGCTGATTAGTGACAACCAGTACGGTTTCCGTCGCGGACGCTCAGCTGGTGATCTTCTGGTTTACTTAACACATTGATGGGCGGAGGCAGTCGAGAATAAAGGCATCGGCAGTTAGTTTGGACATAGCGAAGGCCTTCGATCGGGTATGGCACAAGGCACTTCCTTCCAAGCTTCGATCGTATGGGCTTCCTGAGAAATTGTGCAAATGGATCACCAGTTTTTTGACGGATTGGAGTATCAAGGTCGTTGTTGATGGCGTATGCTCTGACCTTAAATTCGTCAATGCTGGTGTTCCTCAAGGTTGTCTGCTATCGCTGTTTTTTGTGCATATTAATGTCATGTTGCGATCGAGCAGCATTCATTGTTTTGCGGATGACAGTACAGGCGATGATTTATACGTGTTCTCGGGAACACGTCAACGAGTGCCGGAACAAACTGGTGTGAGAAATTGAAGCACAACGTTCCGTAGCTTCGGAGTGGGGTCGATTAAATTTGGCCCAATTCAACCTCATTAATACACAAGTTTGCGCGTTAACCACTAAAAATTACCCTTTGTCGTATCACCTCGTTTTGAAAATACTTCCCTGAAAGCCACAGCCAATATTGAAATACTTGGAGTCGACATATCGAGCGACGTTCATTTCCTCAGTCACTTGGAAGGCAAGGCTAAATTAGCCTCTAAAAAGCTGGGAGTTCTCAGCAGGGCCAGGCAGCACTTCACACCGGCCCATCGCTTATTACTTTATAAGGCGCAAATTCGGCCTCATATGGAGTACTGTTCTCATTTATGGGCGGGGACTCCACAATACCAGCTCCTTCCTTTTGATCGCATTCAAAGTAGAGCGGCTCAATTACAAGACCTTTGGTAGTGTAGTTGTCTATGGGCGGCGGTAATCACTTACCATCGGGTGAGCCTCCTGTCCGTTTGCCCCCTCTTCTATAAAAAAAATACAAAATAGCCTTAGATATTTTGTATCAATTCTCTAAAAAACTTTTAAAAATTGTAAATCTTAATTCGGCGATAGTGCTGCACGAGGAACCGCGAACCCGAATGGCGCATAAATAAACAATAAATAAACTAATACCTACCTAACGTGTTTTTTTTCAATTCTGTATTCAATTTTGTAAATATCTCGAAGTATACAAATCCATATTAATATTATAAATGGGAAGTCTCAGTGAAACAAAATAGAATGCCAAAAGTGTAATAATCCCATGTTATTTAAATGTAATTTAATTTAGGCACCGATTAACATGAATACTAAGGACTTATTTAGGGTCTGATACATCTTTTAGGTTACAACCTGAAAATTAGAGGGGTGGGGCGCTTCCGAATTGGGAAATAATGGACACCCTGATATAAACACACAAAGTTGCATGTTGCAAGACACACAACTTGCCCTAGACTGGATTTTGGGTATGTGCCCAATTTGTCGAAAGGTTATTTTTTGATTTTTTGTTTGTTTGTAACGATTTAAGCCAAAATTACTCGACCAATTTTAAAAATTCTTTCACGTTTAGAAAGTTACATTATTCAGGAGTGAGATAGGCTACTTTACCTGACTGAGCAAAGGGAAGTAATGTAAAGGGAAGGAATTCAAGTTACTGCTAGTCTTTTATAAAAATTAACCGGCATGTTAAGAATGTGGAGGAAGTAAGGCAAGTGTGTCTGGATTTTGATGTATAACAATTCTTTCTGTATACCACGTAAAGGATTTGGCGTGAAGATATGCATGTCTGTTTTAAATCTGAATTATCTTTGTAATTCGTACTTAATATTATTAATGCGAAAGTAGCTCTGTTTGTCTGTCTGTCTCTTCTTCACGCCTAAACCGCTAAACCGATTTGGATGAAGTTTGGTACAAAGATAGTTTGAGACCCAAGAAAGGACAAAGGATATTTTTATCCCGGAAATCCCACGGAGACGGAAACTATACGGATAAAGCCACGGGACTGTCTTACCACCACCTGTTTTTAAACAACGATAATAACGAGTAACTTACGTTACTTTTATTTTAGATTTTTTACGCGGACGAAGTCGCGGGCACAACTAGTAAAATATACGACTTTTGTGAAAAGACGTTGATTACAGAAGCAACAAACATTCATGTTTGTTTTTTTTTTTCAACTTTCTCTCCACTTAAAGCCTGTTTGTTCGTTCGTTGTAAACGCAGAAAACAGTAATTCCGTGGTTGTGAATAAATTATCAAGTGGCTAACATCACAATTTATATAATAGTTCTTATTGTAACAAACACTTCAAATGCTAGAATTGCACTTTCAAATTTTAGCTAGTAATTATCATGACAATGCTTATTTCACTGTTATTTCATTTATTCATAAACTTATAATTATTCTAAGGCTTATTATATGAAACGTGTGCTTTAAAAACCGACCCTGTGTGGTCGATGGCATTAAAGTCTATGTGTAAACCGTATAATCGTCATATTTGGTTTGTTGCAAATATATATTTTTATTTTATATATACAAACTATAATTGTCGTATATAATGCGCCACGGTCTTCAATCATTCTTTTCGCATAAACCGTGGTGACCAAACAAGCTTTAATGGACAGAGACGAGCATCGGCATCGTCTATAAACACAAAATGCGTTAATAGAATGACGCTATTCCTAATTTATTAGCTATTTTATCCCACAAACTGGAACACGTCAGTGACAATCTTGTTGTGACAGAAATAGGTAAGACGAAGGTAATAACACCGGGGAAAGTGTTGCAGAACTCTACTTCCTAGTATTCATGACGGCAATGAAACGTTTTGCCACTTACGAACTTACTTTGCTTACTTACTTTACGAATTGTCTAGCTAGAAGGCATAACTATTATTCAAAGATAACCCGGACCAGCGTGGGGTATTTTCGTTTTCCATTTATCGAAATATTGTAAATGCAGTTGGCTGCCATCGCTTTACATATTTGTCCCTATTTCTGGAGTAATGTTAGTACTTAGTGCTCGTCGTTCTCGTGTTTCAGTTTTGAGAATAATGTAGCCGGTAAGTAAACTTTTACATCCCTGCAACGCGAAAAGCATCTTTGATGTCTGTAGGTGATGGTTTTCTCATTCCATCACAAAGACATCTGCTTGACTGCTTTTGATATAAAAAAGAATGTAACATGTTTGTGGTATACATATTATATGCAATTGAACGTTGTTGAAAACATTACATTTTCTGCTTTGCTGGTTGGTTGTCCTGGGCTTAGCCTAAATTCCCTTATTGTTAGTTGTTACAGTCCCCACAAATACTTATAGACACGGTGTTGGGTGGGGAACGTGTAGGCCGTAAGTGCTCATATATGAATGCTTCTAATTGTCAAACGATTTATTTATTTATATGTCGTAAAAAAATAGAAATATATGTGATGTGCTATTTTATCGTGCCAAATAAAGAAAGAAAGAAAGAAAATATTTATTTGCAAGAATATGGGTGTTACAAGTTGTTAAAAATAAATTAAGTTACCAACATATTCTACCATTATACGGTGTGCAAATATTAAAAAAAAAATATCTTTATATAATATTACATTTAAAACATTCTTTCGATTATTTAGAATTACTACCGGATCGGAACGCGGCCACACACTGAGAAGATCCGGCGGAAGAAACTCAGCGGGCTGGTCTTTTTTCTCTATTTTATGTACTTGTTATAAATGTACAATGATGATTTCATATTACAAAAGTTATTTTTATAATTACAAGTTTCATATTTTGTGCAATTAAATTTTTTATAATTTACAAAATGTTCACTATTTACAAAATTTTACTAGGTACATTGAAATTTTTTAAGGACAATTCAACAAACTTATATTTCTATCCATTAATATTTAATTTTATCGGCTAAAAATTCTTTAATATCATAATAAGTTTTATCTAACAGCAAATCAAACAACTTTTTGCGAAATTTATTTATAGGTAATGATTTAAGACTATCAGGAATATGATTTTATTTAATAATAGACATACAATACATATTTTTTGTAAAAATATTTAATTTTTGATTAGGCACATATAATTTTTTACTATTCCTAAAATATGAGTTACCAGTGACTTCAGCATTTGTTTTAAATAACTTTTGGTGCTTTTTTACAAATACGCATACCTCTAAAATATACAAACATGGTAAGGGAAGTACCTTAAGAGACTTGAAAAGTGGTTTACAGGAATGTAACTGATTAACATCACATATTGCTCGAATACATTTCTTTTGGACTCTAAAAATTCGTACCAATTCAACAGAATTTCCCCAAATAGGAATTCCATATTGCAAATTAGAAGATACATATCCATGATATGCTAATAGGGAGGCTTTTACGTTTCCTACTTCTCTTAGTCTTCTTAAGACATAGACAAATCTATCAATCTTATTACATAGAGATTCAATGTGTGCTTTCCAATTACAATATTTATCAATAATTATTCCTAAAAAGTTTGTATAATCTACATCATCTATATTTATTTTATTTAAAAATACATTTGTGTTTTTAGTAATATTACTGTAGTAGTTCTGAAATTCAACTAATTTTGTTTTAGTTACATTAACTTTTAAATTATTATTAATTAACCAGTCTGAAACTTGAAGTAAGGTTTCAGTTGTTTCGTTTACCAAGTCCTTTTTATTTTTACATTTAATAAGTAAGGTAGTGTCATCAGCAATGAAATAAGAAGCCAAGGTTTAAAAATCACCCCCAAAGTGATTTATTTTTTTGGTAAGTACTAAAAATCTGTATTTCTGGGTGAAAATGCAACCTACATTGACAACTTAAGAAAGAGCTTTGAAAAGCGTTTATAAAACTAGCTTTTAAAAGTTTTATTCATTTTGCTTAATGCTATTCTTTGCCCAAAAAACTTTTACTTGAATTGTTTATTGAATTAAGCAGTTCCATAGATATCTATAGAGATTTATCCAAATGAGTGAATTTTTTTTTCTTATGATAGATGAAATTATAATTATTTTTTTTTACGGGACAAATTACACTTACTGATCTAACCCCAAAGTAAGCAAATTATTTGCTTGTGTTATGGGTATTAGTCAAAGACACTAATACATAGAAATCATACATAAATACTAGAATATATTTCATAAACACCCAAACCCAGAAATACAAATATTTATGCTCATCACACAAATGCTTTTCCCTGTCGGGAATCGAACTCGAGTCTCGTCGATTGCGTAGTCAGGGTCGCTAACCACTCGACCAACGGGGCGGCAAAAAAAATTAACGACATTTAAAAAAATTTGAATGCTTCTGAGAAATATTCTGTATTTGTGTCGTGAGAATTCGATCGTAAAAATTTGATGCAGTTAACCCAAATAAGAAATGAAAACTTTTTTAGCTGCGTAAGACTATTTTTGGTAGGAAAAAATCGTGTGGATTCCTGTAACCGTCATCAATATGTTTTGTTGAACATATACGTAGGTCACACTATAAGTTTTGCGTAACATAAAAAACAACATGTTATAACCAAAATATTATATTTATTGCTTTTCAAAATAATCTACTTCACATTTTAAACATTTTTTCATGCGATCGAACCATTTTTTTAACAGGAGGACCACAGATCTGAAGTTATTGTTAAAAATGTCATACATTTTGTAGGTTATATTATATTGTGTAAGTGTGTAAAAATAAAAATAAACCATGTTAAATAAAAATAAACCATGTAGAAAGGGCATGCTCTGTTGGTTCGGACATATAGAAAGAATGGTAGATGAAAGGTTAACAAAACAGATATACAATGCGAATGTTGAAGGATGTAGGTACTAGGTAAGGGGAAGATCAATACTGACACACCATGATCAGATTGATCGGGTACCTTCCGAAGGTTGTATCAAGTCAAGAGTCTTTGCAGCCGGCGTGTGTGTATGAAGAGAGTGATGAATGTGGAGGAAGTGAGACAAGCTTGCAAGGATCGTAATGTATGGCACACGGTTCTCTCTGCCTACCTAGTAAGGGACCTGGCGTGAAGATATGTATAAACCATGTTTATACTGTTTTATCGTACCGAATGAGATGACAAGGTTTAAAAATTACCCTTGGAGTGATTTTATTTCATGGGTAAGTAGTATAACTCTGTATTTCAGTGTGTAAATGCAAGCTTAAAGCTACACTGACAACTAAGAAACTGTCTTAAAAACTGTATCCATTTTATCCGTGGTCAAAAGTTTATAACTTAGCATAAACAGCATTCCTAATACCTCGACGTCCCCGTTTGCATAATAAATACTGTTGAATAGCAATAAATTTATGAAAACAACACATTAGATAGTTATTATTTTGAGTAAAAATACACATGTTATTAGTAAACTCAGGTATAATTTAATTTTAGGGGTCATTAGTCATATTATTTGAGTCGATGCAATAGAATGGCGCTAAGTTAATTATATTGCGTGTAAATATCACTGTTCATCTTATGTTATTATGATGATGTACTTTGAAAAAAATATTAAAGTGCGTGTCGGGCCACGCGCAATGTAGGGCTCCGAAGGTGCCCATCAGCATAATATGGACTAAGAAGAGGGCTTTTATAGTTTCATACTATGAAAATTTAAGCTATTCAATATCAATGACAAATATATATCCGCACCACAGGTTTAGCGTCTATAAAAACTTCTCTAAGTACCTGCATTTTCTAAGTTGGCTGACTATTACTAAAAACTTGTAAAGCCTTCTAAGCCGTGATACTTTTTAGTATCTTCAAGGCCATATCCCCGAAGGGGTAGGCAGAGGTACAAGTGCACCCACGATTAGCCGAAGATACTTGGTCCCACAAATGTGATAGATGGCAAGCCTATCGCCAACCGGGCACTTTCCAACCCCGGGCAACTTTGTGTTTCCCAGAAAATTGAAAAAACACTTTTTTTAATGTGCCCGACCAGGGAATCGAACCCGGGACCTCATGAGGTCAACGCCAACGCTGGACCACTAGACCACAGAGGCGACTTACTTTTTAACTTCATTATATTTACTACTGCCATGTTTTTTTCCCACTCCCAAAACCAACCGTTTTGCCTGCAGAAGGGGGAGGGAATACTCTTGACTCTAATAAAAATTAGCAATTAAAAGCTTAATATTTTAAAAACGAGTCCCTTAATCGAAAACTTGTTTTCACGGACCTACAATAATTTTTTTTAAAAATCTTTACAACAATACCCCACACAATGGGGTATGTGAGAAAAAAAATATTTTTCAAGATTTTATGTTACCACTTTGTTGACGTAATTAATATGTATATTCGAGCCAAATTACAGCTTTCTAGTAATGATGATTTCTGAAGTCTGAGCTAGACTGTGGACGGATCACGAAATAAAGGAAACATTGTTTTCTTTATTTCGCGGGACGGACGGACGACGGCGGTATAACAAATAAGGGTTTCAAGTTTACTTTGGAACCCTAAAATAGACCATCTGCCATTCTGCCAGAGAGTTTGGTAAAGATAAACGTTTGGCCAAACACTACACTAACATTGTGATTACTAGGTGTTGAGTTCCACAACCACTCTCCAACTTCGATATCTACTACCGCTTTACCGATTCCGTTAGCAATAGTGTTAATGCACTGCCGTGTTCCGGTTCGGAGGGTGGGGAAACCGGTAAGCTTATGCATGTGTAACGTGACCATACGACCCGTATTGAACGGGACTGTCCCGTTTTCAAGTAATGTGTCCCGGTGTCCCCAAGTGTATTTCAGGGACGTGAAAATGTCCCGTTTTCCGAAAAACATACACAATAAAGGAACAAGAAGTTTTGAATTCTATACCAATTCGTCGGAAATTCTATTTAATTGGACAGATATTTGCTAAGATATGAGCTAACACAACGATTGCGCTTAAAATGCTTAATTTTCAATAGGATTTTTTTTATGATATCAGATAGCAAACAAGCAGATAGGTATCCTTATGGAAAGAGTCAACCATCGCCTATGGTGTTAATGGTGCGTTGCTATCTTGTGGCGAGTTCTAATTCCACATACATAAGTTTACCGGCTAACTTACCCCCAAACCGGATCACGACAGTGACAAGCACTGACGCTATTGCGGCAGGAATAGGCAAGGCGTGGTACCAGACCCGGGCGAGACAATGCAAAACTCTACCACCTAGTAGCCACGATGGTAATGACTCGTACAGCCAATCGGTCGCCTTTTACGACCTGCCTGGCAGAACGGCAGTTGGCCTATTTTTCAAAAGAGCCCGGGACCAACGCGAGGAAAAATTATTTATTTCAAAACATTCAAAATTTTTGGTAGATCTAACGTAACACCGATATTCAATTTCTTTCTTCTTACGAAAATAGATACATCCTACCATTGATATATAAAAACCCTACATCAATGCATCCTACAGATACTTTTATCATTTACTATCGACCTGCCCGCGGTTTCACCCGCGTAGCTTTTGTTCCCTTCGGAACATCAGAAAGGTTTATATACTAAAACCTTCCTCAAGAATCAATCTATCTATTAAAAAACTGCATCAAAATCCGTTGCGTAGTTTTAAAGATTTAAGCATACATAGGGACATAGAGACATAGGGACATAGGGGCAGACAGAGAAAGCGACTTTGTTTTATACATGTAATGATTGTTTGCGTAGTAAAAATAAACTTAGTGTCCCGTTTTAAGATAAAAGCTATATGGTAAGTTTATGCATGTGGCATGATCATTCCGTGACATAGATAACAAATTGACAACGCATTATTTATCTTTGTTCTTTGTAGGCAATGGTTGTTTCTTTCCATCAAGAGAGCCATTTACTTGCTTTCCGTCTTATTGATATAAAAAGTGAAGAACTTTGTGGAAGACAAATTGTTAATTTTTTTGTTGGATGATTGTCGCAGGTTTAGCCTAAATTCCCACGTAATGAGTTTATGTATATATTTTCTCTTGAAAAATAATCATAAATTTACCTCCACAGCTCTAAAATAAAAATTAAGAACAGTCAAAAAATCAAATCAAAATATACCTATCTATTCAGATAAATAAATTGTGCATTACACTGAATTATAAAATACTTAAAAACTATCTTGTGATCTAACTTAACATGTATCTGCCTAAACTACGTTGACCTGTGTTTCAGGCGATAGGGGATAGGAATACAATTTTTTTAATAATCACTGATGAAAGATTAAGTGAACATAGTTTATTTATTAAATTAAATTCTTAAACTTAAGAAATAATATAACTTAGGAAAACAGAGTAATTCTTTAAAACTATCACAAATAATAATAAGAAGAAAAAAATAAAATGTAGTTAAAATACATAACTCTAAGTTTCGTTTATTTACAAACAAATAACTTCTCAGTGTCATCATAAGACATACCTTGTAAAATGTCAATTAAATCTTTTCGCAATTCCTAAAATTTTGTGAATAAATATTTATTATTGCATTGATTCTATTATACAGAAGTGGACCTAAAAATTGATTAAAAAGTAAATTTAGTTACTTCGTTGTACAGACAAGCTCTATCTTTTCGCCTTGTGTTTTCATGCAGGAGAATAAGAAAGAGCAGAGTGTTGTTTTAATACTATATTTAAAACAAACAGTGAAGCATTTTTGTTGAGGACTCGGAGTAAAACACAGACTAATTTAAAAAAGATTAGTCCTAAAAGGGCTGAAACAGGGGCTGAAAGTTTGTTTAAAAATCTAAATCGACATGTTACCTACTTTTTACATGGCCGAAGCTGCGCATGCCAGCTAGTAAATATGTATTATCTCTATGTATGTCGCACCATTCAAATTATAATAGATGTGCACAAAAACTCTATTTTTTGAAAAACTGTAGATTTACTAATAAATTATAAAAAAAAATATAATCACATGATGTTTTTACAGATATCACAATCAGCAGAATGCCGCACCAAGAATTGGATACAATAAAAGAATTAGTTTCTATCAAGGATTGGCTTTGCAAGCAACCTCATCTTCCACATGACGTCCGTAAGTAATCAAAATTTTTACTGCAAGCCTAATGTCGGTACTTGGTGTAATTTCAGCGTTACTATGCTGTGTCCCATGTGCTGATTGAGCTTTTAATTCAAGATGTTTGATGGTTTTGGATATTTAGATACTAGTATGCTAAGGGTGGCTCCTTTATATATTCTTGTATAAAGGGCCACCTTCCATAAATTACGTCACACGAATTCCATGATTTTTTGACCCCTCCCCCGTCCTTGTCACATCTGATCACGTTTGTGAGACCCCCCTTCTACCTAATGTGATGTCACATATTTTACAGTTTCACATTGGAAACATGATCTTCGATTATTTTTTATCTACAGGTATTAGATTTTGAAAAAATGTGATGTCACAAAATTTGAGACTTCTCCCTACCCTTTGTCACACAATGTTACACTTCTTCAACCCCCACCCTCCCCATTAACGTGTGACGTAATTTATGGATGACCCCTAACGGCTGGTTTCCAAAACGCAAATCAATTTAAACGAGAAGTTAATCTCTGTTTAACATAATTTTACTGGCAAATGATCTGCTAAGCACAGATTGATTGCCGGTTAAAATTAATTTGCGTTTCGGAAACCGGCCGTAAGAGTATCAGGACTTGTAGGAGCTTTCCCTTTAAGATGTTTCCTTTATTTAGATTTATGTGTCAAAAATATTTTTTCTCTTCGAAAATGGCTTGAGTATCACTCGGTAACTACTTTGAATTTCAGTAACTGCAAGCATAATATGTAACTTTGAGCTGTGTTAAGTTGCTGAGGGACTAATCTTCAATAGTTTACTTAATAATAATCTCCAAGATACTTACACCATCAAAGAAATGACAAGATAGCTATAGTCTTATAATCCTCATAGCAAAATAAATAAATTCTAAGTAAAAAGTGTGAAATAAAAAAATCTGTAAACGATTGACTCCGTAGGCCATTTCTGAAACTTCCCGTATTTTAAGCTCAAAGGAGTAAAAACTGTAAGCATAGATTTTTTCAGTTGAAATATCTATTTTGTTAAAAATGGCAGTATATTGATTTTTGAAAAGCTGTATATTTAGGAAATGATGATCAATTTAAAATCGGTTAATTTGTTCGGGTTTATCAAGTGTGAAATTTTGTCTACATTTTTTTACCTATCATTATTTATATTTACGACACGATCGACTTTATTTATACTTACTTTACAGCTAATAAAAAAATTTAGAGGTCAAAAATTTAGAGGTCAAAAGCCACTCCAACGATCAAAATCGATCATCATTTTGAAAATATACATATTTTCAAAAGAGAAAATACTATAAATTTTACAAACATTAAGTTTTGAACTCTTTGTTCTCAAATAATAAGTATAATTTTTGCTTATTTGAGCTTTTAATACCTCAATAATTTAGCGGGAAGTTTCAGGCATAGCCAATAGGGTCAACCGGCTTACAGGTTATTTTTCTCGTACCTATACCACACATTGTGTGCATCATTGGACAGGTTTTTAAAAAATATTGTAGGTTTGTCGAAACAATTTTTCGTTTGTGGAATATTTTTTATACTTTAAAGTGCTAAATTTTGTTAGAACCAAGTGCCCTCTCTTGCCAGCTAAACGGTTGGTTTTGGGATAGGAAAAAAATCAAGGTAGAAATAAATATAATGAAGTTAAAAGGAAAACTATCACGGCTTAGAAGGCTTTACAAGTTTTTTAATAATAGTTGACCAACTCATAAAATATACTTATAAAAGCGGTGAAACTGTGGTGCGAAATATTTGTCATTGACGTTAAATAGGTTAAATGTTCATAGTGTGAAACAATAAGAGCCCTTTTCTATTTTACTAATTTTTATAGATCATTCTGAAACAATATCAAAAACTTAATTTACGTTAATTATAAATTTTTGACGATCTAAGCCGCTTATTTATGATTTATAAAAAAAAACAATACTAGGAAATATAATAGCAAAATGCAGCCAGGCTTAACTCATTGTTGATAGGGATTTTTTTACACAGACGCTTAATACTAAATATTCAATTTTCTTAGTCACAATTGTCCGTTAAAATAATTTCAACGCAGAAAAATTACAACAACTGACTTTAATTCCCCTGTTTATCTATGTATAAACTAAATAAGTTTTCTGTCGTAATGGTCCGGAGCGCGTTGGAATAAAGATTTATTACCAATATTTTGGTGATCCCAAATTTTTTTATATCATAAGATAGCAAACAAGCTGATGGCTCTCATGGAAAAAGACAGCCATCGCCTATAGACATTAGAGATGTTAATGATGCGTTGTTATTCATGTAACAAGGTGTTAATGCCACTTGCATAAGTTTACCGGCTACCTTACTGTCCAAACCGAAACACGACTGTGACAAGCATTAACAGGCGAGGGAAGGGGGGCTGCTATACAATTAACATACCAAAGAGCGTACATTAATAATTACCCTTACCTTACAGTATGTCGTTAAACAGTTCCATTGATCGTTGTCAAGTTTTATTATCCCAATAACTTTACCATAACACGAACGATATTACAACTGGGTTATGGCGATAACATAGAAGATTTGCCGTTCCTAACCTAGTAACCTAGAAGTATTACGTTCGTCTGCTCATAAGACTTACAGAATTCCGTTACTTTGTCATGGATCGCATGATCCGATCTTGATCAAGTTTTGAAGAGCTCTACATCCATCTAAGTATCCATTTGAAGCGGTCATCGAAATCGGTTAGCGAGCTATAGATTTAGTTATTCGTCTATTTGTCTTGCACACACTCATGCAAAGGAGACTGTAAAGTCTTACAAGATATAGCGTCCGTCGAAATTATCAAATTAATTTAAAAGTGTCCATTAAATTCTAATACAGGTTTATTAGGTAGCCTGTATTAGAATTTAACGGACACTTTTTAATAGGAAGTAAATTTTAAAAGGATTTTAGTTGGAAAATAATAAAAATTAATCAAATACTTACGCATTTTCTTATTTCTAAATCAAGCAAAGAATTTATGAACCAAAGAAACTATAAAAATGTCGGAAAGTTAAGACGCAAAATTTTAAATTACTAATAACTATTGTATAAAATGCAACAAAAATTAAAATATTTATTACTATAATCGAAACTTATAAACGTATAAACAAGCTATTATAAGTATCATTCTGAAGAAACAAAAAAACAAAGGTCGTCTATTTAATCTGTGAAGTAGGTATGAATGAGAATATATAACAAAATTTTTTGTTGTAAACAAACATTGTTTTGTAATTTTTTAACATTGTAACCTTATAAATACCCTTAAAAATAACCTTCATTATGAGTGATACAAAAACGTATTTTATCCATTGATTTTATCTATCTTGACGATATACCTATAGCGACGTGAATCGCTTTATATCTTAACTATTATTATAATACTGTAGTAGATATCACGGTTGACTTTCTGTTCCTATCGGAAAATGGAGCAGTAATAATTCGATACTTTTCGTAACTACATTATAGGCATATAAATTCATCTATTTCTAAGTTAAGCTTCTGATATAGGTCAACGATTCGATAAAAACAAGTTAGTCAACTACAGAATATAGCATACAAATAATTATTAACTATATAGAAGTGCAGACTGTGGTCCCACAACCAATTTTTTTTATTAATAACAAGTTGAATTTTTATGAACAGCTTCGTTTCATTTTGTTAGGCAAAAAAGAAATCTTTAGAATGTCGGACTAAGAAAAGTTTCCACTTCACATGTAGGACAAAGTTATCCTTGAATTATAATAATATTCAACAAGCCGTTGTGAGAAAATTAGGTGTTTTAAATTGATTAATATCAAATTTAAAATCTCGTAATTCCGATATCTTTAGAGTGGAGGTCTCGTCAGAATAACTATAGAATGTGTATGGCAAAAGGTTTTCGTGTTTTTAATAAAGTAATCAAGCGTTTAAAGTAAAAAAAATTGGTAAAGTGCGTGTCGGGCAGACATGTGTAGGCACAGAGCAAAGTGCTCGCTGTGTGTAGGTGATGTGCGTAATATTACTCGGGTGATATTATTTCAAGATGTGTACACATATTTTTTAAATTTTTAAAAGTATATAACCTCAAAATTTCAGCTTTGTGGGAGATGTTTATGAATACATGTCATCGACTGTGTACATACTTCCAAACTACGAAATAGATTATATCTTATTCTAGATATAAAAAATGTAAATCCTACTAATATTATAAATGCGAAAGTTTGTATGTATGTATGGATGTTTGAAACTCTTTCACGTAAATACTACTGAACCGATTACAATGAAATTTGGTATGTACATAGCTGAAGACCCAGAATAACACATAGACTATTTTTTGCGGGATTCATTAAAAACTTTTATAATAAAGCGGGCTGCACGCTGCAGCTAGTTACAACATATGTTTCAGTATTATTATAATTGTAGTCTTGTGGATGCAAATATATTTTTAAACATTTTCATAATTTTAAAAGATGGAGACGTAACTGTGAGTTGCCTGTCAGAACTACATTTTCTTAATTGACGGATAATAAAACACTATTTAAAAAAGTTCTGGCTTTGTGAAAAACTTGTGACAAAATTGGACATAGTTACACGAAAAGGATCCAATCCACACAAAATCAGTTTAGAAATATTGAAATTTGAAGTTGGATATTTTTTTATTTTTTAACGTGCCATACATGGGGACTAGTTCTGACGTTAAATAAAGTAATAGAGAGCCATATTACGCGTTACGCGACGAAAACTAACGTCACAGTTCACACCATCACCCGCGCATTTACTATCTTTAATAGAGTGCGAGTGTGAGGAGTGATGAAGTGATGTTTGATCTAAGTAATGTTTGTTTCTGGAACGTAATTTCGCATTCTGACTACTCGAATCGACTTCATCGTTTTATTATAAGTTAATTGAGAACCTAGTAAGGTTATTTTGGAGATTTCGGTCCAGTCTATACACATATTTAATAATGATGGCAGCGCCATATTATTATGATTATGCTATTCAAAATTGATTTCTCTATTCGAGTAAATTTTGAGTAATTTATCTTTTACGTTTACGTCACATATTTATCCACGCACATTAGAATAACGTCGAGATATTAGTCAAGGTCGAGCAAACGTCACTTTCTCGATTGAGACGTATCTCGCGTTGTTTATTCTAAGCCTGCTGGTGTTTTTATGTACTTAATCCAACAAAACTTATAGTCATTGTTATTTTAACGAATACCTATCGTGTAATAAGCATGTTAAAAAAGATAAAAATAGGAATATGAGCAAATTTAGTCATAACATACAATTTATCATACAGTATCTGCTGCACGTTCGTGTTGACTTTTAAAGCTTTTTGTAGGTCATTGAAATAGCAACCATTTTTCGTAGTCAAAGGTCAGTAGTAATTATATGAGCCCTTGTTTGCGTATCTAATAGCGGCTGTACACATTGGGCCAAGGTATTGGGCCACAACATATTGGGCCAACATAGTGAATTGTAAATGTTTCTGTTTATACATTGGTGTATTGACCATTTTGCATTGGTTCTTAATTAAAGATGGACGTAGAATCTCTTACAGACGTAAGAGTTGTAATTAGAGATAAAATACTTATCTTTTTTTTATATCATAAGATAGCAAACAAGCAGATGGGTCTCCTGATGGAAAGAGTCAACCATCGCCTATAGACATTGGTCCCGCCGTATGCGAAGGTAGGTTGTACCAAAATGCGACGGGACTAGCGGGTTGCGATATGGACTGTATGATAGGATAGAGGTTAAGAATGATGAAGGACTCAATTGGTGGATTGCACTGGTGGATTACACTTATCGTGGTTTGCGGTTAGCGGGCTCCAGCTGCGTCTCGAGACGAGCGAGCGAGCGGGCGATTGCGGCGCGGTGACGCGAGCCGTTCCGTAGGCGTATCATCTAACGTTTGCAATTCGCCAGCGATCCGCGATGACTCTTAAACCTAATGAAAAAATCATCAAAAACGTCGCCAATTGCTTGCTGGTCACTAGATGCACTTTTTGCAATGTCAAAGCATCAAAACTAATCAAGCGGCAACGACTACCACTAATTTACAAGGCTGTTATGTGTCTTGCAATAACTAAACAATCACGATACTTTCGCATTGCGAGTTACGTGATCACCCCGCCGTTTAGGCCTTTGTAAGACGATGGAAGCGTGCTGGTATGCGATCGCTCGCGATGCGGTCGCCCAACGAACTGGCGTATGAGCGAGTGGTGTGGCTATTCAGCGACGCCATTTTTCTCCAAGTGAGAGGAACTAATGATGGATGCAGGAAGGAAAGAGACGGAGGAACGGAACTATGATTCCCGCGCAAACAGACACCAAAGATGTTAATGGTGCGTTGCTATCTTGTGGCGAGGTTTAATGCCACATGCATAAGTTTACCGGCTACCTTACCCTCCAAACCGGAACACGACAGTGACTAGCACTGACGCTATTGCAGTAGCAATCTGCTATACGTTTCTAAGCATCATTAACCTGAAATAAAATTATTAAAAATGGTATTTTTTTAATAACCTAATCTAATACCTAATGTCATCTAAACCAGTGCACTGCTCTAAACCTCCTCTTTCACCAATGAGGCAAAACAAGGCGAAACGGGACAAGAGGAGAAAGGTTTAAAAAATAACTAGTATTGACTTGAATTCAATACGAACATTATGTATTCGGAATTCGGATAGATTCCCTATAATGATTCCGTATAAGATACTGAAAATAGTAATTACTTTGTACTTTAAAATCAGTCCAAATCTCGTAAATATGTATCGATAAGTAATTATTATATTCAATACTAGCTGTTGCCCGCGACTTCGTCCGCGCGGACTTGTTTTCTCCGCACAGCCCCTCCCCCGTAGGTGATAGCGTGATAATATGTAACCTATATGTTGACCCGACCTGTTAGAAATATTCATGCAAAATTTGAAGTAAATCCATACAGTACTTTTTGAGTTTACCCTGGACATACATTGATGTTCCTACGATTTTATTATATGTATAGATATTATATGTATACATAGAGTAATAACGCTTAGAGGGATAATTGCATTCAACGCTTCGTTCATATTTTAGGCCAAAACCGTGTCAATGTCCGTGTAAGCTTCGTGTAATCACTTGCGTCGTCACGCACACAAAGACTCCAAAGACTCGAATAGTGTTGCAAGTAAATAAATATTTTCCCAAGACGGTATTTAAAATATATCTACCTGACCGGTATACAAATAATCTTTCATACTATAACATTATTAATCATTTAGTATAAACTTGAAACTTACACTTTTTATTCGGTTAGGTAAAATATGTTAAATGCCGGGAAATATTCTAGATGTTCTCAAGATGATTCCAAAGCTATTTAACCTTATATTTTTTTAGCTTTTGTGCTTTTATTTGTGATTTAAAATATTTTTAACTCACTGAAATAAAGATTGTCTGTCTTTCCAATAGTATTATTAGTCATATAGAAAATTTAGAACTTACAATTTTTATTCTGGTGAGGTAAAATGAGTAGAATTACAGGAAAATGTTTTAGAGGTTCTCAAGTTTTTGAAGTGAAAACTTCTTTAGGCGCGTTGAGCGTTTTGGTAGAGGGTAAAATCCTCGGTTCGCGTCACCGACATGCTAATGATAATAGTATATCTATAGCTATGTTTTGCATATAGTTTTAATTACTCTCAACTTAATAGTTCCGTTTTCACTTCTATCGGCAGTCCCACGACTGCTACTGTTTTTTTTTTTTAAATTTCAGTAATTAAACAGCGGTAACCAACCGGCACCGAGCGTAAATAAAAAATATGGTCAATACGAATTTACGTTATTTAAGTTATAAAAACAGTGATTGAAGTAATTCTTACAAAAAAAAACCTTATTGATATGTATCTACTAATATATTATCCTATATCATACAAATGTTTGAAATACATTGCTTGGCAAATACTTGTGTGTTATTATGTGTATGTCTGTGTGCGTGTATGTGTATGTATGTTTGTTCAAAGCTATTACCTTGGAACCTTTTTTATTTTAACTTTCATACAAATCTTGCCATGGTTCTAAACCTTAAACTATCTTGAAAATTAGCAAATGGGTGGGCAAGCAGAAACAATACTTACGTTATAGACGAACGTTTTAAGGTAAAAATTAATAAGATACTTATTAATCAAGTATTTATTTAAATCAACTTAAAAAATTTAAATGTTTTAAGCTAAACGTACTATATTGGCTACTATTGGCTCTGTGCACGACTTGAGCACCACATAGCGTCCGCAACTGTTTTGGTTCTGATCTTAGAATAATAACGCCTAGAAACCACAAAAAACGAGTAAATAAAACTGAACCAGAAACGGCTCAATTCGTTTTGCGAGTTGTCAATGCTTAATAAGATCAGGTTATATCGGACACAGTTTACGAAAAATAATTCGAAATGACTTATTGCATTATAAAGAAGTGTTTTAACACCTTAGAAAAACAAAAAAAGTGAACATTTCACTGGTAAATACTTACAATTTATAATTTTTCTGTTATGTAAATCGACTAAAAATAGATAATTTGAAACACATAACTTATCACTATACAGTTGCTATTTGTGGAAAAAAGATTGCGCACGATATTTTTAGTTAGACCTTAATGTTAAGAAAATTAATTATTGTATTTGCTTTAACTATTATTTATACTAAGTCTTATGAAAATAATTTAGCTCGAGGGTACTTTTTGATAATTCAGCATTTATTTTATTTGTCTTTTTTTGCCTTTAACAACACAGTAAGTCATATTTTTTTCGAATTGCGAGACCTGCACTCCGTATGACATGTATCGCGATTCTGAGCGGACGGCAAGCGCATGCGTAGCCTTTTAAGGCTACTTTGAAATGGCTTAAAACATCGCGGCCCACTCGGTTTCTACGTGTTATAATTCTACGTTCCAAAGCTATTTCACCTTGGATGTTTTCGTTTTTGTGCAAATTGTGACACGAAAATATGTATACTTAATAATCAAATTATTTATTTAAAATTTTAAAAATTAAAATTAATCTCAGTGATGTAGAAATTTATAGGGTAAAATAGCCAAATTTCGGCCGCCTAACCAAATACATAACTTTCGGACCCTATTAGGCTTAAACCGTTATCGGGAAGAAAATATTAATTTTCTTTTTCGTGTTAATCAATATTTAAATTTTACACTATTGATGTTTCGAATTGATTTCAACAACGAAATAAAAATATGTAAACGTGTTAAGTTTTAAATGATTGACCCTCTCTATCCTGGTTTCTTTTCTATTGTCGGTCAATGTTTCTCTAATTTCAGCCCCATTTTTCTCTAATGTTAGCCAGTAAAGGATGTTTGAAATTGAAATAAGGTATTGACTTTGCATTAAAATTTACTTTAATTTTATTAAATAACTTTTGTAAACATAATATGCCCTCAATTTTTTATGGTATGTATTTAAATGATCTTTTAAATTTGATAAAAACTGTAAAAGAAAAAATCTAAATGGTCACCAATTTTAATGATTGAGTCTCTTTCTTTGAGACATAAAATAAATGAAATAAATTGATATTTTAGTCTCTTTAAAACTACGCAGAAAAAATTTGATATGTAAAAATCACATTAGATCACTTGCTGGTCCTCAAAATTAAGAGAAATGAGCATTAAATATTCAATATTGTGAATTTTTTTTTAAATAAAACGATTTATATAAATTTTGTCTATATCAAATAATCTTCAATATAACTATTTTAGTGTACTTATTTTTATTAAGTTGTAGTCAAAGAAAGGAAACAATTTAAAGGCACTTGATATTCAAAGTTTTATTTTTCACTATTAGAATAAAACTAGAATAATTTTCTACGATTGTTAAATCAATTAAATAAAATATATCGCTAGGAACAATTATATAAAAAATATTGAGACTTTAATTTGATTGAATTCTATCATCAAATTTAAGTGTTATCATTGTATAAAACTTAATTTACATTTTCATTAAAACAGCAATAAGTTTATATATTATAATTTTCATTATAAGTATCAAATAAAAATTCTCCCTGTTTTTGTATTAAAGAATAGTTAAAGCTAATTTATTTTTTGTTCTTTTAAGTACTTATAAAGTGTCTTCGCAAAAACTTAGCTCAGAATTCTGTCAACCTAACTTATATTTCTGAGATTAACAGCTGTTGTACTGTAGACACCCAATGACAAGATAAATATCTAACCACAGACTACTAAGGAGAGAACTGATTGCTTACGTTAACCTTACCTAAATTCCAACTTTATTTAACTACTATTCCCCAAGTTAAAAAAATATTTATTAAATGCGGATAAATTAAGCAGTTGATATAGAATCTTAAGAAACACATTAAACTTTAAGATAATAATTAAAAAACGATGTATGAAGTCTTGCCCGCGTTCTTAAAAGTTATGTGGAATATTAGCTTAATTATCAGTATAAACATATTAGGAGGTCGACATTAGGCGCAGACCGATTTTAGGGCACGTTACCCTACATATTTTCGTGGATAAAAGTCGAAAATATCGCTAATAAAACTACTTGACACTAAGCAATACGAAATAATGCAGTAAGATGGCATATTATTTAATAAGAAAATTTAAAAAAAATGACTTTGGTAGTGACAGAGTTTTTTTCTGATGGTCACTGTGGCATCTAGAATGCTAGTTGGAACATTTTTTTTGTCTTCTATAAGTCCTCATTATATACGAATAAATGCTTCATAATATTGGTCTGACAAACGGATTTGTAATATTTGTGTCAGTATAATGGGTGAGTCTCAACACTTAAAAACTATTTTTTATGCAAAAGCAAAGTCCAGGCTATGTAATATCGCACATAAAATAGGAATACACATATTATTAATTATAATGAAAATAGGTAAAAACAAATACGTGGTAGAATATTTTTCCCTTTGGCTGGCAACATTTTGAATATCGTTCTACTTAGATATTTATGATTTATTTGTTTGGATTTTATACAAAAATATCCGATGCCAAGTAGTTTTTATCGGTAAAATGTTATCTTCAAGTCCTAAATACGCTTTTGTGAAGCACGGTGACAGCATTTCACCACACAGTAACTCACATTTTTTGAAATTGCGAGAGCTGTACTCCGCGTGGCACGTGTCGCATGCCTGAGGGGCCGGCGAACGTAAGAGGCCTTTTCAGGCTTCTTTGAAATGGCTTAATATTGCGCGGGTCGACTCGGTTTCTATGCGTTATTATTCTATGTATGTATATATGTTACAGAATTTCTCGACAAAGATGATCATATTTAATAATTGTGGTGTAATAATAAGAAAATTTCAATTCATAAAGGACATTCATCATCATCAGTCATTCATTCATTGGTTCATTTCGATACATTTCTATGAATTGTAAAACCTCAGTGTTTGTCCACGTCATTGTAACTCGGGAACAACAATTTAACTCACGCGCAACACAACCATCTTTACTGACGTATGACAATGAACTGAGTGCTAAGTGTGAGTTTTTCTTTTTGCATTCAATCGTAAGCGCCTTTCAAGTTTACTATGAATTTGTATGTGATTTGTACAGCGCCACCTAGTGGTAAACTGGTTTCTCACGTGTACCGGTAGGTGGCGCTGTACAAATCACATACAAATTCCTAGTAAACTCGAAACGCGCTCACGATCGAATGCGAAAAGAAAAACTCACACTTAACACTCTGAATAAGAGGCCAACGTGTGAACGCCGTTTGCGGAGCGCGCCAAGATCCTTTTGATGTGCGCACGAAAAACCGACAACATTCGCTTGGCCGGCCAATGTTGGCGCCAACTACCAACATAGCGCCAAATAGGCTTCTGCAGGTTGGGCCAATATGTTGGCCCAATACCTTGGTCCAATGTGTACAGCCGTCTTAATAATAACGCTGTAGTGTGGTACCCAATGTTGCTTGCCCAACGCAAGTAAAATTTTGACAGTTTAACGTGAATAATAAATAAATATTCACAGGACAAATTACATACACTTACTGATCTAACCAAAGTAAGCAAATTATTTGCTGGTTTTGTGGGTGCTAGTCAACGATACTAATACATAGAAATACATATATAAATACTGGAATATATTTAATAAACACCCAAACCCGGAAATACAAGCATTTATGCTTATCACACAAATGCTGTCCCCGTCGGGGGTCGAACCCAAGCCCCGCCGATTGCGTAGTCAGTGTCGCTAACCATTTGACAAACGGGACGGTCTATGAAATTAAAAATATTTTCATCAGTACACCGATGTATTTGTGCCCGTCTTGCCCTGCACAATTATGTGCTTATCGCAACGCTATTGTATGGAAGTGAGAGTTGGGTATGTCAGGGCATTAAAGTAGAATCAACGTGGTCGAGATGAAATCGCTGCGTAAAATATGTGACATAACACTCGCGGACCGGGTTCATAATGTTGAAGTGAGAAATTAGGCCTGAAAGAAAATGTCGGTGTAAAGATGAGAAAGTACATGAACCGTAGGTTCGGTCATGTAAAAAAGGTTGGCAAAACAGATGTACAATGCGAATCTGAAAGAATGCGGGTACCGGGGAAGACCAAGACTGACATACCATAATCAGACTAGTCGAGTACTGTCAGAAGGCGGTGTCAAGAGGCTTCGCAACCGGCGTGTCTGCATGAAGAGAATAATGAACGTGAGGAAGCGAAGCAAGTCTGCAAGGATCGTGATGTTTGGCGTGAAGATATTATTATGTATGTATGCAAAGTATAAACGTTTTATAAATTTTTCTGCAATAAGAATACCTACTAGTAAAATAAAAAAAATATAGTAACCATAAAATTTAAATGTACCTAGTAAAAATTCAGTAGTAAAATTTTGTAAATAGTAAATTAGCTTATATATAAAAAATATTAATAGATAAAGACAAGCCCACTGAGTTCTTTCCGCCAGAACTTCTCAGTGTGTGGCCACATAATAACTGTGGCCATGTTCCGTTCCGGTAAGTATATATGTATAATTTTTTTTTGAGTGTTAATGGGTTTAGAAAAGTAACGCTTGATTCTAAAATAGTTAAGTCGATTTTCCTTTTGTAGATAAACTTTTATTCATCAGGGATATTTACTTGCTAACCTTATATTAAATCGAATTTTTCAATATGAGTTAGACACTTACTTATTCTATATTAGTAGTTGACCAGCACAACTTCGACTGTGTGTTAAAGTACTCGTAACATCTTCTATACAAACTTTCAGACCCTTAGGGGTTGATTTTTGAAAAAAGTAGCATATATGACTTGCCAAATTTCACCAAAATCAGTTTAGCCTTGAGCATGTAGGTCACAGACAGACTTTCGCATTCACAATATTAGGATGGATTTTACTGTTTAGTCATTATCAAACATTCGATATACCTAACGGTTTATCTGCAATGCTAGGAATCACGCAAGAGCCGTTAAAGAAATTTACTCGTTCATTGTTTCATACACAATAATTGATTGCAAGTTAAGTGACTCTTAAGTAACTTGCAATAAAGATTACAATAACAACGCCCGCCACAGCATTGAGCTGTTGAAATCTGTTTTTTTCCTATTGCAGTTTTTCCTGTGCTAAATTACTATTGCGTATGTAAGTCCTTTAAATCATGAATTAAAACATCTGTAAAAAAACATTACAACTGTAACAACGTAAATGTGACTAAGTAATTATTTAACAAAATTGGCAGCCACGCTCTGGATGACTCAGTCCAGGCCGGTCTCCTACCAGATGGACCGTCGATCTGCTGAAAAAAAACGAGTAAGTGAGGAATCAATTAGGTTACAGCCACAGTTACAGTTGTCTGTGCTAGAGTTGTAACCTAATTTGATACGTTATTTATTAGTTCTCGTATATTCAGGGCAGGATTTGGAATTCTAGAAGTTCTGGGACAACGAAAGAGCGTATTTTCTTTGAAATAGATATTATTTCAAAAAAATAATATAAAACGTAATTTAACAATATATACTGTGGCGCCGTTGGTCCGTACCGCTGAAGGATCATTCATAGTGATGGAACCAGTGGGCCAACTTCTTGTCAGGATGACGTCATTACTGTGGTGATGACGTCACACAAGGACAAGTAAGGAGAAAAGGAAGATCTTTCCAGCCAGGCAAGGTGTATTGCCTGGGGACCGAAGTCTATTTGGAAATCGTTGAAACTTGTATATAGTTTTTTCTATTTTTTATTATTTTTTCTTGTAGCGTTTGCGATTGTTTGAGCCGCTACAATACCATGCTTATATGCTATGCCATGATTTAATAATATATTGATGTTTTAAGGATTTGGAAACATAAAATGTTACACTAGCTGCAGCATGCAGCCCACTGCTTTATAAAAGTTTTTGACCAATCCCGCGGGATCACCTAATTTTTCCGATATAAAAAGTAGTTTATATGTTATTCCAGGTTATCATCTAACTGTGTGCCAAATTTCATTCAAATCCGTTCAGTAGTTTTTGCGTGATTGAGTAACAAACGTTCATCTATCCAAACATCCAAACTTTCGCATTTAAAACATTAATATGAATACAAATCTCTATTGTGGGACCCCCTCCCTCGTGGTGGCCCCTGGACTATACCTAGCTCCGTCTGGCCTCATCTAAATCCGGCCCTGCGAATGCTTAAGTCCACGAAACTCAAAATCGGACAGGAAATGTTTTCGTATACTTAATCAAAGTTTCAATAGAAACAAATAATTGTGATTCAGCTAGTTTTTTAATAAAATAAACTAAGGCAGTAGGCTTAATGACCATTACTAGGAAATCGGGCATTATAAATACATAATCGAATTAGAGTTAGACAATCATTTAAATTAATTTTAATATTCTCCTAGCAGTTACATGCGACTCCGTTCGCGTGACCAAAAATCATTACTTGCCTTTTTTAGATCGGGTAAAAAAGTAGTCTATGTCACTCCTGGGTAATGTCGTTTTCAAAAGGTGAAAGAATTTTAAAATCGATCGAGCAGTTTTTAGTTAAATCGTCATCAAACAAACAAAAAATCAAAACATTCTCCTTATACATATATTAGTGAAGATAAATATATTTCAATTATATTTCGACCCCGTGTTGTTTCCGGGCTCCTTTGAAGAAAAGACCAACTGCGGTTCTGCCAGGCAGGTCGTAAAAGGCGACCGATTGGCTACGCGAGTCACTACCATCGTGTCTACTAGGTCGTAGAATTCCGCATTGTCTCGCTCGGGTCTAGACCACCGCCTTACCTATTCCTCCACCCATAGGCCGATCACACCAGGTGTCCCGCAGGGCTCCATACTGTCACCCGTATTATTCTCCCTTTACACGTGCGACGTACCACGCGAGCCGCATGTCGAGCTCGCGTTGTTCGGCGACGACACCGCTCTCTATACGTCAAATTTTTCCGAAGTAACAATCACCAAGCGGCTGCAGCCTGCGGCCAACGCCCTTGGCGATTGGTTCAGTTCAGCCCCACAAAAAGTGCAGCCGTGTACTTTCGCCGCGGAAAACACCCGCGACAGCAAAGGCACGGTCTGCGAAAGCTAGGCAACATTACTCTGTTCGGAAACGTCATCCCGTGGGAAAGGAAAATCAAGTACCTCGGGGTAACGATGGAAAATGTCATTTAAACCGCACATATAAAGAAAGAAAGTTAAGGCTAAATTCGTTGTAGGTCGGTTATATAACCTTATCAATAAACACAGTAAAATGTCACTTTGACACAAGATGACACTTTACAAGTCGTGCGTACGCCCCATCCTTTCATACGCTTGCGTAGCGTTTGCCCATCTCCCCCGTACGGACTTGCATCCGTTGCAAGTGGTACAAAATAATTTCCACTAGCCCTCTTATCGTAAATCACGATCCCACCCTACACCTATAAATCTGCTCGCCCTTGAGCCATTCCGGAAAAAAACCTATTCCTGTCGCAATAGCGTTAGTGCTTGTTGTTATCGTGTTCCGGATGGTTGATTCTATGTATGTATATATGTATATATATATATATATATATATATATATATATATATATATATATATATATATATATATATATATACATATACATACATACATACATATATATATATATATATATATATATATATATATATATATATATATATATATATATATATATATATATATATATATATATAAGGTAAATACGCCTTATCTATCTTAATATTATACTAAAATACCTTTGTAATTAAAAGTCAATTGTAATCAATCTATCTAAATTATAAAAACTATCAAAATAATTGCTGGCTTAAAATTTCATTAATTATTATGGTGATTAATTGACACATTGAAAACACGTGACGACTAATATATAGATTAATAAACTATAAAGGAAGAAATCAGATAATAGGGTACTGGGGCGTTTTGGCCCGCGGGCCGAAATGCCTAATAGTGTCTTTCGAATTGGGCGATTTGTCCCATGTCCCGGGCCAAAACGCCTAATGTTTTTTTTATTATAGGGCGATTCGTCCCGATATTAAATTAATACTTTAAAATATTAAAGTACTGTTGAGTACAAAATTTTGAGAAATGATTAATAAAAAAAAACACTACAATACACATATTGCCACGTAGTTTAATTATGCATTTCAAAGCAGCCCGGAATCAACACGGGGAACTAGTAGATAGTTTGTATATCAATTCTTTAGTTTATATATAAATTATCTACTAATGTTATACTTATTTTATATAACATATTTTTAAAGTAATATTTAATTTAAATTTAAGAAAACAAAACTTTAGATTGCGACTGTACCTACAACACGATTGTACTTGTACGATTGTACTTAGTAACTCGATTTAAAAAAATTTAATGAATTTTTTTGAATGGGAGATTCGGCCCACTATTTGTTTGTGGGCCGAAAAGGCCAATGAATAAAATGCATTTAGGCGTTTCGGTCCGCGGATCGAAACACTTGCGGGGCGAAACGCTCAAAACTCCGATAATATACCTACGTTTTTTTATCTATTCAAATTACATATCAGATTTATACATCTATATTAATTATTATTTATTATATAATATTATAAATGCGAAAGTTTGGATATTTGGATGGATGTATTTTTGGATGAATGGATGTTTGAGTGGATGTTTGTTACTCAATCACGCAAAAACTACTAAACGGATTTAAATGAAATTTGGCACACAAGTAAATAATAACCTGGAATAGCACATTGGCTACTTTTTATTGCGGAAAAAATAGATGATCCCGCGGGATTCGCCAAAAACTTTTATAATACAGCGGGCTGCGCGCTTCAGATAGTATTATATAAAAGTTACATCCGTAAAGTTAAATCTGTAAAATAAATTTTAGTGTCTTCAACCAAATTAAAAGTGATCGGGAAAAATGTACTTAGAGCGACAGATTACATACTAGTTACTATGGTAATTACAGGTAAATGTTAAATGACACATTGCCAGCATTATAAAATTCATTCGCAAGACTTAGTGCATCCAATTCACGAACTTAGTGGGATATTTTTAAACGAATATTTATATATTACTAGCTGCAGCGTGCAGCCCGCTGCATTATAAAAGTTTTTGGCGAATCCCGCGGGATCACCTACTTTTTCCGGGATAAATAGCCTATGTGCTATTCCAGGTTATCATCTACCTGTGTGCCATTTTATTCAAATCCGTTCAGTAGTTTTTGCGTGATTGAGTAACAAACATCCATCCAAACATCTATCCAAACATCCAAACTTTCGCATTTATAATATTAATTAATTAATATAGATAATAATTTTTACAATATATTAAAAACACACTTTCAATTCAACATTTGGTATAAACTCGGATCTGAAAAATTCTCAATGGAATTTTTCTTGTAAACCTCTATTTTTTTTATCTAACACGTTAATCTTACCCAGGATCTCATGTCCTAAGCTAACCGACTAACCACAAGACCACGAATCACTAAGCATCATTAAAATTATCAGTCACTTTATTACAATATTTTACTTTTATCCCGTTTTGGCCCGGTCCTCCATGAAGATGAACATCCAACATGAAGAGGTACAACAAGTTCACCCACGATTAGCCGTAGGGACTTAATCCCATAATGTGATAAGTGACAAGGTTATCGCCAACCGGGTACTTATCCAATCCCGGGCAACGTTGTGTTTACTTAGACACTCCCGAAAACTTACGCGAACAATACCGATACCAGAGTGCTAAGTGTGAGTTTTTCTTTTTGCATTCGATCGTGAGCGCGTTTCTAGTTTACTAGGAATTTGTATGTGATTTGTACAGCGCCACCTAGTGGTAAACTGGTTTCTCACGTTTACCACTAGGTGGCGCTGTACAAATCACATACAAATTCCTAGTAAACTCCAAACGCGCTCACGATCGAATGCGGAAAGAAAAACTCACACTTAGCACTCGGATCGCTAGACCACAGAGTCGAATGAACACGTGTTATAACAAATAACAATGTTTAATTTTGACACGCATGCCACATTATCGTAGGACTTCCACTTGCACTGTGTACCTATTTCATGTGTTGCCAGGTGTTAATATAGTGCCAATCACAGACGACATGAAGACTAATAGACATGCCATAGGGAAGGAAACTTGTCGCCGCGCATATGAGCAAACGCTTCTATCACTGTCAAAAATGACAATTTGTATATATATCGTGAATTAGAAATATACCATGTTTTTTTATCGTACCGAATGAGATAATAAAGTTTAAAAATTACCCTCGAAGTAATTTTATTTCATAGGCAAGTAAGTGTAACTGTATTTTTGTGTGTAAATGCAAGCTACACTGACAACCTAAGAAATTGTCTTGAAAGACGTTTCCATTTAATTCGTAGTGCCAATTAAACGGGGTTTTTTTCTTTTTCAGCCGACATTCTGCTATTTCGATTCTATCTCAGTTGTGGGCAGAGTCTGGAGCGAGTCAAGACAACGATCGATTTATTCTTCACTATCCGTTCTTCGACGCCCGAGCTGTTCTGCAAGCGAGACCCATGGTCGCCAGAAATACGTCGTGTCTTTGAAATAACGTATGTATCATGTATCTTTTGTAATATATAATCGACTACTTGTAATATATAATCGACTAACTGCAATATATAATCGACTAACGGCCAGTTCCCTTGCGAGGCAGGCAGAGTAAACCAGACATGTTTAGAATTCCCAAAGACGCCTGAGCTGTTCTGCAAGCGAGACCCATGGTTGCCAGAAATACGTCGTGTCTTTGAAATAACGTATGTATCATGTATCTTTTCTAATATATAATCGACTACCTGTAATATATAATCGACTAACTGCAATATATAATCGACTAACTGCAATATATAATCGACTAACTGCAATATATAATCGACTAACGGCCAGTTCCCTTGCGAGGTAGGCAGAGTAAACCAGACATGTTTAGACTTCCCAATTCACGGCGATTCACCGGTTTCGTTTGTTGGCGAGATGAGTGGTAATCCGTATTGCCGCATTTTACCGACCTAATAACGATTATCGACCATTTATAGCGATAACCAGGACCGACGGCTTTACGTGCTCAGTCGAGGCATTGGAGTTGTAACACTGATAACACACCACTCGCCTGACTCCGAGCTGCTATTGAGATTTTAGGTTTTCGAAAAAACCCTCGAAAAAACCTCAATAACAATTTTTGTCCCACCCGAGAATCGACCCTTATGAACTACGTCAAATAAGCTACCCCTAGACCACTAGAGAACTGCACTTGAGCATCGTTTCAGGTGCCGGATTATAAATTTTTTTGGAGGACGACAAAAGATCTCTTTAAACTTATTGAACCGTCACCATTCCAAGGTCGGATCCGGGGGAAAGAGGGGTCATGGGAGTTATGATCCTCCCCCCCAGGCAGGGATATAGGTATAGATTTATTATTGCAAACTAAGGATTAGAGCCTATATTGACTGAACCTCAAATGTGTGACCCCCACCCCCCTGACACGAAGTCTGGATTCGCCTTTGCACCATTTCATTACTATCGGGCTACTAGACGTAGGCAGAAATTTAATTCTTATGTTATTAGTTTATTCTACTTTCATTTTGTAATTTGAATATGTAATTTAGTACAATGTGAATGTTATTAATTTTAAGTTGAATTTCTACTGCGTGTGAGCTTCCACACGTTATTTTTAATTTTTAATTGGAAAAGGTGTTTCATCCGTCTCACCTAATGGAAAATGTCGATGAAGGTGAAGGTAAAATAAGTGAAGAGGCAATTCGTTCAAACTTTGGTGACTCGATCGAATAAAGAGTTAGCAAATGGTTTGTCTTTGTCGAGAATCGAGTATTTAGCCCCAACGATTACGTACATAGTCTGGGTGGACTCGACCGAAAAGCAATAAGGCTTGTATTGCCGGATACAGCTACAATTATATAAATTATCTTTACCCAACATTTCCAGTCCATGTTCCTTCTAGTTGTCTCTTACCATTAGAACCATAATAATAACATTCACATTGTAATAAATTAATTGAAGTAAGAAATAATAAAAAGCAGAGGGAAATAAATTGAAGGAGTCGAGGGTTTTTTTAAAGAGGGGGCAAACGGACAGGAGGCTCATCCGATGGTGATTACCGCCGCCCATAGACAACTACACTATCAGTGGTCTTGTAATTGCGTTGCCGGCCTTTTAAGAATGAGTAAGCTCTTTTCTTGAAGGTCCCTAAGTCGTATCCGTTTGGAACAAAATTCTGCCGATAGCTGGTTCCACATGGGAGTAGTACGGGGCAAAAAATGCCTCGAGAATCGCACGGTTTTTTTTTTTATGTCATAAGATAGCAAACAAGCAGATGGGTCTCCTGATGGAAAGAGTCAACCATCGCCTATAGACACCAAAGATGTTAATGGTGCGTTGCTATCTTATGGCGAGGTCTAATGCCACATGCATAACTTTACCGGCTACCTTACCCTCCAAACCGGAACACGACAGCGACAAGCTCCGACGCTATTGTGGCAGGAATAGGTAAAGCGGTGGTACCAGACCCGGGCGAGACAATGCAGAACTCTACCACCTAGTAGCCACGATGGTAGTAACTCGATAGCCAATCGGTCGCCTTTTACGACCTGCCTGGCAGAACGGCAGTTGGCCTATTCTTCAAAGGAGGCCGGGACCAACACGGCGGCGGTTGTGGATTTCCAGACATTGAGATGGTAAGGATGGAACTTCGAATTTTGTCGCGATATCCGATGGTGAAATTCGGCGGCAGGAATTAATCCAAACAGTTCCTCGGAACATTCCCCATGATAAAGCTGATAAAAGATGTAGAGTGATGCCACATCTCTACGTAACGCCAAAGAATCAAGCCGAATTGAAATAGTCCCGTCATCGACGATTCGAGCCGCTCTTCATTGAATGCGATCAAAAAGGAGCTGGGACTGTGGAGCCCTCGCCCATAAATGAGAGCAGTACTCCATATGAGGCCGGATTTGCGCCTTATAAAGCAATAAGCGATGGGCAGGTGTGAAGTATTGCCTGGCCCTGCTGAGAACTCCCAGCTTTTTAGAGGATAATTTAGCCTTGCCTTCCAAGTGACCAACGTCGCTCGATATGTCGACTCCAAGTATTCCAATACGGGATGTGGCTTTCAGGGAAGTATTTTCAAAACGAGGTGTTACAAAGGGTAATTTTTTAGCGGTAAACGCGAAAACTTGTGCTTAGGGTTGAATTGGACCAAATTTAATCGACCCCACTCCGAAGCTACGGAAAGTTGTGCTTCAATTTCTGACACTAGTTTGTCAGTCTGAAGAACGAGGCCGTGATAGCGCGTAATCGGCACTTCGCTCCGTACTAGGCAGTGGTCCGATGAACCAAGTGGAGCGTCTACAGAAACCTGATAAAGGTTTTCGTATTTTAAAAGTTGCAGTGAAATCTGTTTGTATCTGTCTGGTTTTTGAACCATTAAGAAGCTTATATAAAATATTATCTATGTAAGGGTGATAATCCGATAGTAAAATTGGTGACCGATGTTTCGTAATTGTCGGTCGGTTTTCGAACCATTAAGAAGCTTATATAAAATACTATCTATGTAAGGGTGATAATCCGATAATAAAATTGGTGACCGATGTTTCGTCGTTGTCGTTCGGACTGTGTGTGCTGTTACGGTTGCCCCCCCTGGCCCAGAACCTGGGTACGCCCATGGTTGCACTATTGTAAACAGTACGTTCTATTTTATTGATAAAAACATCGGTCACCGATTACACATGCCAACAAAATAAATGTTTGTGAAATTTTTTTAAACAAATTTACCTAAATCTTTTGTATTTTTGTATGCTGAAAATTATTATTATTTTTAATTTATTTCATAACAGTTTTTTTATCACCCATCATTTTTTCGCAATATATCAATTTAGAAGCTGCAGCGTACAGCCCGCTGCATTATAAGTTATTGGCAAATCTCGCGGGATCGCCTAATTTTTCCGGGATAAAAAGTAACCTATATGCTATTCTAGGACTTCTAGGAGATCATTTACCAGTATACCGGAGTTTATACAAATTCGTTTCGTATTTTTTGCGTGATTGAGTAACAAACATCCATCCAAACATCCAAATTTTCGCATTTATAATATTAACTAGCTGCAGCGTGCAGCCCGCTGCATTATAAGTTTTTGGTGAATCCCGCAGGATCACCTAATTTTTCCGGGATAAAAAATAGCTTATGTGCTATTCCAGATCATCATCTACCTGTGTGCCAAATTTCATTCAAATCCGTTCAGTATTTTCTGCGTGATTGAGTAACAAACATCCATCCAAACATCCATCCATTAATATAAATATAGATTATAATATTAATAAAAATTACTGTAAAAAAATAGGAAAAATTTTATGTTTATTCAAAGTTAACAAATCATTGTTTTATAAATTGGTTATATTTTCGCTTAAAATCTATTTTTTTTTACATCATACAAGCAGATGGGTCTCCTGATGGAAAGAGTTTACCATCGCCTATAGACAGGGGCGTGCATTGTTTAGAGGCAAAGAAGCACTGCTTTACCTATATTTTAATAAAACGTTCATATGTTTCAGATGACTTTAATTAATTATAAATAAATGAATAAACAAAATATAATAACTTAAAAACGCCTAATATTTTTAAAAAGCACCTATTTGCAAGCACAGCACTCAAACATGTTTGCCAGGCGTTTATTAAACGATAAAATAATATCAAACGCAAACTACTGCCGCTACTATTCTGCCTCACATTGTAACATGTGTGCGAGAAATAATTACCTATCCGCACGTAATTGGCATTTTGTACGGCAAGTACTGCGAGCTTGTTCTATAATCCGGGTAAAGATAATAGACGAAATATTATTGGCAAAACAGTATGCTCACATTATGCATTTTTGTTTAGTAAGGTTTTATTTGTTTAAATAGCAGAAATGTTTTGTGTTTCCCGGGGGCCATTTGCTTTTTCGTGTGATAACTGTTAAGCATTGTTTATTATTTTGTTTGTGCCAGTATATTATATAAAGTTTTCATTTTAATATTTGAAAGTGTGTAGGTACATTTAATAGGTTATTACAATATAGAGTTTCTATAATAATTGTAGTGATTTGCTTTTACTAGTGCATTTGTTGATTTTTTTAAATGTTATTTGATTGTGAAGTTGGTGTTGAAAATGTGTATTTATTAAAAATTAAAAATAACAAGTTTTTTCTATTTTGTAATTCAGTGAAAAGATTCAAATTGTGTCTAAATGTAGGTGTGTACCCGAGTTACAATTAAACCAGCAAGGCCAGCAAAACGTTTACGCACATATTTGAGAAACACACAAAATCAACGACTCACAGAGCTTTCCATGATTTCTATAGAAACGACATTAATGATAGAATTAAAACGCAATCCAACTTTCTATGACGATATTCTAAAATCATATTTAAAAAAGGATAGGCGCATACATAGTATAAAACAAAGTAGCTTTCTCTGTCTGTCCCTATGTCCATATGCATGCTTAAATCTTTAAAACTACGCAATGGATTTTGATACGGTTTTTTTAATAGATAGATTAATTCTTGAGGAAGGTTTCAGTATATAAACCTTTCAGATATTCCTACGAGAACAAAAGCTACGCGGGTGAAACCGCGGGCAGGTCGCTAGTAATCTATAAATGAATGAGTAGTTTGTTTTTTTACTAACCCGTAATTTTATTATTAAGTTTATATTATATAAGGCCATATCGGATATCTCGCAAGGGATGTGTTCTGTAACTATCACTCACTTGGATAATATATTTGAGGTGGTCAAAATCTTGCGTTTATTTATATCGGTGTATAGTAATCTCAAGTAATCTGAACGTTCAGTGAAAATTGAAGCTGACTAGGTGAGTAGTTAGATATTAATTTAGATTATTATTTTACTTATTTTATTACAATTTCATTCGCCGCGACGATCGATTGCTGTTTTGTTTGCGTTGCCGTAGAAGATGTACATGAATAGTAGTACATCTAAGACTTATTCTGTTGGCATGATTTCCGACTTAGAGATCCGTCGCGTGGCTGTAGCTATGCTACAAATCTATAAGAAAAATTTTTGTGATCGAGTACACAGCTGCATACCCGGTGTCATAATTCTGTGCACGCCGCTGCCTATAGACACCAAAGATGTTAATGGTGCGTTGCTATTTTGTGGCGAGGTCTAATGGCACATGTATAAGTTTACCGGCTACCTTACCCTCCAAACCAGAACACGACAGTGACAACAATTGACGCTATTGCGGCAGGAATAGGTAAGGCGGTGGTACCAAACTCGGGCGAGACAATACAGAACTCTACCACCTAGTAGCCACCATGGTAGTGACTCGCATAGCCAATTGGTCGCCTTTTACGACCTGCCTGGCAGAACAGCAGTTGGCCTATTCTTCAAAGGAGCCTGGGACCAACATGGGAGACATTATATAATTATAATTTTTAATAAAACACACACAGCAAATTGAGTATATATTTATACACTAATTTAAGTTATAATAAGTGAAAAAAAAAACTAAACGACGGTAAAAATTATTATAGTTACCAACCTTAAAAAAATTTATTTTGTTGCCATCCTATATCTATATCTATACACATAATAAAATCGTAATAAAGTCAAAACTGTACATTGAATATTTTTTTAAAATAATACTTGGGGGCGTGGTCTACAGTCGATACCGAAGCCAAAAATATAGTTTTTAAAATTTTTGTCTGTTTGTCTGTTTGTATGTCCGGGGTAAACTCAAAAAGTACTGCATGGATTTACTTCAAATTTTGCATGAATATAACAGGTCGGGTCAACATATAGGCTACATATTATCACGCTATCACCTACAGGGGAGGAGCAGTGCGGAGTAAAAGAAATCCGTGCGGACGAAGTCGCAGGCAACAGCTAGTTACATATAAATATTGTTGCCAACTTCAAAATATTTAAATTGTCAAAAATTTATATTATACATTTTGGTACATAATCTTTTTTTTAATAAAGAAATATGAAAAATTGGTTGGTGATGCAACCTCTTTTTCATTTTTTTCTTTATAAGGACACCAAATTCAAAGTTAAAATTATCAAAACATTTTTAGGTTGTTGGCCTGTGTTATTGAACGTAGGCAGTCACCCTAATCACATTTATGCACAGAAAATATCAAGATAGCTTCGATATATATGTGTGTTTATGAATAATGTGTCGCTTAACTTCAAAACTAGGTAAATCCACTGAAAGCAATATCGATATTTGGCAAAAACTGATTCTGAACAACATTTCTATTTTCTTTCAGAAATAAATGTTATACATGCTATCAAATAGGAGTACACAACCCAATCAGTCAAAATATCAACCAATATCACCTAAACGTAAAAAAATCCTTTTTTGATTGGACATATCCAAGTTTGATTAAACGTGACGAGATTTACCCTTGTTTGAAAAAAAGATGCGCGGATTTACCCAAATTTGATAAAATCTTGTTGCATTTACCTAGTTTTGTCATAAATAATTCATGATCTGATTACTTCGAGGTATCCGAATACTAAAAATAATTGTGTCCAGCCACTGCGAGTATCTGGCTGTGGGTCGCAGACGATGCATGTGTCTGGTTGCGGTTCACAGCCGGTGCGAATGTCTGGCTTCGGTTCACAGCCTGTACGAATGTCTGTCTGCGGGTCGGTGCCGGTGCGTATCTCTGACTGCGGGTCACAGTCAGTGCGAGTGTGTGTGTGCGGGTTACAGTCAGCGCGGGTGTGTGTGTGCGGGTCACAGCCAGTGCTGCTTGGCGCGCGGGCGGCGCCGCCTGCGGGCGCGTGGGCCGCAGACGGCGCGGGGACGTTTTTTGGCTGAGTTACATCTTCGGACTTTATTTCCCCCGCCCCTCTAGCTATAACCTCCTCTAAAATAGCACGATCCTTCGAATATTCCTCTCCTACCATCATATCTAGAGCTCCCTGTTGAGGCTTCTCTTTCTTTCTGCGTCTGTGGGAATCTCTTACCTCTAGTCTGTCGTCGCTTCTGACTCTCATCTTCGTATCATCTTTCTTTTTAGCTTGAGGCTTGGACATACCCATTCGTACACATCTTTCAAATACCTCCTTGTCTGTTGACCCGAACGAATCGTTGCTTAGTGAGCTTAGGGAATTGCTTCGCTCGAGCCTTCGAGGATCTTCTATTCTGGCCGGTAAACTAGGTGGCCCGTCATCGTTAAACCTCGAGCTTCTTAATCTGGATTGATGAGATAAACCAAAGTTTTCGCTGTGGTAAGAGTAAGGTGATCTGGACAAATTACCTGAAAACTCTTGATCTAACCTCTTTACTTTGTTCGAAGGTTTGATATTGTATGCACCTGCGGCTAGGCTCTTCTCAAATTCTGCGTCTCGTACTTTAGGGCCTCTATGCGAGATTTTATCGCTTCTGTCCAAAGATTTATGATGACGATTATGGCGCGAGAAACCACTATCTGTACGTCGTTCAACTGAGTGCGCCTTACCTTTGTCGTCTAAATTAAAGTCTGCCCGGGGATTGACACTGGAAAGACCCGCTTTGACCGTTTCCTCAAATATTTCTCTATCAGTAGAGCCGAATGAGTCTAAGCTTAATGAGCTAAGGGAATCGTTTCTAGCGAGGTTGTCGCTGCCCAGTAAGTCCAAGTTGACAATTTATCCGAAACTGATAGCCATATTGAGTGAATGCAGAGCCCTCATTGGTCCAAATAGATTCACCTCCGCATGATAAAAATCAGACGTTGGATTTATCTTTATTAGATAAAATTGTTAGATTTCATTTACATTTTTTCAAACTTTATATTAATTTTACTTTTGTTAGCTAAAAGTCATATCACGTAATTTTTCTTTAGCTTTCACGTCATACCAAAAAGTCAAATTTTTCATATAATGGATTTATCTCTTTTTGTAGTTAAGCAACCCTTATTTATTTGACGTATTTATACTATGTTTTTTTTTTCATGGCTCCTTGGTAGTTCGTTGAGTTTTGAATCACGATTTTTAATGCTGGGGCCACACTAACGGGAAATGCCATTAATTATCGCGTTAAAGGCCGTTAACCGTAGATGTAGCCACGACTTAACGCAATAATTTGACAACGGCATTTACATTGTCGTTTGACATTAGGCGATAACTCAAGTGGCGGTACATCAAAGAGAATAACGCGAGAATTAATGCGATAAAGCGGTCACACTACGCCAGTCAGTGTGCGTCGGGAGCTCGACGGGATCGCACGTGTTTTGTGTTTGCAATACATACTATGGAGTGGAGTAACGAGAAAGTAATTGCGTTTCTGGAGCTTCTGCAAACAGAACCATGTTTGTGGGATCCAAAACTGAAAAGTTACAAGAATAAATTCAAACAATAAAAATTTACACTCATAAAATACAGAGCTCGGTCAACGTCCATCTTTGCAGTCCGTTAAGTTAATTTTACGCCGTTTTATCGCCAAACGTTAAATCACGTTGGCCGTATTAAGTGTAGCCACCTACTTTAGCGCGTTAAAAATTATCGCGATAATTACCGCGATAATGGGCATTGGACGTTGGCCGCTAATGTGGCCCCAGCATAAAGAAGTCTCACTTCAAAAAAAGTCATAAACTATTACTCGTAAAATAAAGTAGCTTTCCATTCAAGCCTAACATTTCGTAGCGTAAAATAAATATTACATATATTATTATATAAATATATAAAAAAAGCTTATCCTTGTTCGAACGAAATAGAAATATACCCAGTAAGTTGTTCATATTCTCATATAAGCGACTGATTTTTTGCCTGTATGAGAATAAATTTATTTTTAATCTAAAGTTGTACAACAGGTTAAGCTTGCATTTTGACAATGTAAAACTCTAATCTTATGATTTATAACTACTACACCAAGAGAACTGGTTCATAATTATCAAATCCGGCTGTATCAGCCTTAAGACGATTATTACATAATTACTATATACATCCCATTTTAAAACCCTTAGCTTTACAAAATATTTATCAATCAAAAATAAAAGCATCACGTCGGTTTTCTATGTTTGCTTTGTAATTTGAATATCTATTTTTTACAAAGTGAATTTTGTATTACAATTATGGTTCTCATGGTAAGAAGCAACTAGAAAGAATAAGGACTGGCAATGTTGGTTAAAGATAATTTGTATAATTGTAGCTGTATCCAGCAATACAGGCTTTATTGCTTTTCGGTTGAGTCCACCCAGACTACGTAATCGATGGGACTTGGGCTCGATTTCCGACAAAGGCAAACGTTCGTATGATGAACATGTTTGTATTGATTAGTGTGTACCTTAAAGTTGTAACCGTTTGATTTATTGGAGTAAGATCAGTTCGTTTTATTTTCCAATGATATTTATACTTTTTAAAATTATAAATCAGTTTTTGGGGACAATATTGTTTGCATTTATGTTTTGGTCATTTGGTTAAGATTGAGCAAGTATATGTATAATGTATATTAATCGCATATAAATCTATCTATTAGAGGATCTTCAAGAGAAGAGTGAACAGGTACCTCCTAGAAAAGCGCATTCCATCTTAGGCCGCATCTTAGCTTTCCATCAGGCGAGATCGTGGTCAAGCGCTTCCCAATCGATACTAAAAAAAAGCCATAAAGGTGCATGGGTAGCAAACATCCAAATATTTCCATTAATTTTACTTTTTATTACCCGACTGCAGGAGGGTATTGTGTTTATCAGTCTATATATGTATGTATGTATGTATGTATGTATGTGTGTTTGTTCCTATGTGGCGTTCTAGAGGCCAAACGCGTAGACCGATTTTGATGATTCATATGTCAATCGAGTCGCCCTAACCTTGCGAGTGTCATTAACGACATTTTTAAGAATTCACCATGGAAACCACCAGGCGCCATATTGTCAAAATTAAAAAAATATATTTTGATGAACAATGTCATGTGGGGTATCGTTGAATAGGTATTTAAAAATCATTTTGAGTTTCATTCATCATTTTTCATTTCAAATAATAGTTTAGGATATATAACGATTGAAGTTAATTATCCTAATTAATGTAACACGTACTTTATACATACCTATATACCTACTTCAGTATTGCATTATTCAGTCTTCATTACATAAATAAGTAGTTATCAACTTTTGGTAAATATTTGATTTGTTGGAATCGGATAACATTTGAGTATGATGATCTACCTATTTAGGCGTCCAAGCACATGTACTAAATTTTGTAAGTTTTTGTATATTTGTATGTTTCGTGATTTTTTCGGTAAATACAGACATATCGAGATAATTATTTTTGATTTAAAACAGGTATAATTTACCTTATGGAACAGTCTAAATTTCATCAATTGGTTCAGTAATATTTACTCTGTGTTGGTCTAGACTTCTTTGAAGAACAGGCTAACTGCTGTTCTGTCAGACAGGTCGTAAAAGGCGATCTATGGGCTATATCCGTCACCATCCGTACCATCGTGACTACTAGAACATCGTGACTGTTAGAGTTCTGCAATATCTCGCCCGGATATTTGGTACCACCGCCTTACGTATTCCTGCCACAATAGCGTCAATATTGTTTATCATTGTCATTTTCCGGTTTAGATGGTAAGGTAGCTGGTAGACTTATGCATGTGGCATTGCCATCCCGCCACACGAATAGCACCACACCATAAATATTTTTGGTGCCTATAGGTGATGGTTTCTATTTTCATCTTTCTATCACGTGATTCGTGAAATGATCAACTCTGAACTCGCTAGTGAAACAAATACTTCGCCTAATATTTGCCAAAATTACTATTCGTAGCATCTCTACCTTAAATACTGAACTATATTTAATGAACATTTAAAACCAGAAATATAAACGTTCGTGCGATTGAAACAAACGCTTGTCCTTACTGGAAATCGAATCCAAGTTACGAAAGTAGCCGTTATATAATTTTAATCTGTTCCCAAGCCCTGTTGATAAGTAGTTAAGGTCGCTAACAACGTAAGCAAAAATAGCGCGATCAGGGTTTTTTTTTACCATAAGATAACAAAGAAGCAGATGGTTCTCCTGATGACTGAGAAACTATCGCTTATAGACACCAAAGACGTTAATGGCGCGTTGCTATCCGTGTGACGGAATGACAATGCCACATGCATAAGTCTACCTACCTTACCCTCCAAACCAGAACACGGCAATGACAAGCATTGACTCTTTTGCGGCAGGGATAGGTAAGGCAGTGGTACGAAATACCCGGGCGAGACAATGCAGAACTCTACCACTTAGTAGTCACGATGGTAGTGAGTAGTGACAGGTATAGCCAATCGATCGCTATTAACGACCTACCTGGCCGAATGGCAGTTGGTCCATATAACTTCCCGCTAGGAAAATGAAATATTTTCAAATTTCAGAACGTTCTTGGTTTCACCCCCATTTTCGAAAATTGGGTATTTATCAGAGTGCTAAGTGTGAGTTTTTCTTTTCACAATCGATCGTGAGCGCGTTTGGAGTTTCACCCCCATTTTCAAAAATTGGGTATTTATCAGAGTGCTAAGTGTGAGTTTTTCTTTTCACAATCGATCGTGAGCGCGTTTGGAGTTTACTAGGAATTTGTATGTGATTTGTACAGCGCCACCTAGTAGTAAACGTGAGAAACCAGTTTACCACTACAAATGTACAAATCACATACAAATTCCTAGTAAACTCGAAACACGCTCACGATCAAATGCGAAAAGAAAAACTCACACTTAGCACTCAGATCTCGAGTTTTGAAATCCTGACAAGCTGCTCTATTTTTAAGATACCGGTTCTATTCATAATTTTAAATAAGTAGGTACCATCAAGGTAGGTAGCTAATAGTTTAGGATATAGGTCAGTACCTATACCTACAACAATATTTATACATACAACAATTTAAATTACTCGCTATTTTCCTAGTTATAACCGGTACTTTTTACGTACCTGTACTTTAATTAGTGTTTCGTTATTTTGCTTTTACAACGGGGGATTAATGTAAAATACAAATAATATACGTAAATTGAATATTATATTATACAATGGGATGAGAGCAATGGGAGTTATAAGGACAATAGAGTGGCCAACTCCTCGAAGGGACCAATTAAAAGCAATGTTCTTGGAGAAGGAGTCAGAATCTAACCATCGACGACAGAATTCGATGCACTTCGTGGACAGGGTAAAATTCAACGAAAAATGTTGCCATTGATATGTGCTGGGGTCAAGTTTCAAGGAGCTTTGGTACGAGCTGTGGTTGATTTAAGTTCACGGGTTTTGCTAAAGGTCAAGCATACGTTGCTTTGAGCTGGATTAGATCTCTAGAGAGGCTAATAACACAGAATACTGGAGACTAACAGAAGTCAATGTACATAAGTAATATTCGAGCATAGCGCACATAGACACTTCTCACGGACGCGATATCTCGGAATGGTTTGGAAAATTGGGACAGTTTATTCCGCACCAGTCCGAGATATCGTGTCCGTGTGAGGTGTATATGTGTGCTATGCTCGAATATTACTTGCATGTAACATTGACTTCTGTTAGTCTTTAGTATTCTGTGCTAATAATCAGTAGTTTAGACCACCGCAAGATACTTAATAATACCCACGATATTCACTCTCTGAATGAATTTAATGTAAGTAATCCTAACTAAACTAAAAAGTATAAAATAAAAACATTATTGACAAAAAAAAACTTGACTGCATTTTAATCTTGATAAAGATTAATTGACTTAAATAAAAACTTAAAAGAAAGAAACAAGCCCAGTAGGTTATAATCATGTAAAGTAATAATGATTGAAATAGTTCTATAATACAATTCATGAATTTTAATTCATTACAGAACGATTAACAGTCGGGGCCCTTTGATATTTGATAGCAAAAATTGAATGGGCCCCGACTGTTAATCGTTCTGTAATAAGTTAAAATTCATGAACTGTTTTATATGAGCATCGATTATAGAACTATTTCAATGGTGTAGTTATTCATTATTACTTTACATGATTATAACCTACTGGGCTTGTTTCTTTCTTTTAAGTTTTTATTTAAGTCAATTAATCTTTTTCAAGATTAAAATGCAGTCGGGTTTTTTTTGTCAATAATGTTTGTATTAAAACATTAAAAGGTTGTCATCACTTCAATAAATATTAGAAAATTAGCATGTGTAAATCTTGTTACAGGGATATGTTACCACTTCCGAACACAACAAAAGAGAACTACAGAGTTTTTATATACCGTTTAAACAACCCAGAACTAGAACTGTTCAACTTCGTTGACGCAGTGAAGACTTTCTTTATGCTAGCTGACACTAGGCTCACTGAAGAAGAGTCTATACCAGCAGGAGAAATACCTATATTCGATTCAGCAAATGTTTCTTTAAAATTCATCAGCAAAATCAATTTGTCTGTTTTGCGGAAATACATGCTTTATACTCAGGTAACCAAGATTTTATAGCATAAGATAGAAACCGAGTTTTCTGATGGTTGAATGGCAATTTTTATCTAAAGAAACCAAAAATTAAATGGTACGTTAAGTTTACATAGATGTGAGAACAAATGCTAAATGTCTTCTCTTTAAGCCAGCCATGCTGGCAGGAAGGCAGATATTTTTTTTAATGGTTCGACCCCACCATCTATTTTGCTGACTATGTCTATTTGAAATGTGTGTCTTGTGTAGGTACTTAAAATTATTTAGAATTAGCTATTACTCGAGATTTGGTTTGTATGACTCAAACTCCTTGATTTCTATTGCTCAGTTGTGTAAAAAGTAACACATGTTATTTCTGGAACTTTCTAATGGTGGCCGAATTGGATCTAGCAATTTTTGAGTTTATTTATTACAAATAAACGAAAGTACAAAACTCTGTTTATAAGTGTTATGTGAATTTTATGAAAAGAAATATCTGTGTGCAATATTTAGTTCTCATGAATGTAAGGCAAACTTACGTATAAATTTGTCGATATGTTAATAAAGTATCTCACGCCCGTATCCCCGAAAAGGTAGGCAGAGGTACAACCAGTGCACTTACAAGTATAGGCTACTTGTACTTGTACTTTGTACTTATACTTAATCCCACAATGTGACAATGTGATAGGTGGCAAACCTATCGTCATTGGGACAGTTATCCAATCCCGGGCAATGTTGTTTTTATCAGAAAACTGAAAACACATTTTTCTGTTGTTTGATCCGGGAACTGAACACGGAACTTCATGTGGTCAACATCGACACAAGATCCACAGAGGCAAAAAGTACTAACTTTTTGCTAAACAACAGAAATACCACTTGAAAAACTTTAAAAACAACAATAAAAAATATCTACATGCGGGATTTGAACCTGCGACCTCCCCTGAAGCCGGGGTGCTCTCCCACTGAGCTAGTTTCGACAGGCTCAACGTGGTGAAATTTTTCTTTGCTATATGATCGATTCCATTGTTTTTTTTGTTTTTTTTTGTTGTTTTTTCTTTGTTTGTCGTTTTTAAAGTTTTTCAAGTTTTTCTAAGCACGGGGTGAGTGCTATAACACAAAAATAATTAAAAATACCACTGTTAATTTTTGACGTCATTTTTCATTTAATTTCTCATATGTAATTTCAGGAGGCGATGCCCATACGCCTGAAACAAATTCACGTCATCAATGCTCCAGCTTACGTCAGCAAGATTTATGCAATTTGTAAGCCGTTTCTAAAGACAGAAGTTGCAAAATTAGTAAGTCCTTTTTCATCATTATTAACTTTATCTTTTGGCTTCACTTAAGTTATTAAATGTTTATATTGCTTAAGGGGAGCTTATGGGATTTTAACATTAATATTTTAGAACAATCTTCTTTATCACATAAGTTTATTAATCTAATCAAATCTTATAATTTGCACAACATTTTCTATGTACGAACAAAAATAACTGCAACTAGTGGTACTTGTTTAAATACCTTCAAATATATACCTACAAGTAAATAGCTCAATTATAAATGTGCTAGATTCAGATCATACTTAGTAAGCAATCAATTTAATTTTTGAGAATAACAATTAAAATTCAGAGAAAGTAAATTGTTTTAGTTCCTATAATAGTGGTCGTAATAGTGCTCGATTAGAACGTTTTCGAGAAAATTTAGCTGTGAAAAAGTTATCCTTTCAAGAAAATCCAAATAATTTATATGATTCATAGACACAGAATATAGACAAACACTTACTTCAAAGACTATATCTGTAAGTAAACGGAGAGGTTTTAGTGAATGGGCAACTGTGGGATTTTTTAAAAGCATATTCTGAGACATGTTATTAACTTCATTATTGGTTTGGGTGGATTGAAAAGAGCCCAAGCTGTTTGAAAACGTCTCAAACAGCCACTTGAAAACCCTGTTGAGCCATTAATTTTATATCCCGATCTTTTATATTATCCTCTGTTCCCTCTGTTTTATATTTTCTCCCTCCCATTTTCTTAGCTGGCGAATCATTCTGATTAAATCCCTCAGAATTTTTTAGGGTTATTTGGGTTTATAATTATTGTTATAATGCCACCCTCGAAATGACTGCGTTAGTAGAAGAGGTGAGGGTCCTAGAAATTTTGCCCGTGTGCGGGTAGAAGATGATATTTGGTTTTCGCAATTTATCCACCCCACCAATTTTCTGTAAATATGTCGATAACTGGCCGGGTTCAAACATATACTCTAAAGAAGGAGATATTTTACTTAGGTCTTCTCTCATATATTTATCCTTTAATTTTTTAACGATGTCTTTATGGCGTTATCCTAACATTTAGTTCGTTTTCCGCAAATTACCTGCAGTATATTATAAGACAGTGTCCCATAATCGGAATCATTACCAAATAACTGGTTTAATTTTTTGTAAATAAAGGACGCATTAAGCTGAATGGCAAGGCAGAATTTACGTCTTCATGTTAGGTCAAGAATGCGTTTTATTAAATAAAATAAAATAAACAGGATATAACTAAATCTGATTTTTACATTCAAATTTTTCAGATAAAGTTTCATGAGCCAAATTCAAGTTCACTCTATCAACACATTTCTCAAGAGTTGCTACCAAATGAATATGGCGGGAAGGCAGGCTCTGTGGACCAGATCAAACGACATTGGGTGAAAAGAATTGAAGCCAAAAGGTATTCTCAAAATAAAATAAATTATTTAAAAAAACATACAGCCCGACCACAAAAACTGCTACTGACAACTGAAAGTCCTCTAGGATCTAGATTTTTTTAGCAAAATTTTAAAGACACGTAAGTGAAGTGGTTTTTAATCGATTAATTATGTAGTAATGAATTTTAATGTGATAACAACGACTGTCAGTCAAAGCTATAGACATGCTGCATCCGGCTCTACCAACTGCCGCTACCAAAATAAGTTCTTTTTATTATAAAATAGAACACTGAAGCAGATGGCTCTCCTGAGGAGAGATAAATCTCGTAAAGTGCGTTACTATCCATTAGTTTACAGGTTACCGCACCTTCCAAACCAAAACACAACAGAAGCAAGCACTGATATTCCCGAACTGATATTTTTTCCTTCATAATGAGTCCAGATTGACGGTAGTTTGTAACATTATGAATAAGTAAATTAAATTAAGTAATACTGTTGCGAAACGAACTGCATCCTCTATTTACAATTGGAAGATTCTATGGGTTAGAAAATAAGAAGACTGCACTGCAAAGCAAAATATCATATTCTAGTATAAAAACAACAAAAATTACCCTGATGTTGCAAACTTAGCTTCACTCTTGCATAAAAATTTAACAATTAAAAAAATCGTTTAAAGATTAACTAAATAAAAAAAGCGTTAGGTCTAACAGATTCAGATACAAAACAAATAAATGAATAAATAAATTTCACTGACACATTTGATGAATTGACCAAATCTCAACGTAAGCAAATTATTTGATTATAATATGTATGTAGAAAATAGTTTTTAATTAGTCAAATCATTTATTACAACAAAATATACATGTCACTTTTGCATTACTAGCCGTTTCCGACATATAACCCGTCGTAATCTACCAGGGTATAGCATCGTTCCGTCGATAAATTAAAATAAAATGTAGCCTTTGTCACTCAGGAATAATATAGCGTCATTAGAACCAATAATTATAATACCAGAGAGGCTTAATTCGGCTCTTCCAACTGGCGCTGCGAGAACTGATACTCATGTTCCAACCGACGGTCGTTATATGTAACGTTGTGCGTCAGAAATTGTTAGGTACTTTTACATGTTTGCAACCTCCATTTACAATTTACAACAAGGAGACTGCACTGTAAAACATATCATATTAAATACATACATATCTTCACGCCGAATTCGTTACGAGGTAGGCAAAGAGAATTAGATGCCGTATATCACTGTCCTGAGGGCCTACCATGAACTCTTATAATACTTGTCAAGTTCCAGGCAGTCCAACTATGCGTATTAACCTGTCAGGTTTTACGATCGTACCATGAACTAATTTTTGTTGAACTGCAATGCGTCGTCTTCTGGCCGGTCACATTATCTCTGGCAAGACATATCAAATTAACGTTGAGAAACACATAACTTGCCGATTTTAAAATTTTAGTATAAAGTTATTATTATTAATGCATTTTAATTAGAAATCTTGAATTTAAGAATACAAATTGGCAAAAAAGATCGAGTTTTAAGTTATTTAAAGTCTACGTAAAATATATGGAACATAAAGTAAACCACGTAATATTTGTTAAGCGGCATCCATTAAAGAACGCAACTCTGAATATTACACATGACCTTGAACTGTTTATTAAAGAAAGACATTTATGTTATGAGCGCGGTTTTCAAATTTCTTGAGTACGTCTTGATTTTTTGAGATTAGAGTTTTGGAATAGTTTGTGACTATTTTAAAGCTTAAGATTACACATTGATTTAATGAACGTGATTGATGTCGGAAGCAAAACGATCGTATGATATCAATATATTCAATGAACAATTGGAAGTTTTATGAGATTTTTTAAATACTCATAAAGATATTGCAACGGGAATCAATAAAAGTGCACACTCAAAACGTTAATTTTCATCACACATCTAAATTTATGTGTATCTCCTCTGTGGTCTAGTGGTCCGGTGTCAGAGTTGATCAAATGAGGTTTCGGGTCGGACAATTCAATAAAATGTGTTTTTCAGTTTCCTGACAAAAGCAATATTGCCCGGGATTGGAAAAAGTGCCCGGGTGACGATAGGCTTTGGCAAATCGTGGGTACACTTGTACCTCTGCCTACCTCTTTGGGGATACGGGCGTGAAGATACGTTTTTATATCTAAAATTAAAAATAAATAAAAAATGCTTTAAAAATAATTAAGAAGTATCGTCACGCCCATATCCCCGAAGGGGTAGGCACAGGTACAACAAGTGCACCCACGATTAGCCGAAGATACTTGGTCCCACAAATGTGATAGGTGGCAAGTCTATCGCCAACCGGGTACTTTCCAATCCCGGGCAACTTTGTGTTTCTCAGAAAACTGAAAAAACACTTTTTTTTTTAATGTGCCCGACCCGGGAATCGAACCCGGGACCTCATGTAGTCAGCGCCAGCGCTGGACCACTAGACCACAGAGGCGACTAAGTAATTAAATATTAAATAATAAATAAATAAATTTAAATAGAAGTAAAGAATTAGGTACTATATTTTATACTAATATCAATATTTTTCTAAAACACAGTTAATGTCAAAAATATACAGTATAAATTCCAAATAGGACTAGGGCTAGGAATAGCAGTAATAATAAAAAATACTTACCTACGTTTACAGTATATTTAAGACAAAGCAATCCAATAAAAGTTACTTTTTTCCACCTGCAAGTGACCGGCAATATTATGACACTTTAGCAGTTCAAATATCGATTTCGGTCTGTCAAAAACACTTCATGGTACGCTAATGCAGGGCAGAAGTTGGTTTGAATAGTAAAACGATCGCTCGCCGGCATATGTCACGTGATCACTGACTGGCCTGTTAGATAACGCTTTCATGGTACGAAATAGCAGGACAGTTTAATTATCGGCTAAAATTGACCTGCTATAAGAGTTCATGGTAGGGCCGCTGGTCTCACTCGGTACCTACATCTATCTTCATTCGCATTGTATTTAAAACAGATGTTTTCTTAATTGTTCATTTGCCATTATTTCATCAAGTAAATGTTGAATTGTTTCAATTCTTACTTAAATATTAAGTGATTATCTAAAAATACCACGGATTAAATGGATGCGCCTTTCAAGGCAATTTCTTTGTAGTTATGCAACAATATCAGCGTAGGTTGCATTTACACACGTAAATACAGAGTTATCCCAAGCAGCAATCAAGCAATTTTAACACCCATAAAGCAGCTCATATAGAACTTAAAGTTCTATTGCAGCCGTACAATGGTGTAAAACAATGCTTTTATTGGTATAAGAGACCTTTATGAGTTATTATACAGTCTAACGCTGTACAAGACCTTTCTTAGAGTTTCGCGTAAGCTTTAGGCGCTATATCTAAATATTAATACACTACTGTACAGCTTTAAGTATTTTGTAACTCATTAGGCTGATTTTAATCCTTAAAGCTGTGCATTGGCTGTATTTTGTTTAGCACGGGAATTTATTACAGCTTTAAGTGTTATTATAGTATCACTCAACGCTTGTTTCTGTAAAATGGGACTTGCAATCACCGTTCTACAGCTAATATTTATAGCGTAATTGTAGACTGTTATGCAGCCAATTGTGTTAAAAAATCTGCATATACAGCTGTAGTACAGCTTAAGCTTGAGAAAATTGTTATTTGCTGTTTTTATATCTACATAGTTTATATCATGTGGAAAAAATCAAGGGGATGATTGAAAAGGAATATTTAAATATTATAAATTATTCTACACTTTTCATCGTCGGCACTTGGTGAAACTCCATTTTAATGTATTTTAATACAAATAACAAAATTTCAAATTTGTTATTTTGTTGACATTTAATTTTGTGTTTAGTTTGTAACTATAAATTGCCCTGATGATGCTTGTGTAAGCGAAACCGGTTGGAAATAAATGATAATAGCTTTATTGTGAACTACTACAAGTGCATAAGTGATAAAATATTACATTAAAATGGAGTTTCACCAAGTGCCGACGATGAAAAGTGTAGAATAATTTATAATATTTTAATATTCCTTTTCAATCATCCCCTTGATTTTTTCCACATGATATAAACTATGTAGATATAAAAACAGCAAATAACAATTTTCTCAAGCTTAATAGCTTTGTTGTGAAACAGTACAAGTGCATAAGTGATAAAATATTACATTATTATAAATTACCAACCAAGTAATCGTGATGAAAATTAAGCTATAAAACACTAATTCAGATAACCTACAATCGAAAGTCATTTTTATTAATGTTCAAGGCACTTCAAGGAAAAGGGCTCCGTAACAAAACATTAAGAAGTGTTTGTAGGTTTTCTGATTTATTATTTTTGGGCTTATCTTCTTCATTAAGGTTACTTGGTTGGTAATTTATAACATTTGAATATTTTTTTAATGTCATAATATAGCAAACAAGCAGATGGGTCTCTTGATGGAAAGAGTCAACCATCGCCTATAGACAGAAAATATGTTAATGGTGCGTTGCTATCTTGTGGCGAGGTCTAATGCTACATGCATAAGTTTACCGGCTACCTTACCATCCAAACCGGAACATGACAGTGATTAGCACTGACGCTTTGCAGCAGGAATAGGTAAGGTGGTGTTACCAGACCAATAACTACGATGGAAGTGACTCCCATAGCCCATCGGTTGCCTTTACGACCTGTCTCACAGAAAGGCATTTAGCCTATTCAAAGGATATATACGTATAAGTACGCAAAACTTATAGTGTGACCTACGTATATATATTTTGTTTCTTTATTGTGAAAAGTCACGTGACCAACAAAGTTTCTATGGAGAATCAATATTTTTTCGCGATTTTCCAAAATTCGTAGAAAAAAGTTGCTCAGAATGACCCCCTGAGTCACCCTCTTTCGGCTCACTATACCACTTTTTCAACACCCCGTATGTATGTATACTTACAATAGTTTAAAAAATATTATATACTTAGATACCATTACAGGCAGGAGAGCATGTGTTTCTCTTTGAAGAACTAATAATATTAAATCACAAGCACGAAATAACGTGTTCTTCTTATAAATATTTTTTTGATAGACCAATCCTTAAAAGTCTGGATTTTTCGTTCTTGATCAACTTAGTTATATCAAGTTGTTTTCTTGGCCATTATAATTCACCTTAATCCTCCGACAAACTGGGTACGATACAAAGACATTTTTGGCTTCTATCAATTGTTTTTATTATTTTATAAGGCATATTTTCCTGAAAAATAAAATAAAATATGATTGAAATACATAGCCCATAAGTGATAGTTAACAATAAGTTAGTTTAGTTGTAAAGTTAAACAACCGACATCAATACATCACAATAGCGAAGTGAAGTGAAAAACATATGTTTTGTTCTTGGGTTCTTCAATCATTTAGTGTTGGGTTCTTCAATTTTTGTACGCATCTCTAAACATAAGTTAAGTATCTTGATTATTTCGTTGGCGCGTGAATATTTTGAGGGAAAACAAACATACACGACTTCACAATTTTTGAAGTGCACTTTAATACACCGTTCAATAATGATCCAAGTCCAAAAATTTATCGTTTATTAATATATTTTTAATTATCGCGTCTGCAGATATAATGTTATACAATATCAAAAACAGATTAGTTACTTTTTATTATTTTCAAACACCTATTAAGAACATTTAGCTGCACAAGAGAGTATCTTTAGTGTTATAGTTTCTTTATACACCGAATAACAGCCTTTGTACAGCTTGTACAACGCCTGTAACAATAGCAGCCTATACAACGCAATAAGCTGTATAACTTGGAGCTCTTTTTGGTGTTATATCGGCTGTAGAAGCGCTTCTACAGCCTTTGTACGGCTTAGTATACAGCTTTAAGTTTAAAAATGAACCTAAATGCAGCCTATATACAGCTTAACGTGCTACTTGGAGTGATTTTATTTCATCGGTAAGTAGTATATATACTACTTACCAATGAAATAAAATCACTCCAAGGGTAATTTTTGAACCTTATCATCATCTCTTTGGTACGATAAAACAGTATAACATGGCTTATTTCTATTTTTTCACGATATATCTACAAATGTATGATATTTAAGACAGTGATAGGAGCGTTTTCTTATATGCGCCGCGACACTTTCCTCCCAATGGCGTGTCTATTAGTATTCATGTGGTCTTTGGGACGAACCAATGGACCATGACATTTCTCATTTTTATACCGATACAGTCTTTAAATCCCAACCTCTCTCTTGGTACCTTAGTATTACGAATGTGGTTTGTGAGAGTTTTTCGTAACGCTCTCATTTCGACCGCGTGAATTCTATCTACTCTTCTGACATACTCAGCATTCATTTTCATGCCTCGACTTTTTTATTGCTTTGAAGTAATCTCTCTAACGCTACATTCACTCTTGCATCATCATTACATAGTATAAAACAGAGTCGCTTTCTCTGTCTGTCCCTATGTCCCTATGTCCCTATGTATGCTTAAATCTTTAAAACTACGCAACGGATTATGATACGGTTTTTTTGATAGATAGAGTGTTTAAAGAGGAAGGTTAATATGTATAATCACATTCAATATATTGTAGAGAAATACTGCAATTTTTGAGTTTTCTGATGTCATGTCGTAAATAATTATATATTTTTTCCGCTTACATTGCAAACGCAGGCTAAACCCTACGAGATTTATCAAAATAATGTACCAAGTATTTGTACACCTTAAAAAGGTCTACAGAAAACTCCGCGATGGTATATGTCTATCTCTTATGGATAACCCACAATAGCATTTTTTTTTTCATTTACTTTTTACGAGAATTAATGGCTTTTTTCGAAGCAATTTTAAGCAATACAGCACTAATCCTTATCCAATATAATACCTTAAATATATTGTTGATTTAATATAGATTAATATGATCGTTTACAGCATGTAATTTAAATTAATATTTTCGAAGATATTACAGATTTAAAATGCAGGGGCATAGCGGTTGCGGGGTTACCGGCCGGTCGACGGCGCGCGCGGTATGTTCTGAAACCACGGGGAAACGTGTTAATATTCGGATATAAATATAGGACTTCAACTGAAAACCAAAATTTAGTACATTCTTTTTTTAAAACTAAATATCACCATATAAAAATCACGTGGATGATTAGAAATAGTATTAAAAAAATATTTGTTTTAGAGACTTTTTTAGCCTATTTTCGGAATTTCATATGATCAAGTAAAGTACATTCAATCATGTAATACGTTAACACATTCCTTAGATAATATTTTCAGGTACATCGTATAATTTTTGTAAAATTGTTGTTTAACAATCAATGTAAAAAAACGTGATTTAGCAAACCAGTTTTTAACTTTCCACTACGTATGTAGACTAACTATGTAGAGTAAATTCCTCATTACTGATTTTACCCCGATTTTCGAAAATCGAGTTTTCACCAGATGTCCACCTTTATAGGTCCTTGGAATCTTTACCGACTATTTTCACGATTACGTCAGTATGTCTGTATGTATGTATGTATGTGTGTGTGTGTGTGTGTGTGTGTGTGTGTGAGTGTGTGTGAGTGTGTGTGTGTGAGTGTGTGTGTGTGTATGTGTGTATGTAAACATCTCACAGCTTTTGAACGGTTAGACCAATCGAAACGTGGTTGATGGCATTCGATTAAAGTCTGCTCAACTTAGATTTCCTGAAAATTTGAACCGATTCGGTCCAGGAGAATTTGAGAAATTTTGAAAAAACATCAAAAAAATTTGGATGAAACAGTATTTATTAATGTAAATTCCAGACTTATGTACCAATTGATTACAAAAACTAATCAGCTCTATTCCTCAAAAAACTACGTCTAATATGTAAATTGCATCAAAATCAGTTTATTCGTTTGGGAGTAATCGTTGACGAAAAATTTTGAAAAAAAGTGTGTTTTTGACATAGCTACGATATTTTAGCACTAAAATAACAACGTCAAATGCCGTTTCAAAAATCAAAATTGAATCTAATTCTCAAAACTTATAGCTTTTCAAACATTCAAATTACGTTGTTTTTAGCAAACTTACTTAATTTTTTTGTAGTTCGTAGTGTACGTAGATAGGAAGTTACTGAAGTGAAACCCGATTTTCGAAAATCGAGTTTTCACCGGATCTCTCCGTTTTGAGTTCCTAGGAATCTTTTCCGACTATTTTCGCGATGACGTCAGTATGTCTGTATGTATGTATGTGTGTGTATGTGTGTACGTAAACATCGCATAACTTGAAAGGCTGGACCGATCAAAACGCGGTTGGTGGCATTCGGTTGGATTCTGCTCAGCTTAGACTTCCTGAAAATTTGAACCAGGTCGGCAATTTTGAAAAAACCCCAAAAAAAGTTTTGGTGACAGTATTTTTTTAACATATCTTCCAGATTAATGTACCGATTGAGTACAAAAATTGATCAGCTTTAGTCCTCAAAAACTACATCTAATGCATATGTTGCATCAAAATCGGTTTATCCGTTTGGGAGAAATCGTTGACGAAAAATTAAAAAAAGTGTTTTTTCGACATAACTTCGAAATTTTTTAACCAATCATTTTTTAGCATTCTACGATATTTTAGTACTAAAAAAATTATGTCAAATGGCATTTCAAGAATCAAAATCGAATCTAATTTTCAAAAGTTACAGCTTTTCAAATATTAAAATCACGTATTTTTTAGCAAATTTACTTTATATTTTTATTTTAAAATAATTTTCAGGCTACAACACCGACGAACTTAAAAATCTTATCAGCTTTTCTCCTTTAAAAACTGCGTCAAATACCGTTAATTGGATCTAAATCGGTCAATTTGTTTAGGATTTATTAATAAATTTTTCAACCTATCGATTATTTAGCTAAAGCAATATTTTAGATCTCAAAAATTGAGTTGAATGTCATTCGAAAGATCAAATTGAATCAGCGTTTCCAAATTATACAACTTTTCAAAAATCAATATCTATACTGCCATTTTAACAAAATAGATGTTTGAACTGAAAAAAATCTATGTTTATAGTTTTTACACTTTTGAGCTTAAAATACCTTAATTAAGCGGGAAGTTTCAGGGATGGCCTGTAGGGTCAACCGCTTACATATTTTTTTTAATAACTTTCAAGTTAATTTACCGATTGACTTAAAAATATTATCAGCTTTTGTTCTTCAAAAAGTGCGTCAAATACCGTTAACTTAATTAAAATCGGTCAATTTGTTTAGGATTTATCAATTAAGAAAATTAAAAATAAAATGTTTTTTGACATAGCATCGAAATTTTTCAACCTATCGATTATTTAGTTAAAACAATATTTTAGATCTCAAAAATTGAATTTAATGCCATCATTGTTTTCAAATATAGAGCTTTTCAAAAATTAATAATAGGCACTGCCATTTTTAACAAAATAGATGTTTGAACTGAAAAATCTATGCTTATATTTTTTATTCTTTTGAGCTTAAAATACCTTAATTTAGTGAAAAGTTTCAGGGATGGGTCGTAGGGTCAACTATTTACACATTTTTTCCCGTTCGTCCCGATGCCTCGCTTTAATAAATCGCAGGGTCAAACCTTCAACGTTGCAGGCTTAGATTTGAGCGTTGACTGTTTTTCACATGGTCAACTATATATTGCTCTTTCAAGAGTAACCTCTAAAGAAAACATGTTTGATTGTCTAATGGCAAGAAAGCTGTGAACGTTGTATATAAAGACATTCTGTAATATATTTATTGTAAAAATAAAAGAAATAGGTAAAAATGTAAAAACCAAAAAATGTAGTACCTATATGAATTTAGATATTCCAAAGATAGCAGAACCCCAAATATAACGCGTGCGGGCCACGGGCAGTAATGAATAAATCAAAACTACTGGATCGATTTTAATCATTTTTTTTCACTGAGTGACATAGGCGATATATTTTATACCCGTGCGAAGCCGGGGCGGGCCGCTAGTATTATATAAAACACTAAAAAATATCCTGATGTTACGAACTTAGCCTCCTTTATAAGATTTTTCCTGCCTAAGAATTTATGCAAGAATAATCTTATAAAAAGTAAATAAAATTCGTGTTATGGTAGATCATACCATACACAAAAAAAGATTCCTAGTTTTTACCCGACTGCAGGAGGGTAATGTATTTATCAGTCTGTATATGTATTTAATTAATGTCAAAGAATTTATTCTACCAAAGAGTTAGTTTATTGTGTAATTTGTTTTTTCATTACTGTTTCCCGCGGTATAACCAGAGTCCTGGAAATAGAGATAAAGTGTAGTAACATATCACTCAGGAAGAATGTAGGTTACTAGTGATAAAATAATTTTTAAAATCAGTTCAGTGTGCTAGAGATTACATCTTACACTTACAAACTTAAGACTTTACCTTTTTATTGTATTACTATTTTCAACATTATATTATTTTTATATCATAACAACCATCGGCTATAGATACCAAGATGTTAATGATGCGTTACTATCCGTGTGGTAGAATGGCTAACCGCTAATTTACTCTCCAAGCCGGAACACGAAAGTCACATGCAATGACGCTATTGCGGCAGGAATAGATAAGGCGGTGGTACCAGACCCAGGCGAGACAATGCAGGATTCCACCACCTCGTAGCCACGATCGTAGTGGCTCAATCGTTCCCCTTTTACGAACTGCCTCACAGAAGCTTGTTTATTCTTCAAAGGAATTCCGGACCAATACGAAGGCAAACATAAAAGTTATAAAAAATACTATTAATAAATAATCATTTTTTTGTATTTACTATATGTAATTATTTTGTATTTTTGCAGGGATTGGTTCTTATCAAACGATAAAAACTGGGCAGTGGATGAAATGCTCAGACCTAGCAATTGGCAAGACGAACGGGCGAACCAAGTTAAAGGTTTACCGGGGTCTTTCCGCTCACTTGCTCTGGACTAAATACGGTGTAAGAGCAATAGTGTACTTGGCACATTCCTGCTGAATATAGTCATATTTGGCACATTCCTGCTAAATATATTCGTAAATATCAAAATATTAATACAGGAAGCGAAAATTTAGGATTTTGCCACAATTTATAGCCAATTTATAAGATTTAACTCGATTTTACAAAAGAAATACTCTTATATTTTTTATTGAAATATAAAATACCAAGTTCGATGAAATTAAATAGAGCCGTATCAAATCAAATATTAAGGCAGATATCAATGAAATCTATCTGTCAGAATGAATGCAGAATCAAGCTTGTATTAAAAGTTAAGGCTACCATGGAGTGCCTCGAAACGGAAAAATTTTTAACGGAATATTAAATACCTACCTCAAGAACAAAAGTGCTAAAATTTGTGTCGGCTCTTCATCTTTAGAATGCTGCTTGTAGTTTGGCCTTGACATGGGAATCTTAAGAGATAAGTTCATTCGGAAAACAAAGCTAAGTTAAGCCTCCAAAAAAGTTTAGGTAATTAAGTGGCTAAGCAGTACCTACCTCACGTCGGGTCGGAGAATTTTTGTGCTATAAGACCCATATCCGTACCTAGACACTTGGGATAGTACTCACTTTTTGTGCACAACAACACCAAAATTTTCCATTTGATTAAATCTGAAGATCAGTTATCTGCACAGCCCACGACTCCGGTATTTCCAACCATCTTGTGTCTTACAGTATTATTAGAAGTTTATAAGACTTCTAATAATAGTGTAAGACACAAGGTAGGTGATTCACTTGATTATAGAAAGAGTTGTCCGTAGAGTTATTTAATGTATCAGTTGCATTATTCTACCACTATAAAACTCGCCGAAAGTCACATTAGCAACCATTTCTTCGGTGTGGATTAGTATTTTCTCGTTCATCATCCCTTACCCCTAAATTGTACAATGATCTCTCTATTTAATTTTTCTAAGAATTAAGACATTGAAACCTTCAAGAGATGGATCAATATTTTGTCTAGAGTAGAATCACTGAATCTTGTCACAGTTGATTGCTCGTTTTCAAACTTTTTTAGTGTGATTATTATTTTGTATGAGAATAACGTATTTATTGTTAAAGTGTGATATTTAAAAAATAACTAATTTTTAAAATCAGGCGCTTATTCAGGGTTATTTTAAATGTGCAGAAGAAATAAAAATAAATTATTTTAATGTTTTATAAATATGCTACTATGTATAATGCTTTACATATGTTCACGCTAGATCCTTTATGGGATAGGCAGAGAGAACGAGTGCCGTGTATTACGATACGTGCAGATTTCTCTTGCTTCCTCCATATTCATTATTCTCTTCATACAAACACGCCGGATTCGAAGACTCTTGACACCACTTTCGGATAGTACCCGATCAATCTGAGCATGATATATTGGTCTTCAACGGTACCTACATCTTTCTTCATTCGTATTAGGTATATAATATCTGTTTTGTTAACCTTTAATATACCATCATTTTTATCCTATATCTGAACCAACGGAGCATGCCCTTTCTCATTTTTACACTGACACTTTTTTATTACACGCTTTTTATTAGCATCACCTGTATGTTTGTATGTTTGTTTGTAACCGACTTCTTTGGGCGCAATTTTGACCCACTTTAAACGGCCAGATTTCGTTCAAACTTTGTAGATTTATCGAGGACCGATGACAATACACTAATTTGATAAAATTATTCCATTTTTAACCGACTTCAAAAAAGGAGGAGGTTCTCAATTCGGCTGGTATATTTTTTTTATGTATGTACACCGATTTCTCGGAGGTTTCTGAACCGAGTTACGTGATTCTTTTTTTGTTTGATGCGGAATAGTTTCGAATTGGTCCCATAAAAATTTGATTCAGGTAGGCCCAGTAGTTTTTGTTTTATGAGCATTTTTTTATTTATTGTACCTATCTCGATGTCTGAAATCAAATCTCGCAAGTAAATTTGATCCACTTACCGGTTACCGATTGAGCTAAAATTTTTTATACGTATGTTAATTGAATGACAATGAAACCTTATTATGACATGGAGCTGATCTGATGAATCTGAATCGGAAGGTGACCACAGGAACTTAATAATTAAATGGTTAAAAATCGGTTAATAACAAGACTATTGAGTTTGGACTCATTTGATTCATGTTGACGAGCACTTTGGTGCTTGGTGGTGATTAGGATCCTGCAGGGTCCGATGATGTAGCTAGAAGATGGTCATAGGAGCTCAGCAATTAAATGACACGACTCTATCGAATTTGGGCTCATTTGATTATTGTTGACGAGCACTTTGGTGCTTGGTGCTAACTAGGATCCTGCAGGGTTAGATGATGAAGCCAGAAGGTGACCATAGGAGCTCAGCAATTAAATAACACGACTCTATCGAGTTTGGGCTCGTTTGATTCGTGTTGACGAGCACTTTGGTGCGGGTGGAAACTAGTTATAAAAGGAACTACTCTTAACAAAAGTCTTTGTTCTACGTCTGTCAAGTCGGTCAATTCAAGAGGTAAAGATATAACTTCCTTGTTGTTCCAGTAGGCCTAAGAAGGAACTTTTTTTTTATGATAGTCGAGCAAAAAAAAAATCAAAACGTGCTTTAACTAATGACGTCTGTTGTTTTGGATATAATAATTTCTTACAGATTGTACATGGTACTTCAGCATATTGTTTTATGGTGGTTATAAAATTACGCTCAGTAATTGAACGAAGTCTTTGTGACGTCTGACGCGCTATAGCTAGGCGGTTCTCACGTGGCTGAGCAGACTGGATTGCTGTACGGTTTCGAATCACTACTAATCCACGAGCTCTCTGCTCGGCGGACTCCTTAGCTAAACGCTCCTCAATGAGACCAATTCTATGAGCCTTCTGCTCGGCAGACTCGTTCGCTAGTAGTTCTCTCGCTAGTCGCTAGTCCGCTAGTTCGCTCAATAATGAGATCAACTCTAATAGCTCTCTGCTCAAAAGACTCATTCGCTAGACGCCCTTGGATCTTACGGAGTCTACTTCTACCAAGGCTGGGCCAAAGCGGGTTTACAAGCATGGGCCAGAGATAGACAGCATTGCGCCAAGCATGGCCCATATCTGGCCCCGTCGTATTGTCCTGTATGGGAGTACGACAGGAACGCCTTGCACACTTACACACACACACACACATACACACACACACATACACACACACATATGTCTATAAGCGTGTAAGTAGTTCCGTGCTTCTACCACGGCACTCGACTAGGTATGCGCATTAGAGTTTGCAACAGTGTCTGTGCATATAACTTAGATTTCACGAGCCACGAAGAGTCCGCCACCGTCTCTGTGACTGAGTTTAATTGACTGAGTAAAAAAACAAAAAAAAACAAAATAAATGTACATAATATTTATAGATATAGATATATCACCATCCATGTTAATTATACATGGATATATAGGTATAGATATACTATACAGTCTTGTAGTTTTCGTTTTTTATTAATTGTAATTAAACGACACTGAATTTATTAGCCATTCGCATTCGATGATCTACAATTGCCGATTAGAATTAAAAAAAATAACTCAAATAATTGATTTTTTCATAAGTTACAGTGTTTTCGGAGTTTCATACATGACGGACAGGAAATTTTTTGACCTATTTTCATATTTTTTTCCGTTTGTATTGCACTAAATTAATTTTTAGCAAGTATAGAATTGATCTCCATTAAATTATCTCGACAATAGTATGCAAAATATCTTGATTCCGTTAACTAACAAGGCTTTAATACTAAAAATAGTTGCCAAAATAAGGCGAAAAAAATTTCCGAAGGTGGTATCAAGAGTCTTCGCAACCGGCGTGTTTGTATGAAAAGAGTGATGAATGTGGAGGAAGCGAGACAAGCCTGCAAGGATCGTGATGTATGGCACTTGGTTCTCTCTGCCTACCCCGTAAGGGATCTGGCGTGAAGATATGTATATATGAAAAAAAAAATTTCGATCGTAAAGTACTCTCTGATGCTTCGCATCATGAGTCGTGCAATAGTTTAAAATTAAAAAAACAAGCTATTATAAATAAACCAAACTAAAAAGTAGAAAATAAATAATAGTTTAAAAAAACTAAAAAACACGCTTTTTATAGAAAACCGAACTAAAAAATATAAAATAAATTTTAATAAATTTAAATTAAGAATAGTGTTAAAAATTTCAATAATTATAAATTAATAATAGTGTGAATAAAAAAAATAATTTTATTTAAAAAAAAGCGTGGGGTGCTTTTTAAGATATTACCGAAATAATAATCACTCTACTCATATGTGTCAATAAAATATAACTATTGACACCATGCACCCCACGCTTTTTTTTAAATAATTTTTTTTTTATTCACACTATTATTAATTTATAATTATTGAAATTTTTAACACTATTCTTAATTTAAATTTATTAAAATTTATTTTATATTTTTTAGTTCGGTTTTCTATAAAAAGCGTGTTTTTTAGTTTTTTTAAACTATTATTTTTCCTTACCGTTTTTTATTGCAATACCTATTACGAATCCAGTCTTTGAGTGTTATGTCAAATATTTTCCGCAGTGATTTTATCTCGACAGCATCGATTTTACTTTTATGCCCTTTCTGACATACTCAACTCTCAGTTCCATACAATAGCGTTGGGATATATACATAACTAGCTGTGCCCGCGACTTCGTTCCCGTGGAAAAATGTCTAAAATAAAAACCCGCATAGTTCCCGTTCCCGTGGGATTTTCGGGATAAAAACTATCCTATGTCCTTTCTCGGCTTCAAACTATATTTGTACCAAATTTTATCCAAATCGGTTCAGTGGTTTGGCCGTGAAAGCGTAACAGACAGACAGACAGACAGACAGACAGACAGACAGACAGACAGACAGACAGAGTTACTTTCGCATTTATAATATTAGTATGGAAGTATGGATTATGTAAGGCAAGACTTCTTACTTTGTTTTTAAATAATTGCCTTAAGGCTTCATTTACTCTGTTCTCTGAATACACACTTCTTTCGACAACAGCGGTATACCTTCTGTCCCTACCAAAAGCACATCCAAGATAATATACAAACTCATCCACTTGTTCCAGCACTAAATCATTAATCACAACTCTTACATTCATTCTGGTTGCTTCCCTTTCAAATACTATCATTTCAGATTTCTTCGCATTTGATTGTAAGCCCATCTTCTCTCATCAAGCTCATTCTTACAATAATTATTGATAACTGTGACCAGTGTTTATAGCTCAGATGGAGTGGAGCGTCATCTGCATAAAGCTGGCAGTTTACCACTAGATTACTACATGTGCGTTCCCACATTCAATGAATTTAATCTTTGGAGACACTTATCCAGATATAGGATAAATAGCGGGTTGACACCATACAACCCTACTTGACGCCAATATTGAGATCGAAACAGGGCGATATGATGTCTTCTATAATGCCTTAGTTTGAATAGTCATTTTATGCTAAGATTTTTTCCAGTAGTAGAATTACTAACTGAAACCAAACAAGGCATAGATAAGTCTTGGTTCAAGTAATAAATTCCCTAATATTTAAACTATTACAATGTAAACTAGATCAACAAATGAGCCAAGTTTGTGAAACTACCTAACTTCTTAGTTAATAAAAGTAGATTTTAGTTTGGTATATGGTACCCAAATTAATTTAAGTTCGAATGTAAGTTTATTTTTTAATTTTATACAATTGTTCAATAAATAAAAATTTGGAATTTGCTAATACTTTTAGTCTTATTTTATTAAGTATAAAATTTTAAATTCTTTTTCTAATCAATGGTTATTTTTTACAAAGTAACAAGGCCTACTTATCCCATGTTGGCCCGGGTCCACTTTGAAGACTAGAAAAAGATCATTTGCCGTTCTGCAAGGCATTTCATAAGAGGTGGATAATTTCGTCGGCGGATAATCATCGTGGTTACTAGTTGGTAGAATTCTGCATCGTCTCGCTCAGGTTTCGTACCACCGCATTGCCTATTACTGCTGCAAAAGCGCCAGTGCTAGTCACTATCGTGTTTCGGTTTAGAGGGTAAGGTAGCTGGTAAATTATGCATGTGGCACTAAGACCCCGCCACAAGAATGTCAACGAACTATTACCATCTTTATAGTGTCTATAGATGATGGTTGTCCCTTTCCATCAGGAGAATCATTTGCTTGCTTGCCATAAATAAATAATCTGATTTGAATAAAACAGAGCTGTTTAAACTTAATATACTTATATACAAATCGTCATTTATTGGGTTATCTGATTATAAAGAAACTTTGTGAATTAGTGGTGTATCGGTACAAAAAAGATATGCGCGCGCGTACCGAATATGTAAATGTTTTCGGATTAGTATTTTTTTTTATATGGCTGGCGCCTTAAAATTGATGTACCCAACCCTACACACAGTTTATTTTTATTTAAAACAATGTTTTAAAATGACAACACTGTCACGTTCCCTGAGGAATTCCCCGTATAATCAGCTTGTGTGTATAGACAAGTAGACCAGACTTATGCGACCAAGTACGAAAACAAATATTGAATATAGTACAGGAGTAGAACTCCACCACACCTCTGTGTTTTGTCAACTTTAATTTCTGCTAGCCAATTTTTTCACAATAGTTTGTTCTCAAATTAATCATCGCAATTATATTTGTAAAAAATGTAGATTTACATGTCAACGACCCTCCAGACGTATTTTGGCATAATGTGCTATAAATCAAATCTAAAGAAGACGCGTGACCATTGGGACCATTTTATAACTTAGCAAATTTTAATACTAGGAATGCTGTCATTGCCCCACTCAAACGCCGATTGCGAGCGCATTTTCAGCCACATTGCTGACTTAAAATCAAAAAAGAGGAACCAATTATTCACAAAATCTATTGCTGGAAATTTATTTACGCAGCAACTCATAAAAAGAACGGGCAAAAACTGATAAAATGATTAAAATATGAATGTTTTCATGTACAAAAAGGCTGAAAAACCTGGAACTTAATGTTTAATTTGTGAAATGAAGTAACCGTAAATTTAACGTATTTTTATTTTTAATCTACCGTAATTTTTCGCCATATACCTTAATTTTGGATTAGCAACACCGTAATTTTGACAAATAGAGTTGGAGACACTGAATATATGTACCGTGTATATACTGCTTTGCTCTACTGAGTACACCAAGCTTTTTGGAGGCTAGTTTAGCCTTCCCTTCCAAATGACCGCGGAACTGAACGTTGTTCGATATGTCGACTCCCAGAATTCCAATACTGGCTGAGGCAGTCAGGAGAGTGTTTTCGAACCGAGGTGATACGACAAAGGGTGTTTTTTTTGCGGTGAACGCACAAAGCTGCGTCTTTTTGGGGTTAAATGTAATAAGGTTTTGATGACCCTATTCTGAGACATCAGTTAGTTGATTCTCGAGTTCAGACACGAGCTTGTTCCGGCCCTCTTCGACGTGTTCCCGAGAAATACCGTTATGGCCGGAGTATGTAGCATCACCAGTACTGTCGTCCGCATAGCAATGTATGTTACTAATTCGCAACATATCATTGATATGCAGAAGAAACAGTGTCGGTGATAGCACGCAGCCTTGGGGAACACCAGCATTGACAGGTTTAAGGTCGGAGCATGCACCGTCGACTAAGACCTTAATGCTCCGATCAGCCAAAAAACTGGTGACCCACTTGCATAATTTCTCGGGAAGCCCATAGGAAGGCAGCTTTGAGAGAAGCGCTTTATACCATACCCGATCGAATGCCTTCGCTATGTCTAAATTAACTGCCAATGCCTCCCCCTTGGACTCAACTGCCTCCGCCCAACGATGTGTCAGGTATACTAGAAGATCACCAGCTGAGCGGCCACGACGGAAACCGTACTGACGGTCACTAATCAGCTGGTGATCTTCTAAATACTTCAGAAGCTGACAGTTTATAAGTGTATCCATGACTTTGGAGAAGAAGGAGGTTATGGCTATTGGCCGATAATTTGACGGATTAGAGCGATCTCCTTTTTTAGGAATGGGATGCACTAAAGCTGTTTTCCATGAATTCGGTACCACGCTGAGTTAATAGGAGAGTCGGAATAGGTGCGTCAATACTGGCGCCAACTCTGGAGCACATACTTTAAGCACAATAGGAGGGATGCCATCAGGCCCACTCGATTTGTGGATGTCCAAAGAAAGTAGTGCTTTACGCGCGGCTGACTGCCGAAACTGTGGTTCTGGCATGGAACTATCACACCAGACCACTCGGTCATCCAGAGTCGAGTTGGCCGCAAAGAACGAGCCCAGAAGATCGGCTTCTCTTTTGCGGTATGGGCCAGAGTCATCGTCTTTGTGCAAGGATGGAAATGAAGGCTGGGAGAAATTCCCTAAGACAGCCTTGGCGAGAGACCAGAACGCACGAGTTCCCGAAGGAAGGCGAACTAATTTCTCACCAACTCTGCCAATATGTTCCGCTTTTGCCTCCTTTCGTAATGCGCTAGTTTTTACATCATGAGATGCCGACGCAGCAGCCCAAGCTCGGTAGCATTCCTGCTTTCGGCGAAGCTGGGCCCGCGACTTCGTCCGCGTGGAAAAATTTCGAAAAAAAGTAGCCTAATTTACTCCCTATCGCATCAGCTATCTGGCAGTGAAAGCCCCGTCAAAATCGGTCCAGCCTTTCCAGAGATTAGCCGGAACAATCAGACAGACAGACAGACAAAAATTGTAAAAAATGTTATTTTGGTATATGTATCGTGTACACATCCATCCGCATTTAGTAAAAACTGGTTATTTTAATGTTACAAACAGACACTCCAATTTTATTTATTTGTATAGATTATGTACCGTATATATAAAATTAACCGCTTTTTACTGATTGCATATGCAATCAGTAAAAAGCGGTTAATTTTTATATTCAAAACAGACACTCCAATTTTATTTATTTATATAGATGCATATATAAAAATAGCCTAAGTTTCTTCTTATTACATGAGCTATCTGCTAGTGAAAGTCCCGTCAAATCGGTCTAGCCATTCCAGAGTTCCATTAAATCGGAACAAATAGACAGGCAGAAATTATTAAAAATGCTATTTTGGTATATGTATCGTGTATACGTCCATAAGTATTTAGTAAAAATGGTTATTTTAATATTACAGACTCCAATTTTATTTAATTGTATAGATAACAAACAGCCACTCCAATTTTATTGATTTTTATAAATATAGATTAAAGTAGCCTAAGTTACTCTTTATTACATCAGCTATCTGCTAGTGCAAATCCCATCAAAATCAGTCCAGCCATTCCAGAGATTTGCCAGAACAAACAGACAGACAGATGGAAAATAATTATAAAAGATGTTATATTAGTATATGTGCCGTGTATACATCCACATGCAATCAGTAAAAAGCGTTTAATTTTTATAATAAAAACAGACACTCCAATTTTATGTATTTGTATAGACGTATATATAAAAATAGCTTAAGTTTCTTCTTATTACATGAGATATCTGATAATGAAAGTCCCGTCAAAATCGGTCCAGCCGTTCCAGAGATAAGCCGGAATAAACAGACAGACAGAAATTGTTAAAAATGCTATTTTGGTATACTCCCGTGTAAATGCATTTAGTAAAAAGTGGTTATTTTAATACTATCTGTGCCTGTGACTTCATCCACGTGGAAAAATATGTAAAATAACATTACCGTAAGTTACTTCTTATTACATCAGCTATCTGTCATTGAAAGTTTTGTCAAAATCGGTCGGGTCATTTCAGAGACTAGCCGGAATAAACAGATAGGGAGACAGAAGGAAAAAAAATGTAGAAGATCTTAACTAATTTATGTACCGTGTATATACATCCGTAAGTATTAAGTAAAAAGCGGTTATTTTAATAAAAGACTCCCATTTTATTTATATGTATAGAATACAAACAGACACTCCAATATTATTGATTTGTATAGGTATAGATCAAAGTAGCCTAAGTTACTCCTAATTACATTAGCTATCTGCCAATGAAAGACATAGAATCGGGCCCGGTGGTTCCAGATAATCTCTGGAATAAACAGACAGACAAAAATTGTAAAAAATGTTATTTTGGTGTATGTACCGTTTACACATCAATATGTATTATAGGGTGTCCGTTATTTACCAAGTTGATTTTTTTTTTGCGGACGCCCCCTGGATTTTTAGTTTTTGACTTAAAAAAAAATATCCTACATAAATAAGCTCTTAATTACCGAATTAAACCTTGCCCCAATCGAGTTACATTTCCCATTTAAATAACATGGGAATTTGCAACTTTTTCTTATTAATTTTATTCCTCTGAAAAAAATACCACTACGACTATTATCGATGCATATTCTGATAGGGAATTTAATGCTCTACAAAAAAGCTCTCTTATAATTTTTTTTTGAGTTCAAGATTTGGTCAACAAAAATAATCAATTTCGTAAATAACGGACACCCTATTAACTATAAACACAACTTAAACCACGAATAACTCTTAAAGGAATGATTTTATCGAAAAATTATAAGAGAGCTTTTTTGTAGAGCATTAAATTCCCTATCAGAATATGCATCGATAATAGTCGTAGTGGTATTTTTTTCAGAGGAATAAAATTAATAAGAAAAAGTTGCAAATTCCCATGTTATTTAAATGGGAAATGTAACTCGATTGGGGCAAGGTTTAATTCGGTAATTAAGAGCTTATTTATGTAGGATATTTTTTTTTAGGTCAAAAACTAAAAATCCAGGGGGCGTCCGCAAAAAAAAATCAACTTGGTAAATAACGGACACCCTAATGTATTAAGTAAAAAGCAGTTATTTTAATATTACCAACATACACTCCAATCTCATTTTTTTGTATACCTAGATGTATAACTAAAGTAAAAGTAGCCTAAGTTACTCCTTATAACATCACCTATCTGCCAGGGAAAGTCCGGCAAAATCGATTCAGCCATTTCACAGATTAGCCGGAACAAACAGCCAGACAGACAGAAAGACAATAATTATAAAAAATGTTATTTTGGTATATGTACCGTACATCCATATGTTTTTAGTAAAAAGTGGTTATTTGAATGTTACAACCACACACAACAATTTTATTTATTTGTATAGATGTATAGATTGCACAAGTGTATTGTAGGATCCATATCAACATTATAAATGCGAAAGTCATAATGTGTCTATACGTCCATGTGTCTGTCTGTAACGCTTTCACGGCTAACCCACTAAAATTATTTTGATGAAATTTGGCATAATATAGTTTAAGAACAGGACTCAAAAATTTAGTTAGGTTAGGTTAGGTTAGGTTACTTTATTTTTCAAAACTCTACTCCTAACTAGCTGAAGTAGAGGATGAAAGTTTGTGTGATAAACTATATAATAATAATAATTGGCGACTTAGCTGCAAGGCACCCGTCGGCGGAAAATTTATTTCATATAATATTTATTTTTATAATATTGTATTTTTTAAATGTTACAGTTAATCTCTAGATCTAGAAATCTAAGATCTAACCCTAAAGTAAGCAAATTTTTTGCTTGTGTTATAGGTGTTAGTCAACGATACAAATACATAGAAATAGATATATAAATACTGGAAAATAAACACCCAAACCCAGAAATACAAACATCACACAAATGTTTGTCCCCGTCGGGTCTCAAATCCGAGTTAATTGCGTAGTCAGGGTCGCTAGCCACTCGACCAATGTGGCGATCAGCCCCGATATATGAAAGATAGATGAGCTAGTATTCTATAATTTTGACGGAAATTGGCGAAAATTAGGCATTATATAAAAGTATCTCCGCCTCCCTATCCACGAAAACGTAGGCAGGGGTAAAAAATTGCACCCACGATTTGCCAAAGATACTAAGTCCCACAATGTGATAAATGACAAACCTTTCGCCAACCGGGCACTTATTCAATCCCGGGCAACGTTGTTTTTATCAGAAAACTGAAGAAACAGATTTCTGAATAGGCCGAAAAGCGAATCGAACCCGGGAACTTACGTGATCAACACCGGAACACTAAACCACACTAAACCACACATGCGAAAATATTGTGTTAACGGATAATGTCGTAACTTCTTTGCAAAACTGCAAATGAGTATTAAGTGTACAAATAAATATTAAATCTTCTATACAAATAAATAAAATTGGAGTGTCTGTTTGTAATGTTAAAATAACCGGTTTTAACTAAATGCATATGGATGTATACACGGTACATATACCAAAATAACACTTACGATTTTTGTCTGTCTGTCTGTCTGTTCCGGCTAATCTCAGAAACGGGTGGACCGATTTTGACGGGATTTTCACTGATAGATAGCTGATATAATAAGGAGTAACTTAGGCTATTTTTAAAAAAAAATCCCATGCGGACGAAGTCGCGGGCGCATCTAGTAATAAATAAAATAAACAGAAGACCTGAACCAACATGGGAAAAGTGCTAAGTTTTTTGAATTATAAAGTAAAAGGGCTTTACAATCTTGAATATAATAACATTTTAATAGTGCACATGTACGAGGCAATACCTAAATTCATTTTTCTGTATTTTCCAGGATCAGGAACAATCTATGTAATGTTTCTAAATATTTATTTATTTTTAAATTTATAAAAATAAATGTACCCCATGTTGGTCCGGGCTCCTTTGAAGTATAGACTAAATGCCGTTCTGCCAGGCAGATCGTAAAAGGCGACTGATTGTCTGTATGTGTCGCAAGCATCGTGGCCACTAGGTGGTAGAGTTCTGCAACGACTCGCCTGGGCATTTGGTACCACCGGCTTTACCTATTCTTGTTGCAATCGTCTATATCGTAATTATCGTCAAAAAGCGTCGATGCTTGACATTGTCGTGTTACGGTTTAGAGAGTAAGCTAGACTTTTACATGTAGATTGTCAATGAGTACAAGTACATTGACAACCCGCCACACGGATAGCAACGCACCATTAACATCTTTGGTGTCTACAGGTGACGGTTGACTCTTTCCATCAGGAGAGCCATCTACCTATTTGCTATCTTAAGATAAAAAAAACGGGACAAATTACACTTACTGATCTAACCCCAAAGTAGGAAAATTATTTGCTTGTGTTAGCGGCGTTAGTCAATGACATTAATACATAGAAATACATATATAAATACTGAAATATATTTAATAAACACCCAAACCCAGAAATACAAACATATATGCTCTTCACACAAATGCTTGTCCCCGTCGGGAATTGCATCCGTGCCCCGTCGATTCGTCGATTGCGTAGTCAGGGTCGCTAACCACTCGACCAACGGGGGGTTCTAAAAAAAATATTAAAATTAGTTTACTTACCTACTTGCTCATTTTTTTTTTAATTTAAATTTTTTTTTCACTTTTGATTTAAAGAATTTGGAGGTGCCCAACACCCTACTTCTTTAGACGCCATATTAAAAAAAAACACGAAGCAATAACTACTCTCTCTCTCTCTAATTCTCTTGGTACATATTTTGAACGTTGTCTCATCAAGAGATATTAGATGACAACTGCCAGATTATTTTAGAATTCGTCAAACAGTTTCGAGTTACAAACGAATATAATTACAAAGTATTTTAATCGAAGTAAGAGCATAGTAACAGTTACATTGAAATGTTATGTTCAAAGAATAAACAGTAAATTTTGCAACGTTTCTTAACGATAAGCAACTAACTACTAAGTACGTACATTAAAGACGCTAATTGTACGTTATATGGGTACTAGTATAAAGAAAATTTGCATATTGGTAATTAATATTTATCTCGTTATTATAAAGTCACCATATAATATTTTACACGATCATAAACCATTATACGCAGAGATATAAAGATAAAAACTACTGGAACACGTGGACGCAAAAAACTGATGGAAATTAAGAAGAATATATAAGAAGAATATATATATTTTATTATATGTATAGATATATTTGTGTGTGTGTGTTTTTAGCACTAATCCCGTGCTTGGGAAAACTTGAAAGTATTGAAGCGTTTCAATCATTTACAAACGCTGCAAGGAAAAATAGTAAAAAAATGAAATTCAAAATAAAATCCTAAATCGTTATATAGTAATTATTTATTTCGAAAACGCTATAATAAGTTGCAAAGTTTCCAAAATGGACTTCGGGTCCCAGGCAGTACACCTTGCCTGGTTGTGAAGATCTTCCTTTTCCACATCCTTGTTATGAGTGTGACATCATCAACCTCCACAGTTATGAGGTCACCCTTACAGTAGTTCGCTGGCTGGTGCCATCACTATGACCCTTCAATGGTACGGACCAACGGCGCCACAATACGCCGCAAAAATAACAAGGAAAATTTTTGACATAACAGGACTTAAACCTACATCCTTCCCTCTGGTCGAGACGCCAAATGAGTGGTTAAGTGATAAGAAAACAAAATTCAAAACGATATATTTACAATGCTTTTTACACATTACGAGTTTGAATATTGTATATGAAAATTGCTACCGTTTTTTACGATTTTATTACATACCTATTTACTATATATACATTCTAAACAGGTAACTTATATGAGCCGAATGAACGCTAATATAATTCGCCTATATAATTGCCTCACGGCGAGACAATCACGTAACTGAATCGAGAATCCCTGGACTTTGTCAACTTTTTACCATGGTCCATGACTAATTTCATCTTGCTTTTGCATCGGTGCGCATCGTAAGTTAAAGCGAGATAGACTTTTGTCACTATATCATCCATAATTGAGGCCATCTTAGGTCGCCGGCGAGCTCGGAGGCCATAGCATAAAATCTAAGTCCGAATAGGACGATAATGTAGCCCCATTATAAGCGCATCACTGCGTTACACGCTTATGACGAGGCTGTGATTAGTACGACAAAGATTTTTTGTGAGGTCGGCCCATTAAGTATTAGGTAAAGGTTGAGCTAGCACTCATATTATTCAATTGAAACAAATATTTAAGTTATGACTCAGTCTATGAGATCTCGTCATCTCTTTTTATACAGCTGTGTTACAAAGAGGGGACCTAAGAAGATGACAGCAGTATTTAAAATTTGGTTCCAAGTAGGTATTAGAAGTCTCACCTCCAGATATAATACAGCTTCATCGGTCTGCCGAGCACGGTGTAACAATTATTCTTATTCTTGTCTGTCAGCATTTTGCGTCAAGCAGCATATTGCGTCAAGCAGCATATTGCGTCAAGCAGGGAAGGATAGACGTTATACCTATTATTAACACATTTGTTATCTATGGGCGACAATCGCCTCTTACCATCTTTCCGCTTAGTATTTGCGACATGGGATAATATGTCGCGTATAAAAGGAAATATTTTATTACATTGGTCAAGTCGCTTGCCATACGAATCATATTGATGTCCAACACTAGTGGCAGCGACGTCACTAGCGTCACAACGGGCAATACTAAATATTATTGCAAAATCATCAATCGCAACAAGCTATCTTAACATTTTGCAATTATTATAATACTAGCAAAAAGCAGAGCTTTGTAAGGGCTCGCAAAGTTATACTACCTAGTAATATTGTTAAGAAAGTATTTTTATGAGAGTTACATCTTTTAATGTATGGACTGCATTTATAAATATCTAACCTAAAAAAAGCCAGCGTATTTTTATCCAAACATTATATTCCCATCAAAGGCGTCGTCAGGCTTTGGTCTAGAAAAGGGCGCAGGAAAATAAAACCAAAATAAAAAGACATGTTTCTAAGACAATTTTTTTTTAACTTACAAGAAAAATTTCTTTAAAATTTTCTTGATTTATTAAAAACATGATTTTTATTATTATCAATGTTATCTACACAGAACAAATATAAAGGTTATCTACTAAAATTTTACACCATATTTTCTGGTCTACCTATAATTAGTTCGGCCTACCTATAATATGTAGCAACTCAAGATCCATCTCGCGCCACCAAATCATCGCCGCTCTTAAAGCCTAATATTGATAGAAATCAATTTTCATTTATGGTAGCTTTCTTGCAAAGAGTTTTCAAGGAAAATGGGAATTAAAAATGAAAGTTAATCTTATAAAGAAAAACACATTTTTAACATTTTGTTAAGATAAGATCGATTTTCGAAATATTTTTTTTAAATTTAATTAACCTTCAAAATTTTTAGGATTAATATTGGACTTACTGCAGGCACGAAGAATTGGCTTTAGCAACTCAGCGAATAAATTTTTCCAATTTTTTCTCAGAGGAACCGTCGGGGTTCGATTCCCGAGTCAGACAAATTAAAAATGTGTTTTTTTTTTCAATTTTCTAATAAAAACAACGACGTCCGGGATTAGAAAGATGCACGGTTGGTGATAAGCTGGTCACCATCACGTTGTAGGACTAAGACGTATCTTCGGCTAATCGTGGATGCACACGTTGTACCTCTGCCTACCTCTTCGGCGATACGGGCATGACCATACATTTTTTTAGCTTTTTACCCTCGGGCTAAGATTGAAAATTGATCTCAATTTAATCAATTAATACACTTGTACTGTTTCACAATAATCATATTGTGAAAAATCTGTAAACGGTTGACCTTGCAGGCCATCCCTGAAACTACGGCTAAATTAAGGTATTTTAAACTCAAAAGAGTAAAAGCTATAAGCATAGATTTTCGTTTTTTTCGTCAACGATTACTTACAAACAGATAAACCAATTTGATGCAATTTATGGATTAGACTTAATTTTTTTGAGAATATAGCTGATTAGTTTTTGTACTCAATCAGTACATTAATCTGGAAGTTATGTTTAAAAAAAAAAGCTTTCACCAAAATTACTTTTTGGGTTTTTTCAAAATTTTAACAAAATCCCTTGGGTCCATTTGGTTCAAATTTTCAGGAAGTCTAAGTTGAGTGGAATCCAATCGAATGCCATCAACCGCATTTCGATCGGTCCAGCCGTTCAAAAGTTATGAGATGTTTACATACAGACATACATACACACACACGAACACACACACACACACACATACATACATACAGACACACTGACGTCATCGCGAAAATAGTCGAAAAAGGTTCCTAGGACCTCAAAACGCGGACACTGGTGGTGACTGGTGAAAATTCGATTGTTGAAAATCGGAGCCAAATCAGTAACTTCCTTATTCACATACGTAGCATGAAGTTAAAAAGTACAAGTGTATTAATAGATTAATATTGTATTAAAATGGAGTAAATGAAAATGAATTAAATCTACCACGTCAAAGTAACGTTTTAACTCGTTAGCGTTTTAACTTGCTAGTTTCGTAATAGATGGCGTTAGTAGTAATAACATTCTAATACATGTATTTTTTATTTTTTTTCTTAGTGTTTATAAAATGGTATTTTAATGGTAGATCATATCTAGACATGAATTTAAACTACCACGTCAAAGCTCAAACCTCGAAGTGCGATATTTTTTCAGTAAAATGTACCACAAAAGTGCATACAAAGTGGCCTAGTGTAGGGCTCACTTCGCTCGCCCTGATTACCTTCTATCAAGACACAGTCTATTTTTATTTCACACCAGAACTCCTGAACTGACAGTAAAGGAACTGGCCCAACACATCAAGTAAGATCTTGTTAATCCTGACATGTATGGCAGCTCACGCGTGATAAAAAAGAGCTTTGACGAATAAGAAGAATTTATGTCTCATTTAATGCCTCGAAAAACTTATCGTCGTTGCGAAATAAACGATACATAAGTTCTTTTTATTGTCAAATCCATGTTTTGTTAAGGGCGACGTATCACACACTGTTTATCACACCTAAAGGAGAAGGAGACGTGTTCCTGTTGGGAAGATAAAACCACTGACAAGTAAATGCTTTTATAAGTTTATGGATTTTGGATGTGTTAAGCTGAATCATGTGCGTACCATGTTGGCCAGAATAGACAAGCAGAGGTTACTGTTCCTAGGTTCAAACCGTGGTTTAGGCAATACGTTTCATATTAGTTTTAGGTTATTCTGGCTACCCAACATTACCCATATGGAAATGAATACCGTTGGATTATCGAAGATGCAGTAATCGTTTCTCTGCTTACCTCTGGGATTTATTTATGTTTTTCCGTGTTGATCCGGCTATTAAGAATAGATCAACTGCCTTACTGATAGGTATCTCGTAAAAAGTGAAAGAAGGATATATATTATATATCCTTATCTCACTTTTTTCACAGTGTGTAAAAATCTCTGTCGGTAAAAATTCGCGCGGCGCGGATTTAGAGGCCACGAGAAGAAGCGTTTTTCGCCGCGACAACATAGTCCGACAGCGAGATGTCTTTTTCAACTTTATCTCGATATTGCTTGGAGGGGAGTAGTTTTGTCCTACTTCAACACTTACTGTTTGGAAGTGAATGTGTAGTACATATTGTATAATGTCTGTGTACAGTTTAAGATGAGTGCAGAAGACATGTGAGGTAGACTTGTGTAGTACATGTACTATGTACTATTATGAACTAGTTCCCGACACAAACATGAACGAACTAGTCCTCTTCCTTTTTAGTACATCATTCATTTAGTACATCGTCGTTCGGAATATATTCGTAGTCTTTGATTCCGTCTGAACTGTTGCGATCAAACGAGCAAGAACAATATGGAATTAGTACACGAAGGAGTGAGATGCACGATTACGCTTGCCGTTTGTGTAGTTCATGTACTAAGGTACTATTAAGAATTAATTCCCGACACCGACTGAAATGAAATGTATAAATATTCACTTGTCAATTCTGATAACTTTGTTTCAATATGGTGTAGTTGAAACTTTTTGTTCATGAAATTACTGATTATTATTATTTTTATTTCTTAATAAATATTTTGGTGAAATTGACTTAGGTATTTTTTTAAGAAATTAGTTTTAAATGGTTTTAAAATCACTAGTATAGATTTCCATGTCGAAATTGCAAATGCAAAATAATTTTTTATAGACAATAATAAAAACTGGTCAAATAAAAAAAAAGTTAGTAAAAAATGGTCCCTGTTTGATGCGCTTCAAAATTGGCTTATTGCGTTCCAAAATAAAGTCTTTATTCTCTAGTTGAATGACCTAATAAATACATAAAAAATGACATTCAGCGGTCAAGGTTGTATGACGCTTTTAGCTACATTGAAATTGAAATGAAGTCCAAATTTTTAGTGAAAAATAAACCTTAATGCCTTACTGCCAGTCTATACGGTATATATTTGAGTGACAATTTATTTCACAATCTTCATTGCAGTATTTCACATTTATTGATGATGAAACTTTCTGGTCGGCGATAGACCGCTGTCTTGACTGTACGGCTTACATTATTTTTGAAGCGTATAAACGGCACTGATGGAGGAAAGCTATTCAATCAGCCAACTCTGTCGTCCAAGAAAATGATTTAGACATAAATATATTATTTGAGTCTAGTTTGGAGAACCGGCCAGGACTTTTTGGTAGCAGAAAACTGCTACGTCATAAGTGTCTAATTAATTTGTTTGAAGGTAACAAGGTCGAGAAGAATTAAATTAGTCAGTCGTATTACATCATATGCATTGAATTAAATTAATTACGATAAAGGAACATTTGTTTTATTTTTTTACAAACCTGCCTACGCATTAAAAATATTCTAGCTATTATCTATGAAAAATCTAATCAATTGGGTAAGTCATGGAAGAGACTTTAGAGAACAAAAAAGTGTCGATACTTATTTTTAAAAATTAAAAACTTAATTAGTAACAATTTTAAACTTAACAATTTAACAAACATAAAAAAAAAAAAACCAAACAAATATTTAAATGATAAAACAACTGTTTGTACGGATCACAACCGTAAAATTATCTGTCTAGATTAACTTATGATTTCTATACCTAAACTGTTATAGCCTCTTTGAGCTCAGCTCTTTCACACACCATTACTCCTTATCACTTATCACGTCTTTTCAATTTCTAAGGTTCGCACTTGGCGGCGGTCCTTCTCATTATCTCCATTATTTGATTGTAATTTCGTTCTAAGGCACGTTGATAGTCTGCCCGGCGTAGTTAGTAGCCTCCAAATTGATGCCTGGTGCCCTGCACAGCCGTTCGACGAGCTCGTAATCCTTTCCAAAACGCACAAGTGCAGAGGAGTGTAATCACCACGCGCTTCCTGGCCGTTTATGTCAGCCCCAAGCTTCAAGACGACGTTCATCATCTCTTGTGCATAAATATCCTTGTTCTTCACGAGGATATGGGTGCAGTGCTCACCATTGTGGTTCCTAGTAGTCAAGATCGATGGGATTGGTTGATCCATCCACTCTTCTGCCCTCATAAGAAGAGCTAATGAGTCAGCTTGACATGCTTCATTAAAGTAGTTTTACACCCGAAGCTTCTCTGCTCACTCTGGCCTCACTTCTGGCGCTCAGCATGTCAAGAAACTTGTTGGACTCCATCTTTATCACTTTTTCTTCAATACCGAGTACTCAGTACCGACTTCGTGGAATTCCGTTGTAGGAATGATAGTTCCAGCGGGATAGATCAATACTTATATGCGTTCCTAATCGGGAACCAGCCGATAAATTATACATTAAATCGTTGGTAAAACCCAGTGCATGTTTTCCCCACTTTGTTTGTGTTATTTTTATCGGGAGTGTTTTGTTACAGTGCATGTGCGGATAACGACAATTTATAGTTTATAGTATAAAATTGATTTCCCCGCTTATCTAGGGTTAAAAAAAGTCAGGGATTTTTTTAAGGTCACCCAACTATGCGATTGACTCTTCAGTTACGTCATGAACTTTTAGTAAATTTTTTTTTAATAGTACATTATATTAGTAGCCTACATGGGAGTATATGGGTACTGGGATTTATATATATATATATATATATATATATATATATATATATATATATATATATATATATATATATATATATATATATATATATATATATATATATATATATATATATATATATTATAAACTTATCACATAATATTTTATATATATATATATATATATATATATATATATATATATATATATATATATATATATATATATATATATATATATATATATATATATATATATATAAAATATTATGTGATAAGTTTATAATAACGAGACAAATATTAATTACCAATATGCAAATTTTGTTTTGCATTTTTTTGACCCATTTGGTCCCATATTTACATCAACGTGTGTTTGGCGTCGCCGCAATATATATGTGTGTGTGTGTGTGTTTTAGCACTAATCCCGTGCTTGGAAAAATTTAAAAATCTTGAAGCGGTTCAATCGTAAAACAATGAAATTCAAGCAAAATCCTAAATCGCTATATAATAATTATTTATCTTGAAAACGCTATAACAAGTTTCTACGCTTCCAAAATGGACTTCGGGTCCCAGACAGTACACCTTGCCTGGTTGTGAAGATCTTCCTTTTCGACATCCTTGTTATGAGTGTGACATCATCAACCTCCACAGTTATGAGGTCACCCTGACAGTAGTTCGCTGGCTGTTGCTAGTACTAGTAATATACGGTTAATGATGAGCATAAGAGATAAAGCACGACAAAAGCACATAATTCTGGATGTGTAAGTGATATTAAATATTATCAAGAATAAAACATGTTAACATATCGATGATAACAGAGAAAAAGGCATACTTTGATACATATATTAACTGTAATTTAAATAATCCGCGCATATTATGGTCCCATCTCAAAAAACACATTACCTTAAAAATAAAAGTGACATACTACCATCACAATTCAACGATGCCAACGCAATCAATAACTTTTTCTTGAATACTTCCGGGGCAAAATATGCGCCTTTATCTGTGATTAACTATTTTGAGTTCAATAAATTTGGATCAGTGATTTTTGAGATGAATACTGTTGATGAACAAACTGTCTTGGGAATTTTAAAAACATTACATTCAAATTCAATAGGAGTTGATGACATATCTCTATCTATGTTACAGTCTACATTATCGTTCTTACTTATAGCCATCACTCATATTGTTAATACATCAATAAGTGAATGCGTTTTCCCGAGGGAGTGGCAAGCTGCTTTAATAAAGCCAATACCGAAAAACGATAATGTTAGGGAAATGGCAGACTTAAGGCCTATAAGTATTTTGCCTTGTATGTCAAAGATATTGGAAAAGGTTGTCTATAACCAACTTTTGCAATATCTCGAATTAAATAATATTTTGCCAGATTTACAGTCAGGTTTTAGAAGAGGTTATAGTACAACAACCGCTTTGGCAAAGGTTTTAGACGATATATTAGACCCTAGGGGTTTAGGTACGGTTTTAGTGTTGCTGGATTTTCCTAGAGCTTTCGACTGCATTAACCGTCCACTACTTTTTTCAAAAATGAAATATTACGGATTCAGTAATGAGGCAATCAAATGGTTTATGAGTTATTTGAGAATCGAACTCAGACTGTTCAGGTTCGGCATGCAGATGGGTCTATGATTGTATCAGATGTATATACTACACCTCGCGGTTTGCCACAAGGATCAATTCTCAGTCCCATAATTTATTCCATGTACAGTTCTGATATAACTAATTGTATCATTAATTCTAAGTATCATCATCATGTATGCTGATGATTTACAGTTATATATCTCATTTAAACCATTAGACACGGCACAAGCAATCAATAAGTTGAACGAGGATTTGAATCGCCTTGTTGCTTGGTCTAATGAAAATACACTGGTTCTCAACCCCCATAAAACAAAATATATGACAATGGGTACACGTCGTCGAGTAGATCTTATATCACATTTGAAACCAACAATTAAAATATAGAGTAGTGTACTAGAAAGAGTGTTTGAAGCACGTAATCTAGGAGTGCTTATGGACGAATAGTTAACTTTTCACAATTACATGGTAAATAACGTAAGGAACTGTTTTTATCGCCTTAAAGTGCTTTACCGAATACGCGATTCTATAAATATAAATTTACGTATACAGCTTTGTGAAACAATAGTACTTTCTAAGCTTAATTATGCTGATGCAGTGACCGGGCCTAGACTTTTAAAAAGGACGAGCAATCTAATTCAATGAGTTCAAAATGCCTGTGCTCGCTATTGTTTCCAAACACCACCTCGGACTCATGTAACTCCTTTTATTAACAGTGCAAGGATACTTAAAATGAACTACCGATGGCAATTGCATTTCGCTAGTCTGCTATTTGGAGTCATTAAATATGAAATACCTTCCTATCTATATACTAAGCTACAGTGGGCTAGCGACTCGAATTTAAGTCAAACAACTAGAGGGTTACTATACATGATGGTCATGGCGCGACACCATACGGCAGCTTTTCGTGGTAGTTTCCGCTATGCGGCAACACGGTGCTGGAACAACCTACCTCCTCCAATTCGAAATTTGACATCAATACAGGGATTCCGGATGAAATATAAACAATACTTAATTAACATGCAACTTCAGATATAACACTGCATCAGATGATATCAATATAAGGTAATAAGTGTATTTACCGTGTAAATAATATGTATACATATTTGTATGTCCTTGTGTATGTGGGTGTACTAGATTTTATTCATTAAAACATTTAATATTCTTACTTATTTAAATTTAATAGCATTGTCATTTATAAATTAAAATTATTTGCTGTATATATTCAAAAATAAATAAATAAATATTCGATTCCATATTCCTTATATCATATCATGTTATTATGTATGTTATATGCTATTATTAATAAACTATTAGGGGTGAATAGACGCTAAAACTATTGCTGCCTTTTTCAGGGAACTGGCTGCCACAGAAAATCGGCGTTGGGATTGCCATTATAATCCCAACACATGCTGAGTGGTAGGCCAATTTGAGATGTCGCACCACCATTATGTACTATATATCTCTTTTGTTTTTTTTTGTTTCTTTGTTTGTATAGCGTATTGTGTACAAAAGTTTTGTATGTCTAAATTGTATATTGTTGTAAGTTGTATATGTTTCGTGGTGTGCGTCTCAAATAAATGTGTTCTTATTCTTATTCTTAATAAATATTTTGGTGAAATTGACTTAAGCATTTTCTTAAGAAATAAGTTTTAAATGGATTTAAAATCAGTACATTGCTTTTAGTACGGTCCCTTTTTTATCTTGAATTATGCATTGTTAAAAAATGTCATACATAATTTAATTCTAATATACCTATAAATAACTTCACATAATAAATAAATGAGTTTGTTTACAATTATAGTTTGCAAAATATGAAGGAAAATCAAAATATATTTCGCTATTCCTTCTCTGTACTACTACTGTACTATAGTACTAAAAGACTGAACTAGTACATTTGAAAGAATGTACTAGTACAGAGCGATCAGTTCAGTGTCCCAGCAAGAACAAGTCTAATGTGAGGGAGAGTCAGTGTACGACTCAAACCCAATGAAGTTTTTTCTAACACTGATTTATTATTAACTAGCGACCTGCCCGCGGTTTCACACGCGCAGCTTTTGTTCCCGTGGGAATATCGAAAAGGTTAATACACTTAAATCTTCCTCAAGAATCAATCTATATATTTAAAAAAAACCGCATCAAAATCCGTTGCGTAGTTTTAAAGATTTAAGCATACATAGGGACATAAGGACATAGGGATAGACAGAGAAAGCGACTTTATTTTATACTATGTAATGAAGTTATAACAAAAATTATGAGTTAATAAAAGTGCAACCGTAACAATGTGTGCGTGTATTTATTGCTAAGCTAATTGTATTGTAAGTAAGCTCCAGTAGTTATTATGACGAAGTATAGAAAATGTGTATAAATAGTCCAGGTCAAGGTTGTGACCTATTTGTAGTATGTTGTTCCTAGTCAGTGACTTAATTGTTATTGCAAATATGCGCACTGTGCATTAAAAATAGCGACTGTTATCACAATGTAACTTGACCTTCCTCTCGTGGTTCAACGACTTCTTTGTATACAATGTTATTAAAAGTCAAGTCACGAACTGCTTGTGATATATATAATTAATTGTTGTAAATAACAACGAATAATTTTAAAATTGGCCTCTTGACTGCTCTGATGTGAAAATGTTTGGTAAACTTGACTTCTGTGTGCGTAAAAGAGCGTGAGGGGAAACGCGAGGCTCTGGAACATCTGTCATTATCTGCGTTCTTTTTTCTTTCTTAAAGCGATGACGAGTCACAAATTTACGCAGTTCTCTTTTTACTGTACGCAATCCACTTAGTATCCAATATTTTTCTCGGATATAAGATAGTGTTAAACTTGGTCCACCATGTAGCGTAGTACGGTGAGAATCTCGTATAATGAGTTCAGTGAGTCTACCGTAACTTGATAATATTATAGGATGATTTACGGATTGACTCAGCAACGAATTATTTAATCTCCTGCCAATCTTGAGTAGTCCATCTCGGGAGTCAATATACTGGTTGAGGCTCAAAAGTCTATTTGTGCTGCTGAACTTTCCATGTTTCTCTAGTTCTTGAATTTCCTTTTCAAATTCCATAGATAATTTTAATAAAAAGGACAGCTCTGTGCATCTTACTTTTCCGATGACGATAGCTAACTTTGCTGTGGCAATTGTTTATTACGTAACCATTGTGTGAAACGCGATAGCCAACCGATGATTGTTGTCATGCGCTGTGTCGAACTACATTATTGTAAAACATAACAAACATAATAATAATTGTAAAACAAAATCGTTTTTATAAGATAAAGCAGCGTTCACACTTGTTTTCTTGGCTTCTAATGTTGGTGGTTGGTATGTCTTCTCTTTAATCATGTACAAATCAAATGTAGACAACCAATCGGGACCCTGCCACCACAGCAAATGTTGTGATAACTGTGATGATGATATTCCTCTTGTAGCGCAATCAACTGCGTTCTCCTCAGGACTTCAGCCAGGACGAAGACGGGATAATGCCGAGTATTGTACGAACTCTGTTGTCTATAAACTGTTTACATCTGTTTATGTCTCCATGCAGCCAACCTAACACCACCATTGAATCAGTCCAGGTATACACTGTTGCGGGTTTTGGTAGAGTTTCGATGACTTTTTCATCAGTTTTGATAGGAAAATTGCGCCACAGAGTTCAATCTTCGGTAAAGATTGTTCTTCAGAGGTGCTAACTTTGTTTTAGTGGCCACAAGTGTCGATGTGTACTCCCATTTAGAATTCCGTGTAGTGACGTATACAGAGCAAGCGAACGCTTTTTCAGATGCGTCGCAGAATCCATGCACTTTTGAATTTTTTTATTTCTTGCAAGTTTATAAGCAATTTTATCCACTCGTTGTTAACGTCCTGAGACAAATGCGTGTCCCAATCAGCTGTTTCTTCAGACCATAATCGTTGAAAAAGTAGTTTTGCTCGTATTGTAAGTGGAGACAACCACCCCAGCGGATCAAAGATCTTCGAGATGTTTGATAATAGCTGTCGCTTAGTTATCGTTATTCGTGTCGTTTTTAAATATGTTTTTGAAATGTATCTGAAGTAGAAACCCATCGCAAGCCTAAGGTCTTTCGGTTTTCCGAACCTTTGAAATCGAGTGGCATGTCCAATTGATCCGCTGATAGATCTGCAATCAATCCACTGGAATTACTGGACCATTTACGGATATTATTCCGGCGTTCTTTAGGATATCGAAGATCTCTTGTCGTAGTTGTTTGACTTGTGAAATACGGTCACAGCCTTTTAGAAGGTCATCCATATAAAATGAAGATGTTAGTGCAGCAGCAGCTCGAGGAAACTTGTGCGCGTCGTCGATAGCTAACTGCTTTAACGTACGCATTGCGAGGTAGGGAGTCGCCTTTGTCCCGTAAGTATTGTACTTCTCCAAATAAGTGTAAAAGCACCATTAACCTGTTTGGCAAATTGAACCTTTAACCTACTTAGTTGCTATCCGATGAAATAAATCAAAAAAAAAATTAGAAGCAAACTTATCAAAATATGATCAAATGAATTCCTTAAAATTAAAAACACGTAACGCAAATGCGTAACATATTAATCTATACTTAAAGTTCTAAAGGAACCATGCATTAATAATGGCTTGTCGTATCTGCCTTTCGGTTTTTTCTCAATGTCAGCTTTCCATAGGTTGTCATCTAGGAACATCTCTCTGAAACAATAATAATAAAAACCGGTGTTTTATTCAATCCTATTTGAATAAATGTTATATTAAAAAGATTGATAAAATGTCGATATTCTTTAGATTTATCCATGGTTGTACCAAGTCCGCCATTACTCGTCACAAATTACATGTTTTTTCTTTGGTTATCTTATATCTAGTGGTAATTTCCTTCATCTAAGGTTTTATTAGTGTTTTTTTTGCAAACCTTTCAGTCCAGAGACAATGTTAATCATGTTATGTTTGACCGCCCCGTTGGTCGAGTGGTTAGAGACCCTGACTACGCAATCAACGAGGCTCGGGTTCGATCCCCGACGGGGACAAGCATTTGTGTGATGAGCATAAATGTTTGTATTTCCGGGTTTGGGTGTTTATTATATATATTCTAGTATTTATATATGTATTTCTATGTATTAGTATCGTTGACTAACACCCATAACACAAGCAAATAATTTGCTTACTTTGGGGTTAGATCAGTAAGTGTAATTTGTCCCGTGAATTATTATTATTATTATTATTATGCTTATTTCAAAACGTATAAGAATTCCTTTGAAAATGTATTTGCGTTTTTAATGTCTGCATTATAATATCTATTGTATGTGTATTTTAATGTTTTTCTTTTATTTATTGCTTCATTCAAACCTTACATATTTGGGTATGAGATGACTATCGTACCTCACTTTATTACAGGTATCGGTGGTCGTAAAATTTGAATAATTTTTGAATTGAATAAATTTGAATTGGTCGTAAAATATGACTTCAAATAAAGTTTTAATGATTCTATCATTATTTTTAATTGCTATCTTATTATTTTTTTTAAATATAACGGGTCGAAAACGCGTACATACTGCGTATTTGTAAAGCTCGATGTTTCGGACAATTTACATTGACCGTAATCACGAGCGGACTAGAGCAGTGAGTTTCCTCCGTCATTTACGTTGGGATCAATTTTCATCTACCCCCTTCTGATCTTGTTTTTTCAAATTGAACCTACACACAACGTTCACCAACCAACCGTATCTTGAACTTTATTCTTTTGCAGGTGCAGAGGCCGTATTATGTCAACCACTGGATTCCAAACATAAGATAATTTAAATCCATCTTCTCTATTGAAATTTTTATTTTTACTAATTTCAATAGCTTCCCGTACCATACGGAAAACATAGTGTCGCTCAGCAGAAAGAACCCGGAAGAGGTCGGTGGATGTTCTTAGAGGCTGAGCATATCACGGCTGTAAAAAATAGGCAGGTTAATAAGTCTGCTATAGCTGAACATATTTTGGATATCAACACTGATCACTGAATTGAATTCCACCGACTTCAGGTTCTTTCTACTGAGCGACACTATATTCTCCGTATGGTATGGGAAGCTATTAAAATTAGAAAATATAAAAATTGCAATAAGAAAGATGGATTTATTAAATTCTAAAAAATCAATTTGTACTAAAACTATGATAAAATGAACCGAAGTACCGAACATTCAATGGATTTTTCTAGTTTAGCTTAGGATTTTTCATGGATTTATTCCCGCTCTATCAGCAGTCAGCAAAGCTATCCTGCTTCAAAAACTTAAACAATAAACATAACGAATTAGAAGAATCGATGGGGTTGCTCAATTTTTTTTCAAAGTTCCCATAACCTCGTACTTGCTTTAACATAAGTATCTTCACGTCCGTATCCTCAAAGGGGTTGGCAGAGATACAACAAGTGCACCCACGATTAACCGAAGATACTTAGTCCCATAAGTGTGATAGGTGGTAAGCCTATCGCCAACCGGGTACTTTTCAATTCTGGACTACTTTATGTTTATCAGAAAACTGAAAAAACACATTTTTTAAGTGCCCGACCCGGGAATCGAACCCGGGACCTCATGTGGTCAACGCAAACGCTGGACCACTAGACCACAGAGGCAATACATACGACATTAAAACCCTGGAAATCATCTAGTTCCAGGATATCGACTGTAATAGAAGAATTATAAACAAAGCAGATATTAGAAAACCCTCCAGTCATAGACTTGGGTTCCTTCTGCAAAGTGTTCCTTGTGCATATGGTGGAGCACAGCTAATTTTTGACCTCAGAGGTCTTAATCGAATTGTATTCGCAAAACCTTTTTATTTAATTTCCCAAGTAGATGTAAAGAATTTCCTTCAGATGGAAGATTGGCTTGTAAAAATAGTCCTGCAACAGACTTATTTGCATTTGCCAATTGCGCAGTCACATAGTCCTGCGTATTATTTACAAGCAAAAAATACTACAACTGACTACAATAACTTTTAGCCTTTCTTCAGCACCACAAAGATTTGCAGCTCTTTCGAACTGAATTGCTTAAATCCTTCGGGCTCGAAGAATCAGAATAATAGTATTTTTAGACGATTACCTCCTAGGACACCAGAACTGTTCCATTTTGACAGATCAAGTTACGGAAACTGTGAATCTTCTAGAGACTTTCGGCTGGCACATTAACCACCAAAAGTCAATTCTAGCTCCTGTTACTACCTAGAATACCTAGATTTGTTATCGGACACGCACAAGAACATCCTAAGTCTACTAATAAAAAAGATAACATAAAAGCTGTTCTAACAAAGATAATAAATCTAGAGTATTGCACATTAAAACAAGCTCAGAGCATGTTGGGCCAGTTAAACTCTGCCAAATACGCTGTTCCAAAGGGTCGCTTGCACTATCGAAATTTCCAATTTTTTCTAAAAAGATTCAGACAAGGCAAACCAAGAGAAAAGAAGTTACTAACCTCGACAGGGTTGAAAGATCAAGAGTGATGGGTACAATCAATAGATCACAGTACTGTCCCATTAGAGAAAAAAGAAGTCACTCAATACCTAACATCAGATGCAGCAAATGCAGGTTGGGCTGCCTAACTAAACGGCAACCATCTAGCCGGGATGTGGACCCCAGAACAGAAAGTATGGCATTCTAATGTAAAAGAGCTGTATGCTGTCTTTGCTGCCATACAGGCTCAACAAAACACCCTGTTGAATACTTACATATTTTAATTCAGTCAGACCTTTTTACCTATTTCTTTTATTTTTACAATTAATATAATACAGAATATCTTTATATACAACGTTCACAGCTTTCTTGCCATTAGACAATACGAAGGAACATGTTTTCTTTAGAGGTTACTCTTGAAAGAGCGATATATAGTTGGCCATGTGAAAAACAGCCTGCAACGTTGAAGGTTTGACCCTGCGATTTATTAAGGCGAGGCATCGGAGCAAACTGGAAAAAATGTGTAAATGGTTGACCCTACGGGCCATCCCTAAAACTTCTCACTAAATTAAGGTATTTTAAGCTCAAAAGAGTATAAAATGTAAGCATAGATTTTTCAAATCAAACATCTATTTTGTTAAAAATGGCAGTATTATTAATTTTTGAAAAGCTGTATGTTTGAAAACGATGATGGCATTCAACTCAATTTTTGAGATCTAAAATATTGTTTTAGCTAAATAATCGATAAGTTAAAAAATTTCGATGCTATGTCAAAAAACATTTAATTTTTAATTTTCTTCATTGATAAATCCGAAACAAAATGACCGATTTTGATTAAATTAACGGTATTTGACGCAGTTTTTAAAGAACAAAAGCTGATAATATTTTTAGGTCAATCGGTAAATTAAATTGAAAGTTATTTAAATAAAATAAGTAAGTTTGCTAAAAACAACGTAATTTTAATATTTGAAAAGCTATAAGTTTTTGAGAATTAGATTCTATTTTGATTTTTGAAACGGCATTTGACGTAGTTTTTTTAGTACTAAATATCGTAGAACACCAAAAAATGATTGGTTGAAAAATTTCGAAGCTACGTCGAAAAAAACACTTTTTTCAAAATTTTACGCCAACGATTACTCCCAAACGGATAAACCGATTTTGATGCAATTTATGTATTAGACGTAGTTTTTTGAGCAATAGAGCTGAATCGGTTCAAATTTTCAGGAAATCTAAGCTGAGCGGAATCCAATCGAATGTCATCAACCGCGTTTCGATCAGTCTAGCCGTTAAAAAGTTATGAGATGTTTACGTACACACATACACACACACCCACCCACACACACACACTCACACACACACTCACACACACACACACACATACATACATAGACATACTGACGTCATCGTGAAAATAGTCAGAAAAGATTCCTAGGACCTCAAAACATCTGGTGAAAACTCGATTTTCGAAAATCGGGTTAAAATCAAATTTTCTTAAAGTAGGAAGTTAAAAACTGGTTTGCTAAATCACGTTTTTTACATTAATTGTTACATAACAATTTTACAAAAATTATACGATATATCTGAAGATATTATTTAAGGATTCTGCTAACTTATTACATGATAGAATGTACTTTACTTAATCATATAAAAACCGAAAACAGGCTGAAAAATCTCTTAAACAAATAATTTGTTAGTACTATTTCTAATCTTCGACATGATTTTTATATGATGATATTTAGTTTAATAAAAATGAACTAAATTTAGGTTTTCAGCTGCAGTCCTATATTTATTTATCCGAAAATTAAAACATTTACCAAACAGCGGTTTAACAGAACATACCGCGCGCGCGCCGCCACAGCCCGTAAATCCGGAACCACTATGCCCGTGCATTTTAAATCTGTAATATCTTCGGAAATATTCATTTAAATTACACGCTGTAAACGGCCATATTGATCTATATTAAATCATGTATGGCTTAAAATTGCTTCGAAAAAAAGCCATTATTTCTCGTAAAAAGTAAATGACAAAAAAAATGCTGTTGTGGGTTATCCATAAGAGATAGACATATACCATCGCGGAGTTTTCTGTAAACCTTTTCAAGATGTACAAATACTTAGTACATTATTTTCATAAATCTCGTAGGGTTAACCTATACCTGTACCTGTATAACCTGAGTTAGCAATGTAAGCGGAAAAAAATATAATTATTTACGATATGACATCAGAAAACTCAAAAATTGCAGCATTTTTCTACAATATATTGAATGTTATTATACATATAAACCTTCCTCTTTAATCACTCTATCTATTAAAAAAAACCGCATCATAATCCGTTGCGTAGTTTTAAAGATTTAAGCATACATAGAGACATAGGGGCATAAGGACATAGGGACAGACAGAGAAAGCGACTTTGTTTTATACTATGTAGTGATGACACTATTTGACGTATCACCCAAGTCTACCAGATTTAGTAGACTTTAAATGGGGACACTTTTTATCGCCCAATCATCAATCTGGACGTGTAGTATATCTATGCCTAATATATTATAATACTAGCTGTTGCCCACGACTTCGTCCGCGCGGAATTCGTTTACTCCGCACAGCTCCTTTCCCGTAGGTGATAGCGTGATAATATGTAGCCTATATGTTGACCCGACCTATTAGTAATATTCATGCAAAATTTGAAGTAAATCCATGCAGTACTTTTCGAGCTTACCCCGGACATACATACAGACAAACAAACATATAGACAAACAGACAAAAGTTCTAAAAACTATATTTTTGGCTTCGATATCGATTGTAGATTACGCCCCAAGTATTCTTTTAAAAAAATATTCAATGTACAGTTTTGACTTTCCTACGATTTTATTATATTATGTATAGATAATGTAAGTCTTGCATAGATATAGCGAAACCATAAACAGCTTCTTCATCTAATGCTATGTGTTTTACCATGGTTTTATCCATAACATAATATCTGTTTTGTTGTATTCCAAAACATTTCTATTTCCTAAAAAATAGAAGTTTTTAATGGCAATATTAACAGCTTTGCAGTTAAAATTTTTAATATCTCCTAGAACTGAAGGCGAAATCAGTTAAGGAATTTTCGGAAGCAGGCTATTTTAAACATTAAGAATATATTCTTACTAAACTTATACCTACCAAGAAATTTAGTAAAGCAAGTCAGGCTAAATGATTCTTGCTTATATAATAATACATATAAAACACAAACCACTTCATCGCATTAAAATTTACAATTAGTAAGATACGAGTATGTGACCTTTCTTAAAATATTTAAATTTAAAATAAATTGCTTTTTAACAGGTTTACACCGCGCAGCTTTGAAATCAGTGCTAAGTGTGAGTTTTTTTTTGCATTCGATCGTGAGCGCGTTTGGAGTTTACTAGGAATTTGTATGTGATTTGTACAGCGCCACCTAGTGGTAAACGTGAGAAACCAGATTACCACTAGGTGGCGCTGTACAAATCACATACAAATTCTTAGTAAACTCGAAACGCGCTCACGATCGAATGCGAAAAGAAAAACTCACACTTTGCACTCAGAATTTTTAGAGAGTTATAGTTCTACTGGTATATAGGGATGAAAGCGAAACATCGATTTTTTAAACATCGATACATCGTATTGAGCTGTTAAACCTAACTCCCAAATGTAGACAGCCAATAATAAAATAGCAGCTTATATCTTTCTAATGGCGAGAAATTTCAAAATATACGCCTTTTGGTGTTTTCCATGGTGTAATTTTATGTATACAATATCATGGCAATTACATAGAACCCATGGAAATTACTTTATTTCATTATACTTGCAATAAATAAAATAAAATATCCAATGTTTATACTGTAATTCATGCAATCACCAAATAAAGTGATAAATATAGTTTGTCAGTTTTTTTTAAATTTAAATCTGTTAAATCAAAGTTCATTATCATTTAGACTGCCTCGTGGTGCAGAGTTCGATCGCAAAGGTGATATTAAGCTCGGAGTGTCGCAGAGTGGCGTATTACCAAACCCGTGCCTCGGGTAAGCACGTAAAGCTGTCGGTTTCAGTTATCGTTAGGAATAGTCGATAATCGTTAACATGTCGGTAAATGTGGCGATGAGGATCATTTCAGTTGAAAAAGCAACCGAAACCAACTGTTTAGCTGGCAGGGGGCCACTTAACTATAACAAAAATTAGTCTTTTAAAGCTTAATATTTGGCAAATGAGTCTCTTAATATTTCCATGGACCGAAAAATTCTATATTTTTTTTAGGAAAAAATTCTATATTTTTTTTTCAGCTACATATGCATAACTTTAAGAGCAAAACGTGAAAGAAGCTGATGATCTTCAAAGCGGATCTTACAGCATCAGGTTAAGGTTACCACGGTTCCTTATTCAATGAGCATGCGTTGTTTTATTGCAAAGCTCCCGTGGACTTCAACTCCACTATGTTACCCTGGAAATCATTTTAATTCCAAATGTATGTAAAAATGTAACAAATGACACCACACTCAATGGGCTTATTTTGTTTAGTGCAGGAGGTCCAGGGTCATTTTCTAGTTCCATTATCAAACCCTACGAATCTCCTAGTAATAAAGGCCAACTGTATCAGCTCAATCTCCTCATTGCCAATCATTATTATATCTCAGAAAACATCCGGCAGTTAAGTGTTTGCCAAAATAAACCGAATTAGCCGACATTCGATAGGTTTATCAAGATTAGCTTAAAAGTTCTCATGGACTTCTTCCAGCCCTATCATCAGACACTGGAATACATCATGTTCCAAAGTCCTTAAAAGAACGAATCAAACGAGAACAAAATTGATGGTGCTGCTCAATTTTCATTAATTCGTTAGTTTTATTCCCATGACCTTCTTCCCGCTTTATCGTAAGAACCAAGAAATCATCAAACACCAGATTATTTGTCAAAACAGAACAAATAAGTTCGAACGCGGTGGATTTATCTCGCTTAGTTTAAAAGATTCTGTCGCATTCGGGTTAAATCAACAGATTTTTAAAATCATTCAGTACCAAACAGTAAGCCAAAACAAACCCAATTAACTCATACTCGATGAGTTTATCTGGTTTATCGAGATCTCATGGATTTCTTCCAGTTTACCTTCAGAAACTGGAAGTCATTCTGTTCCAAAGTCCTTGTAAGAACGAACCAAATGAGATCAAAATCGATGGCATTGCTCAATTTAAGTTCAAAGTTCTCCTAACCTCCTTCTTGCTTCATCAACCCATTGAGTGTGGGTTGTTTCGGTTTTGGCATATTTTTCGATTCTACATGATTTTTTAAAATTTAACTAGCAAAAAGCAGAGCTTTGTAAGGGCTCGCAAAGACTTCATTTATAATTATCTAACCTCAAAAAAGCCAGCGTATTTTTATCCAAACATTATATTCCCATCAAAGGCATCGTCAGGCTTTAGTCTAGAAGGGCGCAGAAAAATAAAACCAAAATAATAAAAACATGTTAGAAACATTTTTTTTAAACTTACAAGAAAAAATATTTAAAACTTTCTTGATTTATTAAAAACATGATTTTTATTATTATCAATGTTATCTTCACAGAAAAAATATAAAAATTTCTCAAATTTTACACCATATTTTCTGGTCTACCTATAATTAGTTCGGCCTACCTATAATATGTAGCAACTCAAGATCCATCTCGCGCCACCAAATCATCGCCGCTCTTAAGGCGATAGGTAATGCCAAACTACGAAATAGACACCTCTTTGAAAGCCTACTACTGCTAACCGGTTGGTCCAATAATTTAAAAAAAATATGCGTTATACGTATAATATAATTAAGTTTAAATTTTAAGTTCGTTTTTTCTAATTTTATTGTTATTTTTGACGGAAAAAAATCGAATATCTTTCTTATTTTTACGCAAAAATTTGCTTATAACTTCCAAACTACTGTAACGATTTTGATGATTTTTCTTTTTATTACAGACAATTTATTGCTTTATAAAATTTAAGTTCAAAATTTTACAAAATCATTATAGTGTGCTATTAAATCAATAAAAACCTTATTATTTAATTCGCGGACAGCGCTCGCGTTGAAAGTCAGTCTCCCGGTAGCGTTCATACGGGGAGGCTGTGTCGCATGTTAGCGTGCTCCGCTCTCCATATTCGAATCAAAGAGTAATAGCACAGATAGAACGTTTGGCACAATAGTAAGGTTGTGCCGTTTGGAAATTGAACATTTCGTTTACGCTTGGATGTTTTTTTATAGTAGATAATGAGCTTGGACCGAGAAGGCTGTTTTTTTACAGATGTTGTTCTTATGATATAGACAAGGAATAAGAAAGGGTTTTTTTAAATTCATCCCCTAAGATGGTGAAATAGGGGGTGAAAGTTTGTATGAAACTCTGTCATTTTTGAGTTGTAATGAATGATATGCCGTAATTAAATTATCCTTTAACTGAAAAAAAATTAAATACAAATTTAATATTTTTTGGAATTATAGCCCACAGAGAGGTAAAAAGAGGCTTTAAAGTTTGTATCAAAAATGAATTGTTTATTTATTGCATTATTATAAGATCTAAACGATTTTTATTTAGTATTTATGATTTTTTAATACAATTAAGAAGTACGAATTTTCGAATTTTTTTAGTACTTATGCTCTTCAATCGAAATTGAAGAAACATGCATGTAATGTTCGAAGTTTTATCCATTAAAGGAGTAAAAGTGTGTGTTACAATTTATATGAAAAATCAAACGTTAATGGTCAAAATAACTTGAAATTCGACACTTATGTTCTTCAACACAATTTAAGAGGGGATTTTTTAAATTTCATTCTTTAAAGGATAAAAAAAGCATTGATGTTTGTATAAAAAATAGATTGTTTATTGTAGAATATTGTATCAATTATTTAAAACTTAGTATTTATGATTTTTAATACAATTAAATGAATACGAGTTTAAGGTTTTCAAATATCAACTCTTCAAAGGATGAAAAAAGTGGTAAAGTTTGAGAAAAAATAAAATATGTTTAATCAAAATCTCTTCAAATTTATTAGTCATGTTCTTTAATTCAATTAAATAAACGTGCATGTAAGGATGCTGTGAGTTTTTTCTCTTAAAAAGGTAAAAGAGGGTATTAAAGGGGCTGAAAGCTAGTACTTTATAAATAGTTTTGTTTGCGAGTAGACGTTGAATAATATTTTGAGACTATTCATGTACTTACCTACGTTTACGCTTGAATGTTTTGTTAGCTATAGATAGATAAGTATTTTGTCAATATTTTGTATAAATGTACAAAAATATAAAATAAAATAAAACATATAAACAACGAAGATAATTCAAGCAAGCGAATAAAAAGCAAAACTCTAAAGAAAAAAAAATAAAAACTGGTACTATTTGAAGGTAGTAAGGACTTCGCAACTAAAAATAAATAAATTAAATATATTATACATACAAATGGTCTAAATAAACCAACTTATTTAGTACTTTCCTCTATAAACATTAAATTAAATTATGTCTTACGAGATTTTGAAACAAAAACTAAGAAGCTAGTTAAAGTTTTAAAATATTATTCAAGATATTACATTTTACAAAATCAAATTTTGAAAGGGTTTGTTAAACATTAATTGTTGATTGTATGTATTAAAATAAAGTGTTACACGGAATGTATTGTATATTACAACACTTTCAAAGAAATAGGATACGTAACTGTTATTATTGTGTAAATTGTTATATGATTTTTTGTCGATTTTCGGTATATTTTTTTCTTTAAATATCGTTTTTCTAAAATGAATGTATATGTAATCGATAAATGAGCGATTACTGGTTATTGGTTTTGAGTTTGAAAACATTCAGTCGATTCACGATGATAAAAGTTCATATATGTGAAACTTCAAAAATGTTAAAACGTAGGTATCTGCATCCACTGTAAATAATCTTTGACTTTGGAGCATGTCAGCGCGCGAAATAATATTTGCGCTACTCTTGTTAGAAAGTCAAGGTCGTTCGCAGCTGTAATCGCCTTAAAGTCTATTATTGATAGAAATCGATTTTCATTTATGGTAGCTTTCTTGCAAAAGAGTTTTCAAGGAAAATGGGTATTAAAAATGAAAGTTAATCTTGTAAAGAAAAACACATTTTTAACATTTTGCTAAGATTAGATCGATTTTCGAAATAAAATGTTTTTTTATTTAATTAACCTTCAAAATTTTTCAGGAGTCAGACAAATTAAAAATGTGTTTTCTTTTTCAATTTTCTAATAAAAACAACGATGCCCGGGATTGGAAAGATGCCCGGTTGGTGATAAGCTGGTCACTCTTTTTTTTCAAGCTCATTTTAAGCTCAAAAGAGTAAAAACTATAAGCATAGATTTTTTTTCAGTTCTAAGAAATATTGAAATATCTCAATTGCTAAGTCACAAAAAACAGCAAGAAAACACGAATGAACCAACGAAACAATCATACATGCAGTTTATTTTGATAAAAATTGCAGTACATTGATTTTTGAAAAACTGTATATTTTGGAAACGATGATCAAATTGATCAAATTTCAAATGGTCAATTTCAAATGGCATTCAACTCAATTTAACTATTGCTTTAGCTAAACAATCGCTAGGTTCAAAAATTTCGAAGTAATGTCAAAACACATTTTTTCAAAAATTTTCGTCATTGATACCAAACAAAGTGACTGATTTATATCCAATTAACGGTACTTGACGCAGTTTTTAAAGGAGAAAAGCTGATAAGATTTTGAGGTCAATCGGTATATTAGTCTGAAAGTTATTTTAAACACATTAAGTAAGTTTGCTAAAAACAACGTAATGTTAATATTTGAAAACCTGTAACTTTTGAAAATAAGATTCGATTTTAATTTTTAAAACGGCATTCGACGTAATTTTTTTAGTACTAAAATATTGTAGAATACTAAAACATGATTGATTGAAATATGTCGAAGTTATGTCGAAAAACATTTTTTTCAAAATTTTCGTCAACGATTACTTCCAAACAGATAAATCAATTTGATGCAATTTATGCATTAGACTTAATTTTTTTGAGAATATAGCAGATTAGATTTTGTACTCAATCAGTACATTAATCTGGAAGTTATATTTAAAAAATCTTTCACCAAAATTTCTTTTTAGGTTTTTCCAAATATTATCAAAATCCCTTGGGCCCATTTGGTTCAAATTTTCAGGAAGTCTAAGTTGAGTGGAATCCAATCGAATGCCATCAACCGCATTTCGATCGCATCGAGGAAGTTAAAAATGACAAGTGTATTAATAGATTAATATTGTATTAAAATGGAGTGAATGAAAATGAATTACCTAAATCTACCACGCCAAAGTAACGTTTTAACTCATTAGTTTCATAATAGATGGCGTTAGTAGTAATAAAATTCTAATACTTACATGTATTTTTTATTTTTTTTTCTTAGTGTTTATAAAATTGTACTTTAATGGTAGATCATATCTAGACATGAATTTAAACTACCACGTCAAAGCTCAAACCACGAAGTGCTATATTTTTTCAGTAAAATGTACCACAAAAGTGCATACAAAGTGGCCTAGTGTAGGGCTCGCTTCGCTCGCCCTGATAATGGAAACTGAAGGTGGCCTAGAATGCGAACCTTTAAATTAAACAAGATAAAACCATCGATTTTTGGCTCATTTATTCTGTTTTGAGAAATACCCTGGTGATAGATAATTTCTATGGTCGTACCACAGAAATTATCTATCAAATGAGTCCAATCTCGATGGTTAGTTTAAAGGTTCCCATAGCCACCTTCAATTTCAATTATAAAATCCAAAAAATCCATCTAGCACCGAAAAATATGCTAAAACAAACCGAAGCAACCCACACTCAATAGGCTTTTCTGGATTTGCCTAAAAAATTCTAATAGCCTTCCAGTTCTATCATCAGGCACTGACAACCATCGTGTTTCAAAATCCTTGTAAAAATTTACTCCATTTTATTCCTAAGTTCCCATGACCTCCATCATCAGCTCTATTATAAGACCCCGGAATTCGTCTAGCACCAACATGTTTGTTAAAACAGAACAAAAGATCCCAAACTTGATAGGTAAACATAGGAACTTCTAAACTAAACAAGATAATAGTTTAGACTTGATAGGTAAACATAGGAACTTCTAAACTAAACAAGATAATTATTTAGTTTAGAAGTTCCTAAGTTTACCTTCCAATTCCATGATCTGATATAAGACAAAAAAATCGTTCAGCACTAAATTGTTTGCCAAAACAAACCGAATTTGTCCCCACTTGATGGGTTACCCTGGTTTAGCTTAGGAGTTCTCGGGTACATCTTCCAGCTCTATCATCAGGCACTGGAAGACATTCCGCTCCAAAGTGCTTATAATAGCGAATCAAACTACCCCAAAGTCAATAGAGTTGCTCTATTTTATTTCAAAGTTCTCATAACGTACTTCCAGCTCTATTATGAGACTCTGGAAATCATCTAGCACAAAGTGTTTGTCGAAACAGAACAAATGAGTCCAATTTCGATTAGTTTATCTTATTTAGTTTAGGTGTTCTTATGGTTACCTTTCAGTTCCATCATCAGGTCCTGAAAATCATCCAGCACTAAGGTGTTTGCCAATACAAGACAATTAAGTGCTAATTCAAAAACAGTACCTCGTTTAGTTTAGGAGTTCATTATAGTTGTATTTTGAATCTGGATTCTTGAAGTTCCAGTGTCACTTTTTCGGCTCAATCAACAGAGTCTTATCATCACGAAAAAGAACTTACTGTAGCAAATGAAACGATTTCAAACTCCACTATATTAGCAATTTCTATCTGTAAGTTACAATGGCACTCTTACGGCTCCATCTTCAGATATTCGACATACACGTAGTACACGGAAAGTACACGTCATCAAAAATCCATCGAGTCCAAACTTGATAATCTTATCTCTTTCTGCATTCTACGCATGAGTTTCGGTAATACTTTTTCAATTCCATCTTAAGAACCTCGTCATCATGAGCAATAATCAAACTCAGTACTAAGCTACATCATGAGCTCACTTGGAAGGTAGCATAGTATTGTATTGTCACCGAGCTTTCACAAGTCTGCTTAGTTCTTGTAGAAACGGATATCAGAAAGTCGTTAAAAAGTGGCTCGCTTTATTAAGAAAATCTGTTATTTACATACGAAAATTGCCAGTTAAATAGATGCTGATGATCTTCGAATGAAGACCTTAAGGTATCAGGACAAGATTACAATGTAATTGCAATATAAATAAAGTAACAAAATACAAAATTTGGTATTGATAAAGCCTCAAAAAGTTACTTAATTCCTTTTATCAATTTGTTTCATCATCAAGCTGGTGATTTTGAAAAGGCTGAACAGTCTGTATTGAATCATAGCTAAGAACTATCTCGCAAAACAGGGCTTTCAATTAAAAAAAACTGCAACCAAATCGGACCATCCACCTGACCAATACGATGCCACGAACAGACACACATATACAGATACACAGATACACACCTGAAACTTATAACACCCCTCGTTTTGCGTTGGGCTCGGGGGTTAAAAATATATTTGAATATTTTTGTTATATTTGTCTTTGTTCAAAATATTATAAATATATGCGATCGATATCATTACTTATTTGGTCACAATACTCCAACTATCAAATTAGAACTGTCATCGAGAAAATAAAGAAACGGAAATAGTATAAGGTATAAGCTGTAAGTTTTCTTCTCATGTAAGTAGTAAGTGACTATGTCTGTAATGAGAATAAAGTATCTTTAAACATAAACCTAAGAGAACTAAAAGTTTACGTTAACCTAACTTCCAACTTTATCCAACTGTAATTCTCTAAGCTTAAAAAATATATATAAAATGCGGATAAGTTAAGGAGTTGATATAGATTATTACAGTGTATGCATTTTAAACTTTAAGGTAATAATTAAAGGAAACGATGTATGGAGTCTCGCCCGTGTTCTTTGGTCATTACACATGAAGTAAATCCATAATTGACCATTGTTTTAGCAGTATTTTTTAAACGGTGTTTATTATTTAGCACTGTGGATTTTGTATCATAAATAAATAAATAAATTACCTTTTTTCTTCTATTATCTTTTTAAAAAGTGCGTCGCTAGTATCTTTCACACTTTGATACTCTCCCCCCAAATCTTTAGGGAGATACTTGTAGTCAATTATCTTTTCGACTCCTTTTGTATTTGGGAAAAATTTTATCTGAAAAAGGATGTTAATAAGTAATCGGTCTATATTTTATGACTTCACTTTTGTGTTTAAGGTGAATTCCACTCTCATCAACGTCTTAGGCTACGTCCGCACAGACAGGCGGCTTGCTTAGTGCCTAGAGCTTAGAAAACCACCTAACATGTAGCTCAGTAGTTTTACGTTCTAGAATGTTTGCGATCGGCAACATTGCGCGCTTAGCGCCTAGCTATTTACTTACCGACCTATCGAAGTAAATAAACGAGTTGGTTTTTGCCAGGAGGCATGAGGTGCTAGACGTTTAACAAGCTGTGTTTGTGTGGACGTAGCCTTATTCTAGGAGGTGGACTTAATATTTTGACATCTTGCCAGATGCTGAAATTCAATGAAGGAATTAGTTGAACACAACAGATTAGTCTATTATAGATGTTATTTTATGAAGACACTAGCTTATATTATAAATGTTTTCCAAATGGTACAATAACACCAAAAACAGAGGGGATCTGGCGCTCGGCAGCTGCTACTGTGGAAACCGCACTTTGCACGCTCGCCTTTGCAGGGTGGTCACTGTTCTTACCTAACCCAAATCACTATTATATATTCTGTACCCAAATGGTTCAATAATACCAACAATAGAAGGGACCAGATGCTCAGAGGCCACTGTAGCAACAGGCTCGTTTCGCTCGCATTTCTTCGCGCGGTGATCACTACGTTAACCTAACCTAACCCTAATGATGTAATAACAGTAAATGGTATCTAACGCAGGTATATACAGGAAGAAGGATATATAATATGCGTAACTGAATATGATACTAAATGAACCATAATCAGAATCCCAATTTTAGCAGTTCATTGGATTCGTAGTATTAAAAATCGAAATGTCGCTTTTCGGAACCAGAACCTATCGAGTATTTGATTCTTTGCTCGTATGAAATTTGGAAAACAAAAAAATCGCATTTACAACTTTCTCGTAAAATAAATTTCGAGATATTTAATAGTAGACATTATAATTATTAGGTTTTATGAAATATGGACTTTTCAAAATCGAATATTCGATATCGAAGCATCTGCAGGAGAATGAAATTGCATTTAACTTTGCAATCGTTGAAGCTTTTTCATTTATTTCTACTTTATAGACACCAATATAGTCCCACTATTTAGTATTTACTGAGATTAACAATAGGCGAGCAATGTAACAAAAGTAGCCATACATTTTCAAATGGAGCCACCTGAAAAATAGTTCATAATTATATTTAGATGTTGTAAGTTATCGGTATTGGAAATCCAAGAAGTGACAAGTAACGTTCGCCTACCGAGTCCGCAAAATGTCTCAAAATATATTCGGCATTCGCCACCGAGTAATAGAAGATTTAAAGTAAATCTAGTTTAGTTAGGATATATAGATATTTATCAAACAATATCGATACGTACGTTCTACGTTGACATAACGTTGTTTGTTAGTTTTGCTGGACAAATTATACAAATCGATCTAACCCCAAAGTAAGCAAATTATTTGCTTGTGTTATGGGTGTGAGTTAACGATACTAATACATAGAAATACATATATAAACTCTGTTACATAGATAAACACACCCAAACCCAGAAATACAAACATCTACGCTCATCACGCAAATGTTTTGTCCCTGTTGGGAATCAAACCCGAACCCCATCGATTCATGATCAAGTTCGCTAAGCACTCGATCAACGGGGCGATCAAAAAGTTGAATGTCTATTAACGTATTTTTCTTGCATTTTAATTTTACTTCAATCTACGTTCATTTATAAGATAATTTATAAATATACTCGTAACTTACGATGTTACAAATTTCTTGAGGTAAAATGGGCTTCACCAAGGCATATAACATTTCATAGTATGATGGTGCATTTATTGCCAAAATATGTTTTACTCTGATTGGCATTCCTTCCTGAAATAATTACAAAATTGTTAATACATTTCTTAAATACAGTGTATATTAATTCATACACTTTACATATTTTTAAATATTATAACACTAATTTTGTAGAAATGTGCCATGTAGGTAACTAATATTTTCTTTATTTATTATATTTCTATTGATTATATAACGTCGCTGGCCCCAAGTTCCATATGTGATATTTTTAAGATTTTGGAAAACATTAAAAAACGTGTTATTAAATTAACAAATAGACCTATTTATTAATTTATTATTTGTTATTAAATTACCAAATAGACTACCTATTTGTTAATTTATTATTGGAACGAAGTTCCTTACGGCAGGCTTGGAGGGGATAGGGATTTTGCTGCGCGACCGAACTGAAAAAAATGTGATAGTAAAACCGTAAAAAAAATGCGTGGAATAAAAGCGTTAAATGAGACGTGCACAGGCGCGACAGTCGCGTACACAAGCGAGTAGTGCCGTTTAGCCGAAGGAAGTTCGTTCCTACCTGATGTCCCGCGACACCACATCATTTTTTTTATTTATATTTTTATTTTACACTTTTATTAATTTCTTCTTCCTTAATATATTTAAAAAACATTAACATTTGTCTTTAGCAAATGCTGATGTTTTTTTAACAAATATGGATAATTTAAGCCTTAAACACTTACCAACAAGAACAAAATTAAGTCCCTTATTACTGATATATTTAATTTGGGCACTAATTTTAGCGTTATTAATTCCATGTCAAGAATAAAAATATGAGCATCAGCTAAAAATGCATCAGAACACACCCAGTAATCAGCTATCACCGTAAAGGCTTTACAAAAGTCGAGGTAGTTAAATTTCTCGAAATCGTTATCAATAACTTTGTAATAAAAATATTCTGTACTTCCGAACTTGAAAATGGCAAAGTTTCTGAAAATATCAAAAAAAATGTTATAAAAATAACGTTAAACTCTGTCTGAGCACTATGCTTTTCCAGATGGCCAGTGTCGCAGTTACATCCGAAATCTCGAATCTGCTTTTAAACTGTACCGATGGAAACCATAAACGACGAGATGTTACAAGTAAATATGCATGTATAATATTAAGAATTCATGGTTTCGCCGTGTTGGTCCCGGCCTCCTTTGCAGAATAGGCCAACTGCCGTTCCGCCAGGCAGGTCGTAAAAGGCGACCGATTAGCTATCGAGTCACTACCATCGTGGCTACTAGGTGGTAGATGTCTGCATTGTCTCGCCCGGGTATGGTACCACCGCCTTACCTATTCCTGCCGCAATAGCGTCAGTGCTTGTCGCTGTCGTGTTCCGGTTTGGAGGGTAAGGTAGCCGGTAAACTTATACATGTGGCATTAGACCTCGCCACAAGATAGCAACGCACCATTAACATCTTTGGTGTCTATAGGCGATGGTTGACTCTTTCCACCAGGAGACCCATCTGCCTGTTTGCTATCTTATGATATAAAAAAAAATGGTTTCTTTCATACAAAATCCAAGGATTGGTGACATCTGGTACAATTGTCCACCTATTGACAAAACTCGTCTCTGTAAATAAAGTAGGCTACTGAACTCTGAAGTATAGGCAGCATTGAAATTCTTGTAACTTAGAACAATAGCAGGCGATTCCGGCGTGCGGGGTGCGGGCGTCTAGCTAATCTACTAGCGAGTAGCGTCAAGCGGTCATCACGCACGCGCACGTCCTACAACTATAGATGGCCAAAGCACCCCGGTTTAAACCCGGTGCTTGGGTAAAAACCCAATAAACACCCGTAAACGTCCATAAATACCCGAAAAATTGGGTGTTAACTTAATTGGTGAAATTAATTTGTTACATAACATTAAAAACATTATTTTTTATTCTAATGATCAATTCTAAATAGACGGACGTAACAATAATTTAAGAAAACGTTTCCCAATTAAATGTAGGAAATTTAAAAAAAATTACAATACTTATATAAATTTTAAAAATCTATACAATAGTATGAAAGATATTTCAAAAATAATAAGTTTGCTGTAAACAACGTAATTTTATTATTTAACAAACTGTAACTTTTAAAACTTTAATTTGATTTTAATTTTTGAAACGACATTCGACGTAGCTTTTTAAGTACTAAAATACTAAAAAATGATTGGTATAAAAAAATCGAAGTTAGGTCGAAAAAACCCATTTTTCAAAATTTTTCGTCAACTATAATAATGCAATTAATACACTGGACGCAGTTTTTTGAGGAATAGAGCTGAGTCGATTTTGTAGTCGATTAGTACATTCGTCTAGAAGTTATATTAAAAAATAATGTTTCGTCAAATTTCTTGAGATTTTTCAAAATTTTCCAAAATCTCCTGGACCGAATTGGTTCAAATTTTCAGAAAATCTAAGTTGAGCGGAAACCAATCGAATACCATCAACCACATTTCGATCGGTCAACCCGTTCAAAAGTTATGAGATATTTACATACACACATATGCGCACACACACACAAACACACACACACACACACACACACACACACAAAAAAACACACACACTCACACATATACATACATACATACTGATGTCATCGTGAAAATAGACGGAATATGTTTCTAGGACCTCAAAACGTGGAGATCTGGTGATAACTCGATTTTCGAAAGTTGGGGCAAAATCAGTAACTTCCTTACCAGTTAATAAATCAAACAAAATGGCTACACGTTGATCAACTGCAATATATGAAGACACAGAAAACAAATTATTATTATCTCGGTTCTTTGTTTTCTATCATAAGCTACCATAGAAATGGGTAGCTGGAATTGTAACTCACTAAACGAACTTTCATTTGATCAGGTAGAAGTAGCATACTCGTAATTATCCGAAATTAAGTTGTTTAAACCCGTTTTATCGGGTTAAAATCAAGTTAAAACCCAATACACCCAAAGCATCCGGGTTTTTATCCACCTGGGTTTAAAACCCGGGTGGGTAGATTACCGATCTACAACTGTTGCCGCTAAGTATCCATACAAATAAGAAGCTACGTCCGCATATTCATCCTATGACGACCGCACTTGAGTCCGCCAGTGACACATCTTTATAATTATAATATAATAATAATAATAACTTTTATTACACAACTTAGATCTTATTTAATACTAACTGAAGATATATTAATATATAAATAAATATGTTACTACCTAAAGATTTCTTCTAGACTTCGAAAAATTAATTTATTTTAGCATAATTGTGTAAAACGGCCGTTCTATAGGGCTAATTGTTAATAAAAGCGAGGTGGTACACCACTGTCGACAGATATTTAAATCTTTTAGTACTTTAATACTATAATAATTAATATGTATTACTATAGCTACCTAATTGGCTAGAAGTTACTTATGTTTAACAATTTTCTAAACAGCACTTGTGTTTTTATAATTAAAAAGAAATCTTAAGTAACAAATAAACAATATTATTAAAAATAAGACGGTGTCGTGTAAAAACTTTACCTCCCGTGCTAGTTTATAACTGAGTTACGGCGAGGTAAGATTCTCACTTCAAACGAAAAAGAATGTTTCTCTTATGAATATAAGCGCTATGATTCTTTGCATTGCTATGATTCATGCAGTTACAATAGCAAATGGCATTTGAACATTTGAACAAAAAATAACACAGTATATGAAGAAAAAACAGAATTTCTAGGTATATTTCTTAGTTATTAATTCACAATATGTTATCAATTTTATATGAATACATAATATACTTAATATACTTACACATGTACAATATACCTAATATACACATAGTATACATACATAAGTGTAGTATATATTAAAGTAAAAGGTTATATTTATACATACATACACATATACATACATACATACACATACATGCACATACACACACATATATATATATATATACATACATACACACACACATACATACTCATATACAATTTATCTAAGAATTTTCATCAACTTCTCTGTTTCATCATAGTCTAGGTTTCTTAAAAACTCTTAACGCGCTTCCGCATAGAAACCTGCTCATGTCTTTTATAGGTTTAATTTTATTAATGCGATTGTATAAAAATGGACCTAGAAAAAACGGAAAACTTTTTGCAAACACGGTTTTACATGTTGGAATTTCATATACCTCGTGTCTTTTTCTAGTTGATTCATTATCAGTTTTACGATGAGTGTGCTGCTTAAGTACAATTGTTTTATAAAATAGTTGTCTAATATTTAATACATCGAATTCCAACTGTAGATGATGTTCTCTTCCTGAAGGTTTTTCCCATTTGCGGTACAGTAAGCCGTTTTGCAACACAAGGCTTTCCCACTGCGCCCAATAACTTTTCGTAATGGCGCTGAAGGGAGCCAGCTCCTACCATTCGGGCTTTCCCTTGTCTTGCTTCATCCAATCTATTAGAGGCCGCAAATCTCTGTCTTCATACTGGGCCTTACGCATCTCATCAGTTTCACACCTGTCATCCGTAGGCTTAGCTCGCAATACTTGAACCCTTTCCTTCGTCTCCATCCTTACACAATGTTTACAATCTTCCGTACAAGGTCGTCGTGATAATGCATCTGCATTCGAGTGAGACCTTCCACTTCGGTGTTCTATGTTAAAGTCAAACTCTTGCAATTGCTCAATCCAGCGAGCCACTTGGCCTTCCGGGTCTTTGAATTGTAACAACCACTTCAAAGCAGCATGGTCGGTACGCAGCTTGAAGGGTCGCCCAATCAGATACTTCTTGAAGTGTCGAAGAGTCTTCACTACTGCCAATAGTTCTCTTCTTGTAACACAATAGTTTCGTTCTGGCCGCGACAATGATTTGCTGAAGTAAGCTATCACAACTTCTTGATCACCTTGCTTCTGTGATAAGATACCACCAATGGCAGTGTTACTTGCATCTGTGTCTACGATGAACTGCTCCTTCCGATCAGTATAGCCCAAAATTGGTGACTCACACAACCGCTTCTTAAGTATATCAAAAGCTTGTTGACACATGTCATTCCAATCAAAACTCTTCTTTTCTTCAGTGAGTTTATGCAGCGGTTTTGCTATTTCAGCAAATCCCTTCACAAAACGTCTGTAGTAAGGGCATAGTCCTAAAAATGCGCGAACTTCGGTCTTATCTCTGGGTGTTGGTCACTTCTGTACTGCACTAACCTTTTCAGGGTCTCTCTGTACGCCGTTTTGTGATATCACATGACCCAGATAGTTGACTTCCTTCCGAAATAAGTGAAACTTTTTTGGGTTCAACTTTAGCCCTGCAGCCTGTATTTTATTAAAAATCCTTTCCAGTTGGTACAGATGATGCTGAAAATCTTTTCCTATGACTATTACGTCATCTAAATACACTAAGCAGGCATCGCCTACAAGTCCTGCTAGAACAAATTCCATTAATCTTTCAAAAGTCGCCGACGCATTGCATAATCCAAACGGCATTACTTTAAATTGCCATAGTCCTTGTCCTGTGGAGAATGCTGTCTTCTCTTTATCATTAGGGCTAAGTTCAACCTGCCAGTACCCAGATTTTAAATCTAAAGTTGAGAACCAAGACATGCCTGCCAGAGTGTCCAAAGTGTCATCTATCCGAGGTAATGGGTAACTGTCCTTTTTGGTGACTTCATTGAGCCGTAGACCCATCTTTCTTCTTAACTAACACTACAGGAGAGCACCATGGACTAGAAGATTGCTCTATAACTCCGTTCCTTCTCATTTCATCTATCATCTCCTGTACCTCCTCTTCTTTGGCTATTGGGACACGTCTAGTTTCTGCTTTATCGGCTGCGCGTTTCCAGTGTCAATCTTATGTTTGACTATAAATGTTCTGCCTTTATCTCTATCAGTCTTAGAGAAAATGTTGGCATAACGTGAAAGTAGATCCTTAGCCTGCTGCCGTTGTGACGCGGTAAGGTATCCGCACTTGTTCACCAAATCCTTGAGTTCCTGTGGTACGTCTCTTGATGCTGTGCTTCCTGTCGATGTCAGTTTTCTTAACGTCATAACTTCATCACTTTGTCCTACAACATCACCTGCTTTAAGCACCACATCACTGTTACTCAAGTTGACTACCTGCACCGCTGCCAAGCCTTTGTCACAAACCAAACTCCGGCCTGTAATACAGTGTGGAATTGCTCCATTGTCTTCAATTAACACACTCCTATTACCCAGGCCCTTGTAACTGGTTGGTAACTTCACGCGTACCAATATCTTCGATCTTGAAGGTAAGATGGTTCTTCTAGCCACTGTTACCTTTCCTTTTGATCCCCCATCCATGAAAATTCTACTAGCCCACATACGAAAACTCCTGTTTTGCAATCAATCTTGCAGGCATTCTTCTTCATGAAGTCTAAACCAAGTACACAGTCATCCATAATATCGGCCATTACGACGTCGTGAGTTTAATACTCGTCAACTATTTTCATCACTACAGATACTTCCCCGAAGACGGGTATTGGCTGACCTGTGACAGACAGAAGCTTGCTTTTCCCAAAATTCCTCAATCTCAGGTTGCCATTGTTAGCTACTTCTGGTCGCACCACAGTTCGTGTAGCTCCAGTGTTCAGCGTTAAGCTGCAGTTCTTGCCATTAATCAGTTCCTTAATGGATAAACTGTTGCCGTCGCACACCTGGGATATGACAACTTTTGGGGCTGTTTTTCGATCAGCCAGCACCCGCCCCTTGATCCTGGCTGTTACTCGTTTCCCTGGGCTGGATTAACAGGCTGGTTGACCTGCCTGCTCTCTTCAGCTGCTGAGCTTCCGGCCGCTTGCTGTCGCCAAATAACTGCACCCGTTGGTTTGGTGGGGCAGTTGACTCTAATGTGCCCACGTTTGCCGCAGGCATAACACATGGGGCCCAGTCTTCTAGGTTCCACTTCCTTTGTTTGAGCCACAACTTCTGTAACCTCACGTACTTTATGTGCTCGAGGTTCGTGGCGAACAGCTTCTACCTCCAGCGCATGAGCCAAAGCCTCCTTCATTGTCACGTGGTGCTGAAGGCGAATAGCAGCACGCACTTCCAGGTCTCTAATTCCATCAATAAACGCCTGGACGATGATGTTATTAACTGTGTTAGCGTCGGCTGAAGGATTCGCCTTCCTTACAAGCTTCTCAATTTCCACGGCCCATTGTTGAAGTCCCTCGCCGCTCCTTTGTACACGGTCCTTTAATTGGGCACGGTACACATGCTCCAAGTGACGCTCACCGTAGCGAGCTTCCAATGCCTCCATCAAATCAGCGAACTGATACTCTTTAGGCATTGCATCCAACACAGAGAGCGTCTGTCCCCGTAATGCCGTGCTTAGAGCTGTTAGGCAATGTTCATCTGTCCAACCACCGGCCTTCGCTGCTATTTCAAACTGAGTGCGGTACGCACTCCATGACGTAAGACCGTCATAAGTGGGTACCTTTACCCGAGGACCCACCTGGTGAGAGCAGCTTGTAATGGCAGCACCCGACTTAATTCCCGTGATCTTCATTTTCATGACCTCCCTCTCCAGTTGGTCCACGTTTTCACTTATTTTGTCGCAGCTGGGCTCTAAGTGATCAACCCTCTTCTCAACACCCTTCATGTGACGAGGCCCACATTGCTTTTAAGCTGGTCTTGCTGTGCCAAGATAACAGTCAATTTATCGTCAAAACCAGATAAATGTTCCTTGATCTGTTCCCGTAGCCTTTCTTGTTGTTGTTCCTGTACCTGCTGTTGTTGCTGAAGTTGTTCCCGCAGCGTTTGTTGTTGTTGTTCTTGTAGCTGCTGTTGTTGTTCTTGCAGTTTTTGTTGTTGCTGTTCCTGTAGTTGCTGTTGTTGCTGAAGTTGTTCTTGCAGTTTTTGTTGTTGCTGTTGCTGTTCCTGTCGCTGTTGCTGAATAACTGCCAGTATGACAGAAAGATCAGCAGGGGCTGAGCTCGATGCCAACGACGTGCTGGCAACACTTACGGGTTCCTCACCTGCACGCATCTCAGTGTCCTCTGACACCCTCTGTGTCTCAGCTTGAAACCTGGTGGTAACACCTTCCTTCGGAATAAGTGGCATTTCACAATTTCACTTCCGACACCAGTTGTTACGTACTCGGGTTCGTACTTGTAAGAAAACACCACTTATATTAAATCCGTGTAAATACACAACACAACACAACGTAATACTAAAATACACTTTACACCCCAGTCACTCGCTATACTATCACTGAACTTAGAACACTACACAAAAACACTTCTCGCTTCGGAATAGTCACTTGATGTATCGCTCTCGATCGCTTGATAAAAACTGCCTTGTGTTTGTCAACATCTCTGTATTTATAGGCAGGGTAAAGTCCTAGCTGGATCCAGAAAAATCTAAATGTATCGGGAAACAATGAATCACTTCTTATCGTAAACATGTTATGAGTCATAAATCCTAGTACACGCTACTTTCAACCTTATGCCATATCCCACAAAGTCCATTATGGCATAGCCCCGGTCAACTATTTGTTTGTCAATAGGAGTAGCTATCTTTTTCTTTTATTTCTATATAATTAGCGCGCGCGCTCCAACTCTACACGCTTCTAGATTATTCGTAACAATAGAAAAAATTTAAAAAATTGCGCGGAAAAGTAGAAAATTTAAGAATACTTAACCACCATATAAATTTCAATGCCCTTTCGGCTGCCTGAAAGGACACTCCCGTATACTTATATAAATTACGTGTCACGTTGTTTGTCCGCAATGGATTCCTAATATGTACCTATGGCAAAACAACGTTTGCTGGGTCAGCTAGTCTATATACATAAAAATCAATTGCTGTTCGTTAGTCTCGCTAAAACTTAAGAACGGCTGAATCGGTTTGGCTAATTTTGGTTTTGAATTAAGTGTTGAAGTCTAGGGAAGGTTTAAAAGGTACGAAAATATAGAAAAAAATAAGAGTACTTAGTTAAAAAGGCAGAACAACGTTTACCGGGTCAGCTAGTAATAAATATATTATACTAACTGTTGCCAGCGACTTTGTCCGCGCGGAGTTCGTTTACTCCGCACTGCCCTCCCCCGTAGGTGATAGCTTGATAATATGTAGCCTATATGTTGGCCCGACTTATTAGTAATATTCATACAAAATTTGAAGTAAATCCATGCAGTACTTTTTGAGTTTAGCCCGGACATACATACAGACAAACAGTCAAACAGACAAACAGACAACAGACAAACAGACAAAAATTCTAAAAACTATATTTTTGGCTTCGATATCGATTGTAGGTCACGCCCCAAGTATTTTTAAAAAAAAAATATTCAATGTACAGTTTTGACTTTCCTACGATTTTATTATATGTATAGATACTCTACTGTATGTTACAGTTCACAAATAATAAATGAAGAGCGGGATCCACATATTTAATTTTTTTTAAGACGTAGCAGAATTTAAAAAGAAACTCCAACTGCAAAACGCCTATTTTTACCCAAGGCAAATATAAACAGCTTAGAAAAGCTATTTCAAGCTTGTGAACTATTCTAACACAATGCATCACCCACTACACTCTTGGGTTTACAGGTAATCCGTAAGATATCCGTAGAAGGTTTCTGTCACTTTTCATAACTGCCGGCGTTTTCCCCTGCTCTTCATGGTTTTAGCCCAGCAATGGGTAAAATACACGAGTAGATCACCAGCAGAGCGGCCGCGACGGGAACCGTATTGTTTGTCCTTAATAAGCTGGCGATCTTCAAATTTTTGTCCATTTCCTCTTAATCTACCTTAATCTCTTAATCAAATGCTGTTCGTTAGTCTCGCTAAAATTCGGGAACGGCTAAACCGATTTGGCTTATTTTGGTTTTGAATTAATTATTGAAATCCAGGGAAGGTTTAAAAGGTAAGAAAATATAGAGAAAAAAAATAAGAGTACTTAGTTAAAAAGGCAGAACAACGTTTACGGGGTCAGCTAGTCCTGAATAAATTTTCAACAAAAACCATTTTCAAAAAAAATATATGAAAATCTTCACGTTTCCTGAAATTTTTTCAAGGAACATTTAGGGGTCTGTGAAATAGATATTAGCATTGGGAGGTTTACATCGGTCTAACAAAAATAAGCATATCCTGCTGGATCAAGTGGCATATCGAGGTGGTCAGAAATAATGACGTCAAAGAGTTAACAATTGCTGAATATTTACTAAGGGCCGGCTCTAATCACTAGCACTGGCTTGGATTATTCCTTCACACGTTTTATCGACAGAACCACGAATTAAATGGATACGCCTTTTAAAACAATTTCTTAATTTGTCAGTGTAACTTGCATTTACACACAGAAATACATGGGGCACACTAAAAGTTTTGCACTTCTAGCTAATCGGAACTTTTTGAATTTCGAATGTTATATTTTTAAAACGTTGCAACCTTCTTAGTAATAAAAAAACAATTAGCGGGAAATGATTTGTCAATTGTTTTTCTATCACACATCAAAGTTCTACGTACGAAACGAAAATGGAATTAAGTCGAAAAGATTTTAGAGCGATGATTTTTTATGATTTTAAAAGTTTTCTTTCTCCGGAAGACTGTGCCGCTCGTCTTCAAAATGCTTTTGGGAGAGAAGCACCTTGTTTGAGCACCGTGAGGCGATGGTTTGCTGAATTTGAGAGAGGTCGAGTTTCTTTACATGACGAATTTCGTGAAGGGCGGCCTTCAACTGCCCTCACCGAAAATAATGTGGCTACTGTTAAGTGGTTAATTGAAGAAAACCCCCGGATTACCTATAAAACTATTCGAGGATTATTGGGGATTGGTATGAGATAAATTCAGAAAATTTTACACGAAGAATTGAAAGTTCGAAAACTTTGTTGTCGTTGGATCCCTCATAAACTGAAGCGGGCTCGCGTGGAATGGTGCTCACAGATGCTACTGAAGTACGACCACGGACATTCTAATGGTGTTTATGACATTGTCACAGGAGACGAAACGTGGATTTATTATTTTGAACCCGAAAAAAACAGCAATCTTGTGAATGGGTGTTTGAAAATGAGAACAGGCCAACAAAAGTGAGAGAGGCGAGGAACGTTGGTAAGAAAATGATCGCGTTTTTTTCTCAGCCACGGGTCCCATCTGTACAATTCCACTTGAAGATCAAGAGAGTGTTAATTTCGAGTGGTTTGTTTACCCAGGGTGTTAGAAAAAGTTCGCAAAAGTCGACCCAAAAGCCGAGAATTCCTACACCATGATAACGCTTCTTTACACACGGCCAACAAAACAGTCATTTTCATCATTTTTAGCTTCCGAAAAAGTACATCTCGTCACTCACCTGTGCATAGCCTCGACCTAGCGCCCTGTGATTTCTGTATTTTCCCCATCTCTCATTCATATTACTCATTTCTCTCATTCTCATCTTTCATTTATCTCAAAAAACTTTTTTTTTTAATTTTTGTGTGAGTTCTGTTTGTACAAGAATGTAACTATCAAAAGGATAAGAAATAGGACAAACAGGTTTCTCTGTTTATTTTATTCTAACTACCGGCAACACATAATTTGCCTCATGACCTATTTTGTAACAAAAATAGATATAATAAATATAAATACAAAAATACTTACACCATAGATAAGGCAGTTTGTATATTTGGCAACAGTGGGTCTCTTTTGCAGAATACTTGAGATATTTCGACACGTGCTGTAGAAAATCTGTCTATACATTTCTTTGTACTCTCTAAACTATCATAACAGCTGTGCAGAAACTTCTTTAGAGTTTGGTCATCTAAAAGGAAAACTTGGTAATGGCCACGTTTAATTCCATTAACCTTATAAACTATGAAGTTTAATAGATCTGAAGACGCTTAGATATTCAAATGATTGCTAAACGTCTTTTATTTATATATTTTACATTATAAGATAACAAACAAAAAGATGTCATTTCTTATGGAAGTATGCAAGCTAGGGACACCAAGGCATTATGGAGCATTACCATCCGAATAGCAGGGATTCTACGAGCATAAAACCGGCTACTTCACCCTCTTATCTCGAGTATGAGAGTTGACAGTATTAATTATTGCGACAGGAAAAACTTACTCTGTAATACTGATTAGAGTGTGATGTTGCGATCTAGTGTCAGAATTTAAAATTCTGGTTTAAATGTACATGGCCTACTTACAATTGGACGTAGTTAAACGAAAATGATCCAATCCACAGCATGGTAAAAAATGAGTTAAGTGCACCAAACTGATGCTACACATCAATACAATTGGCCAGTAAAAAACATCTAAGCAAAAATAGCTCTCTATTATTTTATTCAACGTCAGAATTAGTCCCCATGTATGGCACGTTAAAAAATAAAAAATAATCCAACTTCAAACTTTAATATTTCTAAACTTATTTTTGTGGATTGGATGCTTTTGGTGTAACTACGTCCAATTAAAGAATAAAGAAATCCATACCAGTAGGGTATAAAAGAAATTAAATAATACACGAGAAAAAGAAGCACACTAAGCATCTTATAGTAACTTGTATAATATGTATAGCGTCCACATAGTGTCAGTGTTTACACTGTCCAGTTCTGGTTTTAATGATAGGGTAGCCGACATTATGTATATCATATCCCTGTCATACGAATACTAATGCATCATTACCATCCTTAGTGCTTAAATGGTAAAGGTGGTCTCTCTTCATTAAGAAAACCACCTGCTTGTTTGATATTTTCCCCGTGTTGGTCCCGTTGAATTGTCTCGCCCGGGTCTGGTACCACCGCCTTACTTATTCCTGCCGCAATAGTGTCAGTGCTTCTCACTATCGTGTTCCGGTTAGGAGGGTAAAGTAGCCGGCAAACTTATGCATGTGGCATTAGACCTCGCCACAAGATGACCATATTAGAAGAACACACCATTAACACCTTTGGTGACTATAGGCGATGGTAGACTCTTTTCATCAGGAGACCCATGTGTTTGTTTGCTATCTTATAATATAAAAAAAATATTTTATAATATAAAAAACATACCAAATTCTGCCGTCAGATGTGGTTCTTTCTTCATCCATTCTCTCAAGTAGATTAAATCTTTCGAAGAGTCTTGAGGCATCTGAAATTCAATTCTATAATTAAAAAGTAAAAATATATACCTTTATTATTAAATATTTTTTTATTACCTACACATATTTTCACTCTGACTGACTGACTTTTTACTGAAGAGGGGGCAAACGGACAGGTAGTGATCGACGCCCATGGAAAATGCAATTACGTTGCTGAACTTTAAGAATGAGTTATGAGTAAGCTCTTTTCTTAAAGTTCCCTAAGTTGTATAAACTTGTATTCTTTTGAAAAACCTCTGTCAATAATTATTGGTTCCACAGAGAAGTAGTGCGGGGCAAAAAAGATCTCAAGAATCGAACAGTTTTATGTCGCTTTCATTTTTATGTCATTTGACGTTTATAAGACATTCGTTCAATTCTTAATCATAATACGTATGAATTTTAGTTAACAGTACCAATATTCTGCAAGGCACGAATATGAAAGTTGATTACTATAGCAAAAATATTTCCTTATTGGAGTGTGCAGATAAAATAAGCCTAAAGGTTTATGTCTTTAGAGTTAATTAGTAGAGATCGTAAATTATGCGATTTACGACGCTTTATACTTTCGTATCTTACGGTGCAGTCATAGTAAAGGTCCAGCTTTGTTTAAACTTTTCACGTCAAGATTCTCAATAAAATGAATGAGTTATTTTATAAAATCACTAAATAAACAATACGTAATACATTTTTGGCGGTAGATTTGAGGCGATAAAGCTAGCTATTTTGTTGTTAATACAAATATTGCTTATGGCAAAGGCAGCGAAAATTAATATGTTGACGGCTACAAGGATATAACGCTAGCGGAAATTAATCAATCAGTTTAATGTACATAAGACTGATATTAGAATTCAAGGGACACTTTTTGATAGCAAGTTTAAAAAAAATAATATAGGTAGTTGCAAGTCATGAAACTAATCAAAATTGTACGCATTTTCTTATTTTTAAATCAAGCAAAGATTTTTCTTTTCTGCCATAAAGTAAACACTTTCTGTTATTTATGACCAATTAAACAAATTAGAAAGATGTCGGGTAGGTAAGACGAAAAATTTTAAACAAAATATTGTATAAAATTCAATTATAGTATCTATTAAACTGTAGTCGAATCTTACAACACAGAAGGCTGTATATAAACAAGTTACTTAGTATCATCCTAAAATAACAAAAATAACAAGTGTCATCTACTTAATCTGTGAACGAGTAACAAATATTTTACTGTAAACAAGCAAAGAGTTAGGTAGTTTGACCATATATCTAAGTTTAGAACCCAACTTAAATGGCTACCGATACGTTTGCGTAGGAACACTCATATCCTTTGCTTACTCTATAACATTTTATTTCTTCTCCCGCTTACCTACGCGATTCGTTTAACTACTTACACCCTCCTGATTGTATTCTACTTGTATTCTGTATTGTCTCGCCCGGGTCTGGTACCACCGCCTTACCTATTCCTGCCGCAATAGCGTCAGTGCTTGTCACTGTCGTGTTCCGGTTTGGAGGGTAAGGTAGCCGGTAAACTTATGCATGTGGGATTAGACCTTGCCACAAGATAGCAACGCACCATTAACATCTTTGGTGTCTATAGGCGATGGTTGACTCTCTCCATCAGGACACCCATCTGCTTGTTTGCTATCTTATGATATTAAAAAAAAAATCTTCTCCGTTTTCCATTTCATAATTCTGTTTTTTTCTCTAACTCTTTTACTAACTCTTTTACTATTCAGTCAATAAGACTGGAATTCATTACCACTTCAAGTTCGCATGAGTCAATCAATAAATTTTTTTAAGTGCAATCTAGGAAATCATTATTTGTCTATTTCACATTAACATAATTTTTAATTTGTTTTATTTTTTAATAGATCTTCTGGATCTTACGAGTTCCTATTTTTTTTAAGCAACACGTACTCATCTCGAGAAGTTAATATCATTTAATGTTTTGACAGTAGTAATATATTTATATTTTTTGTTTTTATATCTAGTAGATACCTAACGCTGTAAATAATTTAATAGTACCTGTCTTTATATAATTGCTGAAGTACCTTAGGTTTCATTTATTAATGAAGATGTGTTTAAATATTTTTAGTATATTGCACACTTCGACTTATATTTATGGTCAAGTATTTCACTTTATCGGGTTGGCTGTAAGAAATCTCTTTTTTTTAGAGATAAGCTCGTCTTTTGTACCTTTTTAAAAATACTGCTTGCTGCATTTGTTTTCTGTTGTTCGGTTGTGTACAATAAAGTATTAAATAAATAAATAAAGAGTATATAATCACATACAAGCGTTGCTCGTCTTATAACTTTGATGTGCTAACAATCAAATAATCTTCATGATAGTAGAGAAATTTTTCGCAACTTTACAGTAGAGCGCGTCAAAGATTCTAAAAATTCTTGTGAAGTCGTGTTCAGTCGTAAAGCATATAAAAATCCTAAAATTTTATTTAACAAGAGAAAATCTTCATTTCCATATGACTGATATGTTATATAAATATATATTTTGGTGCTTTTTTGAGTTACAATGATATTTCACGACCCAAGCTTCATAAAATGGCATGGTATAAAACTTAATTTTGTGTATTAATATTTGCTTCAAACTAACATAACGATGCGAACTATAAGCGCTATTTATAAGGAACAACTCAATAATCAATAAACCTAATGTAAGTATGAATTGATGACGTGTGATTCAATGAAATCATGTTTTTTATCTTTATGTAGGTAGGTAAATAAATAACACAGGACAAAATATAACACCTATGAACTAACTCTAAAATCTAGCAATTATTTGTTTGTTTTATGAGTTACGCTTACGGGCGTTGGTCAACGATACTAATACATGTAGTTTTTACTCCTTGAGCTTAAGCGGCCTAAGATGGGACGCGTTTCCCTAGAAGGTACCGGTTCATTCTTCTCTTGAAGATCCCCAGCTAGTATCTGGGTGCCTCGACGATCGATAGAAAAACGGGGATGGCGGAATTAAGTCGTGCAGCGCACTCTCCAAACTGTATTCGATAAAAGACCGATAAACTAGCCACTCTGCGGCGATGAGCGAGGCTCTGGAGTGTTTTGCCTACCAGATCATCGTCGTTTATGAGCCTCTTGGCACGCCTCTCTATCGCCTCAAGCGTCTCCAGCTGGTATTTGGCGGATCCATTCCAGAGCTGAGAGCAGTATTAAATGCACGAACGGACTTGTGCTTGAAAAAAATTGAGCAACTGTCCCGGGTTGAAATACTGTCGCACACATACATCAGAATAACACATAGGCTACAATTTATAAAGATTTTGTGTAATTTGGCGGTAATATAACGATAAGTATAAAATAAGTCGGAAAAATTCTTGCCTTCTGAGAGCTATCTTGGCGTGCGCTGCCTCAACCGCTGGATTTACACGAACACAATGTACGGTGGGATTGTTTGTTTTAAATAGTTCTAAATAAATTATGTATTTATGGCTCACTATTTTGGATAATAAATTTTATCCAAAATAGTGAGCCATAAATACAACAAAATTAAATACTTTTTTACAAAGCATATTTCGGAGTATTTATTAAATATTTATTAAAATTAATACATTTGTAGCTTTAAACATTTTATATAGATGAACTTTGTCTTTTACACTAAGAAATTCGGACGAATAGTTAAAAAGTTATCACGATAAGATTAAACTGAACGAAGCCTCAACCGGCGGAGGTTATTCAGGTGATCCAAGAAACGGCGGCGGCGCGCGCGCGATCCGAATGTTTTCTTTTTCGAAATGACAAAAGCTGGTGGCCTTAAGGCTAAGGGTCGTAACAGCGACGCCGTACTAGCGGTCGAGCAGAGTTCTCAGCCAGAGATAAAATCGTAATTTGAGCAATCAATGCCCGCGATAAGGGTTGTTTTCTGCGAGCCCGGACCTCGGCTTAGTGCATCGTTTTGACTAATTATAATTATGGGCCCCTCCCCATAATTATAATTAGTCAAAACGATGGGGGGAAAAACAGCGGTCTTACACATACTCTTTCCAATTTACGATATTAGTTAAGATGCGAAAGTCTGTCATTCTGTTACACTTTCATGGCTAACCTACTGAGGCGCAGTTAATGAAACTTGGCAAGAAGATTCAGTGTCAAACATAGGATAACTTTTATTAAAAATCGACCCCTAAAAGGCTGAAATAGGGAATGAAAATTTGTACGAAAAACGCTCGTTTATATGGATGACATGCTAAATTAACATGTCTGTTTGTTACGCTTTTATGGGTAAACCGCTGAGTCGATTTAAATGAAATTTAGCATAAAGATAGTTGAAGATCTGAAATCAAACATAAGCTAATTTTTTTAAGAAATATAAAAAATGTTCACTTATATGAATGACGTGCTAAATCACCATGTCGTCCATATAAGTGAACGTTTTTCGTACAAATTTCATCCCCTATTTCAGCCTTTAAAGGTGGATTTTAGAAAAAATTTAGCGTATGTTTGAACCCGAATATTTACCTATATTCATGCATAATTTTATTAAAATCGGTTTACCGTTATAGCAGTGAAGGCGTAACAGACAGACTGACTTTCCTTTTGACTCCTGACCTTCGCATTTATATTATTGGCATAAAAATTCATCTGTTTTTAACTATGTTTGTATGTTATTCTACGCTATCACTACTAATATTCTAAATACGAAACTCTGTCTGTCTGTTACGATTTTACAGCTAAATTGCCGACCCGATTTTGATAAAATTTAGCTTGAAGATAGTTGGAAAACCGGGGTTCAATATAGCATAACTTTTTTTCAAAAATCAACCCATGATGCTTCACCCCATTAGGGGAATTCCATCCCCAGTAGGAGATGAAAGTTTGTACCAAAAGCTATATCAACAATATGTTAATTTAATAACAGCCGAAGCTGTACGGCTCTGTTGGTAAAAAATAAAAGTGTAATTACGGCGGCTGACAGGAGTGACAGGATATAGCCTATATTGGACTTTTTGGAACGTCAGTTGGCCTTTTCTTTAAAGGAGCCCGGAAACAACACGGGGAATCGAAACGTCTAACATCTTAACAGTTCACCACAACTCATCGGTTTGTCGGTTGGCATCTTCACCGTGTCGTCACCGCATTTTACCGACCTGATGATTATCGTCTTTTACTTGCGATAACCGGGAGTTGGGAATGACAGCTTTACGTGATCATCCGAGGTATTGAAGTGGTAACACACCACCTACAAAATTCTAAGCTACTACTGAGATTCTAAATTTTCAAGAAAAACCTCGGAATAACCTTTATAATATTTGTCTGAAACTATGAAATAGTGTCAGTAATATAAAAAATGTCAATACGTACTTTTAACGAAGTGTGTTTCAAACAATATATGCTGAGACTAGCACCACTCTGCACTACTGCCGCGAAACTATAAAATTACTACACGTATCATTTATTAAGAAAAACACTTAGATTATGTTATATAAAAATAGAATGCGCTCATTGCAAATTATGATAAACATGCAGTTCTTACAGAAGTTTTATAAGGGTTTTTTTGAAAAAACGTACTATAATGTAGATTGATTTTATGTTGATAAAAGTAAAATAAAAAAAAAACGAATAACAAATTCAATTGTGTAAACTAGCAATAAGCAGAGCTTTGTAAAAAGTATTTTTATGAAAATTACATGTTTTAATGTTTATAATGATCTAACCTAAAAAAATCCAGCGTATTTTTACCCAAACAGTTCCCATTCCCATCTAACATTCCCATCAAAGGCGTCGTCAGACTTTGGTCTAGGAGGGCGCAGGAAAATGAAACCAAAATAAAAAAACATATTTCAAGACTACATTTTTTAGTACTTACAAGAAAAATTCTTTAAAATTTTCTTGATTTATCTAAAACACGATTTTTATTATTATCAATGTTATCTAATGTCGATAGGCTTGCCACCTATCACATTTGTGGGACCAAGTATCTTCGGCTAATCGTGGGTGCACTTGTTGTACCTCTGCCTACCCCTTCGGGGATATGGGCGTGAAGATACTTGCTCAAGATCCGTCTCACGCCACCATTTCGCTCTTAAAGCCTAATATTGATAGAAATCAATTTTTATTTATGGTAGCTTTCTTGTAAAATAATTTTCAAGGAAAAATGGGTATTGAAAATGAAAGTTGATCTTATAAAGAAAAACACATTTTTAACATTTCGCTAAGATTAATAGTTTTTTTTTGTAAAACCGGGAAGTTTCTGGTTTTACATCGATTTTCGTTTTATTTAATTAACCTTCAATACTTTTATGATTAATATTGGACTTACCGCAGGCACGGAGAATTGGCGGTAGAAACTCAGCGAATAAATTTACGAATTTTTCTCTCAGAGAAACCCTCGGGGTTCGATTCCCGAGTCAGACAAAACAAAAATGCGTTTTTTCAATTTTCTAATAAACACAACGTTGCCCGGGATTGAAAATGTGCCCGGTTGGTGATAGGCTGGTCACCTATCACGTTGTGAGACTAAGACTATCTTCGGCTAATCGAGGATGCACACATTGTACCTCTGCCTACCTCTTCGGGGATACGGGCATGAATATACCTTTTTTTAGCTTTTTCCCCTCGGGCTAAGATTGGAAATTGATCTCAACACAATATTTATCAATTAATACACTTGTACTGTTTCACAATAATCATATTGTGAAATATCTGTAAACGGTTTACCTTGCAGTCCAATCCTGAAACTTCACGCTAAATTAAGGGATTTTCGCTCAAAAGAGTAAAAACTAGAAGCATAGATTTTTCATGTCTAAGAAATATTGAAATGTTTCAATTGCTAAGTCACAAAAAACAGCAAGGAAACACTTACGAATTCAACGAAATAATCATACATGCAGACTATTTTGATAAAAATGCCAGTATATTGATTTTTGAAAAACTGTATTATTTGGAAACGATGATCAAATTGATCAAATGTCAAACGGTAAATTCAAATGGCATTTAACTATTGCTTTAGCTAAATAATTTGTAGGTAAAAAAATTTCGATACAATGTAAAAAAATTTTTTTCAAAAATTTTCATCATTTCCCAAACAAAATGACCTATTTTATACAATTAACGATACTTGACGCAGTTTTTAAAGGAGAAAAGCTGATAAGATTTTGAAGTCAATCGGTATATTAGCTTGAAAGTTATTTAAAAACTATTTAGTAAGTTTGCTTACGTACTTCCTAGTAGTAAATGCTAAATACGTAGCGGGAAGTTAAAAAGTACAAGTGTATTAATAGATTACTATTGTATCAAAATGGAAGGAATGAAAATGAATTAAACGAATTAAATCTACCATGCCAAAGTGGCATTTTAACTTATTGGTTTCATAATAGATGGCGTTAGTAGTAATAAAATTCTAATACAACATGTATATTCTATTTTTTTTAATGTTTATAAATTGTATTTTAATAGTAGATCATATCTAGATATGAATTTAAACTATCACGTCAAAGTTCAAACCTAAAAGTACGATATTTTTCAGTAAAACGGTACCACAAAAGTGCATAGAAAGTCCCCTAGTGTAGGGCTCGCTTTGCTCGCCCTAATTATAAACAAACCAAGAAAAACCCGCTGAGATTTTCCGCCGGGTCTTTTAGTGTGCGGCCGCGTTACAATCCGGTGGTAATCTTAAAAAAATCGAGTCATCAAAAGTGCCTGTAAAGAACAAAATATTTCTTGGATGGTAAATAAAATTTATCTAAATATTTCAATGTAATAAAAATAATTTAGTAAAATTTCAATTTAGTACATAATTATATCAAGATGTGTAAATAAGAAGAATATAATTTTCTAAACTATATAGTATATGATAATTTTTATATATTTACACACCATATCATGGTAGAATATGCTGTAACTGTTATGAAAATAATCAAAAAAAAAAAATAACATCCATATTATCTATACACACATATATATATATATATATATATATATATATATATATATATATATATATATATATATATATATATATATATATATATATATATATATATATATACAGTGTGACCCGTGTTAAAGTGCAACCCCGAAAATGGGTAAAATGAAACCGAAAACTATCTACGAAAATGGGTCTAAAAAAGTTCTAAAAAAAAATTAATTTTTTTATACGCCGCTGAACATTTGTTTCCCGAATTTTGACCTCTATGTACAAATAAATTTATTCCTCCCAAACTAGCTGGCCGATTTTGATGAAATAAACGACCAATCAATGCCAAGTTTGTAGTAATGAGGATAAAATAAAAAAAATGACAAAAAATGGCTTTAAATACTTCATTTTTTTAAATACTCGTGAACAAAATAACTTTTTTCCACTGTTTTTTTCAATCAACTCAAATTTCTATGAAATAAACTCCTACATTTTGATTTGTTTTATAATTTATTATTATTCTTGACTGTATTAGCTTTCGAGAAAAAAATAATCAAACATTGTATCTTTAAACATACAGGAGTTACGAATTTTTAAAGTTCACTACTCAGAGTGGGCAAATCCAGGTAGAGGCCCATTTTTTATTCCTTTGTTATACCTGTGGCCGGCTGCTATTGTATTTAATGCTTGGGGTGCGTAACGAAACGAAATAAACTTCCAATGAGGTTATTCCGTTTTAGATGACAGATTAAATAAAACAAAAAATAATCAAAAACAATGATTTATTGTTTATTATTAATTATTGTTGACTTACATTATAATGTATTAGGTTTTCGAAATGTGCTCCGCGTTGTTGCAAACACATTGCCACGCGTACTGAAATGTATTGTGTGGCCCTTCGTATAAGTTGCGGTTCATTTTTCAATGCTTCAGCGCACCTCATGATGCGGTCATGAAGCTCAGCCTCTAAATTCACGGGTTCACTGTACACCTTTTGCTTCATGTGGCCCCATAAAAAGTAGTCGAGCGGTGTCAGATCAGGAGAGCGTGCTGGCCAGCCCACTGGGCCTTCGCGTCCAATCCAGCGATTGGCATAATTATTATTTAAAAATTCACGGACATTGCGGCCATAGTGAGCAGGGCAGCCGTCCATTTGCAAGTACATGCCCTGTCTGGATGCCAGCGGTACATCCTCTAACAGACGGGGAAGCTCATCTCTTAATAAAGTTAGGAATCGTTCCAAATTTAGTGTCGCTGGTAAAATTACTGGTCCTATCAACATGTCGTCGAGTAGACCTGCCCAAACATTTACTGAAAATTGCACCTGGAATGACGAGGTCCTCTTCAGATGTGGATTATCATGTGACCACTCGTGCATATTCCTAGCGTTCGTGATGCCATTCCTGGTGAACTTCGACTCATCCATCCATAAAATCTTTTTTAAAAATTGTGGATTGTGACGGATTTGTCGTTGTAGCCAGATCGACATAACGCACCTTGATTGGAAATCCATATCCCTTCTTTCTTCAAAATTCTCGACGCTGAGGTTTGTGATATACCGTGAAGTAAAGCTAAACACCTCGTACTAATAGTAGGAGTGGCAAAAACGGTACTTAAAACCGCTTCTTCCATCTCTGTGTCGATTATAATGGATTTTTGTTCACGTCTTGTGTGTTGTAATCCAAGTCCGATGTCGGAGAGCTTCCGATGAACTTCCTGGAAGTTCCTTGCCGACGGTGCAAGTCTGTTCGGAAATGCATTTATGTATGCCGATCGAGCGACAGTTGTGCGTCCACCATACATTCCATAATAATAATGGATGTCAGCGATTTCTCGCGGGGAGAATGCATTTAATCGCGGCATCTCAACCTAGCACAACCACGAAAACAGTCGAGTACCGTAACAGCCAATAACAAAAACGTAACAGTCAATAACAAAAACGTAACAGTCAATAACAAAAACGTAACAGTCAATAACAAAATCGTAACAAGTAGTCAATAACGAAAACTCAACGAAAAACTGTAATTTTAATGCGAGAACAATACGTCAGCAGCAGCAATGTGATCGGAGCGGACTAGCGAGTGGCGACTGCCGGACCTTCCTTTTGCCTGTTCCTTTGCCCCAAGCATTGAACACAATAGCAGCCGACTACCGGTATAACAAAGGAATAAAAAAGGGTCTCTACCTGGATTTGCCCATTCTGAGTAGTGAACTTCAAAAATTCGTAACTCCTGTATTTTTAGAGATACAATGTTTGATTATTTTTTTTTGAAAGCTTATACAGTCAAGAATAATAATAAATTATAAAACAAATCAAGATGTAGGGTTTATTTCATAGAAATTTGAGTTGATTGAAAAAAACAATAAAAAAAAGATTTTTTTTCAAAAGTATTTAAAAAAATGAAGTGTTTAAGGCCATTTTTGTCGTTTATTTTTATTTTATCCACATTGCTACATACTTGGCATTGATTTGTCCTTTATTTCATCAAAATCGGCCAGCTAGTTTGGGATGAAATAAATTTATTTGAACATAGAGGTCGAAATTCGGGAAACAAATGTTCAGCGGCGTATAAAAAAATTAGTTTTTTTTTTAGAACTTTTTTAGACCCATTTTCGTTAATAGTTTTCGGTCTAATTTCACCGATTTTCGGGATTGCACTTTAACGCGGGTCACACTGTATATATATATATATATATATATATATATATATATATATATATATATATATATATATATATATATATATATATATATATATATATATATATATATATATATATATATATATATATATAAATCAATTGCTGTTCGTTAGTCTCGCTAAAACTCGAGAACAGCTGAACCGATTTGGCTAATTTTGGTTTTGAATTAATTGTTGAAGTACAGGGAAGGTGAGAAAATATAGAAAAAAATAAAAATAAGAGTAGTTAAAAAGGCAGAACAACGTTTGCCGGGTCAGCTAGTTGCAAATAAATATTTTCAATTCATTTCGACAATTTTAAAACAAACCGCATTGGCTTTCATCGATTTATACATCTCTAAAGTTATAGATCCAAAAAAGCTACTAAATTTGTAATGGGACAAACGTTGTGCAAATTGAGGGATTTTCGAAAATCCAGTAAAAAATAAATAAAATTATATTGTTAGTTTTAATTATAGGATAATGAAAAATAAATACCATGTTGTCCATATCTCTCTTTGAGCTCAACATTATTAATTATGATTGTAAATGAATAAATACTTCAATGAATGAATGAAAATTACAATATTTTAATTTTTGAAAAGCTGTAACTTCTGAAGGCGATGATCAATTTTAATCTTTTATACGGCATTCAACGCAGTTTTTTATGCTCAAAAAATGTTGTTTACGGCACAAAATCGATTTGTCGGAATATTTCCGACAAAGACATGTTGAAGAAACTTGTTCTTTTTTTTAAACCATTACGCAAGAACGAAAAAGGCCAGTAGTTTAGGGCATTTGGTGTAGTTATTTAAGGAGAAGTCATTGAAAAAACTTTCTTCTTGAGTTTTTTTTATAAATCCTAAAATCTTTTGAGCCGAACTAATTAAATTTTTAAAAAAACCGCATTTCGATCGATTAAGCCATTCAAACGGTATGGAAGTTTTGTTTACATACACATACGTACATATCTACATACACACATACAGACTAACGTCATGATTAAAATATTAAACAACTTCCTAGGACCTTTAAACGTCGAGGTCTAATGACAGAATAATTTTTGAAAATCGGAGAGAGATTAGGAAATTCCCAGTTTTTAAAAACTTTCCATTTTCTTAGCCAGGGGGAGTTAGAAAGAGCAACTACGTTTTCTTCATAATTTTTTACAGATTATGTCTTACTACAAATGCCTCAAGAAAATATTCAAGATTGTTTACCTTATTTTATAAGCAAGCTTGCCTCGCATCAAATTATTTAAGTAATTTTTAAATTATTTTTACCACGGATAAACACGTTTAAAACGTGTTTAGGTGACTTAAGTATAAAAAATATTGCTGTAAATGATATTCTTATCATATACTAAACATTATGTATTTACTTATAATAAACTGCTAAATATAATATAAACACTAAACATTGGAAACTCATTTAAACATTACGATTATAAGAAAAAATGTTACGTTTAAAGTCATTATAAATTCACACGCTTTGTGAAAGTTCATTTTGAACAAAATATTTTATATTAGACTAGCTTTGCCCGCGACTTTGTCCGCGTGTTTTTTTTAAGTAGCCTAAGTTACGTCCTATTACCTCAGCTATCTACCAGTGAAAGTCCCGTCAAAATCGGTCCAGCCGTTCCAGAGATTAGCCGGAGCCAACAGACAGACAGACAAAAATCGTAAAAAGTATTATTTTGGTATATGTACCGTGTACCATATGCATTTAGTTAAAACCGGTTATTTTAATATTACAAACAGACACTCAAATTTTATTTATTTGTATAGATGTTACTTCGCTTGCGTGGCCCAAAATTATTATTTCCTTTTACTTAAAATCTAGCCTATGTCAGTCTTGGATCGATTAGTCTAGTAGTTTTTAAGTTTATTCATTGCAAACATACAACATTATAAAAATACAACAATGCAAATATTTTCTCTTTATAATTTTAGTATAGATAAAATGTACTTGTAATATTTGTTAATTTTATTTATTTATTTAATTCTTTATCGTACACAGTAATCACTTAAACAAAAAGTTATAATTTGATAATTAACTGATAACTATATAATCCAACCGATTTCGTTTTCATAAGCATTTTCAGCGCAATTACAACTATTAACTAAAAATAAATTGTAAATGTCACAATTTAACATTTTATTGGTTGAAAGCATATCCTTCACCAAATTTATATCTGTACATACATTACTGTTAAGTTATCAACACTTTGGGTCTACGTTTTTCCCGCAAATTGGGAAAAATTTAGACGGTCGTAAGAAAATATATAGAATGTCACTATAAAATAAAATTTATTTAAATAAGAATGGCATATCGTAATGAAAATTGAACAAACAAAAAAAATTAAACTAAAAAATAAAACCATTATAAATTTTTAAGTAAGTAAGTAATGGTACAAAAGGTTTTATAAGTTTTACAATTATTGAAAAATTATCTACTTTATATAAAATATTTGTGTAACCATTGAGTAGTTTTGAACCGGAAAATCCATAGATTCTCTCCTTTTTTAAGTAAGTCGATAACTTTTCTTTTTTGTAAGTAAGTGGATTTAACAATACAATACGTCGTAATTAATTGTATACATTTTGTTTATATTTTGGGTCTTAAATCTAATGTTTGTTCTTTTAACCACTGACATCGAACAGTCTCAAGTTTTAATTTAATTAGACTGTCGAAATTCATAAATGTGAACTTTGATATTATTTTCTTCGTCATGTTTGAACTGTAACATTTTATGTAATGAGGAACTCTGTAGTATTTTATATTCTAAGTCCTAAAGAACAGCAACATAATAATTATTAAAGAAGTTTAAGTTTATACTCCAAGTCTCAAACGCTAACCATTGTCTATTACCAATAATAACAACAGTATGTTAAGATGTTCCAAAGTAATACATACTCTAGGCCGCTTTATATAGCGTGAACATATTAAACGTTAACAAGTTTCTCGAATTTGATTCATCCGGTATCAGCCATTTTCGATATCATTATTTAAATGTTAGTTTCATTTAACTTTTAAATTCAATTACGTGTCGATAATTACAACAAATACATAGTTTACACTTAAAATTTATTGTCGACACTTAATAATTGTTAATAATTTTTAAAAGAACACATAATTTTACAAATACTTTTCCAACCTGTTTCGCCTTTACAGCATCTAGATGATATAACAGTTTTAGTGTTAAATATTAGTCTGCGCGACAAGTTGAAAAGTGTCTAAAATAGAGATACTGCTCTTAAAATTATGTGCAATAACTCATTGGATCCGGAATGACGCCAAGAAAAATGTGCAAAAAGCGTGTATTAGCACATAAAAAATTGCAAAATTTATAAACAATTAAAGATGAGAAAAAAATGGCATTTCGTTTTAGCCAATATTTCATAAACTTTTAATATATAAGAAATTACAAAAAAGATTCGGAAAGAGGGAATTTGCAAGAAAAATCTGTTAGATCTCGGAACTCTATCTCTATTATTTACAATTTTAATTTAACGCTGAAAATGGGTCTCCGCACGACATTTTAAAGGTGTGACATGCACTGACGCTATTGTGGCAAGAAGAGGTAAGGCGGTAGTACCGTGGCAATGCAGAATTCTACCGCCCTCGGGGACTCGCAGCTCGCTTCAAAGTCAAAGTCAAAACATTTTAATTCAAATTATCCTTTAGAGGCACTTTTGATGAGTCAACATTTTTTAAGTTACTACCGGATCGGAAACCGGTCACACACTGAGAAGATCCGGCGGAAGAAACTCAGCGGGATTGTCTTTTTTTTGTACATATACATTTTTTTAAAAACAATGTATTTACAATAATTTATGAATAATATATTATAATTACTATGCGACTGCTATGAGGAGCAATAATTAATCCCATGCCTTATTATCATCCAAATATTCAGATATTTTATAATAACCTTTTTTACAAAGTTTTGATTTGATACATTTTTTAAATTTGTGTATTGGTAGATATTTAATAGCATTTGGAAGGTTATTGTAAAAGCGTATAGCCCCATAAAAGAGTTACTTATTCTGCGGAGACGTGATACATGTCGAGCAAGATTGTTTTTGTTCCTTGTGTTTACATTGTGTACATCACTATTCTTCTTAAATGAAGAAATATTTTTACGAATATACATCAAGTTTTCAAATATGAACTGCGATGGTATGGTTAAAATATTAATTTCTTGGAATTAGATTGTAAATTGCTCTTACAGCTCTTTTTTGTAAAACAAAAATTGTATTTATATCAGCGGAATTTCCCCATTGTAGAATCCCATAAGACATAATACTATGAAAATAACTAAAATACACAATTTTCGCAGTGTCTACGTCACTAATCTGTCTCATTTTTTTTAACTGCATATTCTGCTGAACTCAGTCTACTGCCTAATTTGTCGATATGTGTTCCCCACTGTAGTTTTTATCTATCGTAATCCCTAAAAAGACAGTAGAGTCCACAAGATCCAATTGTCCCCGTTAACTTGTACATTGGTATCTATATGCCTTACATTAGGCGTTGAGAATCTAATACACTTGGTTTTATTTCCATTTAATAGCAGGTTGTTAACATTGAACCAGTGTACAACTTTTGAAATCGCAATGTTCACTTCGTCATACTTACCAACTCGTCTTTTCACTTTAAATAAAAGTTGGATGTTGATGATGGATATACAGTCTGGCCTTGGATATACAGCTCAAGATATACCTACCGCAAATAGTCAAAGGAGCTTTACCTCAGGTATGTTGTTTTTATAGCATTGAAAAACTTTGCAACAGTGTGGTTTTTCCAAAAGGTTGCTCGGCAAAGTAGTTTTCTGCACGTGTTTGTCCAGTAATATTATTTAACATTTTAACAGAATTATTTTTTCAAATCTTTTACTCAGGGAACGCAGGACCGAGATAGGCCGAAAGTTGGTGGGATCTGATTTACAGCCAGACTTAAATATTGAAACTACTCTTGAAAGTTTTATCTTCACGAATGCCTCTTAAGGCAGATCACACTGTAGACCAACTTTTGACGAGAAATCAAAATTTTCTAACTCCTTATTTTTCATATTATAAGGTAATTTTATTTAATTAAATGGTACCATTAGATAGTTTAATCTTTTAAATATTGCCTCAATGAAACAGATTTTTTAATCATCAATTGTATTTTTTATAATAAATGTTCTCCGAAATCAAGTTTCGACAATTATGCAAGAAAACTATTTTTCCAAAAGGTGCTACTGCTAAATCAACAAATTTAATTAGAAAAAATTATTAAATTACCAGAAACATTCAACAATTGTGCCTGAATGGATTACTTTTTTCCTAAAATATCGATATCTAATTAATTAAGCAAATATGCCTATTTCAACGAAAATGAACGAAACATTAACTGGGTTTTTTGTTATCAAATAATGATTTTTAGAAGCAATGATTTTAAGGGAATGGCAACATTTTTTAATTTGTAATGTTTTGAAAGCATTTAATATATCTTTAGCATCAATAAAATATTGTCTGCTCTTCGTTAAATGAAAGAATTTATTAAAATTAAACAGCAACTGGTTAAATTGATAATAATATATTATATATTATATTCAGTATACAATACTTATTACGCTTAACTATCACTACTTTTTACTTCTAGCTTCCACAAATTCAAAATGACACGAACAAATATATCCGTTACACTCTTTTAAAAATTTTGTACTAGTCAATTACTTACTCAATAATTAACCTAATCAAATACTTAACATTATTTAATGGTAAAGGTAATATTTAATTAAACAAAGGTTAAACAATGTATAGTTCTTTGCATTTCCCTCGGGATAAGAGTAATTTTAATAATAAGTAGAGAATGATATTGTAGCTTTATATTGCCAACAATTGATAATCTGTGATTGCCTATGAACGTGTAATGTATGTTTTGTAAAGCACAGCCAACAAAAAGAAAATTCAAAATTCGATTCACACTTGTTGCTTCAATAATAATTCCGCTGTACTGGCGAAAGAACTTAGACTGAGTTGTTTTGATTGCCGCATTAGAGAAGAATTTTTCAAATTCCTTTGCTACCTCCTTAAACAATCGTTCACCTTTTACTCGAACTTCTGGGCAGAACTGTAAATAGTCTATTCCTTAAAGGGAGCTCGGACCAACACGGGGCAAAATAAATATAAATTAACGCATAGCAATTGAAAAGTTTTCTCTTACCCACATCATTTCTCTTCATCTGAATAGTGTCAGATTAACTTAGATCTAACTTAGATCAATTCGTATAATTAGTCCAAGGATATATATTTTTAATTGGTGCCTATTTGGTAGCTATTGTCCTCCCTTCCTCCTGGACCTCCGTTGTGAGTAGACGTGCCTCGAATTTTTGCCAAACTCATTTAATAAATAATTACTATTTTGTGAATAAATTAAATTGTGCGAAATATTCGGAGTACATAAGTGCTAAGAAGGCAAGCGGACGAAAAACGATCACGGCGATATGCCAGTCTCAACTATCAGCGTGTCGTGCGTCTATGAGCTCCTGGTACGTGTTTTGTATTAACTTGCAACTGCAAACTACGAGTGTAATCTGTTAACTGAGTCATAGCTTGCTACATTGTTTGATAGTCAGTGAATAATTTACGCGACGTAGACATGCCACTTCGACGCACACCTCCAAACTCACCGCAACTATTTCAAACTCAAGAAACACTGGGCACACTGAAAGTTCCAGCTTCGGTATTGGAAAATTTACAACATTGCACGTCTGAACCGGACCTAAATAAATCTATATCAGCTGAGGAGCGGGATGTTAGTATTTACAAGGTCACTCAGCGTCCTAAGCGTAAGCGAATTGATAACCCCGAATCTCAGTTAAGCGACTTTATGTCAGAAATGAGGTCTATGTTTGAGGAGTTCAAGACACACCAGCGTTCCCAGGATTTAAAAATGGAAAAAATATCTGTAGCTATTGAAGAAATAAAGAAGCAGAATACTAATATGCAAACTACCACAGAATTCCTTGCCAATAAATTTGATTCCGTACAGACACAGATAGAAGCACTAAATCTTGAACGTAACAAAAATTTACAACACATAAAATTACTCGAGGAAAAGATAGAATACTTTGAACGACACAAAAGGGCAACATGTGTAGAGATTAAAAATATCCCGTACAGTACCCGGCAATAAATATTGCACATCGACCTTTGGAAAGAGACAATCGGCTAATTTCGGCTTCGTAGAGCGTTATCTCTGTCGCACAAAATACAAACAGTCCGGTACCTATTAGGAGCTGTTAAAACAAGTATGATTTGCTTCTTTTGATATTTTTATTCTTTGTATAAAATACACTAATTTTTCTATAAGTGATGGCTTTAGGTTGGGGTAAAATAAAATAGAAAAACATTTTTACATTATGTTTACGTATTTAATTATTTTGGAACATTACAGCTTTAGTGTACATAATAAACACCATTATACCTATTGCTAAAATGAGACATTGCAATAAAAATAATAATAATTCTAATTCTCAATTACTTCCATTTCACTATCTGTGCTCTCAAAGAGGTCAATATCACTGTCACTATCAGCCGTATTTATTACTAATCTATCAGTGTAATTGTCTAAACTGTGTTGAATGCTTCTATATTCATTCTCACATTTGATTGCATGATCGCAAACCTTTTTCCACTCTTCAGCGCCGATCATGTTTACTTTTTCAGTCAATAATGTTTTTACTGTAGTTAAGTTCATACCCACATTTCTAGAGGCTACATAGCCTTTCAGTTGAGACCATATATTTTCAATTGGATTAAAATCCGGATGATATGGTGGCAATCGCAACACAGTGTGCCCATGTTCGGCAAGTATTTTGTCCACAGAAAACTATGTATACCTCTCCTTGTGCTGACATATAATAGCGTAAATCTGGGTTTTTGTTAATTTTGGATCAACTGGAATTTCATGTCTGTTTAACCAGTTGATCATTTCCCGTTTAATGGTGTTTGAGTTGGGGGGTCTCTCAACATACTTGTTGTGATAGGGTGCGTTGTCGATAACTAGAACAGAATCACTGGGTATATTTGGGATTAATTGGTTAACCAGCCATTTCTCATAGTTATCGTTATTCATTTCATTGTGATAGTCACCTGTAGTGTCCGTGGATTTATACGTTAAAAAAGCACCGGGTACAAAGCCTTTTTCATTTCCCGCATGAACTATTATCAAACGTTGACCTTTTGAAATTGGCTTTTTTACTCCTTTTTTCTTATCGTCACTCCAAGATTTCCCTTTAGTGTGGGATGCATGTATATATGACTCATCCATGTAGACGATATTTTTTCCTGTTTCGCGAAATTTGCGTATTTTATCAAGGTATTCCATTCGTTTGAGACTAACGTCGTGCTTTTCCATTAGAATTTTTCGATTATCTTCCATTTTAGTGAACTGAAATCCCATGTCATGAAGTATTTTTCTCAACGTTTTTTCAGACCCATTGTAATTAATAGCTTCAGATAACTTAGCTTTTAATGATTTTATTGTTGGCAGTTCATTAAATCGTAAGTGAAAATCATACACCATTCTTCGAACAACATCGTAATCAAAATCGTCCATATCCAAACGAAATTGCTTTTTTGGTCTCCCTTTTTTTGGAGTGCTGAACTTAATTTCAGTCGAATGTGTTTCAGTACTGACTTCGTTTAATATATTGTTCAAAGTTCTTCTTGAAATTCCAGTGGCATTTGCAACTCGCTCTTGAATCTTCTTAAAATAACAACTTACATTTTCATCTACTTTTTTTTTAAATCTATCAGCTTCGCTTACAAAGTATTTATAAACATTGTAGATAATTTCACGTGACTGACCTCGTAAAGGTTTCCCTCTTTTTCCGAAAGATGCCATATTACAACTTTAAATTATTTAAATTTGTGGGTGTTATCAACTCTAAATATATATTTTTTTTCGGGACGCGACTGCACTCTATCGTACTTGAACAACGACTGACTAAACGTCACATAGGTAGTGTGGGACAGAGATAACGCTTTACGAAGCCGAAATTATCCGATTGTCTCTTTCCAAAGTTCGATGTACAATATTTATTGCCGGGTACTGTATGTCCCAGGCGAAACAAAAGTATGAAGTATGCCACAGCTACCGGCGACGCGAATTGCGGCGCGGTAAAACGCGCGACCGTGACGAGCGGTGTAATGAGCGAATAAAACAAAAGAGTACTTTTGTTTTATCCACTAGTAAGCCAGGGTTGGAATCAGAATAACACAAAATTATTACCAATGGAAATTATATAGATACTATATTTTATTAAAATTTTTACTAGTTGTTTTTAGCCTCCGACGTAAAAACGAGGATTGTTATAAGTTTCAGAGGTGTGTCTGTGTATCTGTCCGTGCATCTTAGCGCCCTAGCAGATGGTCCGATTTAGTTGCGATTTTTTTTACTTGCAAGCCTTATTTTGCGAGATTGTTCTTAGCTCAAGATGATTCAATAGAATCTGTGCAGCCGTTGAAAGCTCACTAGCTCTTTTCAACTTGATGAACAGAGTTTAGCAACTTGTAAAGGCTTTATCGATGCTAAATTTTGTATTTTATTACTTCAATTATATTGCATTGACATGGTAACCTAGACCTGATGCTACAATATCTTCATTCGAAGATATCAGCTTTTATTTAACTAGCAATATTTGTATGTAAACTAGCAAAAAGCAGAGCTTTGTAAGGGCTCGCAAAGTTATACTATCTACTATCTAGTAATATTGTTAGAAAATTATTTTTATGAGAATTACATTTTTTAATGTATATACTTTATTTATAATAATAAAGTCTATAATCTTTTAATGTATAAAAAAAAATAATAATGTATTGCATCTCTCGCATTGTATATCTGTTTTGTTAATCTTTCACCTACCATTCTTTCTACACGTCCGAACCAACGGAGCAAGCTCTTTCTCATCTTTACACCAACACTTTCTTTCAAGCATAACTTCTCTCTCACTTCAACATTACGAACCCGGTCCGCGAGAGTTACGCGACATTTTTTTCATAGCTATTTGTTTCATCGACTGCGTTGAATATACTTTCATGCCCTTCTAACATACCCAACTCTCACTTTCATACAATATCGTTGGGATAGGCACATGATTATGCAGGTCAAGACGGGCACCCTGACTTAAAACTGGGCTTTTAAGTAATCTCTCTAACGCTCTATTCACTCTGTTCCCCGCACACATCCCTGCTCTAGACCTAAAACTCCCTTGTGCCTAATACAACATTCCTTCGGACTTCGCTTGCATACTCCTTTCCATGTTTTACTATACACCTTCGATGCTAAGATGATCAAACTGAAGGCCCTATAGCTATTTCAGTCTATACGTGAAGCCCTTTATACAAGGGCCCGATGACCGCGCGCACCAGTCAAATATAAAGAAAAATATTTTGTGAAGTAGTCTCTTAATAAGTTCAAAAATCATTAATAAAAAATCTTTAAACCGGATGATCCTGCAAGCCATCGTTGAAGCCGTGTTTAAAAGGATACTGTTTTAATTTTTAAAACTTTCGAATTTGATTATTGATTTTGATCTTTCACCGCAAACCGTTTTTCGATCAGCCAGGCCGTTTAAAATCTGTGAGAGATTTAATCACATGCGCACATACAGATATATACTGACGTCATTGAAAAAATATAATCACGTTTTAAGAATCTCAAACCATGGAGATCTGATGAAAGCTCGATTTTTGAAAATCGCGGTTAATAATTATAATTTCCTGCGTAAAGTTTTAAAATCTTTTAAAAATATTTTTAAACATGTTATTTAAAATTGCTCTAATAATACTATACAAATATGAGACAATTTAAACGCAGAAATCTTGCAAACAGTTGATTTCCCGCTTCCAGTATCTCCCGTACTCTGTATCAGATTTTCGTCAAATTAAAATTAAATAACCTGAGAAGTATCTAGGTACTCACTGAAACAAAAAAAAAATTCTTATCGGTTCAGGCGTCTTCGAATAATCAGTGAACATACTTAAAAAAAGATTCCGACCAAATAGGAACCTCCTCCTTTTTGGGTAGTCGGCTGAAAATAGTGAGTAGCAAAAAATGCTTAGGTACCTAATTGGTGGAAAAATTGAAACCGAGTTTTTTTATTTATTTTTTTCACGGGACAAATTACACTTACTGATCTAACCCCAAAGTAAGCAAATTATTTGCTTGTGCTATGGGCGTTAGTCAACTATACTAATACATAGAAGTACATATAGAAGTATATAAATACAAGAATATCGAATCGGAGCCCCGTCGATTGCGTAGTCAGGGTTGCTAATCACTCGATCAACTGGGCGGTCAAGAGTGGATTTGGTGCTACAGAAGAGCAGTAGCAAGGTAAAAATTGTCTCAGAATTGCATAATTATATCACAACTCACAAAACATCAAGATGGCAAGATTTAAATTTTAACATAATCTGTATTATTAGTTACAATTAGCTTACTTATTTTTTGTATCACTAATCTGGAAAAAGTGATGACTCAAAATTTGAAGGCGCCTACCCTCAATCGATTTTAACTCGTTAATTTTATAATAGATGGCGTTACTAGAAATAAGATTCTAATACAAAACGTATCTTCTATCGATTTTAACTCATTAGTTTTATAATAGATATCGTTAGTAGTAATAAGATTTTAATACAAATTGTATCTTCTATTTTTTAAGGTCTGTAAAATGGTATTATTATGGTAGATAACATATCTAGACATGAATTTAAACTACTACGTCGAAGCACAAACCTAAAAGTCCGATAATTTTTCCGTAAAATGTTCCACAAAAGTGCATAGAAAGTGGCTTAGTGTAGGGCTCGCTTCGCTCGCCCTAATAAAAGATTTTCTAAATATTGTAAACCATATTTATCGACTTCCTGATATTTTTTTGTATTGAAATTTAGCATACTTTTGTAAGTTCAATGACAATGCAATATTGTGGTACTATCCAGCTAATATCATGATGTAGCCTGGGTATAGGGACTAGAACTCTCAGGTGTAGAGTTTTGACCAGGCAACCAAGTTTTGAGTCATCGGTTTTGTTGCTATAAGTACTAAGTTTAATTAGTACTCATAATGATAAGAAATGGAACATGGAGCCGCTAGAGTGTCATTGTAACTCACAGACAGAAAGTGTTAAGATAGTAGAGTTTGGAGTCGTTCGTTTCGTTTCAATAAGATATTTTTCATTATTACGAGACTCTGAAGGTGGAACCGAATATAGTAATATCGAAACTTCTCGCATCCAGATACAAAATGCTTAGATAATAAACTTCTAAACTCAACAAGGTAAGTTTATTGAGTTAGCCCTCAATTGTCTTGTACTAACAAACATTTTGATGCTGGATGATTTCTAGGAGCTGATGCTCATCATGACTTAGGATTTATTGATCAAACTCGAAAGTAGCCATGGTAAACTACAAACTAAGCAAGAAAAATCCCTTTAGATTGGACTCAGTTGTTCTATTTTGACAAATACTCTGATTCTAAATGAGGGTCTTATGATGAAGCAGGAAGAAGGATATCAAAACTTTTAATTAAAATTAAGCAACATCATCAATTTTGGACTTGTTTGATTTTTTATTTTAAGGAATGTGAAATAAGATAGCTTCCAGTATTTAATGATAAAGCAGTAGAAAGTCCATGTGATCTTATAAGCTTGACCAGTTAAAATCCACCGAGTGTAGGCTACTTCGATTGGTTTTGGTAAACATTTAGATGCTGGATGTTTTTAAAATAAAGTTACGTGCTTCGGGTTCGTCATTGTAAGAAAACGCCACTTATATTAAAACAGTGTATTTACAACACAAGTACACAAACAACAAAATGTAATACGTAAATACACTATACACACTGGTCACCTCGCTGCACTAGTACTAAACTTAACCGACTACGTTTACAGAAAACAATTTTCGTATTTACTTAAACTGGTCACTTCGCTTTGCACTGGTCGCTTGTACTATCACTTTCGATCACTGTATAAAAACTGCTCTCTATTTGTCAACACTTCCCTATTTATACTCGAGGTAAGGTTCGACAACAATCGCGAATGTTCGGCAATAATCTCGTAAACAATAGCAGTTATTGTAAACATCTTATGATAAATAAACAAGTCCTAGTGCAAATTATTTTCAATCTTATGCCCTGTACCATAAAGTCCATTATGACATAGCTATGCGGTTAGTGGTCAACTATTTGTTTGTCAATAGGAGTAGCTATCTGTTTCTTTTATTTCTTGATCTCTCCAGCGTTCCAACTCTTCACGTTTCTAGATTATTCGTAACAATATAACGATACAACTAGAAAGTGGACACTTGAAATTGGGCTGATATAGCCTTTATTGCTAGAAAATTCACATGGTTTAATAGAGAGGACTCGGGAGCTTTGCAATAAAACAGTTCAAGCTCATTGAGTAAGGAACCACAGGTTAAAGTTACCTTTAATTTTATGCCACAGGATCCCGTTTGAAAGATCATCAGCTCCTTTTACGTTTTGCGCTTAAAATTATGGAACTGAATTAAAATGGTGGGTAGACGATAAAAAAGTGTTAGTTTTTTTAAATTTTTAATTTAGAGTTAGTATGATGATTTATTGATTAAATAAATAATTGGTTATTGACTCATTATTTTAATATTATACTTAAAATAATATTAAACTTAATTTAGTTTATACACCGCAACTTAAACTTAATCTAAAAACTTCACAGCATTTTCTCAATTTAATGTCAGCTTGCGTTAAACAAAATTTGTCCTATACATTTATCTCACTCATATTAATAAAAAATACATACTTTCTACAGCTCACTCCATCAAAAACAACCATAGTTACGAATTGCACGGAAAATATCTACGTTGCCATACAAAAAAGAAATAGGTGCGTGTACTTATGTACGCGCGTGAGAAGTTATACTTCTTTGGCGTCATTAAAAAATAGTGGCCACGTTTCCGATCCGGTAGTAGTTTTTAAAAAATATGTTGACGTGTCAAAATAACTTGTAAAAAGTTTTATTGAATAAACTACTTCTGTTTTCTGATAGATTTTAATTGCATGCAAATACTTAATTACATTAAAATAATAAAAGGACTGGAAAAGGATAGTCAAGGATTTCGGGACTTAATGAGCAATTTAGCGGACAACTTCAACCTGTAACTTTTGCGTTATGGTGATGCGCGTGCATCTTAAAATTTCACTCGTTGTCTAAAGAAATATTACGCGCCTAAAATAATATAACTTCAGAAATCTCGAATGGAGGGATCAATAATAAGGTAATATATGTAAGTATCAACAGTAATGGTATTTTTGCGTACAATCCTAACGTTACGATAATATGTATATACTACGCATCAAAAGTATATAGTAAAAATAGTATTATAAAATCCGACCCTGGTACTGGTATGACAGCTCAGAGCGGCACGCCGCCGCGGTCGCAACAAGTCGAGCTGTGGCATACCCAGATGGTCGCGCGTCTCACCACGCCGCATTTCGCGTCGCAGGTCGCGCCGCGGGTAGCTGTGGCCGGGCCGTAACAGTCTCTCAATCTTATACCTGTCTACCTGAAGATTGTATAAAGTACTTGAGAAATAAAATTAGCTCATTGACTGTCTTTCATCTAAACGTAAGAAGCATTGGCTGCAACTTTGATGAACTTCAAGTTCTCTTGAAGCGTATTAATATTGTGTTTGATGTGCTTGTTCTAAGTGAGTGCTGGTTGAGCAAGTGTCCCCACTTACCTATTTTACCTGGTTATAGTTCTTATAAAAGTAATTTTTGTAACCAAAATGATGGTGTGGTGGCATTTGTTAGGAGTGGCTTGGCGTGTGTAGTAGTTGAACCTTCTCTTATTGATGCTAATGGACTTATCTTAAAGTTTACCAATGAATTGGCCATTATTGCTGTCTATCGCTCACCGTCCGTGAGGAATATAACTAATTTTTTAACATCCTTGGATAAATCCTTAAAAGTCTTGTCGCACTTTAAAACTATTTCATTAATTGGCGACATGAACATTAACATAGTTCCTGGAAGTGGGGATCAACTTACAGATGCCTACCTGACTTTTGCTGCAGTACATGCTATGCTACCTGCTCATGTCTTCCCTACCAGAAACAATAGTTGCTTGGATCATATGTTACTAAAAACGAATACTCCGTGTACTACACTAGTGATTGAGTCATTTATTACAGATCATGCCCCAGTAATTTTAATTTGCAATAGAAATAACGGGAAGACCAAACCTACATGCACTAGAACAATTATTGATGAATGTGCTTGCGTCAAAGACCTTCAAGAATTTAATTTTTCATCTATTCTGTCAATGAGTGATGCTGAACTGGCAGCGAATACATTTGTTTCTACGATAAGGAATATTATTAATACTCACTCACGCACTGCAAAAATTTCTAGTAAACAACGCATCATTAAACCATGGATGACAGCCGGCCTCCTGCGATGTATACGAAACCGTGATTGCCTACACAAACTCACCAAAAAAGACCCTGATAACCACTTAGCTAAAATTACATATACGCGATATAGAAACTTTTGCAGGAATCTGTTGAAACGTGTTAAACAAGATTATGAATGGTTCAAATTTCAAAAAGCTAAGAATAATCCTAAGGCTACGTGGAAAGTAATTAAAAGCTTAACTAATTTAAATGCTAAAGTAAATACGTCTACTGAGTTACTCCAGACAGCTACTACGCCCAAACAAGCCGTAAATCTTGCTAATGATTTATTTGATGATATTACAGTAATATCGGCAAAGAACTTGCATCTAAGTTTAAAATAGCACCAAAACGTGATAACTGCTCTACACCATCGTCTAGTAATTCGACATTAAATTCTATGGCCCTGATCAAAACGGATAATGTAGAAGTTGAGAATCTGATTTTGTGTCTGAGGCAGTGTGCTACTGGTTGGGACAACATCTCCTCTTCCCTTTTAAAAGCTGCTCGTCGTCATATAGTACCAGTAATAGTGCATATTTTTAACCTTTGCTTCTCCACTGGTGTCTTTCCTACGGTATTCAAAGAGGCTCTCGTACACCCAATACATAAAAATGGAGATAGTCACAGTGTCACTAACTACCGCCCAATATCTGTATTAACAACGCTTTCCAAATTAATAGAAAAAATTCTTAATAACAGACTAATAAATTACCTTGACACCTTTTCCACTCTTTCTAACAATCAGTACGGCTTTCGAAAGGGGAAATCTACAGAGGATGCGGTTTTACAACTTACGGATACTATTGTGAGCAATACTAATTCCAAACTTAAGACTATTGGCATATTTTAGATCTCTCCAAGGCATTCGATACGGTCTCTGTGCCCATTCTTATAAATAAACTGAAGCATATCGGTGTACGGGGAGTAGTCCTTAACATTTTCGAAAACTATCTGCGCGACCGAAAACAAAGAGTATTAATTCGGCCTTACACAAGTGACGCGTTACCTTTGACCTGTGGCGTTCCTCAAGGTAGTGTCCTCGGACCTACCTTATTTCTTATATACGTCAATGACTTGTGTAACTTGACCTTAAACCACAGTAAAATATTCGCCTATGCAGATGATACTGCTCTACTCATTCATGGTGCTTCTTGGCAAGAAGCGCGCTACTATGCTGAAACTGCAATGAGGGCAGTAATTTCATGGTTAGATAGTAACTTACTAACTATTAACTTAACTAAAACTGTTTTCACTACTTTTGCTGTTAATTCTTCAAATTTGCCGAGTCAACCATTCTCTTTAGTGGCTCATAGGTGCACGAGCAGATATACTGTATGCTCCTGCACCGAAATGACTTACACATCATGTGTTAAATATCTGGGAGTATATGTTGACAACCTGTTGACATGGAAGGACCAGATTGAGGCAACAACGACTAGAGTCAGAAAATTAATATACATTTTTAAAAACCTTAGAGCAGTTGTTGATCAGAAGACTCTAAAGACTATATACTTCTCTCTGGCTCAGTCCATTCTCACTTACTGCATAGCGGCCTGGGGTGGCTCCGTTAAAACTAGTCTTCTTCGTTTGGAAAGAGCTCAAAGGGCAGTGCTAAAAGTGATACTATCGAAACCTATCCTTTTTCCTACTACAGAACTTTATAAAATCGCCAACGTTTTAACTGTAAGACAGTTGTTTATTCAAAAAATAATCTTGCGAAAACACCTTTGCTTGCCTTTTAGTATTATCTTCGGCGATCTGGACAAATCTGTAAATTGAATACCGGGCGCACAGCACTTTCAAGACGACACTATAACTGTATTGCACCTAGGATTTATAATACAGTCAACAAAATAATCAATATTTATCCGTTCATGTACTGGGAAGTAAAAGCCAAAATCACAAAATATCTTCAAACTCTCACATATAATGAATGCGAGATACTTGTAGCGGGGAAATGACAGTACATATACATTCACAAACACACACGCACACACACGCACACACACACATACACACACACTACATTCACACACAAACACACTCGCATGCATGCACACACATGTAGATATACACATACATATATTATAATGGGAGGGTATTAACTTCTTAAATTCTAATTTTAATTATGTAATACAAATGTGTGTGTAATTATTATTTGTATAAAATGTATTATAATAGTAAACTAATTGTAATAGGTCAGTAAGGAGAACATATTTCCTCATCGTCCAGAGGTGGGCGTAAATGGCTGCGTCACAGTTTTTAACTATAGCAGTTATTTACGAACAATTTGTATTTGTGCATTATTGTTTATATGTTCAATAAATCTTTGAATCTTTGAATCTTTGAATTGTTATTTTTGCCCCTAGGAGAGCCTTTTGTGTGCTTGCTATTCTATAATATAAAATAAACGTTATCAGGGACCAGCGAGTACTGAACAAGCTACCACGCTATGCTGTGACGAGTATCAACTAGTTTAAATCAAGAAACCTTTTTCAAAATATTATATTGCTTTAAGCGGTTATGCATTTGATTGCTTATTTAATTTATGCAGGATCAAAATTTTAAACATTCTTTGTTGAAATTCAAAAATCCCAGTAATATTTTCTGTCCAACCTGAAATTCCATCATGGGTATAATATCATGATTGTAAATCAGAGTCACAGATTAAAGTATTGTTTAATAACTTGAAATAACATAAACAAGAAATATGGTTCATATTTAAAATGAACATGTTCTAACCCCAAAGTAAGCAAATTATAATCTTGTGGTATGGATGCTAGTCAACGATACCAATACATAAAAATACATGTATAAATACTGAAATGTATTTATTTCTTTATATTTTTTTTATATTCAGATAGCAAACAGGCAGATACCTATCCTGATTGAACGTAGAGCGGTTCCAATCGTCGACGACCAGGCTATTTCTAATCGGCTTGAATTTTTTGACGTTACGTAGAGATGTTGGTCCGCTCTGCATCTTTTACGCATCTATCATGGGGATTATTCCAACGAGTTGTTCGGATTAAAGCCTACCGCTAAATTCCATCATAGGACATCGCGTCAAAATTTAAAGTTCCATTCTCACCACCTCGATGTCTATAATTCCACAACCGTGCACTATTGTCGGCACTTTCTGCTTCGCACTACTTCTTTGTGTAATCAGTTACCAGCGAGGGTGTTTCCGAGCGGATACGACTTGGGGACCTTCAAGAAAAGAGCTTACTCATTTTTAAAAGGCCGGCAACGCAACTGCCATGGGCGCCGACAGCAGGGTGCAAGGGGGTGCTTACCAATTTAAGAATATGGCATCAACCCTCAAACTCAAACACGACAGTGACAAGCACTTAGTATTTCAGCAGGAAAAGGTTAGATGGTAGTACAAAACCTGAACGAGACCTAGGTAATTGTAACAAACTCTCCCGAAGACCCTCTAAACTCACATTTTAAATATAACAAAATTGTCTGTTATATTTCGTTTATAAAGGAGTCAACAGAGTTATAATCATATTATCTGGCCAAATGATTCATCTAGTGTTAAATTGAGGACCTATTTGTGTTATATAATTTACCCTTTCATTCTTTTCAAAGGTACACTTCATCTCTTATAAACAACCATACTTTATCAGGAAATGTATACTATAAATTGATTTAAAGGACTAAAATTTAACATATTGAAGATATTTGGCATAAGAGAGGGAGTAATATATTACTTAAATACATAAATACATAATAAAGATATTTGACCTTAAGGGAGGGAATAATATATTAAATATATACATAAAATACATAATAAAATATATAATAATAATAATAATAATAATAATAAAATATTTATTTCCTTTTAACACTATTTTTTAACAATTTACTTTCAATGCTTCTTTTTAGGTAAAAATACCTGTGCCAAGAAACATTGCTCTTCTATATCTAATCTAGTACAAATTTAATTTTATATAACATATTATGTTTTTTCTTATATATAATATTATAATTACTTATCTTATTTAAAATATTTATTTACTACTTACATTTTTTATACAGTATTGCCATTATTCTTATGACCACTTAATAAGTTCACACTTTTGTATTCGCGTATTTATATTGTCAACATAATATTTTATGTAACTAATAACTTTAAGTAATTTATTTATAGCTAATACTTATTTAACACTTAAATTTAGATGTATTATAATGTGATTAACTAGGTAGTTTTAACTTGCTTACAACGTTCACAATAACAATTACGTATTTTAATATGTAGGTAAATAGTAAATAAAGGTGTGTTTGGTACAAGTAATAAGCTAATTGCTTGTGAAATAATATGTTGGTTTGTGTTCTCTCTAACTTAGACACTAGTTGAGGTCTAATGAGTGTTTGCTATTTATGTATAATGTATGATATTTTATTCTAATATTATCTAAAGAAAAGATTTGCTTGTATGTAATGTATAAATTCCTTTCTAAATATATATATACATATACACACACATATACATACATATATACATACACACATATATATATATATATATATATATATATATATATATATATATATATATATATATATATATATATATATATATATACATATATATATATATATATATATATATATATATATATATATATATATATATATATATATATATATATATATATATATATATATATATATATATATATACATCTATATTTCTATATTATTATTATAAAATTGTAGAGTTTGTTTGTTTGTTTATTTGTACGAGGTAGTGTCGAAAACTGCTGAACCGTTCTAAATAATTCTTTTGAGTTGGATAGCCTGTTTATCGAGGTAAGTTATAGGCTATATATTATATAACATCACGCCACACCATAAGGAGCGGAGTAAACAAAGTCCGCGCGCACGAAGTTGCGGGCAACACCTAGTAATATTATAAAAAGGTAAGATATTCTGTTTGTAATAGACAATTATATATTTAAAATAATTTAGTTGTAAAAAAATAATGTGTTAAAAATTTGTTGAAAAATAAAAGAAATAATAATAATATAATGTTTATCTATGAAAATTAACAATAATAATTAAAATATAATAAAAATTCACGCAGGTGAAGTTACGAGCTATTCATACTAATATTATAGATGCGAAAGTAACTCTGTTTGTCTGTCTGTCTGTCTGTCTGTCTTTGTCTGTTTGTCTGTCTGTCTGTCTGATTGATACGCTTTCACAGCTAAACCGCTGAGCCGATTTGGATAAAATTTGGTACAAATATAGTATGAGACCCTATAAAGGACATAGAGTAGTTCTTATCCCGGAAATCCCACGTGAACGGGAACTATGCAGGTTTTTCTTTTAGATTTTTTCACGCGAACGAAGTCGCGGGCACAGCTAGTAACTAATACTTTAATAAAAATTCTGTACTATCGTAGCTAAGCAATCTGATCCACTCTGTAACTCTTTCCTTGCATTCACGATAATTTAGGGGATATATATTCAACTTTTTGTTAATTGTATTATATAAATGTACGGATTTCTGACTATATTGATTGCTTGCAAATGAAGTTCTACATTTTTTTAAACGAAGGATGTTTGTGTTTACTCTCTGTAGTAATAAGTCAGGGTCAAATTTCAGACTTTTGTGCAATTTCAATATTGTGTGTAATATATATAATTTCCTAACTGTTAGCATAGTAGAATCAGAATACAGCATGTGTGTAGAATATCTATAAGGCTTAAAAAATATAACTTTTAGCAAATAAGGGGCCATCCATAAAGTACGTCACACGAATTTTAGGACTTTTGAACCCCTCCCCCCGCCCTTGTCACAGGTTGTCACATTTTTATAACCCCCCCCCCCCTCATGATGTGACGTCACAAATTTCATAAAACCGAAAAAACAAACAACTAGTTAGAAAATAATAAACGATTAATTATATTAATTAAAGATAAAAAAATTAATTATCGAGTGTCCATGGACTTTGGATCCACTCTTTTATATCAGCTATTACTGGTAAATCAGGCACTTTGCGTTTTAGTATTTTAAATTTTAACATGTGACGTCACAAAACTATTGACCCCCCATACCCCTTGTCACACGATGTCACACTTCGGTGATACCCTCCCTCCCCATTAACGTGTGACGTACTTTATGGATGGCCCCTAACGTTGCGCTCGCTCTATGTCAATTAACCTACTTTTAGCAGCCCCTCCCCATATAGATATACAGTACACTAGGATAGACTGAACAAGGGCAATATATATTGTTTTCAATAGTTTTTGATTAGCAATGTGCCTCAATGATTTGAAAACCCAAATTAATTTTCTAACCCTATTAGTAATTAATTCTACATACGAGTCCCAAGATAGCCTTTGATCTAATTGAATGCCTAAGTATTTAATAGTATTTACTTTGGCAATTGAAGGACACTCACAGCATGAATTGTTCTTATTTATATGTTGTTCTTGGTGAATTTTTATACTGAAATTAGAGTCCGGCTGAGTTCTATTAGATATAGTAAAACACATAAAGTTAGTTTTTGGTATATTTAAAGTCAGTAGGTTTTCTCTAAGCCATTTTGCTACTTTGGTTAAACCAATCTCTGCCAGATTTTTAACGCTTTTCCAAGATGAGTCAGAAAATACAATTACTGTATCATCGGCATACGAGAATATTTTTGAATTTTGAATTTTTAGTTTATAGAGGCTATTAATATAAATGAGAAATAAGGTAGGACCCAAAACGCTGCCCTGAGGCACTCCGAAATCAATAGTTGAATCTGAACTTACAAAATCATTAATTTTAACACACTGAGTGCGTTCTGTTAAATAATCCTTAAATAAGTTTAGAACTGTTGACCGGACTCCGATATTAAATAATGATTGCACAAGAATAGGGATAGAGACGGTGTCAAAAGCCTTTTTTAGATCTAGAAAAACAGCCAAGCACTTCTTCCTACTATCTAATTCCTGTGTTATATAAGTTGTGAGGTCAGCAACAGCATCTTCAGTTGATTTTCCACGACGAAAACCATACTGAGAGTCGGATATAATTTTAAATTTATCAAGATAGTTAATTAATCTATTATTTAATAATTTTTCTATTATTTTTGATAAGGATGAAAGGACTGATATTGGTCTATAATTGCTGACATCGTCTTTTTCCCCACTCTTGTGCACCGGGGTAATTATAGATTTTTTTAATAACAGAGGGAATTTGCCAGTTTTGAAACAGATATTAACTAGATGACATATAACAGGGATAAGTTCGGTTTTGGCAAATTTTAAAAAAATTGATGAGATATTGTCCCAACCAGGTGCAGAATTACTCTTAAGACTCATAAGCACATCATTAACTTCTGTAGGATCAGTCTCTAAAAGAACCATAGAATTTGGTTGCGTTTTTGGTTTTAGCTCGTAAGGTACGTGGTCTGGGCCAGGCGAGATCTCTTCTGCTAATTTTCTACCAATATTAACAAAATAATTATTAACAAAATTTACAGATTCAATATAATTGTCTTTGATATTTAAAAGTTTAGTATTATCAGATTTTTTGTTTTTGTTCACAATTGTGTTAATATTATCCCAAAGTTTTCTAGAATTATGTGTACATTTCAATAACAATTCCCTTTCGTAATTACGTTTAAGTGTTTTAATCAATTTATTGCAATGGTTACGGTATCTTTTATAGGTTATTTTTAATATTTCGTTGTGTGGATCTTGCTTAAGTTTTTTTTGTAACGTGTTTCTGTGTTTTATACATCGTAATATTCCCACAGTTATCCATGGCTTTATATTACGTTTAGACTTTGGAATTTTTACAGCGTTTGTGTTTTCCAACAAAGATTCGCTGATTGTTTTTATTAATAACTCTGTTAAGGTATTTGGGTCATTACACTGTAGCAAATCGGAAAGATTTTTTTCCGAAAGACTTTTAAGTGCGCCTTCAAAATTGACAGTAGTCTTAGACTTGCTATAACTATTACGTATACTTTTATCTAGGCCTAGGTTCAAAAATATCATTGCATGATCAGTAATAGACGTGTTCAAAACAGCTACATTAGCAGAATATTTCATAATTTCTAATTTAATCATGTAATGGTCAAGGCAGCTTTGCTCTCGTGTAGGGATTAAATGTGCTGGTATAATGCTATGCATAGCTAACATATTGAGGTAATTATTTCTATTACTACGGTCCTGGCTTTGTTCGACCTGTTTCTGCAGTAAATTTATATTGATATCTCCAGTCACTATAATATTTTTAAATGTTTTTAAGTTTTCTAAGAGTGTATTTAGAGAATCAATGAAAATATCGGCATTAGTGTTTGAAGGAGATCGATATATACCGAGAATAACAATGTTATCAACAATTATTTGTATACAAGACGCATGCTGTAGCTTTGCTTCGATCACGTCACTATTTAAGGTGTTCTTAACATATGCAACAATACCATCATTTTGATTAAGGTGATTAGTTGTCATATGTGAAGTGTAGCCAGTTATAATGGGAATTGGTTTGCCAACTGTAAGTCTGCATTCTGTTAAAATGATAATATCTGGACAGAAATTAAGTAAACTGAACGTAACCTTTAAGTCGTTTATGTTAGTGTACACGCTTCTAATGTTTTGACTTATTATTTTTAAATCATTTTGCTTTATTTTTATTTGTTGGGGCAAGTCTTCAATATCACAGTTAACCGCACGAGCAATATTTAGGTCGTCTATTTTATGATGTATTTTAGGACCTTTATCCATTTTCAGTTAGAATAAGACTGTGTGTGTTATATTTTGTTGTCATAATTTTTATTGGGAGCATAAAGAGAAATATTTTTGTGTTTTTTGTTGCAATTTTACCTATATTTACATTTGTTTTGTACATAATTTTAGCAAGCATGAAAAAGTGATTATGACTTATAACGCTATATGAGTAAGAAAAAGCAAACCAGATAAGTGTTGTGAGTGTCATAGAAGCTAGTATAGCTATAAAATATATTTTGAAATTTGTTAGAATAAAATACCTTATTAATATATATTGAGAACGTTGATAATAAGTAAATAGTCATGTTTCCTGCATAAGCTTCTGCACCTGAGCTTCACTTCTAATTGTTATAATTGAAGAATTCTCATTTTTTCTCAAATACACCTTTCCGTATGCTGTCCAGCAGAATTTGTATTTCTTGTTTCTAGTAAGCTCACGAGCCAAAAAATGCAACCTAGATCCTTTTGTAGTTAATTGTTCATTTATAAATATAGGAGTGTCTTCTGATGTCTTTAAACCAAGATGTAGGGCTCGCAGTTTGTTTTTGTGTTTAATGTTGTATGCCTTACTCAGCTTTAGCATTTCATTCTTCAATATTGTGGAAGATGTCTCAACTATAATTGTAGTATTTTGGGACATATCTTTTTTAGATTTGACCCTATAAACATCCTTGATATCCGTTGTTTTCAGATTACTACCAACATTACTAGAAAGTGTTGTAACCATTCCAAGTAGATCTTCTTTAGTTTCATTTGGTTTTTTTGGGACATTTTTAATTTCGAAGTTTGATTTTCGTGAAACTATTTGTAATTCTTCGAGTTTATCTTCAAGCAGAGTGATGTACCTTCTGTCTTCACTAACTTGATTCTCAAGTAACTCAATCTTCTTTTTGAATTCCTCATTTTGTGAGACCAAGATAGAGACTGACGATTGAATATTACTATTACTCTGTTGGATTTCATTTAATAACTTCATCATTTCGTGTTCTTGTGTCAATATTAACGATTTTATTTCCGTCTTAAAGTTACATAGTTCTGCTGTAACCTCATCTTTTTCATTCCTTTTTCTCTTATAGCGTGGAAACACAATGTCTACCGGTGTTTTTTCTAATTCAGCTTGATTGGTTTCAGAGTCTGAGGCCGCCTTGTCTGCAGGACATTCCATTGCTAGTTTCTAGTTTGTTGACGCTTCCGCTTATGACTTGTGGTTGACAAGTTGTATGAGTGACGTGTAAACGAGTCGTGTACCACTTCAACGATATGTTCGCCTGGTACTTTGCCTAATCTGATTTTGATGATTTTTATAATATATTTTTTAAATAGTACGTACGTACGTCTTATCGCTTTAGTGGTCCGAGGCAAAGAGGAATATATAGCTTAAGAGAGCGATATGATGATATTAATAATTACATAGACTTCATCTAAAGGAAAGAAGTACGGTAGTATGGAATATATGGACATAATTATTGTAATATTTAGGTTGGGAGTTGTAAAGCACTTTAGTGCCGCAATTTTATTATTGTGGGATATGTAAGAGGCGCCGCCTCGCCTCACATGTGTGAATACCATGCCGGCTGAAGGCCTTCCTAGCGTATTCCCCAGAAATATATTGAAACTAAAAGGAACTAAAGTCCTTAATCTCAAAGAGAAAATCAATATATTATGAAGAACCAAATTAATGGCAGATAGGCATTACTGTTGTGGGGTCACAAAGTGATAGCCATATAGTTTTAATGTCCAAATATGTGAATACATTGTTTGGAGGTTGGTGAGTATAGGCATGACCAAGGTGTTTCATTAATATTGAACACAGCCAAAATGCCAAATAATAAATATAATTCTCAAGTATACAATTAAGCATTGACTTGAAATAAGTAAATGTTGATAAAAATATAAACTGTTGTTATTTTAGTAACAAACAGTAATAAAATAATAAATAAATATTGGCATGACAAAGGTGCATCATTTGTATTGAGCACAGTCAAAAGGCCAAATAATAAATATATTTCTCAAGTATACAATTAAGCATTGACTTGAAGTAAGTAAATGTTGATAAAATTATATACTGTTGTTATTTTAGTAACAAACAGTAACAAAATAATAAATAAATATTGGCATGACAAAGGTGCATCATTTGTATTGAGCACAGTCAAAAGGCCAAATAATAAATATATTTCTCAAGTATACAATTAAGCATTGACTTGAAGTAAGTAAATGTTGATAAAATTATATACTGTTGTTATTTTAGTAACAAACAGTAACAAAATAATAAATAAATATTGGCATGACAAAGGTGCATCATTTGTATTGAGCACAGTCAAAAGGCCAAATAATAAATATGTTTCTCAAGTATACAATTAAGCATTGACTTGAAGTAAGTAACTGTTGATAAAAATATATACTGTTGTTATTTTAGTAACAAACAGTAACAAAATAATAAATAAATATTGGCATGACAAAGGTGCATCATTAATATTAAGCACAGTCAAAAGGCCAAATAATAAATATGTTCCTCAAGTATACAATTAAGCATTGACTTGATAATATGTTGTCTTCAATCACAATACCGAAACATTATTAACCGGTACGCGATAAATAAACATATTTAAAAGTAATCATTGCTCGCAATGAACTTCAAATAGTCCAAATCATAAAAATTTCATAAGTAAAATCAATTAAGATAATCCTTATGACGAAAGTCAAATGAACTCAGGTTAATGTATAAAAATACATTAAAACAAGCAATTTAATATATCCAGCTCTGTGATGTAGCTCATACCTGGTTGAAGATTTGATTGGTTATGTAAATAGATCAACTTTGCTAGGCGATAGATAGTTGGTGTTTATCTGGGTTAACCCTCTGAATACACTGTTTGTGGTAGGGCTTATCCGAATACCACGCACTGGTAACGAGGAGATAACCATAACGATAACATTACATGTGTGTCTTTATATAGATATACACAATGCATGCGACATGCATACAACCCTGATGCCTTCGCAAAGTCGACACTACCTTGTGACGAAGGTATGGTCCAATCAAAAAGCCAAATAATTAAAATAAATTATTACTGAACTAGAAATTAACCTTTGTTCTAAAGATATTATAGTCAAATTTCCTCCTATAACCCTAATAATTTATAGTCACCACAAGCAATGAAATATTACTTATTAATCGAATTTGAAGTTATAGATGAAATTTAGTAAGATCTTTGAACTCTTTAATATTGTGATTGAATACTCAATACATCTTAGAATCCAAACAATTCGTCTTATACTCGTTTTCCAATGAAACTAAGTTATTTATATCTTCTCCAGACTATTAGAGTTCTATTACACTTATTTCAATTTCTATTTAATCAAATTTCAGAATTTAATAAGGTCTGAACTTTTAGAAATCAACGCGTATTAGATCTATTGTTGCTTTAAGTGAACAGTATTATGAAACATCTAGCCACCCGAATAATCATAAGTAAAGTTCATTTGTACAATCCTTATGATGTAGAGATTCAATCATGGAATCCAGGTTAATACATGAATATATACAGATAAACAATTTAGACAAATAACTCTAGTTCTGTAAAATAGTTCATGTCTGAGATGATTAGATATGAAAATGGATCAACTTTGCTTGGCGGTATAGTTGGGTGTATACCTGGGTTATCGCCCCAAACACCTTGGACTTACGACAGAGGGACATATTAACCGTGTGTCTGCACTGGTGAAGAGAAGATGACCATAATGACAACATTACATGTGTGTCCTTATTTAGTTATACACAGCACAACTTGTTGCCTTCGTAAAGTCGATACTCCCCAGAGATGAAGATGACATGATCTATTTACCAAGGTAAAAGGTAAAAATATCTAATCCAAAATTAGTAATTAACCTTAATTTCAGATTTATTTAGTAAACTTCCTATCTTACTAAAAGATTTGTTATGCACTGTCACTATAAACAATAATATTTCAATTATCCAAAAGAATTAATTTGATGAAGAAGTTTAATATTATAATTCCTATCCTCCTAAATCCCTATATAAATAATATAAAATAAGAATAAATAAATAAATAAATAATTAAATTAAGTAAATAATTTATACAAAATATGGTTAAATAAACATAATACGTTTAGACTAAAGTTCATTCATTCCTCTCTTGCACTCTAACTCCCTGAAGCTTTATTAAAGTCATTTAAGATTTTCGCTCCAAATTTAATTCAACAATTCAGTTTATATTAATTATTTCTTTGTTAGACACGAAGAGAGTAATTTGTATTAATTTGTGATTATCTCGTTTAATATTTGTACTCGGTTTTAAATTTGATTGTAAATAAAATAATGTTTTATGAAGATTTGATTTTAAGAGACTGGCCTATGCAATCAATTTACGTATTAGCTAATATTTAGTTTTATAATAGGATATAATAATTCGTATTAACATTTCATAATTTTAATAATTCATATTAAGGTAGGTTTTCGTGTGAATTTTGTGTAGATTTATGCCCCCACTTATTGGTTGTAATATATTATTCCTACAGTAACAGACCTTCTGCCTTCAATTCCTAAAAGATCCTATTTCCTCCTAATCCAATTTGAAGCATTAATTCAAGTAATCATTTTAACTAGAGAAAGTTTCTATAATAAATATTTCCTAAGCTTGAATCACCTAGTTTTAATTGAAAGTCAATAATAAACAAAGTATTCCTTAAATTCCTCAATATATTAAAGCATCAGTTCTTCCACCTAATATCTACACGCCCTATCCTATCACCTAATTGTTCCTTCATAAAAAATTATAACTGCCCAAAATTATAACAATGCAGAAATTAAAATCGTATTTGCCATACCTCCAACTCTGCAACAAACCTACAGTAACTCTGCATTCAGCTCCGACGACAGCTAAGAAGTCACCCCCACGCGGCCTCGAAGACTCCAAAGGAATCAGCTCTCGATCCCTAAAGTTTAAATAACAAGCAGGATCAACTGTACTATGGAAATTATTCTAAGAACTTCCTTAGCCGGGTCTCATCTATAAAGATATGTGGTAGCTATCACTAGTTAGTAGCTTTTAAAATACAAAAACGCACACAAAACTACGAAACGGATTTGAATGAAATTTTACACACAGATAGTTGATGACTTGGATTAGCACATAGGCTATTTATTATCCCGGGAAAATCTAGTGATCCAGCGGGATTCGCTTCTATAATGTTGCGGGTTGTACGTTGAAACTAGTTGATAATATTAATTCAGGTGCAATAGTATTAGTATCTAACAATGGAATTCCTTCAAAATGACGAAGATGAAAAGTATAATTTAAAGTAGTTAAAGCACTTAAATCTATTCCTAATTAATAAGCTATTTAGCCAACATGCTTTTGAATTTGGTAATGCAAAGCCATTTCTTACTCCTATGAAAAATAAACAAACATAGCAATATCGGCCATTTGTAAGGTAAAGATGCAATAATGATAGTTCAAATGCATATGGTAAAAGTATAGTATAAACAATTAAAGCACATAAATCTATTCCTTGTTAGTTAATAAGCTATTTAGCCAACATGCTTTTGGCATTAGATAATGCAAAGCCATTACTTATTCCTGTGAAAAATAAACAAACATAGCAATATTAGCCAATTGTAAGGTATAGATGCAATAATAAGTGTCTAGAGACAACGGGATTCCTCCAAATGCCGACGATAAAGGTATTATATAAAGTAATTAAGTCATTTATTTCTATTTCCTAGTTAAATAATAAACTGTCTTGCCAACATGTCCTGAAATTTGATATTATAAAGCCTTTTCTTTATATTATATGAAAATTAACAAACATAGCAATCTTAGTCACTTGCAAGGTATAGGTATAATAATAATAGTGTCTAAAGGCAATGGGTTTCCTTTAAATACCGATGATGAAAATCTATATACATATAATTAAGTCCATAAATCCATTTCCTAATTAATTAATAAACTGTTATCCGTCAAGCACTGAAATTTGATAAAGTAAAGCCATTACTTAGTCTTGTATAGTTATACAAACTTAATTTAATTTAAATTGGAAAACTACATCACCCGTGTTGTTTAGAATTCCGATTTATCCTGCGTCTTGATTAGCAGCCCTGCTGCAAAACTGTAAGACAGCAATTGCTCCACAACCATTGCTCACATTTTTATGGAAAGAAAAGAACATTTAAATAACAGGATAAATTATGGTTTTATTTTCCTAAAATCAAAATAGACTTCCCTAATAATAATATCACACAATTTCTATAAAGCAAACAAGTCCACGTTTCTCCTATGTTATTAAACATCTTTTCAACAGCTATTCCTTAAAATAAATAATTTCCTTTCTTCATACAACAAACATTCTTCACTCAGTCAAGGATCGATCCACCTTTACACAACATTTCGCACAATTTCATTCTTGTAAACCTAATCACATATTTATCGGTAATATGTTTATTAAAATTGTATAGTCAACATTCAAAAGATTTACCTTCTAATAAAACTACATTCTACCAATACTGCTAGATTTAAATAAATTCAACGACTACCATATCAAATACGAAGTTGCATAAATACATACGTAATCCCTGAATAAATCTCTATTCTACATACTCACGGTTTTTTGATCAATAAAATTTTTACCAATCCCTTTTCTCACATTAAGGGTATTTATATTATTATTTACACTCCGGAATATCCCTGATATATCTATATTATTGTCTCAAACGAAGAATCCCTTTTATAACGTCCAGAACTTTAAAACAATCCCCCGTTTTCTTTCCATTTTTCCCTTTTTTCCCATCCTGTCATTCTTTTCTCCTATTCGTTCCCCTTTTCTAAGGTTTTATATGTTTATATGTTAGGTCCTATATATTAATGAGAATTAGTTTTTTTATTTATTTTCATCTTTAATTCCATTGATATTATTTATTAAACATAATTCAGACATATTTTTAACAAAAAAAAAAAATAGTATAGATTCTTATTATTTTCTTTTATTACACTAAACCTCTTAAGGGATAGATGAAGTCTGTTACAATCGCCCCCTAAATTTTATTATAAATGATTTGCCAACGATCATGTTATAATAAAATTTATCACTAATCCAACTTTCTAAGAAAGAAAGGAAAATGCGGTCACCCTACTCTCTTAACTGCGATAATAATAAGTTTTTCTTTAAACTAAATTAATTAAAACCAAAACCCGAAATATAAACTAATCCCCCATCTCATAAATCTCTGTGATTTAATTAATAAATAATTGTTAAAAGAAAATTGAAAGACCTTGGTTTTATCGTTATGACATTTTTATAAATTTATTTAAATTCGCGAAGCAGGAGTCGTAAGTTAAAACCAAATAACATCCGTCACTAAATAAATATCCTAACTTCCTTAATATTTAGCTAGACCTGCACAACAACTCACACTAAGGACTATTTGTTCAGGCACAACCTTTATTTTGATTGACTGTGTTGTGTAGTTACCAGGGCGATTGCTCAAATACGGAAGAATAACCCTGACCCCCATGGTAGTGCATTCGCGCATCTCTTTGTGCCAAAGCGAAGCAAAGATTAACCCCTTTCTGAACTTGGCCCATTCACAATTCCAAGCACTAATATGAAACAGTCATCAGCCTCAATTTCAAGACATGAAAACTAAGTTTCCTACAGCGCGACATACGTAAATATATACCCGTTTATTATGAAAAATACAAACGATGACACGTCATTAGAAGTTTTTTTCTTTTATTATTATTATTATTATTTTATATTACCTACTCCTTTCAATTCTAACTCATTATTCCATAAACATAATGAAGTTGTCCTATTCCTCTTGTAAACCTACTATAACAACTTTTAACCCTTCAGTAAATACACAATTTTAACTTTGTAACTATAATGAGTTTGCATATATAAAGTGCCCTGATGATGCTTCTGTAAACGAAACCGGTTGGTAATAAATGATAATAGCTTTATTGTGAAACAACACAAGTGTATAAGTGATAAAATATTACACAATTTTAACTATTTTTTATTTAAAATTATTTACTAAATTATTTAGTATTTTTTATTTATTCAATGAGAGTAATATTTTAAATTTTAGTTAATATTTACTTTCTTTAAAACCCTTATATCATAAAATAATCCTATCTGCTCCTATATATACCTACACCTATATACTTTCTAATACATATATACAATTGTCTAACTATACCTACGCAAATGTTTTTATCCTAAATATTCTTGTTGGAGTAACAACTGTTTTAAATGTAATATCCGACGACCCACAATCTACGACATAACCCCTTTTTAAACCAAGAAATATAAAAAATTAAAGAGTTAGTGATTAATTCTTGCCCCCATTTAAGTTAAATAATTTTTTTTTCCAACTATAAATTTACTTCTCAAAATCCCTATTTAGTTTCTGTCAACCTAAGCCAAACTATTTTAAATTTTCTACATTACCTATTACTTTCCTTCTCTCCCTATAACTGTGACAATATAACCTTATCTAATCCTACTCCTTAACTATCGATCTATAAATGATAAGCTCCTGTTAAACTGGTGTTGTGTAATAATATTTATAAAATTTATTTTATTTTATCAAATCATTTGTGTTTTGTAATATCAATCCTATTTCCTGTTAGTAGTTAATTTACTATAACATGAAATAAACCTCCGACAATTTTTAAATTTCCTGTATATACTTGACAAACCTTAAGTAAAGACATTTGAAGTTCTATATTATTTAAATATAAAGTAATATATTTAATCCTTTCTATGTATTAAATTCGTTTAAATATTCTACCTAATAAATTATAATAATCTAAATAATAGTATTATGAAAATTGAACGAATTTGAACTACCAATTCTTAATTTATTCTCCAATCATACATCTTAACAATAATTTAGTTACATCCTAAAACTTCTACAACTATCTCTTAAATTCCTTTAGCTTTGTAGGTATACTATAATTTTGCAATCATTTTTGATAACTAAGATATGGTTTACTTTATTAAGTTTGTGTATATAAATAATTTAATTGAATGCCTCTATTTAAATACATGTTAAATGATTTGAATAACTTGAATATTCTTATTTATAAGCATTAGATTAATTGATAATCAGTCTAGGAAATTCTTTATTATTTGTTTATTTGGTATAGTTTATTTTTAGAAGGGTTTCGATTAAATTGATATTTATATTTTAGGTATGGTATTACGTATGTAATCACGAATGATTAAGTATTTAGAAAAATTTACATTAAACATTGTTCTCTATTATCAATAACAGCTCTTGAATTAAATTACCCTTGAATTTCTAAATTATTGTAACCACATTTATTCATAATAAAAATCGTATGATATGTTACAACCGTTAGTTGCGAAAATGTTTTTTATAAGTGCACCTCTCCCTACAGATCGAAAAATAATGTGTAATAATGATTCTCATTTACTTACATAAGTATTAAATAAACTTTTTTTTTTATAAGAATTCCGAAATTCCCAAATTATTTAATAATTGCATTCATCTTTAGAAGTAATAAATAACCGGATTTGAATGTACCTAGCTATCTATTTTAAAATTTTATCACATACACTGATAAAAGGTATTAAATGTCAGATTATTATCCTTATATTATTACATTTTAATTTTTAATTAACAAATCATTTAGTTGTACCTCTGCCTACCGCTTTGGGGATACGGCGTGAAGATACTTTGAAATTTCATTTTAAGAAAAAGTAATCACTTTAAAAGTAAATGTTTATATATTTTACAGTTATACTATGTAATATGATTCAACAACATCGTTCAATTCAATTCATCTCATTTAAATAACCATAAAATAAATTTAAAAATATGTAATTTTATATATATTTAAAATGTTCAACTATAGGTTCGTATGTTATCTGCAGCTAATAGGTTTGTACACTAACATTAGATGGAAAATCTTGTAACCCTATTTCAAACCAAATAACAAGATTTTATTTACCTATTTTAATTTTATATAATGTCAGTATTTCTTCTTATTTATATTCAATTTAAATTTTCTATTTTAATTTTATTATTTACGCAAAATGACAACAACCATAACTGTTGATTATGACAACTTTATCAAGCTCAAGTTTCTGACGTATCCTTCAAATCATATTTATAACCATAATGTCATTAAAATTGAATTTAGGTCTCACCATTAAGGTTTTATATATATGTATATATTACCGCGATATGTTTTAACAACCCGAAACTAATAACAAAACTAATATATATATATATATATATTTTTTTAATATTATGAACAAAATTTAAAAGGATTAGATCGTTTTTAAAACGTTTTTTAAACATATAATTTATCTCGCGTACTTTTATTTCTTAATTTACTTTTATAAAACATAAATCCACATAAAAATATCCATAACAATATTACAAATTCTAAGATAAATATCTATATTAAACGCTATCACAGCCAATCTGCTGTGTCGATTATGATGCAACTCTATATAGTAATAATTTAAAGTCTTCGAATGAATAAGTACATACTCCCATACTAATATTATAAAAGCGGAAGTCTGTCTACCTGTTACATTTTCACGACTAAATCCCTGAACCGATTTTGATGAAATTTGGTCTGGGTAAATATAGACACTCAGGATCAACTGATACAAAAGCGAAAGTCTATCTGTTACCCTTTTACATCTAAACACCTGAACCGATTTTGATGAAATTTGGTCTGGGTATGTATATGAATATCTGTTTATCTTTCCTACAAGGGATAAACCCATTAGATAAAATCAAACAAGAAACAAAGTTTATATGAAGACTATATACCTTACCTTAGCTACATGTTAATATACTTGTAGGTGAACTCTTATAACTATGTAAGTACAACACTTGAATCAATGTGCAATAAACTGCTGTGAATTACTTATCGCTTAATTTCGTTATAACACTATTGTAGGTTTCCTTTACTCAACTAAATAAAAGAGGTATTGATTTTGGATCACGCAAACTAAGTCTATACATATAATAAAATCGTAGGAAAGTAAAAACTGTACATTGAATATTTTTTTTAAAAGAATACTTGGGGCGTGATCTACAATCGATATCAAAGCTAAAAATATAGTTTTTTATGAATTTTAGTTTAAATTTTTGTCTGTTTGTCTGTTTATCTGTTTATTTGTTTGTCTGTTTGTCTGTATATAATGTAATGTGTGTGTCCGGGGTAAACTCAAAAGGTACTGCATGGATTACTTCAAATTTTGCATGAATATTACTAACAGGTCAGGCCAACATACAGGCCACATATTATCACGCTATCACCTAGCGGCTGGGTGCTGTGCGGAGTAAACGAAGTCCGCGCGGACGAAGTCGCTGGCAACAGCTAGTTATTAAATAAGTTACTACTAATTATTCGTGTATAACAAATTAGATTGAATAAAAATTCAAGATTGTTAGAACTAAAACTTAGTAATTCTTAAATTTAATTCGATAGAGTATAATTTTAAGGGTCTTAATCTATGTATTGTAGTTTATTTATAATTTTTATAAATATTATGCTAAAGTTTAATTATCCTTTTTATTGAGAATATGTAATACTATTCGGAATTTTTATTATTATTTTATGTTTTTTTATTATATTTTTGTAATGAATAGACCCCTAACCACTGGACTGAACTAAAACACTTTAACCATTAGAAGCTACTCTATCCATAAAAGAGTCAACAAGGATTGATATAAGCTACTTACCCGACGGAGAAAAAGGAAGTAATATTTTTAGTCATTTGGATGAAGATACGAGTAATTACTAGTTGATTTTGATTTTATGTCTTGATTAAAATTATGTTTATTGTACTTTAAGATCGTTCTCGATTAACTCATTTTAGTAAATATTTATCTTTTGTCATGTTTTACCATGAATCAAAATATCTATTTAGAATTCGTTTTAATATTACTACAACATAATATTTTCTATTATGAACTCAATCATTCTACCCTTTCACACTAGCAACCAATACCAAGTTGTTCATAAATTTAAGGTCTCTGCTCAAAAATATTTTTGTCTAGCTTAAATGTTTACCGAGATGAAATGTTTGAAGACCTTTGTCACACGTCACGGCTCCAAATTGTGACAAAACCTATGTTTTGTCATATAAGTCACAGATAATTTTTAATTTCAGAAATATTTTTCTTGTAATCTGATTAACTGTGTTCAAAATCATATCCTGGTCACGGCACCAAATTGTAACAAACTCTCCCGAAGACCCTCTAAACTCACATTTTAAATATAACAAAATTGTCTGTTATATTTCGTTTATAAAGGAGTCAACAGAGTTATAATCATATTATCTGGCCAAATGATTCATCTAGTGTTAAATTGAGGACCTATTTGTGTTATATAGTTTACCCTTTCATTCTTTTCAAAGGTACACTTCATCTCTTATAAACAACCATACTTTATCAGGAAATGTATACTATAAATTGATTTAAAGGACTAAAATTTAACATATTGAAGATATTTGGCATAAGAGAGGGAGTAATATATTACTTAAATACATAAATACATAATAAAGATATTTGACCTTAAGGGAGGGAATAATATATTAAATATATACATAAAATACATAATAAAATATATAGCTTAAGAGAGCGATATGATGATATTAATAATTACGTAGACTTCATCTAAAGGAAAGAAGTACGGTAGTATGGAATATATGGACATAATTATTGTAATATTTAGGTTGGGAGTTGTAAAGCACTTTAGTGCCGCAATTTTATTATTGTGGGATATGTAAGAGGCGCCGCCTCGCCTCACATGTGTGAATACCATGCCGGCTGAAGGCCTTCCTAGCGTATTCCCCAGAAATATATTGAAACTAAAAGGAACTAAAGTCCTTAATCTCAAAGAGAAAATCAATATATTATGAAGAACCAAATTAATGGCAGATAGGCATTACTGTTGTGGGGTCACAAAGTGATAGCCATATAGTTTTAATGTCCAAATATGTGAATACATTGTTTGGAGGTTGGTGAGTATAGGCATGACCAAGGTGTTTCATTAATATTGAACACAGCCAAAATGCCAAATAATAAATATAATTCTCAAGTATACAATTAAGCATTGACTTGAAATAAGTAAATGTTGATAAAATTATATACTGTTGTTATTTTAGTAACAAACAGTAATAAAATAATAAATAAATATTGGCATGACAAAGGTGCATCATTTGTATTGAGCACAGTCAAAAGGCCAAATAATAAATATATTTCTCAAGTATACAATTAAGCATTGACTTGAAGTAAGTAAATGTTGATAAAATTATATACTGTTGTTATTTTAGTAACAAACAGTAACAAAATAATAAATAAATATTGGCATGACAAAGGTGCATCATTTGTATTGAGCACAGTCAAAAGGCCAAATAATAAATATATTTCTCAAGTATACAATTAAGCATTGACTTGAAGTAAGTAAATGTTGATAAAATTATATACTGTTGTTATTTTAGTAACAAACAGTAACAAAATAATAAATAAATATTGGCATGACAAAGGTGCATCATTTGTATTGAGCACAGTCAAAAGGCCAAATAATAAATATGTTTCTCAAGTATACAATTAAGCATTGACTTGAAGTAAGTAACTGTTGATAAAAATATATACTGTTGTTATTTTAGTAACAAACAGTAACAAAATAATAAATAAATATTGGCATGACAAAGGTGCATCATTAATATTAAGCACAGTCAAAAGGCCAAATAATAAATATGTTCCTCAAGTATACAATTAAGCATTGACTTGATAATATGTTGTCTTCAATCACAATACCGAAACATTATTAACCGGTACGCGATAAATAAACATATTTAAAAGTAATCATTGCTCGCAATGAACTTCAAATAGTCCAAATCATAAAAATTTCATAAGTAAAATCAATTAAGATAATCCTTATGACGAAAGTCAAATGAACTCAGGTTAATGTATAAAAATACATTAAAACAAGCAATTTAATATATCCAGCTCTGTGATGTAGCTCATACCTGGTTGAAGATTTGATTGGTTATGTAAATAGATCAACTTTGCTAGGCGATAGATAGTTGGTGTTTATCTGGGTTAACCCTCTGAATACACTGTTTGTGGTAGGGCTTATCCGAATACCACGCACTGGTAACGAGGAGATAACCATAACGACAACATTACATGTGTGTCTTTATATAGATATACACAATGCATGCGACATGCATACAACCCTGATGCCTTCGCAAAGTCGACACTACCTTGTGACGAAGGTATGGTCCAATCAAAAAGCCAAATAATTAAAATAAATTATTACTGAACTAGAAATTAACCTTTGTTCTAAAGATATTATAGTCAAATTTCCTCCTATAACCCTAATAATTTATAGTCACCACAAGCAATGAAATATTACTTATTAATCGAATTTGAAGTTATAGATGAAATTTAGTAAGATCTTTGAACTCTTTAATATTGTGATTGAATACTCAATACATCTTAGAATCCAAACAATTCGTCTTATACTCGTTTTCCAATGAAACTAAGTTATTTATATCTTCTCCAGACTATTAGAGTTCTATTACACTTATTTCAATTTCTATTTAATCAAATTTCAGAATTTAATAAGGTCTGAACTTTTAGAAATCAACGCGTATTAGATCTATTGTTGCTTTAAGTGAACAGTATTATGAAACATCTAGCCACCCGAATAATCATAAGTAAAGTTCATTTGTACAATCCTTATGATGTAGAGATTCAATCATGGAATCCAGGTTAATACATGAATATATACAGATAAACAATTTAGACAAATAACTCTAGTTCTGTAAAATAGTTCATGTCTGAGATGATTAGATATGAAAATGGATCAACTTTGCTTGGCGGTATAGTTGGGTGTATACCTGGGTTATCGCCCCAAACACCTTGGACTTACGACAGAGGGACATATTAACCGTGTGTCTGCACTGGTGAAGAGAAGATGACCATAATGACAACATTACATGTGTGTCCTTATATAGTTATACACAGCACAACTTGTTGCCTTCGTAAAGTCGATACTCCCCAGAGATGAAGATGACATGATCTATTTACCAAGGTAAAAGGTAAAAATATCTAATCCAAAATTAGTAATTAACCTTAATTTCAGATTTATTTAGTAAACTTCCTATCTTACTAAAAGATTTGTTATGCACTGTCACTATAAACAATAATATTTCAATTATCCAAAAGAATTAATTTGATGAAGAAGTTTAATATTATAATTCCTATCCTCCTAAATCCCTATATAAATAATATAAAATAAGAATAAATAAATAAATAAATAATTAAATTAAGTAAATAATTTATACAAAATATGGTTAAATAAACATAATACGTTTAGACTAAAGTTCATTCATTCCTCTCTTGCACTCTAACTCCCTGAAGCTTTATTAAAGACATTTAAGATTTTCGCTCCAAATTTAATTCAACAATTCAGTTTATATTAATTATTTCTTTGTTAGACACGAAGAGAGTAATTTGTATTAATTTGTGATTATCTCGTTTAATATTTGTACTCGGTTTTAAATTTGATTGTAAATAAAATAATGTTTTATGAAGATTTGATTTTAAGAGACTGGCCTATGCAATCAATTTACGTATTAGCTAATATTTAGTTTTATAATAGGATATAATAATTCGTATTAACATTTCATAATTTTAATAATTCATATTAAGGTAGGTTTTCGTGTGAATTTTGTGTAGATTTATGCCCCCACTTATTGGTTGTAATATATTATTCCTACAGTAACAGACCTTCTGCCTTCAATTCCTAAAAGATCCTATTTCCTCCTAATCCAATTTGAAGCATTAATTCAAGTAATCATTTTAACTAGAGAAAGTTTCTATAATAAATATTTCCTAAGCTTGAATCACCTAGTTTTAATTGAAAGTCAATAATAAACAAAGTATTCCTTAAATTCCTCAATATATTAAAGCATCAGTTCTTCCACCTAATATCTACACGCCCTATCCTATCACCTAATTGTTCCTTCATAAAAAATTATAACTGCCCAAAATTATAACAATGCAGAAATTAAAATCGTATTTGCCATACCTCCAACTCTGCAACAAACCTACAGTAACTCTGCATTCAGCTCCGACGACAGCTAAGAAGTCACCCCCACGCGGCCTCGAAGACTCCAAAGGAATCAGCTCTCGATCCCTAAAGTTTAAATAACAAGCAGGATCAACTGTACTATGGAAATTATTCTAAGAACTTCCTTAGCCGGGTCTCATCTATAAAGATATGTGGTAGCTATCACTAGTTAGTAGCTTTTAAAATACAAAAACGCACACAAAACTACGAAACGGATTTGAATGAAATTTTACACACAGATAGTTGATGACTTGGATTAGCACATAGGCTATTTATTATCCCGGGAAAATCTAGTGATCCAGCGGGATTCGCTTCTATAATGTTGCGGGTTGTACGTTGAAACTAGTTGATAATATTAATTCAGGTGCAATAGTATTAGTATCTAACAATGGAATTCCTTCAAAATGACGAAGATGAAAAGTATAATTTAAAGTAGTTAAAGCACTTAAATCTATTCCTAATTAATAAGCTATTTAGCCAACATGCTTTTGAATTTGGTAATGCAAAGCCATTTCTTACTCCTATGAAAAATAAACAAACATAGCAATATCGGCCATTTGTAAGGTAAAGATGCAATAATGATAGTTCAAATGCATATGGTAAAAGTATAGTATAAACAATTAAAGCACATAAATCTATTCCTTGTTAGTTAATAAGCTATTTAGCCAACATGCTTTTGGCATTAGATAATGCAAAGCCATTACTTATTCCTGTGAAAAATAAACAAACATAGCAATATTAGCCAATTGTAAGGTATAGATGCAATAATAAGTGTCTAGAGACAACGGGATTCCTCCAAATGCCGACGATAAAGGTATTATATAAAGTAATTAAGTCATTTATTTCTATTTCCTAGTTAAATAATAAACTGTCTTGCCAACATGTCCTGAAATTTGATATTATAAAGCCTTTTCTTTATATTATATGAAAATTAACAAACATAGCAATCTTAGTCACTTGCAAGGTATAGGTATAATAATAATAGTGTCTAAAGGCAATGGGTTTCCTTTAAATACCGATGATGAAAATCTATATACATATAATTAAGTCCATAAATCCATTTCCTAATTAATTAATAAACTGTTATCCGTCAAGCACTGAAATTTGATAAAGTAAAGCCATTACTTAGTCTTGTATAGTTATACAAACTTAAATTGTAGTCTTGTATTGTTATACAAACTTAATTTAATTTAAATTGGAAAACTACATCACCCGTGTTGTTTAGAATTCCGATTTATCCTGCGTCTTGATTAGCAGCCCTGCTGCAAAACTGTAAGACAGCAATTGCTCCACAACCATTGCTCACATTTTTATGGAAAGAAAAGAACATTTAAATAACAGGATAAATTATGGTTTTATTTTCCTAAAATCAAAATAGACTTCCCTAATAATAATATCACACAATTTCTATAAAGCAAACAAGTCCACGTTTCTCCTATGTTATTAAACATCTTTTCAACAGCTATTCCTTAAAATAAATAATTTCCTTTCTTCATACAACAAACATTCTTCACTCAGTCAAGGATCGATCCACCTTTACACAACATTTCGCACAATTTCATCCTTGTAAACCTAATCACATATTTATCGGTAATATGTTTATTAAAATTGTATAGTCAACATTCAAAAGATTTACCTTCTAATAAAACTACATTCTACCAATACTGCTAGATTTAAATAAATTCAACGACTACCATATCAAATACGAAGTTGCATAAATACATACGTAATCCCTGAATAAATCTCTATTCTACATACTCACGGTTTTTTGATCAATAAAATTTTTACCAATCCCTTTTCTCACATTAAGGGTATTTATATTATTATTTACACTCCGGAATATCCCTGATATATCTATATTATTGTCTCAAACGAAGAATCCCTTTTATAACGTCCAGAACTTTAAAACAATCCCCCGTTTTCTTTCCATTTTTCCCTTTTTTCCCATCCTGTCATTCTTTTCTCCTATTCGTTCCCCTTTTCTAAGGTTTTATATGTTTATATGTTAGGTCCTATATATTAATGAGAATTAGTTTTTTTATTTATTTTCATCTTTAATTCCATTGATATTATTTATTAAACATAATTCAGACATATTTTTAACAAAAAAAAAAATAGTATAGATTCTTATTATTTTCTTTTATTACACTAAACCTCTTAAGGGATAGATGAAGTCTGTTACATAATCAAGACAGAGTATCATCACGCTCGGTTGCCCCTCGGGGTAGGCAAAGTAAGCCGAACGTCTATAGACTTTCCAGTTCACCGCGATTCACCATTTTGTCAGTTGGCGAGACAAGTGGTGATTCTCATTGCCACATTTACCGACATGTTAACAATTATCGACTGTTTCTAGCGAAAGTGCTCATCCAAGGCACGGGAGTGGTAATACATCACTTCGCCAGACTCCGAGCTCCTACTGAGAATTAGATTTTCGAAGAACCTCGAAAAAACCTCAATAACTCTGGCCGACCCGGGAATCGAGCCCGGCACCTCAGAGTCTGAGCTGAATACTGAATAGGCTACCCCCTAAACCAAGAGGCAGTATCAAGATACATACATACATGGGTCATTCCATGTCAAATCGACCAATAGTTGGAATCGGCCCCTTTCGATTTGGATGAATTTTGGTCAGAAGTTTTCTTTTATCATAAAACGAAGTTCTGCCAAAGGAAAAAAAATAAAAAAACTTTTTTCGAAAGATATGCAAATTCAAAATTTTGCGATTTTTCCAGTTTTTCAATTTTGTTTTTGCAATATTTCAAATGCTATTATAGATACAGGAATGGGCTTTCGTTTGTTTAAAAGGGGACACTTGGGGCTATTGATAAAAAAATATTTTGGAAAAAAATTTTGAAAAATGCTAAATTTGTTAAATTTTGAATTTTTGAAAATCGTCAAAAATGAAGACCGCCATGAAAATTTTGGCTCAATTTTTTTTGTATGATACCTTGTAATGATCTTAAAAGATACTGAAATTTTTGGATAGGGGTTTTTTTTTTATTTAAAAAATATGAATTTTTGAATTTCAAAAAAAAAATTATAATTTCAGAAAAAAAAAAATTTTTGTTTTTTGCAACTTCTATACAAGTTAAAGTTATGCAGATACATAATATTGTAATTTTGAGTATTTACAAATCAAAAATTCAATTTTACATTCAAATTTACTTTAATAACAATTCAAATTTAAATTCAAAAATTCATATTTTTGAAATAAAAAAAAACCCTGTCCAAAAATTTCAGGATCTTTTAAGATCATTACAAGGTATCATACAAAAAAAATTGAGCCGAAATTTTCATGGCGGTCTTCATTTTTGACGATTTTCAAAAATTCAAAATTTTACAAATTTAGCATTTTTCAAAATGTTTTTCCAAATATTTTTTTTCTATAGCCTCAAGTGTCCCCTTTTAAACAAACGAAAGCCCATTCCTGTATCTATAATAGCATTCGAGATATTGCAAAAACAAAATTGAAAAACTGGAAAAATCGCGAAATTTTGAATTTGTATATCTTTCGAAAATTTTTTTTTTATTTTTTTTCCTTTGGCAGAACTTCGTTTTATGATAAAAGAAAACTTCTGACCAAAATTCATCCAAATCGAAAGGGGTCGATTCCAACTATTGGTCGATTTGACATGGAATGACCCACATATCTTCACGCCAGATCCCTTACGGGGTAGGCAGAGAGAACCGAGTGCCATACATCACGATCCTTGCAGGCTTGTCTCGCTTCTTCCACATTCATCACTCTCTTCATACACACACGCCGGTTGCGAAGACTCTTGACACCACCTTCGGACAGTACTCGATCAATCTGATCGTGGTATGTCAGTCTTGGTCTTCCCCGGTACCTACATCCTTCCACATTCGCGTTGTATATCTGTTTTGTTAACCTTTCATCTACCATTCTTTCTACATGTCCGAACCAACGGAGCATGCCCTTTCTCATCTTTACACCGACACTTTCTTTCAAACCTAACCTCTCTCTCATTTCGACATTACGAACCCGGTCCGCGAGTGTCACACCACATATTTTTCTTAGCGACCTCATCTCGACCGCGTTGATTCTACTTTCATGCCCTTTCTGATATACCCAACTCTCACTTCCATACAATAGCGTTGGGATAAGCACATGATTATTAAAATTAAAATTGACTGACTTAAAATTGTGCTATTAAGTAATCTCCCTAACGCTCCATTCACTCTGTTCCCTGCACACACTCTTCTTTCAACATCAGCGGTGTACCTTCCATCCCTGCTAAAAGCACATCCAAGATATACAAACTCATCCACTTGTTCCAGCACTACATCATCGACCATCATCAAGATAGTCGACGCTAATGTATTTGGTCGGTACGGAAACTGTCTGGCAAGAAGTTCAATTTGTTGTCCAAGCAAGAAACTTTTTGCTTTAGTCTATACACCTGTGCCGGCAAAAGCTTATGTCACAAAACTCATGACCCTCGGTCGGATGTTTCCCGATTTAAAGCAAATTAGCTTACCAATGATAGTTCTAGTGGCACTGATACGCCGTTCGATTTTTTTGCCATACTTCAGTAGACCGTATCACCCTGTCAAGTTCTGGAAATCCGACATGAGCGATACGGCATGCTGTGACAACTGCGTAGCAAAGGATCGAATGTGTATTAGATCTTGGCTAAATTTGAAATAAGACTAGCATACTAACTAAAGCAACCATTAGTGCCATATGGCGCTTGTGTGTGGGAAAACGGGGTAGTCATGGCTTTTTACAAATCAGCATTGATATAAATTCAAGAATCGCATCTTCCAAAGTCCTCCTCAATTTGCTTTAATTCCTGGGTACTTACGTTTGTAGTCTCCACGTCCACCAATTGTAATTTTCACGCCATGCAGTGAGGTTAGATCCTCCCTCTATCGCCTCAAAGTACGCTCGCATGATATTTTTATTATTATTAAGTGTAAAAGAGGCGCGTTTTCTTAATTTTTCGGTGCATCGTCCCTCCCGTCCCTTACCGTCCGTCCGTCCGTCCACTACATCTTACACGCTGTATAATATGTATGTAATATGTATGTTAAAATTATTATTTTTTCATTCATGAGCATATTTTTTAATGCTATATTAACTTCCTGATATAGTATGATATATGTATAATAGGATAGATAGCAACCTAGTTCATTTAATTACAATGAAATCATAGGTAAAGTATTTTATTTTAGTGCCTCATTGACTTCCCGATGGAAAACCACCCGTCAACTTTAACGTATACGTAAGGTTTACTTGCATAAAACGATTGAAAGAGTTATATATTGGCTATGCTTGTCACTACCATTGTGGCTACTAGGTAGTAGAGTTACGCATTGGCTCGCCCGGATCAGATACAACCGCCTTACCTACTCCTGCCGTAATAGCGTCGATGCTAGTCGCTGTTGTGTTTTAGTTTCGAGGGTAAGGTAACAGGTAAACTTATGCATGTGGCACTAGACCTCGCCACAAGATAGCAACACACCATTAACATCTTTGGTGTCTATAGGCGATGGTTGACTCTTTACATCAGGAGACCCATCAGCTTGTTCGCTATCTTATGAAATAAAAAAGAAAATAAAACGCATTTTGAATAAGCTTACAATTTTATACAGTGCCGTTTCACAAATAATAGGATAGTTGTCCAAATATGAAAAACTGAAACTGAATTATTAAAAACTTACCTTACTAGGCACAGAATTATTATCTATACATCTATTCATCTACATTTAATAAAATCGTAGGAAAGTCAAAACTGTACATTGAATATTTTTTTAAAAGAATACTTGGGGCATGATCTACAATCGATATCAAAGCCATAAATATAGTTTTTAGAATTTTTGTCTGTTTGTCTGTTTGCCTGTCTGTCTGTCTGTTTGTCCGTTTGTCCGTTTGTCCGTTTGTCCGTTTGTCCGTTTGTCCGTTTGTCCGTTTGCCTGTCTGTCTGTCTGTCTGTCTGTCTGTCTGTCCGTTTGTCCGTTTGTCCGTTTGTCCGTTTGTCCGTTTGTCCGTTTGTCCGTTTGTCCGTTTGTCCGTTTGTCCGTTTGTCCGTTTGTCTCTTCGTCTGTCCGTTTGTTTGTCTGTATGTATGTCCGGGGTAAACTCAAAAAGTACTGCATGGATTTACTCCAAATTTTGCATGAATATTACTGATAGGTCGGGTCAACATATAGGCTACATGTTATCACGCTATCACCTACGGGAGAGGTGCTGTGCGGCGTAAACGAAGTCCGCGCGGAAGAAGTCACAGGCAACTGCTAGTATTATATATAATAACCAAAACACTATTTATTTTTGTTAAATAACTTACATCTATACAAATAAATAACATAAAAGTTTTTATTTGTAATATTAAAATAATCGCTTTTCACTAAATGCATATGGATGTATACGTGCACGGTACAAATACCTACCAAAATAACATTTTTACAAATTTTTTTCTCTGTCTGTTCGTTGTCTGTTTGTTCTGGCTAATCTCTGAAACGGCTGGACTGGAGATTTTGATGGGACTTTCACTGGCAAATAGCTCATGTTATGAGTAACTTAAGCTGCTATTATTTTAGAAATTTTTCCACGCGGGCGAAGTTCGTGCACAACTTGTTTATAATAAAACTTTCTCGTTTTAAAATTGAAATTAAAATTTACAGCTGAAACGCTCATAGGGTCCTAATGATATCACGTCGTGGGAATATTTACATTTCATACTGATGACGTTTTACCATGGCATGACGAAACGCTTCGTTCGTTCTAGTTCGTTCGTTCTAAGCGACCAGTACAATCGACGTAATCCATACTATCCATACTTCCATAATCCATGATCCATAATCCATATCCATATCCATAATCCATAATATCCATAATATCCATAATCCATAATATCCATAATCCATAATCCATAATCCATATCCATAATCCATAATAATATTATAAATTCGAAAGTAACTCTGTCTGTCTGTCTGTTACGCTTTCAAGGCCAAACCACTGAACCGATTTGGATAAAATTTGGTACAAATATAGTTTGAGACCCAAGAAAGGACATAGGATAGTTCTTATCCCGGAAATACCACGGGAACGGGAACTATGCGGGTTTTTATTTTAAAAAAAATTCCACGCGAACGAAGTCGCGGGCACAGCTAGTCGATCATATAGCAAAGAAGAAATTCGCCACGTTGAGCCTGTCGACACTAGCTCAGTGGGAGAGCGTCCCGACTTAGGGAGACGGTCGCAGGTTCAATCCCTGCGTGTCGATATTTTTCTTTGTTGTTTTGTAATTAATCCTCATCTTTTATAACAAAGTATTTTAAGTTTGTTATATCGGTATCAATTATTAAAAACTACAATATACCTGATTCAATGTTTGTGGATGAGCCAATTCGTCCATGTAACATGCCAAAGTATGGTAATCACTTGTTAGTTGTTACCTTAAAATTTGAAATAGCGCTGTATAACATATATGTATTATATATAATGTGTGTAATACATATTTAAAACGTTTTAAAAACATGATTATACAAAAAAATACGAGCGTGTGGCAATATGCTTGAAAGCTAGGTATTTCTAGCCTATTGGCAACAGATTTACGCTGCACTACAAGCTATCTAATTTTCATTTAAGTTCAGTTTGAAAGACATTGAAAAGGCAATCCAAGTTGATTCGAAAGTACACCATCTTAAGTCTTCTTAACTATAAATTATCTAATTACAGTGCCAAAAACCATTGCCACAACTTCTATCTGTTCAGTAGACGGCGTTACTAGAGTTTTCGTGGCATCGTTTAAAGGTGATATTTAAAAAAAATACTTATAAAAACTGACAACTGAATGACATTTCACAAGATGGTGGCTGTAGTTCCGATTTTGCCTGCTGAACAGATAAGTTGGTGGCACTATAGCAATTAATGTAATGCTAGACTTATTTGTTAGTCTATATCAATTTTGCGGAAAGATCCCATATCCATCGTTTCGTTTTCTTTTTTTGCAGTGGCAACCCACAGATTTTCATCCAATACATCCCTAAAAAAATAAAAGTTGAAATTAAAGAGATTTGGCATATTTTACATTTTCAATTACCTATTTACTGTGCATAATAGAAAGGTAGAAAAAAGTTAAAAAAGTCCTTTATAAAATGGTCAATTTCGGAACCCTGCATTGTGCGTGGCCTGACAAGCACTTTACCATTTTTGGAATGAAATTTTCCTTTCACTCAAATATTATATATGGACACCCTAGTAGAAATAGACACGTTCCACAAATGTCACCGTAATTGTTGGAACGATTTTAAAGCGTAGGTACATGAACATTCGAGGTAGTATGTAACTTCCTTGGTGCTGCCTCTATAGTTCGTGCACGATCCCTATAATCAATATCAAACAAAGCATGTAAAACTTGAAATATCAACTTGAAATGAATGCGTGCAGTACAATCGATTGTATTTTTTTTTGTATACTTATTCGGATTTTTGTAATTTTAAAGATCTATATAAAAAAATAAATATGTATGTTTATATCTAGATTTTAGGTAAAACTTAATTTTGATATTTGAAATATTTATTTTACTAAAAAATTACATATTATATATACAAATGAAATGAAATAACTAAGTAAATTAGGGATGCTTCTTATAAAACGTACGAAAGTAATTCTTTCGCTTGTGCTTAGGATTAGCCTGTACTTGACAAAGCTATGTTAAAAGTATCGTATATTTTTGTTTCGAGCACCTCGCTCGGCTTAGACAAGTCAAAGTAGTGTTTTGCAAAGTAATACTTTTGACTGATGCTAAAGGCGCGGCTACATATATCGGCCTATGGCGAAGGTTCGCGATAGCACGAATCACATGGGTACCAAATTCGATCTAAATCTATTAAGCCGTTTTTACGTGATTGAGTAACAAACATCCACACTTTCGCATTTATAATACTATAATAGGTATAGATTATAACAAAACATTATATCAAAGCATAGTATAATGTTTATTTAGGTGAAAACTTCTTTAGCCGCGCTAGATTTCTGGCAGGGTTAAAACAAATGAGTTCGCGTCAGCAACATGCTAATCTTAGACGACCGAACAGGAAACATGTTAACTATGAAATCAATGGGGCTAGGGTTCAAATCCTAATGAAGACAATTATTTGTATGATTATATATAATTTAAGTATTTATTGTTCTTTTTAGTACCTATTTAATTCTTTTGCATGTTGTATTTAAACCAAAATTTAAAAAATATATTAATTAAATTTATTAAAAACACATTTAAGAAAAATGAAATGAAAGAAAGGTAGGAGGAGAAAAAGAGGGGAAATGGGGGAGATGGGGCTAGGGTAGAAAGGGTTAGGTCGGGGAGGAGAGAGAAAGAGATAGGCGTACGAGAAAGTTAGGGGTAGAGGGAGTGATATGACTAAGCGGGATTCAGGGAGAGGAGTAGATAGGGGAGGAGAAGATAGGGGTGGAAGAGATAGAGGAGATAGGGGTCGGAGTAATAGGGGAGGAAAGATGGGGAAGATAGAGATAGTAGGTAGGGATGATGGAAAGAAAAAAAAAGGGTGAAGGTAGGGGAAAGTTAAAAAGAAGGCAGGGGAAGGTATGGGAAGGTAGCGGGAATGTAGCAAGAAGGGTAGGGAAGTAGTGGGAATGTAAGATAAAATAAAGGGGAAGCTAGGGTTAATGTAAGGATAGGTAATGGAAAGGTAGAGGGTACGTAGGGGCATTTAGTAGGAAGGTAGTGGCAAGTAAGGAGAAGGAAGCTAGACGGTAAGGGAAGGAAGTGGGAAAGGTAGGGAAGGTAGGGGAAGGTAAGGGGAAGTAGCGGGAAGGTAGGGGTAAGGTAGAGGGAAGGTAGAGGGAAGGTAGTGTAAAGGTAGCAGAAAGGTACCGGGAAGACAGGGGAAAGGTAGCGGCAGTTACTGGGATGGTAGGGAGAAGTAGCGATGAGATAGGAGAACGTAAGGGTCAGGTAGGAGTAAGGTAGGGGGAAGGTAGGGGTAAGGTAGCAGGAAAGTAGTGGGAAGGTATAGGGAAATATGCGTGAAGGTATCGGGAAGGTAGAAGAAAGGTAAAGATAAGGTAGTGGCTAGGTAGGGGGAAGGTAGGGGAAGTTTAAGGCTCTTATGAGGAAGTAAGGGGAAGGTAACAGGAAGGTAGGGGGAATAGCGGGAAGGTAGCAAGAAGATAGCGGGCGTGTCTGGGGAAGGTAGGGACAAGGTAGGGAAATGTAGAGAGAAGGTGAGGAAAACTAGAAGAAATGTGGGGGATGTAAGGGAAAGGTAGGGGAAGAAAGGAAAGATAGCGGGAAGGTAAGGGAAGTTAGTTTGTCTCACCCAGGTATTTGGTACCTCCGCCTTACCTATTCCTGCCGCAATAGCGTCAATGCTCATCATTATCGTTTTCTGGTTTAGAGGGTTACGTAGCCGGTAGACTTATGTAAGTGATATAGCCATCACGCCACACGGTTAACGATTTATTAACATCTTTCCTGTCTATAGGCAATGGTTATCTTTCCACCAGGAGAGCCACCTGCTAGTTTGCTATATAATTATATTTGAAAAATAAATAGGTAATAAGAAGCGAGAAGAAATAGCGAGATGGTAGTGGCATGGTAGATTAAAGGTTGTTGTCGGCAGTCTTCATGATTGCCCCCGATATTTTTTCTAATTAGTATGTTTATACTTAATACATATTATGTAAAGAGTATTAGGTTTTTGCCCTTCTTCTCCATATAAACCCTAAGTGTGCTAAATTTCATAGTCTTTCGCGTAATTTTCGTAAAAAATAGTTTTTTTTTCACACATTAACATATAGAAAACATTAATTTTTATGCAGTACGTGGTGATTCGCTTGAACTTACCTGTATTTCATAATTGTGCTAACTAGAAACGGTTTCTTCATTTCCGTAGAATCTAATATCCCCCCATAATCCGAGGGTAAGTCTTTTTTACGAAGATGTGTGAAAATGGTGTTTGACTGAGGAGTATGAAAGTAAATCTAAAAATAAATATTCATCATATATTTGTATGCAGCACAAAATTATTCGCCGCCGTATACCCGTAAGGTAGGATAAGTTAATTTGTAAATAGCATAAGTTAGTTTACGTTTTATTAAAGTTTACTTTTAAATGTGTTTTTTTTGCCTTAGAAAATACATACAGCTTTAGATACAAATATAAGGCTGTATGTACCTTTGTCGTATGCCTATAAAGGCAACATTAAAGAAAAGTGAGAGAGGTATCTGCCATCTGGTGTCGACCCGAAAGAAAGTCGACTCTCATGAGTTTATTAAAATACGCACAGACCAGTCATGTCAGCTTTTTGTGCAGCATTGAGAATAAGACGGCGGCCAGGATTATTGCTACGGTGATCTACGAGTGCACCTTCTTCACCGTGTCTCCTTATCCAGAATCTCACACTATCCCTGGTCACATTCAGATGACGTGATATCTCACTGATATTGTAGCCAGCTTCATGTTCGGCAATTATTGCTGTTCGTTCATCGATTCTTAAAGGTCTCGACATAATTATGACATTATATTTATAGCAAATATATTTTGCAATAAAATATTGAGTAACACTAGAAATCTGTGGTCTAGCGGTCCAGCGTTGGCGTTGACCACATGAGGTCCCGGGTTCGATTCCCGGGTCGGGCACAAAAAAAGTGTTTTTTCAGTTTTCTGAGAAACACAAAGTTGCCCGGGATTGGAAAGTGCCCGGTTGGCGATAGGCTTGCCACCTATCACATTTGTGGCACCAAGTATCTTCGGCTAATCGTGGGTGCACTTGTTGTACCTCTGCCTACTCCTTCGGGGATATGGGCGTGAAGATACTAGAAATCTAAAAATAACAACGATGACATTTACCATGACAATAGTTTTATCATAAATATTAATGGCAGGTCAAATCAATAAAAAGGTTTTTATTAAAAAAACATTAGCATCTCTTTAGATAATAATCATTTACACAAGACAAAATAAGGAAATAGTGTTGATGTAAGCAAGTCTGAACCATGTTATCGAACAGTTAAGCGTAACTTTCTATGCAAAAGTCTATTATGTGACAAATTTTCAAAAGATCATAATATGTGCTCGCAGCTTGTTAAATGAATCAATTTGCAAACTGACGAATCTGTTTGTACCGTTACTGTACTCATTCTTAGCCACATTAAGCTCTAAACCTTCATTCTCAAGTAATTACTTCAATCGGTCTACTCGTCTCACCAGGCGCCTTTTTTGACTAACTGTTAGCCTGATATCGTCCGCGTATATAAGCAGCCATGCCGGTAACGTATCATCAGTATAAGCTGAAAGTGCGTCTAATATCACGCTGAACAGAAACGGGCTTAGAACTGAACCTTAGTGTACTCCGACGAAGAGCTTAAAAGGAGTTGTGTCACCAACGGCTGTCTTGCCAGACAGGCGGATTCGCGATACATATCCCAGATAGTACCGTGTAGGCCGCTGGGATTGATTTAGACCTCAAGGCTCACCAGATCATCGAGGAACACAGTCAAAGGCTTTCCGTAAGTCCAGAAATAGTATGTGCAATAATGTGTTTCTTTCCCTGTGTCCCTCCATGAGAATCCTTAAAGCAAATAATAAGCAACAACAATTGTGCTATGTCCCGGACGAAACCCATATTGACACTTCGAGATTCTTGAATCTAAAATGCGCTCGAAGAGCTTCATGGTGTGTGACATTACCTTTATACCTCGATAGTTTTCACAATCTTGCACTGAACCCTTGCTCATGTAGACTGTTGTTATAACACTTTCTCCATTGTCGGGGCATCTGTTTGGTGAAAACGATGCGGTTACAAAGGTTTCTTCCAAGCTTCGACAGGAATACCATATGGTCCAACCGATTTTCGGTGTAATAAACGACGAAGAACTTTAGTGGTTTCTTCTGGTATAATCAGGTGGGTGTTCCTCTTTATGCTGCGTGTTCATTAAGTTGTGGAAGTAATAGCGCTATCTCTCTTTCACCGCTTTATTTTCGAACAAGAAATTGCCATGCGGGTCACATATACAGCAACAGTTAGAGCGATAGTAGAGGTCAGCTTCGCATTACTGTTTTCCATCAGGTGGCCTACTTGCTCGTATGTCGTCAATTTCTATATAAAATAACACTGATTAGCTTACATAGAAATTGGCATGATATTAAGATAGTAAACAAACAGGCGATTTGCAGGTGTTTATTATTTATGTAAATATAATATGTCATGTGTCTAGCCTAGAAACCCGTCTGCCCTCTTTAATAATATTCCTTATGTTAGAAATAATACAGAAGTTTCATGTACAACATTTAATTTACTTTACACTTATTAAATCCTAGCGTTCATGTGCGCTCTTGTCGACTGTTGATTTTACACTGATCCCCTCTACACGTTTTTATGCCTTTTATATTGTTAGGACTACGGCCTAAATCAATTATTGCAACACAAGTGTTCAAAACACGTTGTGAAGCAGGTGTTCAAAACAACAACACAGCTGACAACTAAAAATATTCTGAATTACAAGAATGTATATTAACTTCACATTTCTAATAAATATTAATATAGTAACAAATAGAGTGGTTTTACAGTCGGCCTTTCCTGATTTTTCTTTCGCGTCCCGCGAAATAATGAATTATTAAGAGACCTCACTATTACAATAATTGTCACATAGGTACTTTACTAACAATAAAATCAAAATTAAATTATTGCCAAAATCATCCAATTTGAAGTCTATAATTATATGCACTTTCACTACTTGAAACCCCTTTCATGTTTTCAAGTAGTGAACTAAATAAAATTAAGTATTATGTGTGGCCTCCGTCATATCCACAACAAAGTAAATAATATTGAAGCCCCATACATGTCTTCAATATTTACCTGTGCAAGACCTCCTTCATGTTCTTGCACAGTCAATACATAATTTCACAATATTACTACATTTATTTAGTAGTGTACATAATTTATAGTTTAAATACTCTCAGACTATAACTTTGTGTGGCCTCCGACATATCCACAACAAAGTAAATAATATTGAAGCCCCATACATGTCTTCAATATTTACCTATGCAAGACCCCCTTCATGTTCTTGCACAGTCCTATAAAATAATTTCAATACATATACATAATTTCACAACATTACTGGATTTATTTATTAGTATACAAAACTTATTGCTTATTATATAGTCATTTTAATTAGTTATACAATCATCTATACTATGATCATATTCTTATCAATACTGAATCAATTATTAGGATTTAATGAACAATCAAGCGTTCTAATCTCTACCTTCATCAGAACTTTCACTGTTTGACTCAAAGCTTCTACGATAAACCAGCCAAGGATAAATTTTATCTACAGAGAATACACCAGTAAAGGGCTTCCCTCTACGAGATATTGGAGTATCTTCAATTAAATATCTGTCGTTACCGAGAACCTTACACACACGGTATGGACCACGAATTTTTGAAATTAATTTTTTACTTTTTCCGGTTGAGGGAACTTCCCTTTCTATTCTCACTAAGTCACCTACGTCAAAACGAACATTTTTTCTAGTTTTATCAAATCGCTCTTTTTGTTTGTCCTGATTTATTTTTATTTGTTGAGTAACCGCCTGCCTGATTTTATCTAGGCTTGTACTATGTTCGGCATCGGAGTGCTCAGTATCATTTGAGACGCTGATATGTATCAAAGAATCACTAGTACCAATCATTCTTAAACCAAACAATACCTCTGCTGGTGTCTTACCAGTAGATTTATTTTTGGTGTTGTTTAAACCCCACTGAATTTTACTGACACACTCGTCCCATCCATTTTCTGATTTATCTTGATTTGAAGCAATCAGTGCAGCTAATACAGTTCGATTATAGCGCTCTATTTGACCATTTGCACGTGGTGTAGCAACAGCATTCAGAATATGCTTGACGCCTAGAGATTGCAGAAATTCTTTGAATCGTTTAGATGTAAAAGATGTCCCTCTATCTGTGACAAGTCTGTTAGGTACACTAAACGTATGAAAGTAGTTTTTAACTGCCCTAATTGAATGAACAGTTTTAGTGCTTTTTACAGGAACTAAGACAATAAATTTAGTAAATGCGCCAATGATCAACAACAAATATGAATTTTTCTTTTTGCTTCGTACAAAAGGTCCCAAATGATCTATGTGAATAGTATCAAATGGAATATCTTTTTTGGGTATGAAGTGTAGTTCCCCTGCCTTTTTCCCCCGCCGGTATTTTACTGCGGGCACATTCAAGACAGGATTCTACATATTTTTTTATGAACCTGCGCATTTTAGGAAACCAATATTGATAGCTTATTTTATCATAAGTTTTATCTAAACTAAAATGTCCAATATCATCATGGTTAGCCTTCAATATTTGCCATCGCACTCCCTTTGGTACAACCCAGCGATCTCCAGTGCTCGTTTTTCTATAAAGCAATCCTCTTTTTACTACAAAATTATTTCTTATTTCAATTACATTGTTTGTATCTGGGTCTTGTATTATATTTACAATCCTTTGTAATTCTGGATCGCTGCGTTGTACCGTCGAGATCCAATTCGAATCTATAAGACGTACATTCAAGATATTTTGTGGAAGTTCTACTGGATTACGGCTCAACGCATCAACATGAGACATAGAAAGACCAGGTCTATAAATTATATTAAAATCATATTCCTGCATTATGTTCCACCACCGCGCGACCCGAGGCAACATATCACGTTTTTCGAAAGTAGCCCTTAATGAATTACAGTCAGTAACAATCGTAAAGAAAATTCCCAATAAATATACTCTAAACCGCTGCAATGATGTAACCACAGCCAACGTCTCTAAGTCATATGATGTAAAATAACTCTTCTCGATTGTGGTTTACCTACTGTAATAGGCAACAGCATTGAAATGGCTTTCCTTATTAGGTCTCTGAAGTAATATGCCTGCAACACCAAGCTTTGAGGCATCTGTGTGCACTTGTGTTTCAAATAATGGATTATAAAAAGAGAGTACTGGTCGTTTAGTAAGTTCATTTTTTAAAGTAATAAATGCCTCCTTCTCTTCTTTATCCCATTTCCACTTAGAATCCTTTTTTAAAAGTTACGTTAGTGGTCTTGCGATGGTAGAAAAACCTTTGATAAACCTCCGAAAAAAACTGGCTAGACCTAGGAACTGCCTAACATGATGCTGATCAATTGGTTCGGGAAATTTATGAACTGCCTCTATTTTTTTTTACCAGGTCGCACCCCACCTTCCCCTATTTCAAAACCTAAGTAGTCTATGTTTTCCATTAGAAAATTACATTTCGATAATTTTAAAGTTAGCCCTGCTTGTTGAAACAAGATAAGTATGTCACGAAGTTTATTTAATCCCTCGTCGACAGTTTTAGAAGGTACGATGACGTCATCCATATACGCAAAAGCTTCTTTAAACCTTGCATTGCCTAAAATATTATTAATGGTTCTTTGAAATGTGGCAGGAGCATTAGCTAATCCAAAGGGCATTCTGGTCAATTCATAGTGTCCGTCAGGTGTTATAAATGCAGTTAAATGTTTAGAGGATTCCTCCATTTTCAATTGATAATAACCAGATGCAAGGTCTAAAGAAGTGTAATATTTGAATCTCCCTAGATTATCTAACTGATCATCAATTCGCGGCAAAGGATAATGCTCTTTAATCATTTTTTTATTTAATGCCCTAAAATCAACACAAAGTCAATAATCACCAGTTTAATAGCAAATCATTTAATAGCCTCACGAGCCTTGATTTACTATCGCGATTGATATTTTCATTAACGTTAAGCATTGATTCGTCTATATTTGTAATATTGGTATCATCGTTATATTGAATTTGCCTTACATGACAGCTTTTGATGAGTTGTAACGGCAAAGCACGAATTAACAATTTATCTTTTACTAAGGTAAATTTACTTCGAGATAAACACTTAATCACTATCTTCCCACGTCCGTTGTCGAGTAGTATCACACTTTGAATGATTTCGTATTCTTGGCTTGGTTTTTGACAAATACTAGATTCTGCTAACACTTCGCCATTAAAAATAGGAGCAGAATAAACATAAATCTCATTATACCCAAAATTAACGGTAGTAGATTCACATATATACAGTAAAACCTTACGTGATGCTACTTCATCTTCAATACTCATAAATAAAGAATTTTGATTAGTAGATATTTGTAAGTGATCTTTGTTTTTATATACGACTACTTGATCTTGCTCCGTAAAGGTTTGTCCCAGTAATAATGAAACATGTAGCAACCGATCGGGAACCACGTAAACTTGAACTTTAGCTGTTGCAGAATCTACCTCTATGTTGGCATCAAATTCACCAATACAGTCCACCACAGAATCACCAAATCCCCTTAAAACTGGTAAATCGTCAAAAGACCATGTGCCGACTATTTTCCTAGCTACAGATTCTTTCATCATTGTACACTGACTCCCGAAATCTATAAAACAATCTACAGTGTATTTATTAACCTTGGCTGACTTAAAGTATTTCATGTCATCATGTTGATTTTTAGATATACACAAAACTGTTTTTTTTATTTTCGCCATTCGCATTCGCCATTTCGACAATCATTCGCTAAATGTCCTATTTTATGACAAAGTTCACACTTTTTTATAGCTTGACTGCATTTAAAGTAAGGGTGTCCGTCCTCACCACAATTATAACATTTAGTTACACCTTTTGCACTAAAACTATGTGATATTGTTCTATTGGTTCTTAATCGTCATAATATTCAGAGGTACTAGCTTGCATAGGCACAATGGTCTTTTCTGATCTTTTAATAATTTTAACATTTCTTAAAAAAACCAAAAGCTTATCTGGTTCTGTGAACTGTGCTGCTTCTGCACTGGTTCTAACAGAACGATCTTCTATTCCATAATAGATACAATCTTGCCACATCTATTTAATAAAATCATCTTATCATAAAAATATTCTTCCAACGAATCGCCAAAGCGAGCCTTGCAAGCAAGCATCTATGTTAATAAGTACCCATAATTTTGGTTACTCGGAAATGCTAGTCGTAATTTTATCTGCCATTCATTCCAGGAGAACATTAGACTTGGTAGTCCTTGATACCATTTTTGCGCTAACCCAATTAATTTTGGCAGAGCATAATGAATTGTTTGCCTTTCCGACCAACCATAAATAAGGGCACATTCATTTACTTTAGTTATCCACATATCTATTGTTTGGTATCGTTTGGACGGGTCAAATTCGGGAATAACATTCATAATCGGGAAGCGATCGTTGTTACTGTCCGGTCTAAGAGTACTAAAAAATTCTTTAAATGCCTCAAAGAAGTTATTCGAATTAGAAGTTGAAACAGTCTCACCAGCAGGTACAGTTGGCGGTTGAAGCAAGAGCTCCTCAGTTCTCACATCGTGACATCGTTGTTGCGTCGGCATGTGGGGGCTGAGGCTGCGTCCCAGCGTGGGCGTATGGCAGCTACGCCCACTTCGCCGTCATCGCGAGGAGTGTGCGCGCGTGCGCCTCACACGCTTGTGCTGAGACGTACGGCTTCGGCGATATCGTGACCGAGACCTCCGCTCCCCACTACTAGTAGAGGACGCCGAAGATTCTAACGAATCTGAGCGTTGAATCACGCTCGTTCGTTTTCTTGTAATTTGATCTCTGCCCATATTGATTTACTGAAATGAATTTAATACACCAAAAAGTAAAATGTTAAAATAAATATCTTACTTGTAAATTAATCAATTTAAATTTTAAGTAAAAAAATATATTTTTTTTTATTTATTTCAAACCGAATGAGTTCAAAGTAAAAACCAAGCTAAAATTTTAACACAGATTTCGATTTAAGATTAAATCTGTCATTATGAATAGTGTTTATTTTTTTATTACCTCACATTTTTTTAATATTTTTTTTTCTAAATTACTCAAAAAATTGAGTGTTGTTAATATTTAAACTCTCCACCATTCTATAATTATATAGCATGATAATTTTTTTTATAACTAATAAAAATGACTACTGTACAATATAAATAATTAACTAAATCAATAGAATACCCTTATTAAATTTATGTTCTGTAAGGTTTATTTAGATATTCAATACTTCATTATATTAATCAACGTAATATTTAATTTAAGTAAGTAAAATTTAAAAAAAAAAACCTTGTTAGTTTTTTTAAATTTCATTCTAAATAATGTTTTTGATATTTTAATGTAATATATCTCTTTTTTTAAATAGTTTTATAAATAAACGTAATTAAACTTAAGTAAATAGATTAAAATGATATGTTATTTTATTAAATTTAAAAAAAAATTATAAATATGTCGTACCTTAGATGGGCGTTGTGTCCTTATATCAAGAATATTGTCTCGATATTATCCAACTTCTGATTTGTTAGAAATAATACAGAAGTTTCATGTACAACATTTAATTTACTTTACACTTATTAAATCCTAGCGTTCATGTGCGCTCTTGTCGACTGTTGATTTTACACTGATCCCCTCTACACGTTTTTATGCCTTTTATATTGTTAGGACTACGGCCTACATCAATTATTGCAACACATGTGTTCAAAACACGTTGTCAAGCAGGTGTTCAAAACAACAACACAGCTGACAACTAAAAATATTCTAAATTACAAGAATGTATATTAACTTCACATTTCTAATAAATATTAATATAGTAACAAATAGAATGTTTTACACTTAATAGCAGTGATTTTACCATCCTATAGGTTCAGGCTTGAAGGGTAAGTTAAGCGGTTGACGTGCTTATGCATTTATACATCTCATGCTCATTCACTAAACCCTCGATGCAGTACTAGCAATTTTGATTTCTACGTGTGGTGATTATCCATCTCACCATCTATTTATCTTACCATCACGACAATCATCTGCTTGCTCTCCTATTATGGTTGTAAAAACGTATTTAATACTAGTTAGAATACTTACAAGATCTACGATCTCTTGTCGTAGAATTGGCTTCACTAACCCGAAAATTTTGTCTATCACTGGAGGAGAATTCACTAAATGAATTTGTTTTAGACGTACTGGGATCGCATCCTGAAAATATAAAACTCGTAAGCTCATTATTTGTAGTCACTATCGTCGGCATTTAGTGAATTTATGATTAAAACTTTAATCAAGCTACTAGTATTAATTCACGATTCACGCGCTATATTCCTATTTGTTGTTAAATTGACAACCGTTGCAGATTTTTAATTGCATCATAAGTACTTAATTTGATTATTTTAGTTTAGTTTAAATGTTTCCTCGTATTGGTCCAAACACATTTTAAATCATAAACTAACCGCCAGGCTTCTTTCACATTGTGTACCTGCATGTTATAATTACCCAGCGGTCACCAATACCACAAGGTTTCTGAACTCATTGGAAGCTTTGCCATATATTCCGATTTCTCCGTATTTATAAAGATTTTTAACGTATAAATACAGATTAGCACTCGATAAAGATTTTTATACAGAACTCTCGTATGCTAATGATTAAATTTATTAGAATCTACTTAAAACAGAGATAAACTAATATGAATGACAACAAAATTACACAGAGTTGTATTGCTGAGTAGACAAAATCAGTATCAAAGAGTTGTACATCTTAGTAGAAACCTACAATCCTACACGCACAGACCACATACCCCAATGGGGTATGTGGTCTGTGCCTACACGAGACCGTTCTAGTTTCATTTTCAAAAAATAGATGACACAAAAATGACACATTCATTTTCTAAGTTCACATGGCACTGAAATAGGTCGCTGGTGATTGTCATTTTCACAAGCAAGAACAGAGTTATTTATATACAGTGTGTTAAATACCCTGTCTCTGTCAAAGGCATAGTTTGGTAGCTTATTACAATCATATTTACGTAATTATTTTATGCTTTTGATACATACATTTTTCGCGGTTAAAAAAGTAATTTTGTATACTTCTTATAAACTGTACCTACGGCAATAAAATATTATATTACTAAAGCATAATTTGCTATAATAATAATAATAAAGCTTTATTTAATTCTAAACAGATTAGAGTTTACAGTTCGTAATATATATAAAAATATAAACATTACCAATTAATTTAATTATAATAAACAAACATGCACCAATTGTAAACATTATTAAATATTACAATAAACATTTTCAATCATTTAATTATTATAAGCATGCACCACTTTCTATTTTCAAAATATTAATATTTCAAAATATTTGGCTTTTACCCAAACGGGGTCCAAACAGATATAAATAATAAAAATAAATAATGATTAATATAAATAATAATATAAAATGATAATAGCTTACTTTTGAAAATAGAAAGTGGTGAAAATAAAAAAATAATAATAATTTGCTATAGTATATAAAAATAAAATTTTGGTTTCCTTAAGTAAAAATTATGTTTGAAATATGCCCCGGCACGTGTAAGCTAGTATTACCATGGTCTCGTAAAAGTCAGGACAGGAATTTTATTGTATTTTAATTATTTCTCATATTCGCAAAAATGCTTACTTGTTCTTCTAATCAGGATCGCTTTTAATTATGAACAAGGATTTGTGTAATCTTTTTGTAATCTTCTTCGTGTAATCTTTCTAATTGCGCTTGGTAAATTATTATTGGCGGTCTCCGCTCTAAGGGGCATGTAAAACCCTCGGCATCGTTAATTGCTGTTAAACATAAAGTAATAATTGTGTTCCAAACTCGTAACCCAGCAACACTGGAGAGACAACAAAAACTTCTCTGGTTCTGCTGGGGCAGCACCAGTCGTATATTTACAGTTACAGTGCTACAAAGATCTTTTGGCACGTGGCCAAAATTAGAACTAACGCCGTCATCTTATAAAGCGTCACTTTTGACAGACAGCTGTAGTTGTGGTTCAATAAAATTTCAATTGTTTAAATTTCAATAAAGTTATCTTAAAACATGCCAAAACTGATAAATAGTGGTGTTATAGAGGTGGTACTTAACGGATTTTTTTATGAAAGAAAAGCGATCTTATGCCCCAATTATTCCATTTGAAAGGGTAAATGAACGTATCGCAGCTGCAACAGGTAAGTGATACCATACGATATTTTGTTCGTGTACCCATTATTATCAAAAATACTAATTCATATTTTGTAAGCAGATGAAATATATTTTCTCTTTTAATTATTAAAAGAAAATACGATTTCAGGTATATCTTTACGTACAGTTGCCAGAATTGGAAATGAAGGAAGATCGGCTGAAGCATCATCCAGTAAAATAGTTTCACCGGGGAAAAATAGAAAAACAATCAAGGTTAAAATTGTAATGGACAATTTTGATATTGGTGTTCTTAGGCAAAAGATACATGAATTTTATACTTCGAAAAAAGAAATACCAACAGTGAATAAGTTGCTTTATCTACTTAAAGAAGAGATAGGCTCATAGGCAGTCGGGGATTCGCAGATAGTACAATATAAAACAAATTCGTTTTCGATTCAGAAATATTAAAAATAATAGAAAGGTCCTGATGGAGGTGGAGCGCAGCGACATAACTGCCGTGCTCATTATCCGCAGGTATGTGTAAATGTAGTTATAAAATCTTAAATACTGTGTAAAAAGTATTAAGGACGAATGCAAACATTAATGAAACTGATTCAACAATTCACAAAGTAACTGTTGTATTATTTTATTTTAGAGTTTAAAGCATAATGTTGAGACAGAAACTACCTCTTGTTTACTTACTAACATATTAATGGAATGTTATGTATTTATCTAACTGTACCATGCTAATTTTTATATTCTGTTCTGTTTATTTTATGGTTCAAAAATTTCAGATGAAGTATTAGAGCCCATCTCTAAAGGACAAAGATTTATTACCGTTCATGCCGGAGAAGGCTTTGTGGAGAATGCTTGTTTGATTTTCAAGTCACATACAATAAGTGGTGATTACCACGACGACATGAATCACACCAATTAGTTAGTATCTATTCTTAGTAATCTCTGTAGTTTAGGCAAATACCACTATGAATTCGCCAGAAGAGATATAAGTTACTTCATAGAAAGAAAGAGAGGCTACTTCTAGTTGAAATTAACTGTAAGCGTTGAGCGAGTGAAATTAAACTGAATTTGCATAGCGAATTTTCTGGTGTTCTGAGATTATGTGCCCATTTAATTTTACTTATTTTTTTCTCAGATATTGCGTTTAACACCGCATCATTGTGATCTCAATCCTATTTAGATAGGGGCGTCAATTAAATGAAAAGTAGCTGAGGTAAATGTTGGGAAGCCATCCAATCAAATATGAGGAATAATACGGAATGCTTTCGATTTCATTCCTGCAGATGTATGGCGCAATCATTGCGCCCACGTAAAGAAATTAGAAGAAGAGAAGAAAAAAAGATGCATATTTGGACGAAACTTTTATCGTACAATTATACTCTGAGAGTGAAGAAAGCAGTGACGATGGTGATTTCCAAGATGAAAATGATGAACAATTTGATAGTTTGCATCCTCTCGAGATAGTCCATGGCGAAAATAATTAGAGCAAACAATTTTAGATTTTATTTTATATATATTTGTCAAGTTTTAATTTAATTTAATATATCCTATTATCCAAACATTTCTTTTTTTATAAGACACCAAACAAGCAAATGGCTCTTCTGATGGAAAGAGAAATCATCGCCTACTGACACCAAAAAATGTCATTGGTGCGTTGCTATCCGTGTGGTGGAATGGCATGCCACATGCATAAGTGTACCGGCTACCTAAGCCGCAAAACCGAAACACGACCATGACAAGCACTAAATGCTATTGCGGCAGAAGTAGGTAAAACGGAGGTACCAATTACCCGGGCAAGACGTTGCGGAACCCTACCACCTAATAGTCACAAAAGTAGTGACAAGTTTAGCCATTTGTTCGCCTTTTACGACCTGTTTAGCAAAACGGCAGTCAATTTAATTTAAATTCGTTTAAATTTAACCAAAAACAAAGGGAATTTCGTTGGCTGGTAACCCTAATTTCACAACAACGCCCACATGCAAATGTCATTCAAGTGCCAAAAGATCCTTGTAGCACTATACTCTTGCCGAAACTTCAACTTATTAAAACAATTTTAATTTCATAGAGTGAGGTCCTATTCGACTCTCCTGAAGATGCCTCGATTGCAAAGTGAAACGTGCGTTGAGTACATAATTTGTGTGTTAGGTACTGCTTTTGCTTCTCACGTAGAAGAAAGTTTAGTGGAAGTGCGTGGACTATTGTACCGCTGTGGTATTCTCTAATATCAGACCTTGGATAAGTGTACCCCATTCCTAACACTACCTTTCATTTCTGTTGCATCAAAGCAGATACATATAAAATTTCGCGAAAAATTAAATACCATAGTTGCTTCTTTAAATTATGGATTTCCGCAAAGTAACGCCAGAATCTATTAAAAAGGAATTATAGTTGGACTAATGACGTCGGTTAGAAACGTTTAGATGTAGATAACAATAGTTTGGTAATGATGATTAATGTTAATTATATGATGGTCTAACAATAAATAGAAAAATCATTGTTCCGCGTTTCTGCGGGCATTTTAAGTCGTTGGTTCGATTTAACGCTCTTGGCGAACAACATAATTTATTATGTTAGGTCAGTAAACGCAATGTCATGACGTTAGAATGACAATAGTAACCATTACTTAATAGCAACAGGTACACAAACTATTTAAGGAATTACGAATTATTTGCAAACACTATTAACAGACAATAATTACCACAAAGATAAATAAACATAGATTCAACAAATAACGATCGATAACAAGTAATCGATTTAAAGTAAACCATATATGTTAGACGACAGTCGATACATCGGTACATCTCTAGCCTGAGGTAGCGGCACAATAAATGTATTATGTATTCTAAATATTTTCTAAGCATGCCGACAAACAAACACTGCCGTCGCTCACTCGCCAAATTATTATACAAAGCTTTTATCGCTTTCTTAACAATTCACTATAAAAGTATTTAACACTTTCAACAGCGATTTTAACAGCGACTTTCTTTCCTTTCGTGTTGTCTTTTGAATTTTGATCTCTCTTTCTTTTTCTCTCTATCTCTCTCTCTCTATCTTCAAATTGCGTTCATACGGCTGTATTGCCACAGATGTCTTTGCCTCTCGGCACGTGCGGAAAAGTAAATACTTTGACGGTAAAACCACATTATAGGTACTGGAGACTAACAGCTGTAGTTAATCTACATACATGCGATATTCGAGCAACGCACACATAGACACTAGGAATGGAACATTTCATAAATAGCTTGCGACAAATCATATGATTTGATTTGTCGCAAATTGCATATGCTACGTCTCTTCATTTGGTTTGTGATATGTCGCACTCGATGAAATCTCATCGTTCGTAAATATTCGGAGTATCATCGTATTGACATCGAAGTAGTTAGCGAGCGAGTAGTGACTAGTGACGAATCGTGCGTGTTGTGTATAGTATGCTGTGTTATGAATTAAGTCAATTTTCATTATTTCATAATAATGATTTTTGACGACAAGTCGTAGGTGAGTAGGTCAGTGATTCGAGCATGGCGTTCGAACTGCGACGTATTATGATTTGTGTACTTTGCGATTTGTTGCGATTTATATAGAAAGTAATTATTAATCCTAATATTTTTAGTAGGTAAGTATTTAGATTGTTCTTTAGTGAGTAGGTATATGTATAGGGTTAGTATAAATATGACCAAAATAAATACAATGAGTGGACTTATATGGAATGGAATGAAAAATCCCAGAAAAAACTATGACTAAATGTATATTATGTAAAAGAGTATTCGTATAAAAATTCCAGTACACATCTAAAAAGACATTTGAGTTTTAAACATTTAAGTGCCTACTAAAATTTTTTAAATTCCAATTAAAACAGAGAAAATTGTGAAGTATCTTTTTTGGCCTAAATTCAATACTAAACTCATATCATGATAACTTTTTTTTGAGATATAGGTACATATTAACTTCTAAGCCTGCCTGCCTTGCGGTATAGGCGTAGCCTATTCGACGCAGATCATGAGGTCCCGGGTTCGATACCCGGGTGGGGCAAAAATGTTATTAAGGTTTTTTTAGAACCTGAAAATCATCGTTAGCGACATTTCGCATGCAAAATCATTGCGATTTTTTTCTTAATTTCATCGAATGATAATGATTTAAAAGTAGCAATCATTTCCATGCCTAATAGACACCTCTCACGAACGCGATATCTCGGAATGGTTCGGGACAGTTTGTACCCCACCAGTTCGAGATATCGCGTCCGTAAGAGGTGTCTGTGTGTGCTATGCTCGAATATTACTTGTATGTAACATTGACTTCTGTTAGTCTCTAAGTATTCTGTGGTGAAACAAACGGTTTGTCTAGCTACTGGTATTTTAATAATAAACATAAAACGATACACAAAAAGAGAATAATATAATATAAATTAAAATATAAATTAAAATGATGAATGAAATTTCATGACTGACATGAAATGACGTTTTTCCAAAACGAGAAAAAGACAAATACCTAAACATAAAAACGGTTGAAAAAAGATGAGTTAACTATCATGGTTGATATTTTGTTAAAGTACTAACATTTTTCTAGACAGAAAACCTCAATAACTTTGCTAACTCGATAATCAAATCCTTGCAACTTCGTGATCTGAATAAAACAAGATAATCACATAATCGATGGACAAAAATTACCTGTGCAATTGTGTACATTTTTCGAGCCGCAGAAATATTGAAGGTTTTAAGGATTTTTAGAGATATGTCTTTGCAATCAATTAGAACAATGTCACCATCTGAGCACAAGTAACTGTCAAGCAGGCATGTATCCATAACTAATGTTAGCAATTTAAGATCTTGAAAATAGTCGTAATTGTTTAAACCAGGATCGTTTATCTGCCACACCCATAATTTTCTTTTGCCCGATATGTTATATACACATGGATTCCTGCAAATTTACAGTGTTATTAACACAGATTACAAAATATTTGCGAAATGTCTATTAATGCTATTTCTTTTTCGATGTGACTATTTGTACAGGTACTGGACGAATAAATTATATTTATTCGTACATTTATTCTTTTTGTTTTAAATTTAGAATATGAATTGGATGGATGATTAGCTTGTTTTTTAAGAATGAGTATATTCATACGGATATTATTATTTTTTTATTTTTAAATTTATTACTAAGAATTTTTTTTTTTAATAATAAATTTATTCTAAATAAACGTGAGTATGATTGTTGTGTGTTCTTAGTGGAACGCACCGTATGGAATTATGATTTGATTGGTGTAATGTATATTGTGATTGGTGAACAAAAGGAGGTAATTATAATTTAAATACTCAATTTTTATTTTTATTTTTATGTAAATTTCAATGGAAAAGGTAAGCTATTAATTCTTTTTTTTTTTATTAAAAATAATTATTTTTATAAAAAAGTTTCATTTGTTTATATTTCTGTCATTCTGTCATAAAGTATTTATACTAAAATAATTCAATTTGAAAAAATTTTGTAGTTTTTTTGAGATTTCTCAAAATCTACCGGTTCGAATCGGTCCAAAGTATATTCAAAATCCAAGTTTGGTCAAGCCCTTTCGAATGGCACTAACTGCGAAGAAATCGGTCAAGCCGTTCAAAAGTTATAAGAAGGTCACATACATACATACATACATACATACACACATACATACAGACAGACATACGGATATCATCGCGAAAACATTCAGGGAAGCTTCCTATAGGACCTCAAAACGTCGAGATCTGATGAGAACTCAGTTTTCGAAAAACGCGGTAAAACCAATAATTTCCCGGGTTGCGGTCAACCAGTCAGATCGACAGCATTTCGAATTATCAAAACTCCAGAAAATTAAAAATTCCGCGACATTCAAAGTTTATAAAATACATTAGCTTAAATAGAATACCAGCCAAAAATAATTATTCGTACTTCTGTACGAATAATAATAAATTGTTTGTCCAGTACCCGTATTAATAATTATAAATTATTCGTACGGTAACCGTATTAATAATTATTAATTATTCGTACGGTAACCGTATTAATAGACTCAGCCTTTCTTTTTTATAAGTGATATTTTTTCATCAGCAGAGCCAAGATGGGGTCCTTTACTCCTGAGCAGCGGCGGCCTTACCCATTGCGAGACCCGGTAAGAGGTCTTTGCGAGGCCCTTTGTTATTCATGAAAAGTTTGTGATGGGGAAGTAGATCAGCGGGTCTAGCCAAGTGGCATAAACGCTAGGAGAATAGAAAGATAAATGTATGGATTTGACATAAGCATAATCGAACGCTTACGTCAAGTCCGTACATTTATCTTTCTATTCTCCTAGCGTTTATGCCACTTGTCTAGACCCGCTGGTTGTTTGGTTTAGGTATTTGTCATGTTTGACGAAAAATGGTAAAGTTATACAAGTAGGTAAATAAAAATTTGAGTTTTAAAATATTTTACATTATAAGATTTACGAAATTAACAATACAGAGATGATAAATTTTAAAATTGATGTTTGCGGCTTTTCCTAAGACTAACATTTGAGCTACGTCATTTTCGATGGAAAGAATAGCAACAGCAAACAATGACTAACAATCATCGTCGAATAAGAAAGGCGGTGACACAAACCAGGCAAAACATTGTGGCAAGACTGCCAGGTAGAAATCAAAAGTTACTTTTAATCGATATATACCGATTAAAATAACTTGATTCCTATAGAAAACGCGTTAAAGGTTACTTCCTGGTTGAATTGTGTTTTTCTTTTATTGTGTACTAGCTGTTGCCTACGACTTCGTCCGCGCGGACTTCTTTTACTCCGCACAGCTCCTCCCCCGTAGGCGACAGCGTGATAATATGTAGCCTATATGTTGACCCGATCTGTTAGTAATATTCATACAAAATTTGAAGTAAATCCATGCAGTAGTTTTTGATTTTACCCCGGACATACATACAGACAAACAGACAAAAATTCTACAACTATATTTTTTGGCTTCGATATTGATTGTAGATCACGCCCCAAGTATTGTTTTAATAAATATTCAATGTACAGTTTTGAATTTCCTACGATTTTATTATATGTATACATAAGTGATCCTTAGAAGATAGACATATCGCATCGTAGCCTTTTTTCTAAAAACATTTTAAGATATACAATTCCATAGCATATTATTTTGATTTATCTCGTAAAATTGCAATGTAAGCGCACAAAATATGTTTTTACGGCATTTTTTAATATTCTCAGCTTTTATCCACTATAGTATGTATGTACTTATATATAAAAATCTTCATCTTAAATCAATCTACCTATTGATGCAAACCGCATTAAAAATTCATTGCGTACTGCGTAATTTAAAAGATCTAAGCGTACATACAGCGGAAGCAACTTTCTTTTAAACTATGTAAAGATTATGATGTGTTGAACTACTAAACTTTCTGCCAGAGATTACTAATTCTAAGGACAGATGATAGTAATACAAATAATCGTCGGGAATATGCGCTGAGAAACTTTCAGGTTTTATAAAATGACGACAGCTAGGACTTTACCCTGCCTATAAATAGAGAGGTGTTGACAAACACAAGGCAGTTTTTATCAAGCGATCGACAGCGATACATCAAGTGACCAGAGCGAAGCGAGAAGTGTTTTATTGTGTAGTGTTCTAAGTTCAGTGATAGTACAGCGAGTGACTAGGGTGTAAAGTGTATTTTAGTATTACGTTGTGTTGTGTTGTGTAAATACACGGATTTAATATAAGTGGTGTTTTCTTGCAATTACGAACCCGAGGTACGTAACAACTGGTGTCGGAAGTGAAATTGTGAAATGCCACTTATTCCGAAGGAAGGTGTTACCACCAGGTCTCAAGCTGAGACACAGAGGGTGTCAGAGGACATTGAGATGCGTGCTGGTGATGAACCTGCAAGTGTTGCCAGCACGTAACTATCTTCGAGCGTAGCGCCTACTGACCTTTCTGTCATACTGGCAGCTATGCAACAACAACAACTTCAGCTACAACGAGAGCTACGGGAACAACTTCAGCAACAGCAGCGGCTGCAGGAACAGTATCAACAAAACCTTCAGGAACAACTTAGAGAGCAACAACAGCGACTACAAGAACAGCAACAACAAAAATTACAGGAACAGCTGAGGCAACAACAACTTCAGCAACAGCAACAGATTAAGGAACATTTATCTGGTTTTGACGATAAATTAACAATTATCTTGGCGCAGCAAGACCAGTTAAAAAGCGATGTGGGCCTCGTCAAGCGCGACATTAAGGGTGTTGAGAAGAGGGTTGATCACTTGGAGGCCAGCTGCGACAAAATAACTGAAAACATGGACCAACTGGAGAGGGAAGTCATGAAAATGAAGATCACGGGAGTTAAGTCGGGTGCTACCATTACAAGCTGCTCTCACCAGGTAGGTCCTCGGGTAAAGGTACCCACTTATGACGGTCTTACGTCATGGAGTGCGCACCGCACTCAGTTTGAAATAGCAGCGAAGGCTAGTGGTTGGACAGATGAACATTGCCTAACAGCTCTGAGCACGGCGTTACGGGGACAGGCTCTCTCTATGTTGGATGCAATGCCTAAAGAGTATCGGTTCGCTGATTTGATGGAGGCATTGGAAGCTCGCTACGGTGAGCGTCACTTGGAGCATGTGTTCCGTGCCCAATTAAAGGACCGTGTACAGAGGAGCGGCGAGGGACTTCAACAATGGGCCGTGGAAATTGAGAAGCTTGTAAGGAAGGCGTATCCTCCAGCCGACGCTAACACAGTTAATAACACCATCGTCCAGGCGTTTATTGATGGAATTAGAGACCTGGAAGTGCGTGCTGCTATTCGCCTTCAGCACCACGTGACAATGAAGGAGGCTTTGGCTCATGCGCTGGAGGTAGAAGCTGTTCGCCACGAACCTCGAGCACATAAAGTACGTGAGGTTAAAGAAGTTGTGGCTCGCTCAAAGGTAGCGGAACCTAGGAGACTGGGCCCCATGTGCTACGCCTGCGGAGAACGTGGGCACATTAGAGTTAGCTGCCCAGACAAACCTATGCCTACAGTTTCAGTGAATTGGCGACAGAAAGTGGCAGGAAATTCAGCAGCTGAAGAGAGCAGGCAGAGTAAACAGCCTGTTGAACCAGCAGTGAACCGAGTAACAACCAGGAGCAAACGGCAGGTGCTGGCTGAACGAGAAATAGCCCCAAAAGCTGTCGTACCCCAGGTGAGCGAACGCAACAGTTTATCCATTAAGGGATTGATTAATGGCAAGAACTGCAGCTCAACGCGGGACACTAGAGCCAAAAGAACTGTAGGGCGATCAGAAACGGCTAGCAATGGTAACCTGAGATCGAGGAATACAGTACAGCGTAGTGGAAAGTCTCACCCAAATGCAGATGCATTATCACGACGACCATGTAGAGATGATGGCAAACCTTGTGTAAGGATGGAGATGAAGGAAAGGATTCAAGTACTGCGAGCTAAGCCTACGGATGACAGGTGGGAAACTGATGAGATGCGTGAGGCCCAGTACGAAGATAGAGATTTGCGGCCTCTAATAGATTGGATGAAGCAAGATACGGGAAAGCCGGAATGGCAGGAGCTGGCTCCCTTCAGCGCCATTACGAAAAGTTATTGGGCGCAGTGGGAAAGCCTTGTGTTGCAAAACGGCTTACTATACCACAAATGGGAAAAGCCAGCAGAAAGAGAACATCACATGCAGTTGGTAGTGCCAAGAAAACTAATCCAGGACATTCTACGTGAGTTGCATGATGGGGTTTCTGGGGGACATCTTGGAGTACGACGAACTGTAAGGATGGCGGCCTGTTAGTCCTTTTTAAAAAAAAAAACACTTTAATTCGGCTGAAACTAATGTATATTCACACTGCTTGATATTTACAAAGTTATGTGTTAACCGGACAAAATCTGGAGGAAGACTGTGGAAATTAACATAAAAATCAGTTTTATTGAAGTGACATAATGCTTGCATATGCGTTTACTTCATATAAGGTTTGCTCATAACATCTCCCCCCTTAAGACTGAGCTTTATTAATTTTTTTTTTTAATAAAGCGAAGGATAATATAAGAAATCAGAGTGAGTTAAAATAACAATATGTAAAAAGATAAAACTCAGTGAATCAATAATTAGTCAATTTAAAAATAGCTATTTGCTATATAATTCAAATTAATACATAAAGTTATAATAAACAAATGTTTTCTAAAACTCAGTGAATCAAAAGTTAATCAATCTAAGAATAGCTATTTGCTATATAAATTCAAATTAATACAATAACTTATAATAAATGTCTCCATGTATAAAAGTAGAAGTCGATATCGTTTAATCTTAAAACAAAATTCTTTTCTAGAATTTATAAAAATATAAAACTTAGTAGTATTTGAAAATAAAATAGAAAGAAATGTATAAAGAATGTAAAAGAGACGTTAATACATTACTTACTTTTCTAATAGTTGGTAAAATTATGATTACAATAAAATGAAATGTATAAAGTACAAAAGAGATGTAAAATATTATTTACCTTTTATGATAGTTAGTTAACCTATAAAGTACATAAAATAGATGTAAAACATTATTCACCTTTTATGATAGTTGGTTAACCTATAAAGTACATAAAATAGATGTAAAACATTATTCGCTTTTTCTAATGGTTGGTTAGGTTACGGTTAGATTTGCCTAAGTTTCTATATAGGACTTTATTCGAATTTTTATTAAATTCTATTTCTGCTGGGAGACTCTTAACAGGTCTCTGGTCGCATTCTGATTCATTAGAAATATCACTTAGCTCGATGGACGTATTCATAGTCCTGTCGTTGACTGTTCTATGCGAGTTATGACATTGATTATAGATTTGAATACAACATGAGGTGCTAGTAGACTTACAGAAACATTTTTTATAAATGTTATACAAAATATATAAAATAATTACAGCTAATATAAAATAAGTCATACCAGAATAATAGTGACCATATTTCATGATATGTGATTGATTAGACGCTTGGTTTATTTGGTCTTCTAAATGGTCTAACTTATGAGATGCGAATTTTAATGATTCTAAATCGATATTTGATAAAGTTATCGGAGATAAAGACTGATATGTCTCATTTACTAGATTATACTTACAACAATCATCTTCGATAATATTAAAATTAAGTAATAATTGAGCTGGTAAAATAGTCTTATAATTAGTAGAAGGAACGAATTGCAAAGTTTGAAAATAGGCAATACAATTTTTCTCTAATGATAAAATACCAGTGCCTTGCAAAGTAAAATCACTTATCTTATCGTCACATTTCAAAGTCAATTTGTTAGGCTTAGATTGAACAAAAATATATCTACCATCATTAAGTTTTTGCCATACGTTAATATTACCATAAATGACATTAGAATTACAAACTTCAGGAAGTGATAGAGTAACTTCAGTTAATAACTTAGTTTCACAAATAGGATTATTAATTGTAGACGATATCGAAGCCATGGGACATACCATGTATTCGTCATTAACACGCTTACAATCACTTATGCTATCTAATAAAGCGTAGTTCAATCTGTCATCCGTTATGGCTAAATACAATTTAGAAGGGTGTATTAACACATAAGTCTTATAATTACTTGTTTCATGAGGAGTAGGTAAAGCCAAGTTCTTATAAAGACTAAATTTAACAGGATTTATTAAAGGAATTTGAATAACAAATACAATTTTTTCTTTATAATAATAAGATGTTAATTTCGCTAAGTCAATAATCGTGTGTATATTTTTTAAGGAAAGCGAAATAGGGAACTCAGAAGTTCGTTTCATTTTAATATTGTTAGATAACACATTATATAATTTAGTAGGTGTAATGACATAAGGGTGTAAAATATTTGCTTTTGCGAATAAAATTGAATTTAAAGTTGTATCTAGAATATTAGAAATTGATAATAAAGAACCTTCAATAATATTAAAAATAGAGTTAAATTTTTCTAAGTTCATTAATTCTATATTTGTCTTTGTACTGTTTAAAAATATGAAATTTAATTTTTCTATCTGGTTATTTAATTTAATTTCATTATTATTTAATTTTTCAATAGAAGTATTAAAATTATTAATCGTAGATTGGACAATATGGATGTTGTCTTTCATAAGGGAATAAATTTCATTTTCATTCTGCTGACACGACGAAATTGCTTCGTCATATTTTCGTGCATCATCTGCATCCAAAGTGCCAAAAAAGAATTTAAGGATTTCACCTCCAAATTCAAGAGCTCGTTTTGTTCTTTGATCAAAAATAAGGTGAGACATAGATTGGTACTTTAGTTCATTTGAATTTATTAATATTTCTAGAGGATTCAAAACGTCGTTACAATCAATTTTGAAATTAACTAAGTTTAATCTTTGTGCTTTATTGCATAGAAATAAAATATTTTGGATTGAAGTTTTGATTTTTTTCATGTAAGGAAAAATAGGCAAAATATCGATGTGGGTTACTACATTCCAGTTGTCATTTTGAAAGTACACAACAGAAGTAGGGTCGAAGTAAATACCTGGGCTATTTGTTACTAATTCAATCGGATTCGAAACGCAAGGATCGATTACATACCTGGAACAAATTATACAAGTTTACATCGGCTTTAGTTCGTTAACATGATATTTAACATGTTTTCTATTTATGCATATAGTAACATTATTTTTACCATGTGTTTTAATAACTTTAAAAGGACCTTTCCACACTGGAGATAAGGCTTTGCGAAGTCTGTGGTGATGTTTGACATAAACCATATCACCTGTTTTATAACTCAGTTCTCTCGAAGAGACGTCATAATATTTTTTTGAGGCTTGTTTACTTTTAATTATATTTTCAATAGCTTTTTCACGAGAGTACTTCATTCTATATTGCAGTGCGCGGATGTACTCTTGGTAGGTAGTGTTGTTATCAGTTTCATAAATGCTGCTAGGTATGGACGGCTTATAACCGTATAATAATTCGAATGGTGTAAACTCCGTCGTGCAATGGGGAGTAGTATTATATGATAGAATAGCGGTTGCAAGGTAACAATGCCAATCGCTTTGATTTTCGTTAACGAAAGATCTTAGATATTCTTTTAGTGTAGCATGTGATCTTTCAAGGGAGCCATTAGTCTGAGGATGATACGGGCTAGAATAGAGACTTTTTTTTTTAAGTATGTCTGTCAGTTGCCTAAATAATTCAGAGGTAAAAGTAGTGCCTTGATCAGTGAGTATCATTTTTGGAAACGAGAATAACGAAAAGAAATGAATAAGACTTCGTGCAACCTCGTCGGTTGTACACGTGATCATGGGATAAGCATTAGAAAATTTAGTTAAGTCGTCTTGTAATGTTAAGATATATTTAAATTTTTGAATACCGGCTTCAGGAAAGGGACCAACTATGTCGAGAGCTAATCTCTCAAATGGCCTAGTACTAGTGGAAGTAATTACCATAGGCGCTTGATTAGAGAGTCGTAATGGTTTATTAACTTGACACATTTTGCAGTTTTTTATAAAACGTTCAACATCAGATCGCATATTTTTCCAATAGTAGGAAGCTTTGATTCTACTTAGCATGCGTTTGATACCGGGGTGACCGGCGATAGTAGTACCATGATTTTCTTTTAAAATGTTCGGTATTTCGGCCGGAGTAGGATAAACTATTTGATTTTTGTATATATGAATCTTAATATTTGTGCCGTTAAAAATATAAGATATCATGTTATAAATTTTCACATACACAAATTTTGAAAACGGTTCTGAAAAATCGGAAATAGCTAATTCTTTATCATAGTCATTATTAGAAATAATTCGGTCTCTTAGTTTAATTAATAAATTGTAAATAGTTTTGTAACTAATTTCGTCATAATGATGAACCTTAGAATATAAGAAATAAAGCTTTAAATTGTTTTTACAATCGACAACCTGTATGGTATCGGGTGTCCGTTCCGACTCGCGGAATGAAATGGAATCATCTAACATTGATAAGAACTGTTCGCAATATGGCATAGAGTAATCAAGGTCTAGAGACATCGGGCAAGCAATTGATTTTTGTTTGGCTAAATATAAACTTTGATTGTGTTCTTCAATTTGCGTATCACAATTAGGCGTAGTTTTAGTAAATTGCTTTTTAAAATATTGTTCATAAGTATCATTATTAATATTAGAATTAGTGATAGCATTTACTGGGTAACGAGATAAACAATCTGCATTACTATTTATTCTACCTGGTTTATATACAATTTCGTACTCGTATTCTTCGAGTTTTAACCTCCACCTAAGCAAGCGTCCACCTGGATCTTTAGCGTTAAACAACCATGTTAATGGACGGTGATCTGTCACAATTTTAAACTTATACCCATATAAATAAGGTCGGAATGTATTTACAGCGAACAAAATTGCTAAAAGTTCTTTTTCTGTCGTTGAATAATTGCCTTCTTGTTTATTCATAGTACGAGACGCGAATGCAATAGGTTTGTCTTTACCGATTTCACCTTGTGATAAAATAGCACCAACGGCATAATTTGAAGCGTCAGTTGTAACAATAAAGGGTTGCGAAAAATCTGGGTATTGTAACAAGGGAGCAGAAATAAGTTTTTGCTTTAAAGTGTTAAAAGATTGTTCCTGTTCAATTGACCAATGAAAATTTACATCCTTTTTTAATAACGAAGTTAGAGGCTTAGTTATATGAGAGAAATTTTCTATAAAACGACGATAGTAACCAGTTAACCCAAGAAAAGATTTGACATCTTTTGGAGTTTTCGGTGTAGGAAATTCGGAAATAGCCTTGACCTTGTCAGGGTTAGGCGAAACACCTTTATCTGTAATAACATGCCCAAGATACGCAACTTCACGTCGCAAAAACTCACATTTGTCGGGCTGGAGTTTAAGATTTGCCTCTCTAAGTTTAGAAAATACAGATTCTAGCTTTATTATGTGAGATTCAAGATCGTGAGAGTAGATAATGCAATCGTCTAAATAGATATAACAGTCTAAACCTTGTAGACCAGTAAGCACTAGATTCATCATTCTTTGAAAGGTACTAGGGGCATTTTTTAACCCAAATGGCATGCGCAAAAATTCAAATTGTCCAGAAATACCATTAGTAGAAACACTGAATGCGGTTTTCTCAATATCTTTAGGATTTAATAATAATTGGTGAAAACCAGATGCTAAATCTAGCGTGCTAAAATATTTCGAATGACCTAATTGGTCCAAAATATCCGTTATAAGTGGAAGAGGATAAACTTCAGAGACAGTAACGTCATTTAAACGACGATAATCAATAACGATACGCCATTTTTGTTTACCGGAAGCATCACGCTTCTTTGGTACTACCCAAACGGGAGCACACCAAGGTGACGTAGAAGGTCTGATTATATTTTCATCAAGCATTTTTCTAATTTGCTTTTCTACTTCATCTTTATGAACTTCAGGGAAACGGTATGATTTTACGTGAATCGGGGGCGCATCCCCAGTATTAATAGAATGTTTAATAACATCTGTATGTGTCAAAAATTCTCCGTCGAGATAAAATATGTCTGTATAGTTAGAAATACAATTAATTAATAACTTTTTCTCTTGGGGATTTAAATGAGATATTCTAATTTGATCTAAAACCTTTTGAGATCTATTTATATTTAGAGAATTTAATTGATGAATAAGTTCTTGTTGAGAATCATCTAACTTTGAAGTTAGTAAATCGAACGGGGTTAACTGTACTTGAAAATTATCAACTTCGATTTCAGATTCGGTGGTATTTAAAACTGTAACATTGACTCTGTTATTTGATTTTAAACTTACAATAGCGTTAGCTAAAAATACACCTTCACAAATTTTCTGATCTAGTACTAGAGCTTCGCGTTTATTTACGAAATCACGTAGATTACTGACTGGACATTCGATTACCATTTCTGATCTCGCAGGTATAACATATGATGATTTACTAAAACATATAGGTATTAAGTAACCTTCTAAGTTTAATGAATTATTAGTATATTGTATGTTGATTTTAAAATGTTGTATAAAGTCACTACCAATTATACCATCATAATTTAATTGAATAGCATCGTCAATAGCGTGAAACACAAAATCAAAAGCAATTTTACGTGTAGATGAGATTTGATGTTCGAAATTAAGTTTAATAGAACCGAGTGATTCACACGTTGAGTCGTTATCACTTAATCCCTTGAGTGTAATGATATTATTTTTAAGTACTGGACCTTTTAATAAACTTGAGAGTTTCACGATTGAAACTGAGGAACCAGTATCAATTAATAAACATAGAGGCTTATCATTCATATTGGTTTTTAGATAAACATGAGGAAGAGAAACTTTGTTATTTACGTTATTTATAGAATACGTTTTATTATAAGAGCAATCCCTTGAAAAAGAACTCGATTTTTCACGAGATAAAGGGTTGCGTTGCGAAAGGTTCGAGAACCTTAATGATTTCTTAAGAGTGACGTCAGAGACATTAACATAATTATTTGACTTAGAATACTCTGTATTTTCATTAACCTGTGCAGGAAATAGTTTAGAAACACAAGGTTGGGAAATCTCTGATCGTCCATTACGCTGTGTAGAAAATAACTTAGGAACACAGCTATTATGAGTCATTGTCTTTACTTTAGCCTGTGCGGAAAATAATTTAGGAACGCAGGATTGAAGCCTATTAAAATTAGAGTTTATAGAATAAACAGAAGGTACATCTTGTGCAACCGTGAATTGACCACAAGAATGTCCTTTAGACCCCTTTAAGGACTCATTAGATTTAGGCTTTTTGCCGTAGTTTTTTGTTGTCTTAGAACTATTCGTGTCGTTACGAATTGCAAAAGGTTTCGGTAGACACGGCACCGAAACCGAATTTAGTTTAAATTATCTTCGTTAGAGATAACGTGTATATTAGAATTGTTATTGGTAACGTTATGATTAGACGAATTGCTCGTCGGCGACCGTGAACTTGAAGGTATCACGTTGCGTGGCGGATCGCGGTGCATATAATTATTGTTTTTATATTTAAGCTTCCGACAATCGCCTATTAAATGACCACGATTTTTACAATACGCGCATATTTGATTCGAGGCGTAATTATTTTTATTTGTAGAATTATTAGAATAATTATTACGATGATTTAAATTCGAATTTACGTGGTAAGAGTTTGTAAGAGAATGTTTAGATTTATTTTTGAAACAATCGGAAGAGCTATGGCCAAACTTTCGACATATTGAACATTGTTTAGAGGAAGAAGAAGGTCGTTGAGATAGTTTAGATAGCTTAAACAGTTTTTCTTCTTCAATGGCATGAGTGATTGCTTCGGAAAGTCCTTTAGGATTCCGGCAGCGCACAATGTGTGAGAAGTTTGAGTTCATACCTAATAAAAATGTATTTAAAGCCAAATCTTCCATGGCAGCGAGTCTGCCCATAAGTTCCTTTTCATTTTCACAACTGTAATGAATATCGGACTGAAGCCGCGTAAGGCAGGATTCAATCCTTAAAGAATATTGTGTCACATCTTCGTTGGGTAATTGCTTGCAGTTTTGTAAATCTACTAAAAGGTGTGTTGAATGCTTTTTTTCTCCAAAAGTTACCTTTAAAAACTGTTTGATTTCAAGCCAATTATCGAATTTTTTCAAACAACAAGCTAACTGAGCCTTGCCCTCAAGTTGTGACACGATATATTTGACTAAAAAGTTCTGTTGGTCTGTACTCGCTAAAGAAATTGCACTTTCGCAATTGGTTAAAAACGCGGGAAGGGATTCCCGATCCCCGTTATATGGTTTAATGAATTTGGTAAGAACAGAGAGTGTAATTTTATCACTCATGTTTAATTTTTTCCTTTGAGATAATGGTTTCGATAGAGAACTGTCTGAGTCGGTATTAGTATCGACTTCAGTAGTCTGTTCTTTTTTATTAAATTTAAACATCAATAATTGTAGATTAAAAAGCTGTACAGAACATCAGAAAAATACACACAAAAACGTAAATAGAAAAATTATAGAAAATGTAAATTAATATCATATAAGTTAGCAATAAGATTGTATAAAATTGTATAAGTAGTAAATTATTTATATGACTTTAAAAGTTATTTAAAAACTCCGAAATAATGTTCTAATAAAAGTTCTGAATCTAGAAATATAAAATCTTGAAAAATAAAATCTTGATGTTTAAATGAAAATTCACTTTACACTTTGAATTGGAAAAAATAAAACTCACAGAAAAATAATCACGAACCGCAGGAACATCTTAACCTTGAAGGTATTGTGCATGGCAACGAAGAATGCAGAGCGCAGCGAATGTCCCCGGCGACAGCTTCGAGTAACCGGCACGGCGACTCACGGAGTCGTATTGCAGTTCCGTCGAAGTCACGTTGAAATGCCTTTCGTTTTATAGGTTCGGTGATGATGACGAGTCTTCTTGTCCGTCGATGATGAATGAAGCAGTACGAGGTGATGCGGGCTCACACTATAGAGCGGAGACTTACACGTCGATCAAAGTTGACAGCGCGAAGTAGGTGATGTGGTGATGTAGCGCGGGCTTGGCTGATGATGCTCAAGACTTACTCGTCGACCACAGGGTGCAGTAGCGCGGGCTTAGGCATACGGTGCCAAGGCTTACCGTCGGCGAACTAGCACGTAGCTAAAGACTAAAGTCACAGGGCCACAAAATGGTTGTCAGGCGGAATTCGAAAATCGCGACGCCTAACACCTAAATTATCCTGGGAATTCGGAATCCAGGATATACCACTTCTGACACCAAAATTGTAAGGATGGCGGCCTGTTAGTCCTTTTTTAAAAAAAAACACTTTAATTCGGCTGAAACTAATGTATATTCACACTGCTTGATATTTACAAAGTTATGTGTTAACCGGACAAAATCTGGAGGAAGACTGTGGAAATTAACATAAAAATCAGTTTTATTGAAGTGACATAATGCTTGCATATGCGTTTACTTCATATAAGGTTTGCTCATAACAGAACGTTGGTAAAGGTGCGAGAGCGTTTTTACTGGTTGAATTGCTGAGAAGATATCGAGAATTGGTGCCGAAAATGTACGTCATGCTCAGCAGTGAAAGGTCCGCAGCTCAGAAGCCGAGGCAAGCCGGGCTCACACGTTGTATAGTCTAACTATACAACGTGTGAGCCCCCTGGGAAAGGATAGCGATTGACGTGGCTGGGCCATTTCCTAAGACAGATAACGGAAACAAGTATTTTGTGGTCGTGATGGATTACTTCACGAAATGGTCGGAGGTGTTCGCAATCCCTAATCAGGAAGCCACGACGGTTGCTGAGAAATTAGTCAATGAGGTGATATGCAGATTTGGCGTTCCGCTGGAGATTCATTCAGACCAAGGCAGAAACTTTGAATCCAATGTACCTATTCCAGGAAATGTGTAAATTATTAGGAGTGTACAAAACAAGAACTACACCTTATCACCCGCAATCTAATGGAATGGTCGAACGATTTAACCAAACTTTGGAAAGACACTTAGCCAAGCTGGTAGAAGATCACCAAAAGGACTGGGATAAATACATACCTCTGTTCTTACTGGCTTACCGAACAGCGGAACACGAAAGCATAAAAGTGACGCCAGCCTATGCCAACTTCGGCAGACAGTTACGTATACCAGCAGACTTAATGACCGGAGGCCCGCCACCGAATGCAGAGACCCAATTAAGTATACCGGAACATGTTGAAGACATTCGTGAGAGGTTACGCGATATACACTCGTTAATAAGTGAAAACGCATTGGAATCAAGTCAGCGGATGAAGACCAGATACGACCGAAACGCCAATCATCGAGGTTTTCAGGAAGGATCTCTTGTTTGGCTACATAATCCGGTTCGACGAAAAGGAAAATCACCTAAGTTACAGCAACGTTGGGATGGGCCATACAAAGTAATCACACGGGTCAATGACGTAACCTACCGAGTGCAGAAGCAACCAAGAGGGACCATGAAGATTGTTCATGTTGATCGATTAGCCATCTATAATGGAAGTAATGATGTTCGGGACGAACATAACTAAGAGGGGGGTAGTGTTACGAATAATCTAGAAGCGTGTAGAGTTGGAGCGCGCGCACGCTAACTATCTAGAAATAAAAAAAATACATTCGGCGTAAGGCATTTTCTAAAATGTATTCGTCTTTGCAATCTGACGACGCTATTTGTATACGGACGAATTATAGAATTTGCCTGCGACATACATTTATAAATATAATAAAATCGTACGAAAGTCAAAACTGTATATTGAATACTTTTTAAAAAAAATACTAAAAAATACTTGGGGTGTGATCTACAATTGATATCGAAGCCAAAAATATAGTCTTTAGAATTTTAGTCCGTTTGTCTGTATGTATGTCCGGGGTAAACTCAAAAAGTACTGCATAGGTTTACTTCAAATTTTGCATGAATATTACTAACAGGTCGGGTCAACATATAGGTTACATATTAACACGCTATCACGCGTGATAATATGTAGCCTATATGTTGACCCGACCTGTTAGTATTCATGCAAAATTTGAAGTAAATCCATGCAGTACTTTTTGAGTTTACCCCGGTCATACATTGACTTTCCTACGATTTTATTATATGTATAGATGTATGTCGAAGGCAAATTCTATAATTCGTTATATCTCTCTAGTTCTAGATCTTCTTATTCGTTATATCTCTCTTCTTTTGCGCGTGACACATCACACGCTTTTCATATACCTACCTAACAGAGCTGGCAAGAGTAACAGAGCTCTTTTAACAGAGATAATCTCGCACATTATACTTATGAATCGTTATTTTCTCTTATTAGCATTATTCTCGGTGTACCTACGATAAAGGAAAAGTATCATCACGCTCTTGCGGGGTAAGCAGAGTAAACAGAACGTCTATACACTCTGATTCACCACGATTCACCGTTTTGTCGATTGGCGAGATGAGTGGTAATCCTCATCGCCGCATTTTACCGATATAATAACGACTACCGACTGTTTTAGCGATAGCCGGGACCGACGGCTTTACGTGCTCATTTGACGCACGGGAGTGGTAACTCACCACCCGCCAGACTCCGAGTTGAGATTTTAAATTTTCGCGAAAATCTTCAAAAAAATTTAATAACCTTTTTGCCCGACCCGGGGATCGAACCCGAGACCTCATAAATTGGCCGAATAAGTTAACCCCAAGACTACGAGCCAATAATGTATTAAATAAAAAATGAATTTTCACCTTTTACATTTAATACCCCGCACAAAAGCAGGCGGTCTATTCTTTAAACGAGTGGACGAAATAAAAGGGCGAACTAATACGTGAATACCTACCCAAACACAAGACATTAATTCCCTTTTAGAGAAACGTCATCTACCTAGCAGCCAGCTTGTAACGGATAACAGCTTTGAAAACTTAGACTTATTTTGTAACTACAGAACTTAACCCCTTATCTTACCTATGAAACAATTTAATGATAATTTTTAAGCAAAGCTCCGTAGGTAGGTTCTTTATTTTGTAATGACTTGTATTGATATTGGTTTAAAAAGGTGTCCACGTATACATTTCATTGCACATGACTGTACATAATTTTTAAAAAAGTATATTTGTTAAGAAGTTACAGAATAAATGTCAATCTTAAGAAGAACGCACTAAGATCATTGGCTTAGAAAAAGAGTAATTAGGGCTGGGCTGGGACTTGTCTAAAAACCTTTCTCATGAAATACAGATACAGGTCATTCCAATGTTGTTAATATGATGCTGTTTGGATAATTTAAAACAATTATAGAGTATTCTTACTGTAACCTAAAACTTACACTAAGCTAAGTGCCTTTTGCATCGCTGGCGACATCGGGTCTCTATTTGACAGCAATTCTATTGATGATCTTCGTATCGTTAGAAATAACTCTAAAGCGGTTTTTGCCGCCTCCATGTCGTTGTAGCAACTGTATATGAAAGAAAACAAGAAGGCATCATCTGAAAAAAATGTACAGAAGAATCATCAATGAATCTGTGCAGCACAGACATATTTGATGTAAAATATTAATGTAAATAGTTTAAGTAAGGCAGGATAGATTGTATATTGCGTTTAGTTTGTAAGTTTTTATAATAAATGATGTTCGTTTTCGTCTTTTATTCGCCCTAAGACTTACATACGGCTTTGTTGTGTAGAAGTAATAAGGCTTTATGTAGTTATGATCTTTGCCTAAAGGTATATTACGAACAAAGAGAGTTCCACGCAGCCGACGAAATTATGAGTCGACTCTTGCGAGATGGTATTTATATGCGGGAACTCAGACTTACGAAAACCTAGAAAAGTGTAAAATAAAAATAAAAAAATCTTTGTGGAAATGAATGTTTTTCGATTGTAAATAGTATGTACGATGTAAGTATAAGCTTTAGGCGGCATGTGTTTACGCAATTTTCGGGGATATAAAGACAGATAACAGGATAGTACGACCTGAAAAGGCGTACAACTCTAAAATTATAAGAATTTCCGAGGTCCTGAAAGAACTAAAATGTATATGACACTCTTGTTTGTTATTATATAATGTGTTTTATTATACTCTTGTTTGTTATTATATATTGTTTATATGTGTTGAATCTTTGCACATAGATAAGAAATAACACTTTGTAATTAGTTTTCGGTAGGTCTTAGGGCATAAAGTACTTTGTTTTGCTTATATCGGTAATAAGAAAGCACCGTTGCACTCGCTAGAGGGCCACCCTAGCTAATTAGAGGTAGGTGAAGCTACTTAACATAAAATAATTGTGATTAGATTACGAGAAGTGCGATTTAAAAAATCCCAGACATTGTGGCGCAAACGCATGGCGCCAGCCGTATTTGTCGGCTTAATCCGCTCGTCTGGCCGCGGGCTATAAATATCGAAGAGCGCGGCCATACAATCAGTTCCGTTCCGCTTCAGTTCAGTTTCGTTACGTCTTAAGAAATAAGAAGAAAAAGTTTCCCAGACAAGTTCCTGGACTTTAGCATACATATAGGGTACCGGTTTAGAGTAGGGCAGTGATAGGGAAAGCAGTGGCTCTCTCATAAAATAGGAAAATTTGCAGCGGTGCTAGCTTTATTGCTAATTTTGTTTCGATACAATAAAGCACCCTTGTAAACGGAAAAGTTGTGGTCTCGATTTATTCTCTCCCGGCGACATCCGGCTCTCACCAAAAGCACTACGGCTGGTGGGGCGTCGAAGAAGAACCAGATCTACAGTCCGCTGGCTCCCCCGGCTGTAGTGCACAGAATCGATTTTATTGATTTTCTACCCGTCCGTAAACACCGCCTCGGAACGGAACGGAAGCGACTTTTTGTAATAAAATTGTCCATAGGTAGCATAATGAACTTAATATCAATTTACCACGGATCCACTGAGGGCGCCGACAGTAGGTAACTAGAGTAGTTGTCGAGAATGCGCAAAGATTCCCCGAAAGTCGAGCGATTTTTTGACTCGTATTTAGTCCGTATGTTTTACAAAACTGACATAAAGTTTATAGCTACAATTTTCTTGCAAAAAGTCTTTTTTATATCATAAGATATATCTTCAACCATCGCCTATAGACACCAAAGATGTTAATGGTGCGTTGCTATCTTGTGGCGAGGTCTAATGCCACATGCATAAGTTTACCGGCTACCTTACCCTCCAAACCGGAACACGACAGCGACAAGCACTGACGCTATTGCGGCAGGAATAGGTAAGGCGGTGGTACCAGACCCGGGCGAGACAATGCAGAACTCTACCACCTTGTAGCCACGATGTTAGTGACTCGATAGCCAATCGGTCGCTTCCCACGACCTGCCTGGCAGAACGGCAGTTGGCCTATTCTTCAAAGGAGGCCGGGACCAACACGGCGAAAAATCCATTCCATTCCGCAGCGGTGTAAATTGAGCCTAAAGCTCTATTCACGCTAAAGGTAGCACGACGGCGTATATATATATATATATATATATATATATATATATATATATATATATATATATATATATATATATATATATATATATATATATATATGATATCTTTTGTCGTATCCAAAGTGGGCAACTTCATTAAGCGGTCGCCAACCGACACAATGACCCTATGTTAGGACAAGCTGCAAATAAAAATATTAGTTAATTACGCACCAATATCCTTGGGGAGGTGGGACTGTCGATTCAACCAATTCCTCAATTCAGTCGTTTCGGATGTCATGATTTTTCAAGTCACTGAAATAGTTTTAAATATTATATGCTTTTTACCGTCTATATGGTCAAGATATATTAAATTTAACCTAACATAATATAATTCTAATAGGCAGTAGTGCCAAAGCTCGAATTTCTTTGTCTAATATGCATATATTAAGGCTGATTAAAGTTTCTAGATTACAAATAAAATTAGTTATTTTGCTACATTAATTTTTCTGCGATAATGTGCCAAGCGGCATTCTTAATCGACGAACAGGAAGAAACTCACAGTTAAGTTCTTCATACTAGAAATACCGCCAATGGCATACAGATCAACAACGTGGTGTGACTTACCGACCTACAATTATTTTTAACATTGAATAAAATTAAAGTAATTTTAAACTTGTTAGGCAGAACGAACTAAAGAACGTGTCATTTGTATATAATCATAATACCATCATAATTTTCCGAAACCTTGCATGAAATTATGCTTATTCAAAATAATACTTTAACGTTTTTTGGTGAAATAAAGTATTAAAAAAGTATCTTCACGCCCGTATCCCTGAAAATGTAGGCAGAGCTACAATAAGTGCACCCACGAGCCAAAGATACAAAGCCGAAGGAGACAGATAGTCCCACAATGTGGTAGATGGTCAGCCTATCGCCAACCGGACACTTTTTCCAATCCCGGGCAATGTTATTTTTGTCAGAAAACTAAAAAACACATTTTTTAAATTTCCCGATCCGGAAATCGAACCAGGGATCTCATGTGGAGACCACTAGACCACAGAGCTGACAAATAAAGTATGCTATACATAAAACAACAAAGTTTAGACCTTAAAAGTTTAAAGGGTTTGGAAAAGTAGCGTAACAAATACAAACACGGAAGATTTCGGCGGAATAGATAAAACCAATCCCAGGAAATAATTTTTCATACATACGTCAATATTTTTATATTCAATCTGTTCTATTATATATAATTCTATAGGGTCTTGTTTTTGGCATTCGCTCGATCTCGTCAGAATAACAGAGGGGATACTTCATATACTGTTGAGGGTCTCCACCACATAAGCCCTTTATATAGAACTGGACATCCAGGGCAATAGAAAAAACTCTAATGACTCTGGCTTGTGGAAATCGTCAGATTATATTTTGTCGTTGTTCATATATCATTCCCATCAAAATAAAAGAAAATTCAGACGTGCTAGGGAACAAGACAACGTTTTCTTTGCATCTTTGTAATCCTCTAACTCCCTTACGCTACACTGGAATAGTCAGATTTCTTAATTTTAGCTCACGATTCAGCTGCTATAGTTCAATCTGACGCTGCAGTATTTCCTTTTATTTTATCCATCTTTTAACCTATCATTTAATCTACAAAATCCAATAGGTTCCCATAACGCTCGAGTACATCCCCATATAGCATTTTGGGCTTCCTTACTATATATATATATATATATATATATATATATATATATATATATATATATATATATATATATATATATATATATATATATATATATATATATATATATATATATATATATATATATATATATATATATATATATATATATATATATATATATATATATATATATATATATATAAATCAATGCCACTTTTCTTTGTAATTTTATAACTCAAGAACGTGTTCGCCTATCCAAATGTTTAAGCTTTGTTCGGACTATTTAGTAGATGGTTTATGTGAAGTTTGCACAAAATCGGTAGAGCAGTTCTTCATTTATCACATCTTATCTATACATCTATACATATAAGAAAATCGTAGGAAAGTCAATGTATGTCCGGGGTAAATTCAAAAAGTACTTCATGGATTTACTTCAAATTTTGCATGAATATTACTAACAGGTCGGGTCAACATCAACATATAGGCTACATATTACTACGCTATCACCTACGGGGGAGGAGTTGTGCGGAATAAACGAAGTCCGCACGGACGAAGTTGCGGGCAACAGCTAGTGTTAATATTTCACTTTATATGTAGCGAAGCACGTACCGGGCCGCTACTTAAATACCTATATAAATCACTTATACGGTTTTGAAATTTTTTATCTCCTTGTCTGTCTGAATCAAGGATTAAATGGATACGCCTGTCAAGATAATTTCTTAGTTTGACAGCGTAGCGTGCAATTACATGAAGAAATACAGAGTTATACTACTTACAAATTAAATAAAATCATTTCAAGGGTAATTTTTATACATTTTGTCATCTCATTCAGTACATTTTTTACAATATAATATAACTTACAAATGTTTGAAATTTTTGACAGTGATAGGAGCGTTTGCTCATATGAAACCATCTCGCAAAACAGGACTCTCAACTAAAAAAAACCACAACCAAATCGGACCTGGCCGCTACGATGCCACGGACAGACACACAGATGCATAGATACCTACACCTGAATCTTATAACACCCCTCGTTTTACGTCAGGGGTTAAAAAGTAGTACTTATTGGCCTAATTTTACCTATATCGATCTTCAAAGACAGCAAGGTGGAAAATTCCTAAAATTAGCCATTGGATTAATTTCTTTTTTGCTAGTGTTATCATCATTCCGAAAACTTATTCATAGTTAGAGAGTCTTCTGCCTCAGCTCTTGCTCACTCTTTCACCGCCACCACTGTTCCTTACAGAGAGCGGGAGAGATAACTCTATGAGACCGCAAACCAGTCTCTTTAGTTTATCTTTTTAGCTCATTGATATATAAAAACCCAAGATACACAATCAGTGTCTCAAAAACGTCCTCTAAGAATGAGTGCATAATTTAAAATTGTGCACTCACTTCAAATAGAAGCCCGTCGCTCACGTCACTGCCCGCGCGTCAAAAATACAGAATTGTTCTCTGATAAATTGTAAAATACAACATCATGAACGTTAAAAAAATATAAGATATTGTATTTTCGGTAAGTTTAAGAGTTTATCGATTTATTTTTGTCGTTTATATTACTAGATATAGGGTGTAATGTATGATTTTCATTTTATTTGTCTTAAAAATGTACTCAACGCTCCAAATATAATACGACAAAATTTCAATGGTCACTTTTTCAGTAAATGGACAATGCATTACAACCTCATTTTAATTTAGTCGAATAATACAAACTGATCCTGTTATTATTAGTGGAGTCGATTTTTTTATAAAGTTTATTTTTTTCATTAATAATTTTGAATACCTTTTATAGTTTTTAACCGACTGCCAAAAGATAAGAGGACATCAATTTGACGATTTTAAATTTTTTTTTTGACAAATTACACTTACTGATCTAACCCCAAAGTAAGCAAATTATTTGCTTGTGTTATGGGTGTTAGTCAACGATACTAATACATAGAAATACATATATAAATACTAGAATATATATAATAAACACCCAAACTAGGAAATACAAACATTTATGCTCATCACACAAATGCTTGTCCCCTTGGGGATCGAACCCGAGCCTCGTTGATTGCGTAGTCAGGGTCTCTAACCACTCGACCAACGAGGCCAATGTTTGATTATATTATATTGATTACTTATTTTGAGGACCAAGTTAGGTGATTCTTTTTATTCTATTTGTACAAATATAAAATAACAATATATAATTGTGATTCTTACGATGAACTTTGGAGATATATTACGAAACTTTTAATATAACAATAGGAAATCATAAGTAGCATCGTATTTTGTTCTGTTTACACGTGTTTTTGATAACGATTTCTTAAGTGGAAGGCACAGGTTGCATTAAGAATATTTATTTTTTGATTTAATAATTTATTTTTAATAAAATGTTGTTTTTGATTGCGGATATCTTGTACTATACATATTATAAATGTTAAAGTTTGTATGTTTGGATGTTTGATAATCAATCACGTAAAAAATGGCTGTACCAATTTGGATTTGGACTCGGATATAAGATGACCTGGAATAGCACATAGAATACTTTTATCCTAATGCAGATATCTACAGCTAGTCTCGTATAAATTTTAAGTGACTGTTTATATGTACGAGTTGTTTTATTTGCATACTAGCTGTTACTCGCGGCTTTGCTCGCGCATATTTACTTTAGAACTTATTTAACCTTTCTTTATTTTATTAAAAATCTCTACATTGGCGGGTGGGCCGCTAGTACGTTAAAAGTAATATTTACATATTCATCTTAATTATTTATATACGACATTTTTGTTATTAAAATGTAAGTAAAAAACGTAAGACCTGAATTTCCTATAACTTCTAAATTTTCTATACCTAATATCATAACTAACTATACCTCAAACTAAAAATACCTATTAGTAACACACCTATCGAAAAAACTAACGTAATTATAAAAGAAATTTATAATTTACAGGAAATATCTAATCTAAAATTACCTTTGGCAATAATATTATATGTACTAAACTATACTCCAAACTAAATATACGTATCTATTAGGATTTCTGTGTATGTAACACACCTATGTAACCAACTAATGTAACTAATTAACTATATTAAAAAAATCGGTGAGCTGGTTGACCCTACAGGCCACCTGAAACTTCCCGCTAAATTTAAGTATTTTAACCTCAAAGAAAAAACTATGCCTAAGCATAGACTATTGAATTAAAAAAGTTCAAAAATCCAAAGTTTTTTTTAAAATGATACTTAGTTATTCAGTATTTGAAAAGATGTATATTTTTTTCTAGTAAAACGAGAATTCTACGAAAAGCTAAATTTATTTCTAGGAAATTAATGCGTTTCCTTACTATGTTGTCGATACATTACATAATAAGTCTGAAAAAAAAATCGTGTCTTTTATCATGTAAGAATCTATGAACTTTATAACGTAGTCATAGTCACCATTGCAGTAAATTTCCTATTTCAGTATATTCTAAATCTATTAGACTATGCAAACTAAATGTATCAATATCAAGCGTCAAATACTACATGGCTATAAACCCACAGTTTGCCTATATGTGTAGGTTCTGTGTAATAGAACCAATAACCTATAACGTTTGAAATATAAATAAATTATTTTAATGGTCATTATTTGTTTTATTGATATATAAATGTTCTACGCAAAAACAGATTTTCGACAAGATTTTTTTTATGTAAATTTTACAAACCCTTAAAATACTACCTAAATGCATAAAAATATTTATATTCGACTCCACATATGCCTTGTCCTAATGGCTAACTTAAGTCAAAAATTTTATTGCTTCTTGTTCATAGTTTTTTAAAAATGATTTTAAATCTTGCGTTTAAGGTTGAATATGCAAAAACATGTTTGTGCCATAACTATAAACTTTTTAGATTGAATTAGCGACAGTTTTGAGTGTCAGTTTTGTTCGGAACTGTGTATCTTGGGTATTTTATATCAATGTGTTAGCTCATTGTTATTTATTTATTTATTTAAAATTTATGCACAACATGTACAGAGGTGGATTTAATGCTACATGACATTCTCTACCAGTCAACCTTAAACAAATATAAACAGTGTTTACGATGGGGTGCACAGACTTATTACAATCGTTTACTACTGACATACCTTCTTGATTATTATTAAGATAAATTAAAATTAAAGAAAACAATAAGATAATACGATATTACAATATACTCAGATACAAGTAATATATTACATATATAATACATTATACATATACCTACATAAATACCTATATATTATATATATATATATATATATATATATATATATATATATATATATATATATATATATATATATATATATATATATATATATATATACAAGTATATATTTATATCTATATAAATATTATAAATGCGAAAGTTTAGATGTAAGGATGGATGTTTGGATGGATGTTTGTTACTCAATCACGCAACAACAAGCTTGCTTGACAACTGACTTTAGCCGTAAAGAAAATAATATCATTGACCTTTAAATATATTATATTTCTATGAATAATATAGATGTGTGTATAATGTTATGTACGTCACTTGAACTTAGTGTGTGTAATGTTTATTTTTATTATTTTTGTGTCTAATGCATTTTGTTTAAAAATATTATTTCTGCAGTTTTCTGCAGTTCTCCGCAATGTAAACTTTATCTGTGCCAAATTTAATACTCCACAGTTCATACAATTGCCTTTATAAGGGATCCAAAGTTTTCCCTTCACGTATTAATATATAGAAGAAGAAGATAGATGTATTTTTAACTTCCCGCTACGTATGTAGATAAAGAAGTTACTGATTTTGCCCTGATTTTTTAAAATCGAGTTTTCACCAGATCTCCACGTTTTGAGGTCCTAAGAATTTTTTCCGACTATTTTCGCGATGACGTCAGTATATCTGTATACATATATGTGTGTGTATGTGTGTGTGTATGTGTGTGTGTTTGTGGGTGTGTTTGTGTGTGTATGCGTGTATGTAAACGTCTCATAACTTTTGAACCGCTGGTCCGATTGAAACGCGGTTGATGGCATTATTAGATTAGATTAGATAGCATGATTAGATTCCTGTCAACTTAGACTTTTATGAAAATTTGAACCAAGTCAGGCCAGAAGATTTTTAGAAAATTTGAAACGAATTTTTTAGGCGAAACAGTATTTTTTTAATATAACTTCCAGATTAATCCACCGATTGAGTACAAAAACTAATCAGTTCTACTCCTCTTAAAACTACATCTAACGCATAAATTGCATCAAAATCGGTTTATCCGTTTGGGAGTAATCATTGACGAAAAATTTTGAAAAAAAGTGTTTTTCGACATAACTTTGTAAGTTTTCAGCCAATAAATTTTGGTATTCTACGATATTTTTTTACTAAAAAAGCTACGTCGAATGCCGTTTCTAAAATCAAAATCGAGTGTAATTTTCAAAAGTTACAGTTTTTCAAATATAAACATTACGTTGTTTTTAACAAGCTTATTTAATATTTTTGATATAATTTTCAGGTTTAGGTATACAGCGATTGACTTAAAAATCTTATCAGCTTTTTTCCTTAAGAAACTGCATCAAATACTGTTAAGAAATTTAATCCGAATCGGTCAATTTGCTTGGGATTTATCAATGACGAAAATTTTTGAAAAATATGTTTTTTGACATTGCTTCGAAATTTTTCAAACTATCGATTAATTAGCTAAAGAAATATTTTAGATCTCAAAAATTGAGTTGAATGCTATTCGAAAGATAAAAATCGATCATCGTTTCCAAAATATACAGCTTTTCAAAAATCAATATACTGCCATTTTTATCAAGATTGATGTTTGAACGGAAAAAAAATCTATGTTTATAGTTTTTACTCTTTTGTGCTTAAAATACCTTAATTTAGCCGAAAGTTTCAGCAATGGCCTGTAGGGCCACCATTCACAGATTTTTTGGTTTGTTTTATTTATTTATTTATTTTATTTAATACTTTATTGTACACAATAGAACAACACACAAAATTACAGCAAGCAGTATTTTTAAAAAGGTACAAAAGGTGAGCTTATCTCTAAAAAAAGAGATTTCTTACAGCCAACCCGGTAAAGTGAAATACTTGACCATTAATATAAGTCGAAGTGTACAATATACTAAAAATATTTAAACACATCTATTAATGAAACCTAAAGTACTTCAGCAATATAAAGACAGGCACTTAAATTATTTACAGCGTTAGGTATCTACTAGAAATTAAAACAAAAAAATATATATATAACTACTGTGAAACACTAAATGATATTAACCTCTTGAGATGAGTACGTGTTGCTCAAAAAAATACGAACTCGTAAGATCCATTTAAAAATAAGTAAAAAAAAAACAAATTACAAATTATATTAATGTGGAATAGACAAATAATGATTCCTTAGATTGTGTTTTAAAGAATTTATAGATTGACTCATGCGAACTTGAAGTGGTAATGAATTCCAAAGCCTTATTGCCTGAATCGTAAAAGAGTTAGAGAAAAAACTGGAATTATGAGATGGAAAACGGAGAAGATTGCTGACATTAGTCCTACAAGTAGAATCAGGAGGGTGTAAATAGTTAAACGAATCACGTAGATAAGCGGGAGAAGAAGGGTTAAATAAAATGTTATAGAGTAAGCAAAGGATATGAGTGTTCCTACGCAAACGTATCGGAAGCCACTTAAGTTGGGTTCTAAACTTGGATATGTGGTCAAACTTACGAAGACCAAATATATAACGAATACAGGTGTTTTGTAGCCTTTCGAGCTTATCTACAAACACTTCCGTAGCATCCAAGAAACATGAATCAGCATAATCTATTATCGGTAAAATAAGCGTTTGCATCAAGGAAATTTTAGTTTTTAGGGGTAGAAAATTTTGAAGGCGCTTTAAAGAGTGAAGTGCGTAGTATACTCTTTTACTGATCTGATTTATATGTAAATCCCAAGATAAATCCGCAGCTATAGTAACCCCTAGATATTTAACAGAAGAAGCAAATGGAATTGGGGTCCCAAGGTAAACTACTGGTGGAATATGTAAATCTGAAAGCACTTTGCACATATACCGGCTACCAACTATTATAGCCTGGGGTTTCTGTGCATTCAGCTGTAAGCCAAAGGCCTTGGCCCAAGCAGCAATTTTGCTAAGGTCATTATTAATTAGGTTTATAGTGTTAGCTACATCCATGATACAAGAGCGACGATAAATTTGGAGGTCATCCGCGTATAAATGAAAGTTAGATGAAATAATCTCAGTTATCTTATTAATGAATACAGAAAATAATAGGGGTGAAAGGACGCCTCCTTGCGGTACACCAGTACTAAGGTAAGTCCAATGTGAGAATGAATCATTATAACTAATTCTTTGGGAACGTCCACGAAGATAGGAGTCAAACCAACTTTGGGCAGAAGAAGAGCAATTAAGTGAACGAAGTATACCGAGTAAGACGTCCCAATCAACACAGTTAAAAGCGTTGCTAAAATCAAGGAAAACAATCACAGTAACGTGCTTATCATCCATAGCAAGGCGAATATCATCTGTAACTCTCACCAAAGTAGTAACCGTACTATGACCAGGACGAAAACCAGATTGCAAGGGATGAAGTATTCTGTTAGTACGCAGATAATCAGCCAACTGAGAGTGCGCAATACGCTCCAAAACTTTTGACAAGAAAGGAAGAATAGAAATAGGGCGAAACTGCGAAAAAGAAGAAGGATTCGGAACTTTCGGCAGTGGAATGATATGTGCTTTTTTCCATACAGATGGAAAAGTATTAGATGACAGAGAAAAATTAAAAATATGAGTAAGAATCGAAGTGATTTCAGGAAGGATAGGGATGAACATTCGAGAACACATACTGTCACTACCAACAGCAGGGGAAGAAATCGAGAGAGCATATTTTTTTACATCACTTTCAGTAACAGGTTGGAAGGCGAAAGAAGCACAAGATGGAAGGGTTTTTAAAGACAGATCATTAAGGGTCGAAGCTTTAACACAATCATCAAGGATAACAGGGGGTGTAGAAAAATGTAAGTTTAAAGCATTTAAATCTAACGAACTGTCAGTAATATAATTATTACACATATGACCAATCCCGAGAGAATTTAGGAATTTCCAAACTTAATCGTGGTCAGATGAAGCAATGGTATCATGGATGTAACGACGTTTTGCAATCCGGCAAGCCCGACTACACTGATTTCTGTATGAGCAAAAGCTAGCTTCAGAAGGATGCTTGCGATAGTGGCGATTCGCTTTATCCCTTCTGGTCATTAACGCCTTAATAGAGTCAGTAATCCAAGGCGCCGGTTTGTGTTTTAATTTTACCTTTTTTAAAGGTGCATAAGAATCAAATAACTTTAAAATTATAGAATTAAATTTATCAACTGTAAGCTCAATGTCGTTGCTATCCAGTACCTCTGTCCAATCGATATTGCCAGCATCTCTTTTTAATAAGTCAAAATTTATTTTATTATAACACCGCCGCATAGCAAAACGGGCTCTATGTTTAGGAGTAAATATTTTGTAAGATACAAAAATGAGATCGTGATATGAAAAAGAAGAAGGGAATTGCCCGTGAGTAGAAACACAATTAGGACGAGACACTATAATTAGATCTAAGAGGGAAGGAGTTGCGTTAGGGAAATGATGAGTAGGTGACAGAGTAAGGGAAAACAAATTTACAGAAGATAATAAAGATATCAATTTATTGGCTCGTGCATCATTTTTTATAAGGCAGGTATTGAAATCGCCGAGTAATAAAATATGATCGTAGATTGGCCGAACATCATTAAGCAAGATTTCAAGTTTGAGAAAGTAGTCTATGTGTAATGAAGGACAATAAAAAACGCATAACAGTAATTTATAATGATTTATAGAAATTTCCACGAATAAGTGTTCTGACGATTCACTAAATAGACTGGGAGAAACAGAAACAATGTTAAAAGCGATGTCGTCACGTAAATATATGGCAACACCACCTCCACCCTTCCCCACTCTATCATTTCGGATAAGATTAAAACCAGGTAAAGCATATAGTGATGATGGCAACGAAGGCTTGAGAAAAGATTCAGATACTAAAACAGCATCTATAGAGTCGTTACTAAAAGTAGCTAACATATCAGAGAAATGTGCAGGAATGCTTTGAGCATTAATGTGAACTATATTTAGATTTCTCGGATGATCACAAAAAGCACTATTAAGTAACTCTCTTAAAGACAAATCAGAGGAATCAAGGTTACTCACACTCAAATAATCTTCTTCGGGGGAAGAACAAGAAAAGAACTCATCACCAATTATATTGGTATTCATCATTACGCATACGTAAATACGTACCTACGAGTTATAGCTAGAAGTACTTATAAAACTTTAAAATAATAATAATAAAAAAAACAAATAAAAAAAAACTAAAAATTAATACTAAAAGCAAAAAAAAAGCTATTACTAAATATTAATATTTAAAGCAGAAATAATATATAGATATATATGTAAATAAATATATATGCATATTAAGCACAAAAGTTATTTCACTCCCAGAAGCTAAGAAATACCTTTCCTTTACAAGAAATACTGAAAAAAATACTGAAAGACAACTAAAAACACAACCATATAGAAATTAATTGAAGCGAAAAAAAAAATCATAACATAGTAACCAAATAAAGAAATAATAATAAAAACAATTCCAAGCATTATAAAAAAAAATAACTAACACAAATAAAACTATACAATTTTACCATTAAAACAGCAAAAAGCTAAATATTTATATACTTTTAGAAATATTACAAGGCTGTCTGAGTGAAGAAGTCTTCGCCACACACTACTGCAAGATAACAAAAACTAAGTCTACATAATCTGTAGTGCTACTTGCCAGCCATAATGCAAAATCCACAATCTACACTGTCTATGATAAGATTATTTACAATTCAACAATTTACAAATTACAATTGAGGTTACCTACATGTAGAATAATTTAAAAAAATATAGGTACCTATATTAAAAACAGTGTAGGTAATGTAATTTAATCTACAAGGCGGAAAAAGCCAGCTATATTAAAGCGTGAGAAAAAAGAATAATAGTATAATGTTTATGTTGTTTTAGTTATTTGAGTACCAGTTGTAGGTATTTGTGAATACTAAGTAAAGAAAATTATTTTTAGTTTTCATTAGATTACCTACTATATTTTTAACTTCCTGCTACGTAGTACATAGTGTACGTAGATAGGAAGTTATTGAATTTGCCCCGATTTTCAAAAATCGAGTTTTCACTGGATCTCCACGTTTTGAGGTCTTAGGAATCTGTTCCGACTATTTTCGCGATGGCGTCAGTATGTCTGTATGTATGTATGTGTGTGTGTGTGTGTGTGTGTGTGTACCTATCGAAACGCGGTTGATGGCATTCGATTACATTCTGCTCAACTTAGACTTTTTCAACGCTCAACGAAATTTTTCAACCTATCCATTATTTAGCTAAAGCAATGTTTTAGATCTCACAAATTGAGTTGTATGTAATTCAACTCAACTCAAATTCAATCAGCGTTCCCAAAATATACAACTTTTCAAAAATCAATATACTACCATTTTAACAAAATAGATGTTTGAACTGAAAAAATCCTTTTTTATAGTTTTTACTCTTTTGAGCTTAAAATACCTTAATTTAGCGGGAAGTTTCAGGGATGGCCTGTAGGGTCAACCGCTTACACATTTTTTAAGTTATAACGAACGGTTTAAGTTTTAACGAAAAGAATAACGGTTAATATGTTTTGTTAGATATATGTTAGCTATTGGAATTGTTTCAGTTTTTTGTTTAAAATAATCACCGATTTTTTTTTAAATTATTATTCACAAAGTACTAATAAAGCCCGAGCTATGAAAATAGGACGTCTCAACGAATTGAGCTGCGAATGCTTGGGCAGGCGGTGCATGAGGCAGCTTATAGAGCTGCAGAGATACCAGACGTGGCCTAAGATCGGCGGCAAGAACAAGCTGAGTATCTGGTATCTCGACGGAGTGAACCAGACCAGAAGAGGTACGAGATCTGCGTTAACAGCACGATGAGTATATGGTGTCTCAACGTGCTTCTGAGACTCCAGAATAATTCCAAGCTCGACATTGAAAGCATGCGAAGTATCTTATATCACACCAGAACATTCCATAGATCGGTGTCGGCAACAGGTACAAAGAGCTGTAGCGCTTTAAAAAGCCACAGAAATATTTAAAACGGCTGAATCTCGCAGACACGCTGCAGATTTTAAAGTAACTTTCAGACTAACATACCTAATATTTAGTTCCAAAATCCTTACTCAAAAAAACAAAAACAAAAATCTATGCTTTGGTATATTTATTACTTCTTTAAGCCATAAAAAATAATTAGGCGGAAAGTTTCGGGAATAGCCTGCGAGGTGATTTACAGATGTTTATATTTTGCTGCTGCTGTACGACACGCTCTTCAATAAATTCAATAATATGCATTATAATTCTTACTTTGCATAATAATAATTTAAAGTGACATCTAATTGTCTGTCTGTCTATTTGTTTATCTTTGTAAATGTATGTTTCATGATTGATCTGCAAAGCTGTTTGTGATGATGAAGTTCTGGGGAAGGACATAGCCTATTTATTACGAACACCACGCGGGCGAAGCCGCGGGTGAAAGCTAGTATAGTTATATAAATACATATATACATACATATTATACTACCATAGCGCGTGACACCATTATTCTGCCAAATGCTTACAGAGAGAACGTTTAAAAGACAATGTGGAGGGACTATTCCTAATATCAATGGGAAGAGTATTCCAAAGCTTTAGAAGAAAAAGATTTGGATAAGAAATCGGTACGACAAAAAGGTACTTGAAGAGTCGGGATATTTTCTGAACGAAGTTGGCGTGAATGTGTGGCATGCTGAAATATGAATTTTGACTTAAGATATTGAGGTGCATTAGGATTATAAAGAATTGTGAATAATGTACAAAGCAATCTCAACTGTCTTCGTTGGCGGATCGGAAGCCATTTCAGTTTAGAGCGATATAATGAGACGTGATCAAACTTACGCAGACCAAAGATGAACCGTATACAATTGTTGAGCATGCGTTCTAATCTATCTAAAAGGGCTTGACTTAAATCTACGAAACACACGTCGGCATTATCAAGTATTGGTATAACTAGGGTCTGCACAAGTAGGAGTTTTGATTGGAGTGGCAAAAAGTTTTTGTACCGATAAAGGGATCGTAAAGCCATATTAACCTTACGACAAAGCTCAGTAGTATGTGGTAACCAAGATAGAGTTTGGTCTATTATGAGTCCTAGATCTTTGACGGAAGGGAGAAAGGGGATAGTAATGTTATCAAAAACTACCGCTGGAATAGAGCTCCAATCCAAACTTTGAACCCGACGCGAGCTGCCAATAATGATAGCCTGACATTTATTAGGATTGACTGTTATACCAAACTTTTTCGTCCAGTCAAGAACGTTGTGTAAATCCTGATTGATACGACTTACAGCTTCGTTGATGCCTCCTAAGCTTGATTGGACATAAATTTGCAAATCATCTGCATACAAATGGTGAGAACAGCAGGTAAAAAATTGCCCTCACGTTTACAATCCATAGTCCGCAAGAACTTGTCGCGTCAAATTCATTAAACTCAAATGGAACTAAAAACTAATAAAATCTTCAAATATCTGAGTTATACCTTGGTGCTGCTATTTTTAGTCACTTAACAAATTAATTAGTCTTAGGAATAATAAATATGACAAAAAAATTAATCCAATGGCTAATTTTAAGAATTTTCCAACTACTTTTATTTGAAAAGCTGTAAGTCTGGCGCATTTATATAGACAGATAGATCTATCTAACTAAGAAATTATAACATCACCTGTTTAGTTTTTTAATTTTAAATTCAAAGTTTAAGTCATATTTCACGGAACGTAATTATTTTTACTTTAGATCTACATTTTCATAGCTTTTATCAAACTTACGAAGTTGATTATTTTATGCGTTAAGGTAAACAACTCATAAAGATTCAGTTGAAAAAAAATCTCTAAAGAGATCTCTGTCTTTTACTTTTTTAGTAAAAAAATTAGAAAAAAAAACTCGAAATGTTTAAAAAAATCGCTTAATCGAGCACCCCGCGACATGACGGATATAAAATTTTTTATTACGTCATTTGACTAACCACCTGTGTAGGTATTATTAATAAAATAATTTTAGATACCTACTATATACTGATTAAGAATCTAAGATTTTCATGCCTATTGAAGAACATACAAAGAAGAGCCATGTAATAAAAATAACTGTCATACTTAACTTTATTCTTGCAAATAAAATGAAATGATATTATTATAATATTATTTTTATTATTTGCAAATTGGTTTATATATGTTTTTACTCACATTGTGTCCGACCCAGGTACAGATACTGAATGATTTTCTCAACTTAGTTTAGTGAGAATTGCATAAAAAAATTATTAATTCTCATAACCTTGATAACTATATTCCAGTTTATGTATTGCATCTCTGAACCAAGACTTAAATATACGTTACGGCTAATTCACACTGTTATAGTTCAACACGGATGTCGACTTACTATTTCATACTACGATAACTCAACTTCATACGCGATAACTCAACGAATATGCATTTTACGATTCCATATTCCAAATAACACAAATAAAAAATTATTGAAAACAAAAAACCCGACTGTATTTAATCTTTAGAAAAGGTTTATTGCCTGAAATGAAAGCTAAAAAGAAGGAAACAAGCACAGTAGTTTAGAATCATGTTAGGTTAGTGAAAATTTGATAGCTAAAATTGAATGGCCCCCGACTGTTAATCGTTGTGTGATGAATTAAAAATCATGAATTGTTTTATATGTATGTACATCGATTATAGAACTATTCAATGGTGAAGTTATTCATTATTACCTAACATGATTCTAAACTACTGTGCTTGTTTCCTTCTTTTTAGCTTTCATTTCAGGCAATAAACCTTTTCTAAAGATTAAATGCAGACGGGTTTTTTGTTTTCAACTAGGAATATTTGGTTTTTCTTTGTTGGTATTTTCAAGGAAAAATATGTATTAAAAATGAAGGTTGATCTTATAAAAAACACATTTTTGACATTTTGCTGAAATAATTTGTTTTTTTCTAAAATCAGGAAGTTCCTGGTTTAACGTCGATTTACAAAATCTCAATCAAAATATGTTTTATTTAAATAAACCTTCAAAATTTTTGGACTACGCAGGCACGAAGAATTGACGGTAGACACTCAGCGAATACATTTTTCGAATTTTTCTCTCAGAGAAACCCTCGGAGTTCGATTCCAGAGTCAGGCAAATGAAAAAATGTGTTTTTTTCAGTTTTCTGATAAAGCAACTTTGCCCGGGATTGGAAAAGTGCCCTACTGGCAATAGGCTGGCCACCTATCACATTGTGGGACTTAAGTATCTTCAGCTAACCGTGGATGCACACGTTGTACTTCTGCCTACCTCTTCGGGGATACGGGCGTAAATATACCTTTTTTTAGCTTTTTACCCTCGCCCTTGGGCTAAGATTGGGAATTGATCTCAATACAATATAAATCAATTAATACATCTGTACTGTTTCTCAATAAGCATATTGTGAAACTCTCTAACGCTCTATTTGCTCTGTTCCCAGCAAACATCCCTGCTCTAGACCTAAATTCTCCTTGTGCTTCCCACAATATTACTTCGAACTTCCCTTCTCTTGCATTCTCCTTTCAATGATTTTATCATACACCTTCGATGCCAAACTGATCAAACTGATGGCCCTATAGCTATTGCGAGCACGATAACCGCGCGCCGCCAGTCAAATATGAAGAAACAATTCATGAAGTAGGTATTTCCCCCGTTGTAAAGGCAGAATAACGAAACACTAATTAAAGTATACATATAAAGTAGGTACTTGTTATAAGTAGGAAAATAGGCGAGTATGGTTTTAAACATATTTAAATTGTTATACATAATATGTATCATGTATTTTTAAAATTTTCACTTTCCCAGTGGGTAGTTAAAAATGATTCTAAAGTAAAAGTTTTAACGCACTATTAAATACATAGTTGGTACTTAATAAAACCAACTAACTAACGCCCTGACCGCCCCGTTGTTGCTTAAGTAGCGTCCCTGACTACCAATTAACAGGGCTTGGAGACAGATTATAATAACATAATGGCCACTATTATAACTTGGGTTTGATTCTAGGCAGGGACAAGTATTTATTTGAAAAGCACGTATGTTTGTATTTCTGGTTTGAATGTTCATTAAATAACTAAGCGAAGCTTTGTGACGATAGACAAAAGTGCGGCCGCAATATTAGAGATGCCACGAATAGTGATTTTGGTAACTATTTGGCGACGTATTTGTTCTCCCCGTGTTGGTCCTGGGCTCTTTTGAAGAATAGGTCAACTGTCGTTCTGCCAGGCAGGTCGTAAAAGGCGACCGATTGGCTATACGAGTCACTACCATCGTGGCTACTAGGTGGTAGAGTTCTGCATTGTCTCGCCCGGGTCTGGTATCATCGCCTTACTTATTTCTGTCGCAATAACATCGGTGCTTATCACTGTCGTGTTCCGGTTTGGAGGGTAAGGTAGCAGGTAAACTTATGCATGTGGCATTAGACCTTGCCACAAGATAGCAACGCACCATTAACATCTTTGGTGTCTACAGGCGATGGTTAACTCTTTCCATCAGGTGACCCATCTGCTTGTTTGCTATCTTATATTATAAAATAAATCATTTGCGAGTTCGGAGTTAATCGTATCACGAGGTACAGGTATTATTTGTTTATGACGATTGAGTGCTGTAAGCAGATGGCTCTCCTGATAGAAAGATGGAAAGAGAAAACATCGCCTATAGACACCAAAGATGTTAATGGTCTGTTGTTATCCGTGTGATGGGATGGCAATGAAACATGTACATAGGTGTACTGGCTACCTTGCCCTCCTAACCGGAACATGACAATGATAAACATTGACGCTATTGCGGCAGGAATAGGTAAGGCAGTGGTACCTACTAAATACCCGGGCGAGACCCGGGAGAGAGAGAGAAATTATAGGTTAAAAAATTCGAAGTTATATCGAAAAACCACTTTTTGCCAAAAAAATGTCCTGTTTAAAAAGTTACAATTATTTACCATTGCTTAAACAATTTAGATTTAAACAATACGGCACCGAGTACCTAGTACCATAGCAACACGCACTTATACCATTTGTAGGACTTCTTATTATATAAGTGGCTAGCGAACCTAACCACGAATCGATGGGAATCGGGTTCGATTTCCGACAGGGACAAACATTTGTGTGATGAGCAATAGATGTTTGTATTTATGGGTTTGGGTGTTTATTATGTATGTAACGGTATTTATATATGTATTTCTATGTATTAGTATCGTTGACTAACACCCATAACACAAGCAAATAATTGGTTAACTTTGGGGTTACATCAGTTCGTGTAAATTGTTTACCGAAATTATTACTATTATTATTATTTGAAGTGTAAAAAAAATTGAGGTGGAACAGATTTTGGTGCGCCAACTCCTTAGGTACTAAGAGTATAATTGAATAAAAATAATGAAACAAGTATGTACAAGGTGTGATTTTTACAATGGAGCTAAAGTTTAGCTTCACCAGATGCTAATGATTGAAAGTCCATTCAGGCGTCTTGTCTTGATGATCTAAATAGCGTCCGTATAGCAAGCCTATTTTAGCGGACAAAAAAGTCCGCGGACAAAAATCCGTCGTCTGCGCAGGCTATTAGCATGATTGTACAGTCCGATACGAGAGCGACAGTAGCGTCCACATGCTTGGCATTTAAAGTGAGAGATGTTTGACGGCTGAGTTGATGAGACGACCTTCGTAATCGTGTTTCTCTTTTCACGCTTGTCAGCTAAATTCTGAAACCAGTACCTGTCGTGGGTTTTGCATCCTTCAACTAGAGACTTTTCTCCTTGTTACGGTCGCCAGCTAGGACTTCCTATTGAATGTATGTATTATACATATAAGTGCCCAAGTTTGTCTAAGTGTTATGCTTCCACGGCTAAACCACTGAACTGATATGAATGTCATTTAGTATAGAAACGGTTGAAGCCCTAGGGTCAAACAAAATCTCTCAGGGATAATCCCTAAGGGCATGAAAGATTGTATAAAATTTCTTACATTTAATCACCTGTTAATCTACTCGCGGATAAAGCTGCGCGGGTATCAGCTAGAATTACATAAAATTGAGATAATTTCACTGAAAAAAAATTAAGGGAATAATGGCTACATATTTAGTTTTGAATGGGTTAGGTAAATTTCTCAGAAGAATGAAAAAACAAAGAGCCCGTATTCGGACTAAAACTATAACCAATATGTCGATAAATTAAAATTCTTAAATGCAACTCGGGTTGGACAACTCTATCTAAAATCCACTCTTCATTTTCCTGGAAAACATACCTTCAAGAATCTGGACACGTTCCCGATTTGTCGATAGACATACCCTTTGTCACATCATTGGATTCAGTGCTGTTTAGTACTAGTGAGTGCACTGGTCGCATCTCTGCTTACCTCTTCGAAGATATATACTTGATGTTATTTAATTATTTTTAATATTATATTATTATTAAATTAAAATTCAAATCATAAATTTTATTCATATCCCTAACATTAAATTTTATTCATATCACGTCATCATTATACCGATATTAAGAGCAACATAATTGACCACTTATCCCAAGCAGCAATCAAGCATGTTTAATACCCATAAAGCAGCTCATATAGAACTTAAAGTTCTATTGCAGCCGTACAATGGTGTAAAAAGATGCTTTTATCGGTATGAGTTTATGAGTTTATGAGTTTATATACAGCCTAATGCTGTACAAGGCCTTTCTTAGAGTTCCGCGTAAGCTTTAGGCGTTATATCTGAATATTAATACACTACTGTACAGCTTTAAGCAATTTGTAACTCATTAGGCTGATTTTAATCCTTAAAGCTGTACATTAGCTGTATTTTGTTTAGCACGGGAATTTATTACAGCTTTAAGTGTTATTATAGTATCACTCAACGCTTGTTTCTGTAAAATGGGATATGCAATCACCGTTCTACAGCTAATATTTATGGCGTAATTGTAGACTGTTATGCAGCCAATGGTGTTAAAAAATCTGCATATACAGCTATAGTACAGCTCAAGGCTGTATTACTGAGAAAATTGTTGTTTGCTGTTTTTATATCTGCATAGTTGATATCATGTGGAAAAAATCAAGAGGAATATTGAAAAGGAATATTTAAATATTATAAATTACCAACCAAGTAATCGTGATGAAGATAAAGCTGAAAAATTACTAATTCAGGTAAACCTACAATCGTCATTTTTATTAATGTTCAAGGAAAAGGGTTCCGTAACAAAAACATTAAAAAGTGATTGTAGGTTATCTGATTTATTATTTTTTAGGCTTATCTTCTTCATTAAGGTTACTTGGTTGGTAGTTTACAATAACTGATTTTTTTTAATGTCATAAGATAGCAAACAAGCAGATCGATCTCCTGATGAAAAGAATCAACCATCGCCTACAGACAGCAAAAATGTTAATGGTGCGTTGCTCTCTTGTGGCAAGGTCTAATGCCCAATGCATAAGTTTACCGGCCACCTTACCCTCCAAACCGGAACATGACAGTGACTAGCACTGATGCTTTGCAGCAGGAATAGATAAGGCGGTGGTACCAGTCCCGGTCGAGCCAATGCAGAGCTCTATCACCTAGTAACCACGATGGAAGTGACTCGCATAGCCCATCGGTTGTCTTTTACGACCTGCCTGGAAGAAAGACAATTGGTCTATTCTTCAAAGAATATATAAAAAAGAGTTAAAAAGAGAAATAAAAATCATTACACTGAGAAAATATGTATTTTTTTATTTTTAACTTGCTACTATACGGAGTTTTACAAAAGCGGTATAGTAAGTCGAAAGGGGGTGACTCAGAGGGTCATTTTGAACAACTTTTGTTCAACGATTTGTGAAAATTCCCGAAAAACAATTTTGTTTTTCCATTGTGAAAAGTCACGTGACCAACAAAGTTTCTATGGAGAATCAATATTTTTTTCGCGAATTTTCAAGTCGTTAAACAAAAGTTGTTAAGAATGACCCCCTGAGCCACCCCCTTGCGGCTTACTGTACCACTTTTGCAACAACCTGTATATATATATACTTACAATCGTTTTAAAAATATTATATACTTAGATACAATTACAGGCAAAAGAGTATGTGTTTCTCTTTGAAGAACTAATAATATTAAATCACAAGCACGAAATAACGTATTCTTCTTAAAAATATTTTTGTGATAGACCAATATTTAAAGGGCTTGATTTTTCGTTCTTGATCAACTTAGTTATATCAAGTTGTTTTCTTGGTCATTATAATTCACCTTTATCCTCCCACAAACTGGGTACGATACAATACGGTTTTGGCTTCTCTCATTTGTTTTTATTATTTTATAAGGCATATTTCCCTGAAAAATAAAGTAAAACATGATTGAAATACATGTCTCATAAGTTATAGTTAACAATAAGTTGGTTTAGTTGTAAAGTCAAACGACCGACGTCAATACAACACAATAGCGAAATCAAGTGACAAACATATGTTTTGTATTTAGGGTTCTTCAATTTTTGTACGCATCTCTAAACATAAGTTAAATGATTAAAAGCCAATTACTGTACAATAGATTTATATAGGGACTTAGTACAGCCGAAAGTGTATTTGGACGGTAATTAAAAGCCAATAGCCGTATAATAGAACAAAAAAGAGATTCAGTACAGCTATTTGCAGTATATCACCCTCCAAATACACTTTAGGCTGTATAACAAAACGCCGCCATTATTGTGTATTAAAAACAACATTAAAGAAATATATTGTTAAATAAAAGATATATTTAGCAATAGCTAAAGCTATATCTTAACAAGCAAGTTATATTATGATCAGTATGCCTTTATATACAATATTGTACCATAAATACTTGTATATTCTAACCGTGTTATCTTGATTATTTCGTTGGCGCGTGAATATTTTGAGGAAAAACATACACGACTTCACAGTCATTTAGAATTTGCACTTTGAATACACACTTGAATACTGCTCCAAGTCCAAGAATTTATCGTTTATTAATATATTTTTAATTATGGCGTCTGCAGATATAATGTTATACAATATCAAAAACAGATTAGTTACTTTTTATCATTTTCAAACACCTATTAAGAACATTTAGCTGCACAAGAGAGTATCTTAAGTATTATAGTTTCTTTATACACCGAATAACAGCCTTTGTACAGCCTATACCAGCTTGTACAGCTATTGTGCAGCCTATTTAACTCTTAGCTGTACAAGACAGTTACAAGAGAGTATCTTTAGTGTTATAGTTTCTTTATACACCAAATAACAGCCATTGTACAGTTTATAACAGCTTGTATAGCTATTGTGCAGCCTATATAACGCAATAAGCTGTATAACTTGGGGCCCTTTTTGGTGTTATATCGGCTGTAGAAGCGCTTCTACAGCCTTTGTACGGTTTCGTATACAGCTTTAAGTTTAAAAATGAACCTAAATGCAGCCTATATACAGCTTAACGTGCTACTTGGGATATTCCTGGAAATTGTTTTGATATTATTGCATTACACTTAATAATAAAAATATTAAAACCCAAAACTGAGTGATATACTGCTTAGCCCGGGTCAAGCGAACCGCAGCCGGCTTATCATTACAAATATCAGCGAAGTTCTCTGGAATCCCGTCCAACTTTAATTAATTTAGGTATGAATGCGAAGAGAAATGGGAAGCTATCAAAATTTCCATTTCGTCGACCCGTTGCACTTTACATAATATCTTTTAGATCGATACATTGTTGTTCTATCAACTATACTAGGTATACCAATTTTTAATTGCTTAATTAACATTTAAAGTAATGCTAAACATATTTGTTAGTCTATATCGAGAGTTCGGAAGGATCCCATATCCATTGTTTCGTTTTCTTTTTTTCCAATGGCCACCCACAGGTTTTCATTCAATACATCTCTGAAAAACAAAGATTAATTGAATAAGCAGCAGTAATTATTCTAATAAACATGTAAGTAGTCCGATTACAGATAATGTGTTATTCAGTGCTCTTATATCTTGGTTCAAATACATTAAATTGATTTCATTCAAATGCAAATGCAAATATTATTTATTTCGTAGGTATATATAATTATACACTTGAAACAGGTCATTTGTACATTTTATTACATACCTATTATACTATCTTTCACTTCAGTTTTAAAATTGAACAAAATTTTAATTTGATACACTAGTTTTTGGCATCATATATTTATCCTCATCTTTGTGATTCCCACTAGCATAAATTACAAAGATTTTGTGTATTTTATCAAAAAATTACTCCGTTTAAAGTAACAATTCTTTTTTTTTATATCATAAGATAGCAAACAAGCAGATGGGTCTCCTGATGGAAAGAGTCAACCATCGCCTATAGACACCAAAGATGTTAATAGTGCGTTGCTATCTTGTGGCGAGGTCTAATGCCACATGCATAAGTTTACCGGCTACCTTACCCTCCAAACCGGAACACGACAGCGACAACCACTGACGCTATTGCGGCAGGAATAGGTAAGGCGGTGGTACCAGACCCGGGCGAGACAATGCAGAACTCTACCACCTAGTAGCCACGATGGTAGTGACTCGATAGCCAATCGGTCGCCTTTTACGACCTACCTGGCAAAACGGCAGTTGGCCTATTCTTCAAAGGAGGCCGGGACCAACACGGCCAATTCTTTGCCATTGTTTAAACAATTTCGATTTAAACAATATGACACCGAATAGTCCCATGGCAACATGCATTTATATCATCAGTGGGACAATAAAAAGGGTTTAAATGTGTTCGCTAAATTATTATTTAAATTACATGTTTATATTGATTGTGGTGATTCATTTGAACATTACCTGTATTTCATAGCTGTGCTAACTATAAGTGATTTCTTTATTTCCGTAGAATCTAATATCCCTCCATAATCCGTGGGTAAATCTTCTTTACTAAGATGTTGGAAAATGGTGTTTGATTGAGGTAAATGAAAGTGAATCTAAAAAATAAGAAAAAGGAAGACTTAATTACCCGTATTCGTTCCGGGCTACTTTGAAGAATAGACCAACTGCCGTTCTGCCAGGCAGGTCGTAAAAGGCGACTGATTGGCTATGCGAGTCACTACCATCGTGGCTACTAGGTGGTAGAGTTCTGCATTGACTTGCCCGCGTCTGGTACCCCTGCCTTGCCTATTCCTGCCGCAATAGCGTCAGTGCTTGTCGCTGTCGTGTTCCGGTTTGGAGTGTAAGGTAGCCAGTAATCTTACGCATTTGTCACTGCACGACTGACCATCTCTCTATATACCCGTTTTACCATCACGAAAACCGCCTGATTGTTTTTATATTAAAACGGTAAAGAAGTATTTAATAATAGAGTACTTACAATATCTATAATCTCTTGTCGTAGTATTGGTTTCACAAATGCGAAAACTTTGTCTAGAACTGGAGGACAATTTACTAAATGAATTTGTTTCAGCCGCATTGGGTTTGCATCCTATAAACATAAAACTCTTAAGCTCATAATATATATATATATATATATATATATATATATATATATATATATATATATATATATATATATATATATATATATAGTAATCATGATATATAGCACTTGGTGAACCTTATAATTAATAAATATATAAATAATTATTCATGGGACAAATTACACTTACTGATCCAACCCCAAAGTAAGCAAATTATTTGCTTGTGTTATGGGTGTTAGTCAACGATACTAATACATAGAAATACATATATATATACTTTTACATACATAATAAACATATCAATTAATTAATTAATTATATTTTTAATCAAACCAGTAGTACTATTTCGCGATTTACGGTTAGCGTCAGCATCACAGGTGTACTTCGCGGAATATCTTATTGCAAGCTTATCATACCGGTGTAACTTTAAGGTCCTTTACTAATCTGTGTACCTTGACTTATACTAAGGTATTAAAAAAATACGAGTATGTACACCTGCCATCTTGACGTCAGTACAGTGTTTTTCGGCAAACCAAATGTGCATGGGCGTACCGAGGGGCGCAGGGAGCGGCAGCTGCACCCTCTGGAATCAATTTACCTCTCTACTAGCTATCTATTGTTGTAGATATTAAGAGAAAAATAGTTTTAAAATGTTACGGTTGCCCCCCTCCCCTGGCCCAGAACTAGGGTACGCCCATACAAATGTCTAATATCGTATTATATTTTTGTGTTAATTTGGTACATCTTGTATGCTTGCAGGAACATCTGTTAGACACTCAAATCGATAAGATGTCTGTAAACAAATTAATTAAAACAAACAGCATCCTTTGCTTTAAATAATACCATTATCACGGTAATATTATTATCTATACAGTATTGTAACTCACCTGTGTCTTTGCAATAAATGCCTACAGCCGCACGGTACATAAACATGCAATAGGGCTGTCCGCTTCCAGTATTTTAATTACATTTGCCTTATTTGTGTTTATATTTAGTTTTGTGGTTGTAAATATACTTTTTTACATAAACAAATAAAATACTTTGTGAATTGAATAGGAGATGTTCAATCAAAATGCGTGTTGTTTTTTGATTGGTACATTTAAAAAAAATCATGTTTATATTTGAATAACAAATCTGTCTTATGTGCGACCGAAAAATATTTGTTTTACTGTTAAAAAACAACACACCGTCCATTTGTCACTGCGGCACAATCGCGATTGTCTGCGTGCCGAGCGCAATACCGAGATCGAGTTGTGTAGGCATACCTCACTGCTTCGTCCGTTTGTTATGAAGTTGGAATACTGTATAGATAATATTACCGTGCCATTATCTTAACGAAAGTCAGTCTCCAGTAAACAGAGTAAAGAATTATTTAAATTGCGTGTCTGGGTTCTTTTTTGTTGTCCAGATCTCTGAGTGTATTCTATCTCTGACATCGTTTTTTGTAATTTCAGTGACATCGTAAAAAGTCACATGTCCACGGAACGTTGCAAAGTGAAATGATGTCATTTTATGATGTGATTCACGTCAAAGGGTTGTTTACATTGCTACCACTACTACACTCCAGGGCAGCTATAATAATTAAGGTTTGCTGAGACATATATTTTCTCAGTTAGTATTTACTACTTAGTGTCATTTTTATAATTTATAAAAATGTCACCATCTATGAAGAAGAAGAAGAAAAAAATCTTTATTAAGCTATTGCATAGCTTCTATCGCGGGCCTTGAACGTGGAGACCGAATCCAGAAATTCCGTAACGAAAAAACCTAACACCCCCCACTCCGACCGGCACAGCGGTGATACTTTTTAGTTTTTCCATCTATCGATAAATACCAGAACTTTAATGACTTTTTGAAATATCACGCTTGTCTCTTTAGTTCAGCAACCCGCCTTTAGGTGGCATTGGTTGTATTGGAAAACTACCGTAATCAGCTGTTTGTGAGAAAGTATATAGGTGTATAGGTATTTATCATCTACGTACAACAGTGAATATGTGTACTCGTATAATTTGTGTACAAAGTGTTTTAAATATGAATAAACAAAGAAAAAAAATACTGCATAAATAAAATAAATATGCTATGCAATAGCTTTACCGCAGCAGTCTCCGAGTGCCACACGTCTTTTTTTCAGAATTCTTACAGAACAGTCTTACAGGTTATTGTAAAAATTCAAAGATACCTGCATATTCTACCATACTATGGTGTACAAATATGTAAAATCTGTGTGTAAAAAGTACAAAATATTACACTTTATTTTTTTTGTTCCTATACACAAAATTTCCTTTTTTTGTATTACATTTAAAATGTAAAGTGAATTTAACGAAGTTATATTTATGTTGCGAATAATCCAGAAACGTGAAGAGTTGGAACGCTGGAGTGATCTAGAAATAAAAGAAAGAGACAGCTACTTCTATTGATAAACAAATAGTCGAACGTTACCCGAAAACTTATGCCATAATTGACCTTATCGCACACGACATAAGGGTTAAAAATAGCGTGTACTAGGACTTGTTTACAATAACTTGTTTACGATTAACCTGGTAGAGGATTCGGGAATAATGTGGAACTTTACCATGGGTATAAATAGAGATGTGTTGACAAATAGAGAGCAGTTTTATACAGTGATCGAAAGCGATAGTACAAGCGACCAGTGTGAAGCGGAGTGACCAGTGTGTAATACAGTGAATAAAAGAAGTGTTTTATTGTGTAGTCGGTTAAGTTTAGTGTTAGTGAGTGAGACTAGTGTTAATCAGAGTATTTAAGTATTACATTGTGTTGTTTTGTGTATTTGTGTTGTAAATACACGGTTTAATATAAGTGGAGTTTTCTTAAAATTACGAACCCGAAGCACGTAACATTTACGTTTGACTTTATCGGTATAATTTTTTTTTGAAACAATTTTTTATGAAATTTGCTTATATATAATAATTTTAAACTACCAGGTATGAGATACAGCAAAAAAGGGATTTTTTACACACACTTAAAAAATATTATTAAACAATCTACAAACAAGAAAAAAGCTACTTGGAATCTTGGAACTAGCAAGACAAAAATTTCAATGATGATTTTGAACTGACGGCTGATTGAGTCAACATATAGGGACATTAGGAGACTGCGACGGAGTTTGATTTTTTTTTTCTAATGCCGTGATTTTACGACACATAATCTTAACTCAGCGGTCAGTACGGCAGAAATATTACTGAAGCAATATGTAACCAAGTATCTCAAAAAAATTATTTCCCCTTAATGGTTCCGGGCTCCTTTGAAAAATAGAACAACTGTCGTTCTGCCAAACGAGTTGTAAAAGACGACCGAGTGGCTATATGAGTCACTACCATTGTGACTACTAGGTTGTAGAGTTCTGCTTTGTCTCGCCCGGGTCTGGTAACACCGCTTTACCTCATGCCGCATGGCGTCAATGCTTGTCACTGTCGTGTTCGGGTTTAGAGAGTAAGGTAGCTGGAAACTTCTGCATGTGGCCTCGCCACAAGATAGCATTGCGCCATCCATCTTTGGTGCATATAGGCGATGGTTGACTCTTTCCATCGGGAGGCCCATCTGATTATTTGCTATCTTATGATATAAAAAAATTGAATTTTCCTTCATTGATGTTAAAGATATTTTATATGCTTTCAAAACATTGGAACTTTAGGTATAACTAGATAAGATATTACAATAGCGACCGCATATTAATAATTTAGCAGCGTATACAATTAAAAAATGAGACACTTAACTAACCTCGCCACTGCAAGAATTGTGTACATTATTTACTTTTAAAAAATATCATAAAACAAAATTGTGTAAACAAAGGGTATTATAAAATCTCGGATTATTCAGAAATCAGAAGACAAAAAATCCTGGGATTAATTGCTCCTCGTTCCAACCTCTTACATATTTTTTGTCATAATCTATATATATAAAAATCAATTGCTGTTCGTTAGTCTCGCTAAAACTCGAGAACGGCTGATTCGATGTGGCTAATTTTGGTTTTGAATTAATTGTTGAAGTCCAGTGAATGTTTAAAAGGTGAGAAAATATAAAAAAAGAAGAGTAGTTAAAAAGGAAGAACTACGTTTGCCGGGTCAGCTAGTATGTAATAATTATTGTAATGTCGTAACGCATTTTGCCAGCTTTTTCTCGGACGGGGCTCGCAGTGTTAACCGAACGTTAAAAGCCGGGGTTTAACCAACTTGAAACCAAAGGCCTATAGTACGAGATTATAAATTATAATTTCGGTTCGTGCAATTCCTTCTTAATAAATTTTCCAGTTTTACTGAAAAGTATCACTTGCCTGAGACTGAATATGTGCCCGATTTGGCAATAGATTGGCCAGCGCAGTTAATACTTTCAAATCTTAGAAATAGACAACACTTTGCTCAACTAGATAAGCGAAACCACAAACTATCTAAATCTAACTAAATCAAATAATATAATTGATGCTAATAATATAATCGATGGGTACAAATTACCTGTGCTAATGTATATATTTTTCGAGCCGTAGACAAACTAAAGGTTTTAAGTATTTTTAGGCATACGTCTTTGCAATCAATTAGAAAAATGTCACCATCTGAGCACGAGTAATTTTCAAGCATGCAGGTATCCATTAATACAGTCACTAGTTTGAGGTCTTGAAAATAGTCGTAATTATTGAAACCAGGGTCGTTTATCTGCCATACCCATAACTTTCTCTTGCCCGATATGTTATAAAAGCAACCATTCCTGCAAATTTAAAGTGTTATTAACATATACCTATTATTTTTACAAAATGTCTGTCAGCGCTATTCATTTTTTACTAGCTTTTGCCAGTGACTTCGTCCGCGCGGACTTCGTTTACTCCGCACTGCTCCTCCCCCGTAGGTGATAGCGTGATAATATGTAGCCTATATGTTGACCCGACCTGTAAGTAATATTCTTGCAAAAGAAGTAAATCCATGCAGTACTTTTTGAGTTTACCCCGGACATACATACAGACAAACAGATGAACAGACAAACAGACAAAAATTCTAAAAACTATATTTTTGGCTTCGATATCGATTGTAGATCACGCCCCAAGTATTCTTTTAAAAAAATATTCAATGTACAGTTTTGACTTTCCTACGATTTTGTTATATGTATAGATAATATGTGAGTAGAGCAGAAAATAAGCAATATAGTTATATTTTTTCACAGGTGATCTATCTGGTCATTTTAATGAAAAAAGATTACCATCGCCTGTAAACAGTGTTGCCGGGATGTAATGGCATATGCATAATCAGCTACCTTACCCCCAAACCGTAACATGACTCGGTAAAACACTGCAGCACTCTACCGTCTCAAAGTGACTTTTGATTCCTCTAAAAAGCGTTAATGCATGTGGCATTAGACCTTGCCACGAGATAGCAACGCACCAGTAACATCTTTGGTATCTATAGGCGAAGGTTGACTCTTTCCATCAGGAGACCCATCTGCTTGTTTGCTATCTTATGATATAAAAAAAATATATATTTTTTTTACTCTAATTGTAAGTTTTTCTTAAATATTACATGTACTTTTTTTACATTTTTTTATGTATTAACATTAGTGTATGTTGAGTTTAGTTTTACGATTATCATATTTGCCTTTTTGTACGTCAGGTCTACTCATTTTTTGTTTCTCATCTTCTTTTTTCTGTCGGATTAGCTAAAATAAATCTCTTTAAATACAGATACCTACGTAACGTATTTCCCTTGTATGTACTTATACAATGTTTCCCTTGTCTGTGTATTCACTGTGTACAATAAAGTGTTTAATAAATAGGAAACTTTCATTGTTTCACCTCGTAGAAACTGCCCAGCACGAAAGAAGAAGCCCTATTCTTTAATTGAGTGACCGAAATGAAAAGTCAAACTACTACCTGAATATCAACCCAACTACATAAATTATATCTAATAAGACGTATTAGAGAAACATCACATCATCAAAATTTACGCAGCAGTCAAATAACTTGCAACAATTGTAAAAGTTAAGGCATATTTCCAAACTACAGAACTTTACCGTGTACGTCCATATTTAAAAAAAAGTGAGTTTGTTTGGAAGTTAGGTACATATGTTATGGAGAACGCACTACGATCACTGACTTAGCAAAGGGTTAGCTGGGGCTAACCTTAAAAAACCTTTTTCTATAGATGTTTCTAAACATCATTCAAATTTGGGAATATGATGCTGTTGGGAAGATTAAAAATAATTTTCGAGTATTTCCATATTCACCTAAAACTTACACTATACTAAGCGCCTTTTGCATCGGTGGCGACATCAGGTCTCTATTCGACAGCAATTCCTTTGATGATTTTCTTATCGTTAGAAATAACTCTAAAGCGATTTTTGCCTTCTCTATGTCGTGGTAGCAACTGTATATGAAAGAAAACAAGAAGGTGTCATCTGAAAAAATGCACAGAAGTATTATCTCTGAATCAATTTTAATGATTTTTTACGCGACTCGTTACCCGGCTCTATTCACACTAAAGGTAGCAATGGTCGACAGCGCCTTGTATGGTACGACGCAAAAAATGTTTGTATCGCTACTGCCGAGCTTCGGCATGAAAAGTGAATCACAAAATGTTTTGTTTTTTGTTATAGTGTCTGATACTATACTTACATAGCCTTTGTAAACTCCTGAACAACGTCAATTTATTCGGTAAATAATAAAAATATCGAAATAGAAAATCGAGAAAACCTCGAAAAAACCTCAATAACACTTTTGCCCTACCCGGGGATTGAACCCGGGACCTCATGGTCTGAACCGAATAGGCTACCCCTAGACCTTTAGGCACTTTCATAAATAATTTTGAGTATGTGGTGCTACCCAAATATACTTACTACACAAACTAATAAGTTGTGAAATATCTATGTATGTGTAAATATAACACAATGAAATAACATGCAATGGAATAAATATATATGTTTCAATACACCTATGCATTATAAATAACATACTTACAAATACATATTATGCGTACATTTATACAATGTTACATACAAAAAAAGAAACAAAAATTAAGCTCAATAAAAGCAATTATCTCGATATAACGAATATATATATATGTATATATATATATATATATATATATATATATATATATATATATATATATATATATATATATATATATATATATATATATATATATATATACGCAGTGCAACCTTAATATAACGAACCTCAATATCACGACTTCTGAACGACGAACGAAAAATTGTTTGATTTAATAACTGTTAAATCAAACATTTTTTCGTATATCCCTTGAACTGTTCATAAATAATTAATTTAAAATATACCTTTATATACGAATTTTTTTTAGAACAACCTCTTTATTACGAATTCCTATAAAAATAAATGTAAATACCTCTGATTGACGAATTTTGTCAACTCAAACTTCTATATAACATTCCCACCAATATACGAGTATGACCCTTGATCCCATAGTATATAATACATTCATATGTGATTTAGTCGCGACACATTTCGACACGTTTTTTTCTGTAAAACAATCGAAGCCTTTTGATGGACAGTAAGGTAAACAGTGTCGCTCGTCACTATTGTTAAATATTCTAGTTGTAATAGCTCATAAAGGTAAAAGGTGTTACTTGTCAGTCGCAAAAAAGCGAAACATCATTAACTATGTTGACAAATATCCCACAGCGAAAAATTTAGACATAGCTAAAAAGTTCGGGATACCCGCATGTACCTACATTGGCTACAATTCTAAAATTTAAAGATAAGTTTTCGGAAGAATGTGGTTTATCTGTAAACAGTAGAAGATTAAAATCATAGGAGTATAATGACAAAGAAGTAGAGGAATTTCAAGATGAGTACATGATGTTGAAGTGAATACTATTTTTTACCTCTTTATAACAAATTTAAGACCAACCTTACCTCAGTATAACAAATCTTAGTTTAACAAATTATTTGATACAACGAATATTTTCTTGTCCCCTTGCAATTTGTTATTTTATCTAGGTTGTATTTTTTTATATCATAAGATAGCAAACAAGCAGATGGGTCTCCTGATGGAAAGAGTCAACCATCACCTATAGATACCAAATGCGTTAATGGTGCGTTGCTATCTTGTGACGAGGTTTAATGCCATATGCATAAGTTTACAGGCTACCTTACCCTCCAAACCGGAACACGACAGTGATAAGCACTGACGCTATTGCGACAGGAATATGTAAGGCGGTGATACCAGAGGCGTGCAGTTCCTAAATGCAATTAAGCAGTGCTTTATTTGCCATTCATGACTTTAATTAATAGTAAATAAATGAATAAACAAAATATATTATTTAAAAAAAATGCCTAATATTTTATAAATAGCACATATTTGCAAGCTCATAAACATTATGTTTGCCAGGCGTTTGACGACTCTAACTAAAGGCATGCGCCGTCTCGGCGCAGTAGATTTGTTCGCATGTGTATATAATTTTGGTGTCTGTATTCAGCCCCCCTAGACAAGTGGCAAACGCTCAGTAACTATTCAAATATTACACTTTGGCGATATTTAGGCCAAATTGGTAGCCAAGTGGATCATGGCTTGTTCAACGTTCGTTCCATACGAACTTTACGAATTATATCGAATATTGTCTCTGAATTGACGGTAAACGTCACTTTGAAGTATTATTTTCACCGAGGTTATAAGTTTTATTTATATGAAAAGTGCATTAAAAGCAAAATAGACTTGCCCCCCAAGATGTGGCATCAACGTTAGTACAATAGAAAGAGAAATTTATGGATTTGTCATAAGCTGTTGACACGAGCGTAAACGAATTTGTAATTGGTAGCCAAGTGTCATTCGTGAAACGAAACGTTATATTGCATCGATCATTTTTGTCAATTTTCGTACAAGACCGTAGCCAAGTGGCACTTTTGACAAGCAAAATAGTAGCGAATTATTCGATAATCAGCGAACGCTAGAACCCTGCAGATTACGCTTAAAATGGCGGTTGATCACTATTATTCAATCAGCTGTTCTAAAGCGTGGATAACATCTGTGAGAATTTTTGATAATTTTAAAGTAAAATTAACGCAAATGAAGAAGGCTTTTGGTGGCACATTATTAATGGTATTAATGTCACATGCATACATTTACCGGCTACCTTACCCTCCAAACCGGAACACGACAGAAGTAGGTGGGTCAGTGGTATTAGACTCGGGCGAGACAATGCAGAACCCTACCACTTAGAAGCCACAATACTAGTGACTCGTTTACCCAATTGTTCGCTTCTAACGAACTGCCTAGACACATTGTAAGTAGTGATAGGTTTGCAAAATGCTGACAATGTCTTAATGATGATAAATATAATATTTCGTCTTTAAATATTTTACAGACACTATAAGTTCAAGTTATAAACACTATATTCTTGTTACAACCTATGTATTTTGTAAATTTAATGAAACAAAGAAAGATAGTTTATTTTTCAGTGTAGCAATGGATTTCGATCAATTTTACATTTCTGTAAATATGTATGCCAAAAAATACGTAAAAAAGAAGTTTTATATGTTCAGTTTTGCATATTTTTGTTCATTTTTAATAATAAATTTATCATCAGCTTTCATAAATCTGAAACATAAGTTTTAAAATGTGACTATCGATAACATTTTGCACAATTCTACGTTCACTTGTAAGGTAGGTAAAGAGGATTTACTTAAAATATGTTAAAACAATCAAATTTGATAGCAATGAAGATAAATACATAAATCTTGGTGACAGTATTTAATTTTATAACTCTTTAAATTGGTAGTCCGTAGTACTGACAGAGTTCAATTAACATGTTAGCTATATAGAAACTTACGGCATGACAGTAATTAAGAAGAAAAGATAGTATATTTTATCTTATTCGCACTCACGCGGTACATACAATCAAAATTGAATCAGATATAGCGACTCTGTTCTTATTTTTATTATATTCAATTCAGAGACAATATTCGATATAATTCGTAAAGTTCGTATGGAACGAACGTTAAACAAGCCATAATCCACTTGGCTACCAATTTGGTCGAAATGACGCCAATGCGTTATATTAGAATGAACAGAGAGCTCGGTTGGGGGTCAGAGCGTGCGCAGGACTTAGAAAAATTTTGATGGAAAATTTCAACCCTATATAACACCCCTTTTTTGTTGCACCATTACGTGGAGGGGGTAAGGGACACCAACTTTTGTCAAGGTCACTTTGCTCTGAGTTAATTCCCCGTGGAGTTAGGGGATGAAAACCGAAATTCATTACAAAGGCGTCTGCGACTTAAAAAAAGAAAATGTATTGAAAACCCCCTAGTTAGGTTAGGACTCTTAAATTATGGCAATTTGCGTTCATTTTACTTTAAAATTATCAAAAATTCTAACAGATATTATCCACGATTTAGAACAGCTGATTAAATAATAGTGATTATCCGCCATTTTTAGCGTAATTTACAGGGTTCTAGCGTTCGCTAATCATTGGATCACCAATTTTGCTTGTCAAAAGTGCCACTTGGCTAAGGTTTTGTATGAAATTGATCAAAAATGATCGATACAATATAATGTTTCGTTTCACGAATGACACTTGGCTACCAATTACAAATTCGTTTACGCTCGTATCAACAGCTTATGTCAAATCCATACATTTTGTTTTCTATTCTCCTAGCGTTGATGCCACTTGTCTTGGGGGGCAGTTCGTAAGCGCACACGTCTATGAATTTCGTAAGCAGCGATGACGTAATGTACTGCCGCAGTCTGTACAATTCGGCAATTATCGAGAGTATTCGTCACGTATCTTAAAATGTTGCTAATGCGTATTATCCGACTAAAATTAATAGATGGAAATCTAATAAATCACAGTTGCACATTATGCATTTTTGTTTAGTAAGGTTTTAAGGAGAAATGTATTTGTGTTTTACGAAGCGATTTGCGTTTTTTCGTATGATAAGCATTGTTTATTGTTTTGTTTGCGTCATATGTTTATTATTAGTTTTCTTAGATTTTTCATTTTAACATTTGAAAAATTGTACATTTAAGTTTATTACTGAGTTTCTATGATAATTGTAGTGATTTGCTTTTACTAGTGCATTAATTGTAGATTTTTTTAAATGTTATTTGATTGTGAAGTTTGTGTTGAAAATGTGTGTTTATTAAAAAATAAAAATAACAAGTTCTCACAATTGTCATTCAGTGAAAAGATTCAAATTATGTCTAAAGGTAGGTATGTACCCGAGTTACAATTAAACCAGCAAAAAGTAAATGTAACTCGGAAGTTCCATGTTAAAAGTTATGAAACGTATAACTGGCTCTCTGAATTGGGATATTGTTGCCGTAGAAGATGTACATGAATAGTAGTACATCTAAGACTTGTTCTGTTATCATGGTTTCCGACTAAGAGATCCGTAGCGTGGCTATGGCTATGCTAAAAATCTATAAAAGTAAGTTTTTATGACCGTCGAGTACCCCTCCGCACAGTGCATACCCAGTGTTATAACCTTGTGCACGCCGCTGGGTGGTACCAAACTCTACCACCTAGTAACCACAAGGGTAGTGACTCCTATAGCCAATCGGTCGCCTTTTACGACCTGCCTGGCAGAACAGCAGTTGGCCTATTCTGCAAAGGAGCTCGGGACCAATACGAGGAACAACTGTACTGTGTAGGCACAAATTTTATGAATTAAGATAACATTTTTCGAGCCGAATTTTATAGGAGTAAAGACTTATTTAATATCTAAAGGCAACAAATTTCAAAATTTTATAGCTCTGCGTGTAAAAAATCGCGACAACGCATCAATGGGGCTCAGGTTCGATTTCCGACAGGGACAGAAATTTATATAATGAGCATAGATGTTTGTATTTCTGGATTTGGGGGTTTGTTAAGTATCTTTGAGTATTATTATATGTACCTTTATACAGTTAACCCTGTCCGATCATCAAAAGCATTATTTGGTAGCTTAATACAAACATATTTGTGTCATTATTTTATTGATATTGATACATAAATTTTCAAAATATTTGCTTGATTTAAGAGGAAGTTGCTCAATTTTAGTACTAAAATGAGGAACTTTAAGCTACGATATATTTTTTTATTTTAATAATACTAATTTTTTTTTGATAATGTCATTGACCTCTTTCGGATCAGACAGGGTTTTCCTTACACCCTGTAAATCAGTATCGATGACTAACACTATCAGTTTTGGTCCCGATTCCCCGTGTTGATCCGGGCTTCTTGAAAGAATAGGCCAACTGTCGTTCTGCCAAGCAGGTCGTAAAAGCCGACCGATTGACTATGCGAGTAACTACAATTGTGGCTACTAGGTGGAAGAGTTTTTAATTGTCTCGCCCGGGTGTGGTAAGCTTATGCACGTGGCATTAGATCTCGCCACAACGCACCATTAACACCCTTGGTGTCTATAGGCGATGGTTGACTCTTTCCATCAGGAGACCCATCTGTTTATTTGCTGTTTTATAATATAAAAAACATCACAAACATATAATTTGCTTTCTTTGTGGTTAGATCAATTCGTGTAATTTGTCCAATGATATTTATTTATTTACATATATTTTTTGATAATTTACCTCTTCGCATTCCGCCGCATGCAGAAAAATAATCAGTGATCTTAGATGATTGTAATAATTTCGCTGAAATTCAAATATTTCTTTCAAGTATGCCAGTGTACGTAGATTGAACAGTTTATCGTTATTATATTATTTTTTTATTTGTCGTAAGCCGTACATTTATCACCTGTGGACCGCAGTTTATTGCCTACTGAGGTCACGCCCCTTCAAAGTGCAGTTCCACGATAGCCCGATACATCATAGTTTGTCTAGCTACGCGTAGAGTTCATAAGATTTAGAGCGTTGCTTTATTAAATTTGCGTTAAATATTTTTATTATTAAAATCTTTTGAATTATTAAGTCACAGAAAAAATGTTTTTATCGTTATTTTCCTTTCTCTTATTAAGGTTGTGTGGTAGGTCAACTTAAAATTAAATATATCAAAATATCTACGCACCAATGTTCTTAGGGAGGTGAGACTGGCGATTCAACCAGTTTCTCAATTCAGTTGCATCGGAAGCCATGATTTTTCAAGTCACTGAAACAAATGTTTAAATCTCTCACTGCTCAAGATATTTATTTAGATATATTACATGTATATACATATAAGCAAGCAAGCAAGCATCCAATAACTACTAAAGCTTGTAGCGCTTAAAAACAGAGAATGTTCTTGCCCGATACAAGATTTTGTAAATACATGATGTTATAAAATAGTAACTATAATTATGGATATATTTTCTTTTATATTATAAGTTAGCAAACAAGCAGATGGGTATCCAGATGGTGAGAGACTACCATCGCATATAGACACCAAAGATGTAAACGGTGCGTTGCTATCTTGCCTAAAGCCACATGCATAAGTTTACCGGCTACCTTACTCTCCGAACCGAAACACGGCAGTGGCAAGCACCGACGCTATTGCGACAGGAATAAGTAAGGCGGTTTAACCAGACACGGGCGGGACAATGCAGAACTCTACCACCTAGTAGCCACTATAAGCCCCGTTTTCACTTAGATTAGTGCGTGTGCGAGTGTTTAATGCAGGTGCATAGTATTAACCAAAAATACGTGAAGACAGCCGTTGATCAATGCGAGTGATTAGTAAACAGCGTCTATTCACTTTTACTACGTTGATTACTAATCACTCGCAATGATTTACGGCTATCCTCATACGTGTTTTTTGCTTATCACTATGCACTTGCATTAAACACTCGCACGCGCACTAATCAAAGTGAAAACGGGGCTATAGTAGTGACTCACATGGTCAATCGGTCGGCTTTTACAAACTGTCTGGCAGAACGACAGTGTGCCTATGCTTCAAAGGAGCACGGATCCACACGGCAAATATTTTTTTCTGTATTTTATTTTTATCATAACATCGTGGCTATAAATTAGATAGTGTTATGCCGTATTTCGATCGATCTTGTATATTATGTATATCTATCTATATAAATAATATACATCAGCACAATCCCTTCAAATTCATCCATTCGTTCATTTCGTTCCTATGACCCTTTTCCCACTTTATCGTAACAATCTGGAAATCATTTAACACCAGATTATTTGTCAAAAAAACAAGTCCAAACACCATGGGGTTATGTCGTTTAGTTTAGAGGATTCAGTTGCCACCTTCCATTTACATCAATAGATTCTTAAAATCATCCAGCACTTATATTTTTGCGTTGAAAAACTAAAAAGTTATAATTTGTTACTATCATCTATTTTTTGTTATAAAATTGAAATCATTTTACATTAAGTCTAACCTAAAAGACTGATTTAATAAAAATATTAGTAATTCCCTCTATTTTTATATTCAAATATACCCCTAATCCACTGTGCTCTCAGGGTTGACCCACTGTGTAGCTACCTAAGGACACTGTGGGTCAAAAACCACTTTGTAAAAAAATATTTATTATTAAAAACCAGCAATTGTATTTAAAAAACTTATTAACCAAAATGCAGCAAAGAAACTTACCTTTCTTTCATTAAATTTAAAGTCTATAATAGCTCGTATAATTACGGAGCTAGGGTCACTGTGTCGGTAACGCGACCGGCTCTAGTATGCGACCACTTGAGGGGCTAGATTTCTTTAATTAAACATAATAGCATTTGTTCAGAAGAAAACAATGAATAGTAAGCATTAAATATTCATTGAATATTTATGTCACAAGAGAATTTTAAATTTAAACCTATCTGCTTAACCCAAAGCTAGAAAATAGTGCCTGAGTTCGAGAGATGACTCAATGGTGTGTTCAAAAATACCACACCGAGCGGCGAACAAAGTTACCTTTTGATACCTTATTCTAATATTACACTCAAACAAGAAGCGTTATTATTTCAATTATAGACCAATGTTTGTTCGAAAGTTGTAGTCATATCATTTTTTAGCTCATATTTTTTTTAATCCAATGGTCGCAAACTGAAGTACGTATATATCTAATACGCTAGAAAGCGGACGGGTGGTCGCACTCTGACACTTTAAGCTACATAATATTTTGCTTATTATGATCTCAATGATGCTTTTATGAATGTATAATTTAGAATGTGATGTTGTAGAAGCATAAAGATGCATCTCATCAGTTTACGACCACACGTTTTCTTGATAGTTTTTTTTTAATTCACTCACTAAAATAGGTGGTCGCAAACCCACCGTGTTCGAAAATTATGATGTTAGTTAGTTAGTTCGAAAGAAAGTAAACTAAAATAAGTAAAGTTTTTACAAGTAAGTTCTATATATGTACGCGTTATTGACCCGTTTATATATTTAAAAATGATAGTAGAACGCGTTAGTTTAAAAGTTCATAAAATAAGTAAATAAATAAAATATTGCTTTCTTTAGATGGTGGCAGCCCCGCAATTAAAAAAAAAAACAAAAAGAAAAATACCAGTTTTTTTGGGATTACTTTAAGGAAAATTTACTCTGGTGTATAATGGAGAGGAAAATGACGTTATCAAAATATTGCTTAACTTTTATGTTGTTGTTAACAACCAAATTAGTAAAGAAATATTCAAAAAATACGGTCACCACGCGGTGACTACTGACAAATGAGTCTAGTCACGGGTTCAGAAAATCACTGTTTGAAAATAATGAACTTCGATGGTTCCTATAAAGGATAATTTGAATAAAGATGTTTTGTATCTATACTGCTTTTGCAACTGAATAGGCCGGCACGCCCGGGGAGATACCACTCTCTCACTTGACACCGACGTAAAGTAGCAGCCCTGCTGCTGCGTTTCGTTTGGTTTGTGAGAGTCCCGGAGGCCTAACCCCCCCCCCCCCCCCCCGCACACTATGAATGCGCAATCAAAAGAGAATCTACCCCAGGGGGGTACGACTTGCACCAGCAGTGGAGAATCCCCTTCTGAGCGTCCGTGCTCTGGATTCCAGCCAGGTCATGGATGCTCAGGCTGCCCTGCGTATTCTGGGGGGGGGGGGGCAAATATGCGCTCATAGACAATCCTGTCCAGGGCAAACAGGGCAAGAAAGCCATGGCACCCCCTACCACGCTTACTGTGGATTTCTGTAATGTCAGGGGGCTTCATTCCAACTTGAACGCCGTCCACTACCATCTCGAGACGGCGAAGCCAGCTTTGCTCTTTTTGACCGAGACGCAGATATCTTCTCCGGCTGATACTTCTTACCTCTCCTACCCGTGGTACATTCCTTTGTACCGCGGACTGGGGTGTGCGCATACGTCAGAGAAGATATCTGTTACCGGCGCCTCGGCAGACTAGAAGGTCAGGACCTATCCATCCTCTGGTTACGCGTAGCTTGCGACGACCATCCACGCAGCTACGCGTGCCTATACAGGTCCCATGGCGGGAATACTGAATTGACCGGCTCATTGAGCATTTACAAACGGCTGTAGATTCCGTGTTAGAGCAGACCCCCTCCACAGAGATCGTGATCTTGGGCGATTTTAATGCCCACCACGCCGAATGGCTTTGTTCGCGCACCACCGATCATGCGGGGAGGTCTGTTCACGATTTTGCCTTGGCGTATGGTCTTACACAAATGGTAACTTCACCCACGCGAGTTCCCGATGTGGATGACCATATGACTTCACTGTTGGACCTTCTGCTGACCTCTCATCCGGACCATTATCAGGTATCGGTGGACGTCCCACTTGGTTCGTCAGACCACTGCCTGATCCGGAGTAAAGTGCGGCCTCCTTTAGCAGGCTGTCGTCGCGTTTGGCACTTTAGGTCAGCAGATTGGGACGAGATGCGGTCTTTTTTTTGCGTCCTACTCATGGGAGCGGTTGTTCTTCTCGCTGGATGATCCGAATGTCGTCGCTGACTCTATTGCCGATGTGGTGCTGCAGGGCATGGAACATTTCATTCCATTTTCTGCGGTACCAATTGGTGGTAAGTCCTGTAAAACGGCTTCGCGCCGCAAGCAGGAGTGCTACCGGGCTTGGGCTGCAGCGTCCGCATCTTGTGACAAAAAAACCAGCACATTACGTAAGGAGAACAATTTCGCCTCGAGGTACTTCAAAAGAGCTATCGCCAAGGCAAAATCGGAACACATTGGCAGAATTGATGAGAAATTAGTTCGCCTTCCTTCGGGCATTCGTGCGTTCTGGTCTCTCGCTAAGGCTGTCTTAGGGGATTTCTCACAGCCCTCTCTTCCATCCTTGCACGGAGACGATGACTCTCTGGCCCATACCGCAAAGGAGAAGGCCGATCTCCTGGGCTCCTTCTTTGCGACCAACTCGACTCTGGATGACCAAGGGAACGCACCGCCTACCATCCCGCAGTGTGATAGTTGTATGCCAGAACTACAATTTCGGCAATCATCTGTGCGTAAAACACTACTTTCCTTGGACATCCACAAGTCGAGTGGGCCGGATGGCATCCCCCCGATTGTGCTAAAAATGTGTGCTCCAGAGTTGGCACCAGTATTAACACGCCTATTCCGGCTCTCCTATTCACTCGGCGTGGTACCGAATTCGTGGAAGACAGCTTTGGTGCATCCCATCCCTAAAAAAGGAGATCGCTCTAACCCGTCTATCGGCCCATAGCCATAACCTCCTTGTTCTCCAAAAGACAATCATCAACTCTCAGCTCCTCAAGTATTTATAAGAGCACCAGCTGATTAGCGACCGTCAGTACGGTTTCCGTCGCCGCCGCTCAGCTGGTGACCTTCTAGTATACCTAACTCATCGATGGGCGGAAGCAGTTGAGTCCAAGGGGGAGGCATTGGCAGTTAGTTTGGACATAGGGAAGGCCTTTGATCGGGTATGGCACAAAGCGCTTCTTGCGAAGCTGTTTTCCTATGGGCTACCTGAGAAATTATGCGAGTGGATCACCAGTTTTTTGGCTGACCGGAGCATCAAGGTCGTTGTCGACGGTGCGTGCTCCGACCTTAAATCTGTCAATGCTGGTGTTCCCCAAGGCTGCGTGCTATCACCGACACTGTTCCTTCTGCATATCAATGATATGATGCGAATTAGCAACATACATTGCTATGCGGATGACAGTACTGGTGATGCTACATACTCCGGCCGAAGCAGTATTTCTCGGGAACACGTCGAAGAGTGCCGAAACAAGCTTGTGTCTGAAGTCGATAATCGACTTACCGATGTCTCGGAATGGGGTCGCCAAAACCTGGTTACTTTTAACCCCAAGAAGACACAGCTTTGCGTGTTCACCGCAAAAAAGACGCCCTTTGTCGTATCACCTCGATTTGAGGATACTCTCCTGACAGCCTCAGCTAGTGTCGGAATCCTGGGAATTGACATATCGAATTACGTTCAGCTTCGCAGTCATTTGAAAGGCAAGGCTAAACTAGCCTCCAAAAAGCTCGGTGTGCTCAGCAGAGCGAAACAGTACTTTTTGCCGGTCCATCGCCTTCAACTTTATAAGGCACAGGTTCGGCCTCACATAGTTCGCATCTCTGGGCCGGAGCTCCCCAGTACCAGTTTCTTCCTCTTGATCGCATTCAGCGTAGAGCGGTTCGAATCGTTGACGACCAGGCTATTTCGAAACAGCTTGACTCTTTGGCATTGCGCAGAAATGTAGGTTCTCTCTGTGTCTTTTATCGTATATATCATGGAGAGTGTTCCGACGAGTTGTTTGGATTAATTCCTGCTGCCGAATTCCACCATCGGACATGCGTCAAAATTTTAAGTTCCATCCTCACCATCTCGATGTCTGGAAATCCACAACTCTGCGTTTCTCCCGATACTTTTTACCTCGCACTATTCTGTTGTGGAATCAGTTACCGGCAGGGGTATTTCCGAACGGATACGATATAGGGACCTTCAAGAAAAGAGCTTACTCATTCTTGAAGCGGCGTAGTAAATCACGTGAATTAGCATAGCAAACGTGTGACAGCCGAGGCGGCCCGAATATGCGCGATTGTGCCCGAATGCACCGCTCGGAAGCATATAAAAGCCGACGGAGCAGCCATCAATTCATTCCGTAGCTAGCGGTCTAGCTTGAGAGACGGCCTATGCTATCCTCAAGTGAATACTGAAGTGGGTACGAGACGAGAAAGCCTATGCTGTCCGTCTTTAAGCTCACGTTAGTGAAAGATATTGTATGCACATACGTAGCTAGGTATTTGTATAGACTAAGACCTACACTGTTTTGTAAGTTTAATTAATAAATAACTGCAACCCATCAGTTGTCTTAGTCACCTCGTTACCTTCCATGGTACATTGTGGCGCCCAACGTAAATTTAAAATATTGAAATGACTGAAACAAAAGAGAAACAACGCGAAGAAATAGTTGCATCCGTGAAACAAGAAGTGGAATGCGGAACAAGAACAAGAGGAAGCTTTTAACAATTTTAGAAAAGCATTAACGTTTTAAAACAACTGGACAGCAACCTACCATACATAGTTAAAACTGATGCCAGTCAATATGCTATCGGATTAGCTTTAGTGCAGGGGGAGGGCGAGAAAAAGCATTTTATTGAGTACATTCTAATCAGCGGTCATGCAGCAACTGACCTTTTGCCTAGATATTCAACAAATACTTAGACCTGTGTATCACCCTGAACCCAATGTGGTGGAAAGGAAAAACAGAGACTTATAATTTCAAATTGGAATCATGGTCAAAGACAAGCACGAGAGATGGCCAGAAACCTTGCCTGCAATTCGCTTCGCAATGAACACTGTCTTCAGCGAAAGCACAGGCTTTACAGCAGCTTATCTTACTTACGGAAGAGAAATGAGAACTCCATTTGAAGTAGCTCATAACTTAAGTGAAATAGTCCAATCCGAAAATTTTGTGCCCGAAATTACTCCACAGTTAAGGAAATTGGCACATGATTTAGAAATAGCAAAAGAAAATATTGAAATTATGCAAGACAATAACAGAGTCAAATCCAATCATAAGCGACGCCCTGATCCTGGCTATAATAAAGGAGACCTAGTTTTGGTTAAAACTCATCCGATCAGTCGACAAGAAGGTGGTTTTTCTGCAAAGCTTGCACCTCGTAGAGATGGCCCGTACTGTATCACTAAAAATATTGGAAGCTCAATTTATGAAATTGCCACTTTAAACGAGCCTAACAAACCAATAGGAAAATATCACACATCGGCTATAACTCGTTTTGAAAACAGAGGTGATATCTGTCCAGATCCAGTTCTACCAATTAGATGAAAAGGACGACGACCAAAGAAAAAGCCTTCGATTTCGGATACTGGTACTCTCCCGGGACGTCATCGAGTACCAGAGGGGGAGAATGAAGCGGCGTAGTAAATCACGTGAATTAGCATAGCAAACGTGTGACAGCCGAGGCGGCCCGAATATGCGCGATTGTGCCCGAACGCACCGCTCGGAAGCATATAAAAGCCGACGGAGCAGCCATCAATTCATTCCGTAGCTAGCGGTCTAGCTTGAGAGACGGCCTATGCTATCCTCAAGTGAATACTGAAGTGGGTACGAGACGAGAAAGCCTATGCTGTCCGTCTTTAAGCTCACGTTAGTGAAAGATATTGTATGCACATACGTAGCTAGGTATTTGTATAGACTAAGACCTACACTGTTTTGTAAGTTTAATTAATAAATAACTGCAACCCATCAGTTGTCTTAGTCACCTCGTTACCTTCCATGGTACATTCTTAAAAGGTCGGCAACGCATTTGCAAGACCTCTGGTATTGCAGATGTCCATGGGCGGCGGTGATCACTTACCATCAGGTGCACCTCTTGCTCGTTTGCCCCCTCTTCTATAAAAAAAAAACCTAATTATTTACATATATTCGGTATTAAAATCGAGTACTGAATACCCTGTTTTAGTATGTACAGTTTTATCAATTAATTTCTATATAAAATAACTTACAGATGTGAAACGAAAAAACTAGTTGTCATTAGTCTAGATGATTAGTGTTACGGTGCGTTGCCATCCGTGTGGAGGGTTTGCAATGCCACATGCACAAGTCTACCGCCTACCTTACCCTTCAAACCGGAACAAGACAATAAGAAATAGGTGGTAGATTTCTGCGTTGTCTCGCCTGGGTATTTGGTACCACCGCCTTACCTATTTGTGTCAACGCACCTTTCACATTTTTGATGTCAATAGGCGATGGTTCTCCTGATGGAAAAAGAAACCATAGCGTATAGACTTCAAAAATGTTAACGGTGCGTTGCCAACCGTGTGGCTGGTTTGTAATGCCACATGCACAAGTCTACTGGCTACTTTACCCTCCAAACTGGAACAAGACAATGACAAATAGGAGGTAGATTTCTGCGTTGTCTCGCCCTGGTATTTGGTACCACCGCCTTACCTATTTGTGTCGCAATAGAGTCAATGCTGATCATGCAATGTGATTTAAAAAAGTATGATCCATTATTGCCAAAATCACCCTAGATGTTTCTTTTTTTATATTGTTCCCACTTGTCGTGACGCCACAGTCTCAGTTATAACAAAAGGAACTCGGTCTGACCAGATTAGATAGAAATACAGATCTGTACAAAACAATTGGAGTATGGTTCAGCAAATATTAACCTTACGATTGTTGGAATGTCCGCCATGCCCTTGTCAAGCCATCATGCGTGAGACCACGGTCTATTAGTTTTGGAAATAAAGAGTAATATTTTTATTTTATTAGTATTTTTAAAACTTACAAATTGGTTTAAATTTATGTTTACTTACATTATGTTAAGCCCGAGCAAATGTGCCGAATGATTTCAACGGCTTTGTTTAATTTAGCTTGTGTAACATTATACATATTTTACGTAGGTAACCTTGATAAAATATATGATGAAAATATATTCCATTATATAATGAGCCAAACATTAAACAAACCTATATTAGGTCTAATTCACACTTTTAAGGCACAACAAGGATATCGCCAGTCACCTCACTATTTAACGCGATAACTCAACGAATATGCAGGGTGCAGCTACATATATATCGGGCTAAGGTATCAACTTATATATTCCTACCGCAATAGCATCAGTGCTTGTTAATGTCATGTTCCAGTTTGAAGTGTAAGGTAGCCGGTAAACTTATGCATGTGGCGTTGTCATCACGCTACACATTACACTAACATCTATGGTATTCATAGGTGAAACCATCACTTTCCATCAGGTAAACCATCTGCTTGTTTGCTACCTAATTATATTAAAAAATCCCACACACTGATAGTTTTAGATAAAACAGATTTGAGAGAAACCCGCCATTGTGCGCGTGTTTCGACCCACGTACTGATAGCGAGAGAGTACCGCTAGCGGCACGCGGCACTCTATAACCTTCTCATGAATACATCACAATATCTAAATAATTAATAATATTAACTCGATGTTTCAGTAATTCCCTTGATAAAAAATAAAGCAGTAGGCATCAAGCAATATTTTTATCTATAACATTACGATGTAATAAACTATATGTAGTAAAAATTTAACAAAAATCTATTTATTTTTAAGCGATTCTAGGTTATTCAAAAAGTATTTTTTGCCATTCAATAAATGTACAATAAAGTATTAATTAAATAAATAAATAAAATATACTTTAATATTGCCTTACTAGCTGCTGCCCACGACTTCGTCCGCGCGGACTTCGTTTACTCTACACAGCACCTCCCCGTAGGTGATAGCGTGATAATATGTAGCCTATATGTTGACCCGACCTATCTATACATATAATAAAATCGTAGGAAACTCAAAACTGTACATTGAATATTTTTATTAAAAAAATACTTGGGGCGTGATCTATAGTCGATATCGAAGCCAAAAATATAGTTTTTAGAATTTTTGTCTGTTTGTCTGTATGTCTGTATGTCTGTATGTCTGTATGTCTGTATGTCTGTTTGTCTGTTTGTCTGTTTGTCTGTTTGTCTGTTTGTCTGTTTGTCTGTTTGTCTGTTTGTCTGTTTGTCTGTTTGTCTGTTTGTCTGTTTGTCTGTTTGTCTGTTTGTCTGTTTGTCTGTTTGTCTGTTTGTCTGTTTGTCTGTTTGTCTGTTTGTCTGTTTGTCTGTTTGTCTGTTTGTCTGTTTGTCTGTTTGTCTGTTTGTCTGTTTGTCTGTTTGTCTGTTTGTCTGTTTGTCTGTTTGTCTGTTTGTCTGTTTGTCTGTTTGTCTGTTTGTCTGTTTGTCTGTTTGTCTGTTTGTCTGTTTGTCTGTTTGTCTGTTTGTCTGTTTGTCTGTTTGTCTGTTTGTCTGTTTGTCTGTTTGTCTGTTTGTCTGTTTGTCTGTTTGTCTGTGTCTGTTTGTCTGTTTGTCTGTTTGTCTGTTTGTCTGTTTGTCTGTTTGTCTGTTTGTCTGTTTGTCTGTTTGTCTGTTTGTCTGTTTGTCTGTTTGTCTGTTTGTCTGTTTGTCTGTTTGTCTGTTTGTCTGTTTGTCTGTTTGTCTATTTGTCTGTTTGTCTGTTTGTCTGTTTGTCTGTAGGTATGTATGTATTATGTATTCTTTTAGAAAAATATTCAATGTACAGTATTAACTTTCCTACGATTTTATTATATGTATACATATAGATAAAATAATCGGTTGTCTGTAAAGTTGGTTTACAGACGATAGTTGAACGTGACAACGTCTTAAGAAAATACTAATGGAATGGTAGCATTTACGGAACGCCTCAGAGCGAGGTAACGCCGCATGAGTCATGTTTTTTCGTGCGTGCAGCCAGCTCTATCGAATTATAAGACGTTGTCACGTCAAAAATGCTCCAGTATAATCTGTCCTTATTTTTAACTAGTTTTTTAAAACAGATAAGAAAACAGGCTTTTTAGCATAACGAGATTTATTTTTGGATTATGTTGTAGTTATTAAATGTGATTCAATTTTAGTATGCTTAATCTACATCTTTTATCCTAATAATTTCATAACCTATTAAAAATTACAATTTACTAAACAATGGAAATAGCCACCAGTTTATCTGTTCAGTAAATAAAATCGAAACTATAGAAGCCATTGTGTGAAATGTCGTTCCGCTGTCACTTTTCTTAATAAAATTATGAAATAGCAACCATTTATAAAAAAAACCAAGTTGCACAGTTCCGAACAAAGCTGACACTCAAAAGTGCCCCTAATTTCATTTAAATAGTTATAGATATGGCAAAGTATATAATTAAATAATTAATACTCTGCCTACCCCGTAAGGTATTTGGCGTGAAGATATGTATGTAGATATGGCAAAAACATATGTCTTTGCATATCCAATCTTAAGCGCAAGATTTATAGTTGTTTTTACAAAGGAATGTACAAAAAGAAATAAAATTGACAGTGTCACGACCGATGTGATTCTATTTGAAATGAGCGGATAATTTTAAATTGTGCGCTCATTTTTGGAGGACGTTTTTGAGACACTGATTTGCGATCTTGGGTTTTTTATATCAATGATAGCAACCCTAAAAGCCTCACTAGCGACGACGCCATTTAATGATCAAATAATTTAGTGGCACTATAAGCGTTAATCTGAGCTATAATATTAAAGAATCACCAAGCTATGTTTTCAGTAGACAAAATCGGAACTATAGCCGCCGTTTTGTGAAATGGCAAGTCGCTTCTAAATTTTAATATAAAAGTAATAAAGTATATATTTGACTCTTATTCTAGAAGTTTTGGTGTCTATAGGTGATGTTTGACTCTTGTTCTAGGAGTCTTGGTGTCTATAGGCGATGTTTGACTCTTGTTCTAGGAGTCAAACATCGCCTATAGACACCAAAGATGTTAATGGTGCGTTGCTATCTTGTGGCGAGGTCTAATGCCACATGCATAAGTTTACTGGCTGCCTTACCCTCAAAACCGGAACACGACAGTGACAAGCACTGACGCTATTGCGGCAGGAATAGGTAAGGCGGTGGTACCAGAGCTGGGCGAGACAATGCAGAACTCTACCACCTAGTAGTCACAATGGTAGTGACTAGTATAGCCAATCGGTCGCCTTTTACGACCTGCCTGGCAGAACGGCAGTTGGTCTATTCTTCAAAGGAGCCCGGATCCACCACGAGGATTATTCTCATAACGATTTACGTCTATTCGCATAAAATAATTCACTATGTGGTTATTTACCACTTACTACTCTTTCTTGCGTTAAAAGTGGATTATTTTATAAGGCGTAAATCGTTATAAGAAAAAATTATTTTGTTCATAAAATTCAAAAAGCCTAATTAATGGCCAACTGCACCAACATTGTCTTAGCTTAGGTAAATCCTAAGTAGTATGCTATCACTTCTTGTCTTAAATAAAAAGAATGTGACAGCATGTCACTAAAGAGTGTCCTAAGCTAAGGCAATTTAGGTGCAATTGGTCATTAGTCCCTTGAATCACGTTCTTTTTAGCTGGACATCTTTGGTTAGACGTACTGAACACAATGTTAAAAATACGTTCACCTATTTTGGAAAGACCTTTAATTGTAATATAAGGTCCTTCCAAATACCGAAAGAAGCGTGTCAACACAGGAGCGAGTTCAGGCGCACAGGTTTTCAGTACTATGGCTGGAATCCCGTCAGAGCCACTGGCTTTGTTCACGTCCAAATTCCGCAGCGTTTTAAGAACCTCAGCCTGACGGATGCGAATTTCTGGCATATTCACCTCGCATCCAGGTAGACTGGGTGGTTTCGCGAGGAAGTGAGGGGCGGCAGAAATTCGATTCAACCGACTTTGCCAGGGACCAAAAGGCTTTACTACCTGAATAATATGAAGCCAGTTTGTTCCCAATACGGCTGACGTGGTCAAATCGAGCTTTCAGTAGAGCCTTTTTGCAGAATTGGCGGCCCGGTTGAAGGCTTTCTTCTTCTCCGATACGTCCTTGCGGTGTCGGGCATCTACCCAAGCCAGATATGTCTCACACTTTAGCGCCTCAGTGCGTCTACAATGGGCTCTGAACCAGGGTTGAGCTTTACTGGACATGGCTACGTCGGAGAAAGGAATAAAGTTCTCCATTCCTTATCGTAGTACTCATATAATACACATAAATCCATATGGTTATATATAAATCCATAAGGTTCCGACTAATAGGTAATTTAAATAGATGATTAAGAGTTACTCATTGTTTTATTCCCAAAACCAATATTTAATAGCCATCACTGGTAAAACCTAGTATATACAAAATTCTAATAGTAAAAAAAATGTATTTTTCAACATTTACTGTGCCTTTGAGGTAAATCCTAAGATTTACCAAGTGAATGGTGGTAAAAATTCGAAACAAAGGAACTGTTTGGACATTTACTATTGAGAGTTGGTAAATCTTAGGTTTTACCGGAAAATCTTAGGATTTACCACAGTTCGGGCTTTTACAGTAACATATATAAATAATAGCTACTATTCCTATTCTAATAACTTTCAAAATGCTGTACATAGTACCTTGTTTAATCAGCAAAAAATAATTTAAGCATAAGGGTTGATCTGAACCCCTTTTGAAATATAGGCCATCGGTCATACCAGGCAGTACGTAAAAGGTGAGACATTGGTCCAAATGCATCTCTAACATTGTGACAACTAGACGGTTGAGTCCTGTTAGTACTGCGGCAGTAAAATCAGTGCTTGTCATTGATTTATTCGATTTAAGAGGGTGAGATAGCGGAGAAAATAACAGCAGAAACAGATATATATGTGCCATTTATCAAGACACGTTGCGTGTCCAGCCAAGTTCGAAAAAGGAACTGGCGACGCAGCAGCCATGTGTAATAACTATCTCGAACTACTTTTGACCCCTTCAGAACTCAAAAACTATTTATCCTGAATACATGAAATTTTGAATACATATTTATAACATAATCTTTTAGTTCATCTAGAATCTAAAGTTTTATTAATGGAGCATACCAGTTTTTTAGTTAGTTATTATCTAACAATTAAAAATCGCCATTTTTATGACTGACTGACAAAAATCTAAACAACTTCTAGATGACCTATAAACTTGACATTTGGCACAAAAGTGGACTTTAATGAATATACGAAGGAAAAAATCTGAAGACTCAAAATTCTTGATAACTAGCTGTTGTCCGTGACTTCGTTCGCATGATACAATAACATAACTTTTTTTACTTAGTCGGGTAAAAAAGTAGCCGTAGTAGCCAAGTAACTATGTTTTTAATTATAGATTAATGGGTGGATGGATGAATCCTATGATTAATAAATAAATGTAAAATTTTGATATGACTCTCGCAGCTTTGACAGCATACCTATAGATATATATATATATTTCATACAATCTTTGATACCCTTAGGGGTTGATTTTATAAAAAGTTGATATTATAAAATCTAGGTTTGACTCTGATCTTTATGTACCACCAAACTTTATCAAAATTAGTTCAGCGGTTTAACCGTGAAAACATAACAGATAGATATAGAAGGAGATTTTTAAATCTACATATATAAAAATCAATTGCTGTTCGTTAGACTCGCTAAAACTCGAGAACGACTGAACCGAATTGGCTAATTTTGGTTTTGAATTAATTGTTGAAGTCCAGGGAAGGTTTAAAAGGTGAGAAAATATAGAAAAAAAATAAGAGTAGTTAAAAAGGCAAAACAACGTTTGCCGGGTCAGCTAGTTTGTATATATATAAAGGCAAAAGTGACTGACTGAGGTATCAACGCACAGGCCAAACCTTTAAGGCTAGAATCTTAAAATTTCGCACACGTATTTTTCTTATAATATAGACATCCACTAAGAAAGGATTTTTCAAAATTCAACCTTAAAGGGGGTGAAATAGGAGATAAAAATTTGTATGAAACTTTTTATTCCCAGGACATATTTATATGAAATTTTGTATGAATTAGGTAAAAAAAATAATTAATTATGTGTTCAAGCGTTTTTCAAAATTCTATCCCTAAGAGGGTAAAATAGGGGATGAAAGTTTTATAAGTATAACCGCACATGTCAAACCATTGCACTTGAAATTTTGCACACGTACTCCTGTTATGACGTAGAGATCCATTAAGGAAGGATTATTAAAAATTTAACCCTCAAAGGAGTGAAATAGGGTATAAAAGTTTTAATCACTATTCCTTGGCCATATTTGCATGAAATTTCGTGTAATTGAATATAACAAAAATAATGAGTTATGTATTTCAGAGTTTTTCAAAATCCAGTCCCTTAGAGTGTAAAATATAGCATGAACGTTTTATATTAACGTACAGACCAAACCATTAGGGCTAGAAACTTGAAATTTCGCACACGTATTTCAAATATAACGTAAATATTTACTAAGGATGATTTTTCAAAAATTAAACCCTAAAAGGAGGAAATGAAAGAAAAAAAATTGTTTGAAACTTTTCATTTCTTGGGCATATTTACATGACATTTCACATGAATTGAGTACAACAACAAAAATGAGTTATGTATTTCAACGGTTTTCAAAATTCAACGCCCAAGAGGGTAAAATAAGGAATGAAAAATTTAAATAAACACACAGGCCAATCCCTTAGGTCAAGAAATTAGAAATTTCGCACACATATTTCTCCTATGACGTACGCATCTACTAAGGACTATTCAAAATTCAACCTTCCAGGGTATACCCCTGGAAGGTTGAATTTTGAATAGGGATAAAATTTCTTTAAACCTTTATATTCCTTGGCCATAGTTGCGTAAAATTTCGTATGATTTGAGTACGGCAAAAATAATGTGTTACGTATTTGCGTGTTTTCCAAAATTCAACATCTTAGAGGTTAAAATAGGGGCTGAAAGTTTTATATAAACTCACAGGCCAAGCCCTTAGGGCTAAAGACTTGAAATTCCGCAAACGTGTTCCTTTTATGACCTAGGCATCGACTAAAGAATGATTTTTCAAAATTCAACCTCAAAGAGGAAAAAAATTGTATGAAACTTTTTATTTCTAGGACATATTTGCATGAAATTTCATGTTATGAGGTCATATTTTACAATTCATGGTGAAGTCAATATGTCTGTACGTACTCGTATATGTGTATGTAAACATCTCATAATTTTTGAACAACTTAATGACCGAAACGCGGTTGATGGCATTCGACTGGATTCTACTCAACTTAGACTTCCTGAAAATTTTAACCGATTTGACTCAGAACATATTGAGAATTTTTTGAAAAACCTCCAAAAAGTTTTGACGAAACAGAATTTTTCTAATACAACTATGTACCAATTGACTACACAATCTAATCAAATCTTTTTCTCAAAAAAAACTGCGTCCAATGCATAAAAATCTGTTTATCCGTTCGGGAGTTATCGTTGACGAAAAAATATGGAAAAAAATTTTTCGACAAAATTTCGAAATGTTTCAAGCAATAATTTTTTGATCTTCATTATTTTAGTACTTAAACTACGTCAAATGCCGTTTCAAAAATTAAAACCAATTCAAATTTTCAAAATAAATTTCAGTCTAATGTACCGATTTATTTTAAAATCTGATTAGCTGTTGAATAAATAAAATATAGGTATATATTTATTGTAAATTTAGTTATCAACATATAGTTGTACTACTTATATGTTTAACTTTATGTTAGTGGATTAATGTGTCAACATTAGAAAACTATTCACGTTCATAATATGGAAGAAAAAAAGTAGGAAAGAAACTAACTACCTCCTGCAACAAGCTCCTGTGATACAAAGTCATTACTTGAATTTAAGATGGACTAATTTAGTGAAAAACCTTTGACGTACCAGGTTATACTCGTACAAGGAAATTTAATGAAAACTTTCAAAAACGCTGTGTATTTTTGTTGCACTAAGATGAACAAAAAAGTTGGAAAACGTAAACTAATCCACTATCGGCCCCAAGACCTAAGTAGGTAAGTTTTGTGTATCAGGCGTTATGCCACGTTCTACACTTAGATACATTAACAGACAAGTGAAATGTTGGCATATCATTTGATCTGATTTACAGACGACATGAATATCTGACTAATAACGCAAATGTTTACAAAATATTAAACTACAACAAATAGTTTATTATTCTACTTAAAACAAATAGATTAATGTAGGTACATGGACGTCGTTCACCTAAAACGGAAAATAAAACACCTAATAATTGTTCAAAAAACTTTTCGCAATTAAGTAACATGCAGTTACCTATGGGGCCGTTCATAAAATACGTTCGCATACAAGGGGAGGGGGGGGGGGTCTGGCTGAGTGTGACAAGATGTGACAAGGGGGGACGAGGGGTATACGGCAACGTGACGTTCGCCGTTTATTATTTTTTGACATGAGCGCTAGCTCTGTGGCGCGACTCTAGCGGCGTTGCGATCCGTCACAACGGGTTTCTTTGTTTTTCCAATACTTGAGACAGTAACGTTTCCACGTACCCTGCGCGTAATGTTATTATAATAACTAAATAAATATTTTTAATTTTCAGAATTTGTGTACTATCATTTAGAATTTATCATACTCAGCAGGGGGGGGTCTTAGTTTTTGTGACGAAATATTTCTAGGGTCGGGTCACAAAAAGTGTGACACAGCGTGACAATGGGGGGAGGGGGTCAAAAAAAGCTGATTTTAGTGTGACGTATTTTATGAACGGACCCTATGCAATAAAAGGTATAAGAAATCTTAAGAGATAAATAGATTTACTCGTTTATACAAATAAAATAAAAATTACAATATCTATTATCCAAACTAATTTGAATGCGAAGCGTAGTGTGTCCCTCTTTCTGATACGCCTTCATGGCTAACCCTCTGAACCGATTATAATGAAATTTGACAAGGACCCGGGGTCAAACGTAGGCTACTTTTTTTCCAAGATATTGAAATAGTAGATCAAACTTTCTTTTTACATTAATGGCATGTAACCTTACTCGTGGGCGAAGCTGCGCGCTGCTACTTGGGTCAGCTAGTTGGCAATATTCCGTAGCAACTATGAGAAATAAAAAAAAGATACTAAAGTGTTTTTATAACATGATAGCAAACAAGCAGATGGGTCACCTGACGGAACCATCGCCTATAGACACCAAAAGTTAATGGTGCATTGCTATCTTGTGGCGAGGTCTAATGCCACTTGGATAATTTTACCGGCTACCTTACCCTTCAAACCGGAACACGAAAGTAACAAGCACAGACATTGTTGCGGCAGCAATGGATAAGGCGGTGATACCAGACCCGGGCGAGACAATGCAAAACTCTACCACTTAGGTTATAATATTATTTTCTAAGGATAATTAATAATTCATTACGACCGCGACACGCTTAGAATTACGATGCGTGTGACTAAGTAACACTAAACTACACTACTATACTGCGGTTAGCACCCTCGCTGCGCTCGAGCAGCAATGGCGGATCCATCATATTTGTTTAGGAGGCTTTATTCATTAATCTGAGAGTAAACTAATAACAAGGTAAGTAATTATAACGTTTTTCAAGGTGTGGGCCACAATGTTATATAAAATAAATTACTACATGCCATTTAGGCCTCAAATTAGATGTCGGCGACATGCGGCGCGGGGGCGGCGAGACCAGCACAATTTAGCGCTATGACACAACTGCCCGCGCCACCGTCGCGACGCTGTCATCCAGTCCACTTCCATAAGAATCTTTCGGATTCCAAGTGCCGTGAGCGGGCAGCCGAGACTGGGCAGTCGCGACCACAGTCGCGATCCTGGCAGTGCCACACCGCTTTGGAGAGATTTTTTCCTTTCCGATGCGCGTGACTGACCGGGGGCGTGGCCGGCGCACGACCCTGGTAACGCCGCCGAGCCACACCGGAAGCAGTACGGTCGCGGCGCTCGCTCATTACGGTAGTTAAAAAGGCGTCATTTACTCATGAAAATCACATATTTTTAGTTGAATTAATTGCTAAAACACGCCACTTTAAGATTGTCATAAAAAAACGTATAAAGAAAACATTGTTCAAAATTATTTCGTAATCCTCTTCTTCATCCACTATAATTCGCTTGAAGAGTTCCGGTTTCAATTTATTTAAGCTATCAGACATCGTTCTGATACACAAAACGCGACCAAACGCCCAACTGGTTATACTGACTCTTTCGCACGCACGCACGCACGCACAACGCACTTGACTTGACTGTACATGGCAGTCGCGGTTCAGGCTGCGGCTGCTGCTACCTGGAAGGACGTGGCAGCGCCACACAGACGCGGCAGTAGCCGCTCTCGCCGCCGCGCCGCGGATCGCTGTCATCCAGTTCGAGGCCTTACAATTTAAGCAAAGGTTTCTCAAATTTTAAGCTTAATTTTTAAATCGATGTATGACACTTCTCCATCTACATTAAATAATTTGAATAATGTGAGAAATATATTTGAGTATTTATCATGTATTTCTTTGTACTAGTTGATACATTGAATTTCGGCCACAAGCGGTCGCTAGTTAGCGATCGCTTCTGGCCGAAATTCAATCATAAGCTAAACAAAATCTCTTTCAAAGACAACAGACTTTAGACGTAAAAAATAGTATACATGTGTGCATATTATCGTGCATATGTAGAATGTGCAATGTTTATTTTTATTAATTTAATTTATTTCTAGTGCATATTATATAAAAATATTAGTTTTCGCAGTTTTCCGCTATATAAACTTTATATGTGCTAAATTTTAAACTACTCGGCGGGGTGATCACGTAACTCGCAATGCGAAATTATCGTGATTGTTTAGTTATTGCAAGACACATAACAGCCTTGCACATTAGTGGTAGTCGTTGCCGCTTGATTAGTTTTGATGCTGTAACATTGCAAAAAGTGCATCTAGTGACCAGCAAGCAATTGGCGACGTTTTTGATGATTTTTTCATTACGTTTAAGCGTCATCGCTGATCGCTGGCGAATTGCAAACGTTAGATGATACGCCTACCGTTCGTGTAATTTTCTTTATTATGGGTACAAATAATTTGCTTCACGTTTTAAATGAGTATTTTTAACACACGCCCATATCACAAGTAAATGACTTGATTACGTAGGGTAAGATCGGTTCGAGTAATTTTCTTAAAAAAACAATAGGTACTTAGTTATTTATTTATTTTAATACATTTATTAGACATCTTCAATCACATTTATTTGCTAATGTATTCATCACCAACTCACATTATCCACACTCAAACGAATTAATGACGCAGTGCGTCGCCAACTTAAAGCCATATAAATGTATTTTATTTAATGTTGATAACAAATACGGGTTTAACATTGTATTACCTCTACCTGGTAATTACGTGCGATTTTAATTACCCGTTTGTCCGGTTAGGTAGGTAGCATTGGGTTTAATCCGTACTGTTCATAAGAAAATAAATAGAGCATTAATTTTATTATCTCTTTACGTTAACACGTGAGACAAAGAGAGAACATTAAACGTGCAAGAAATCGATACCTATTACGTATTTTCACAAAAAACCGACATATATATTCACAACAATTCAGACAACTTATGCATTAGACATAGTATTTTGAGGAAGCTGATTAGTTATTGTACTCAATCAGTACATTAATCTGGAAGTTATATTAAAAAGGATCTGTTTCGCCAAAATTTTTCAAAATTTTATCAAAACCCCTTGGGCCCATTTGGTTCAAATTTTCAGGAAGTCTAAGTTGAGTGGAATCCAATCGAATGCCATCAACCGCGTTTCGATCAGTCCAGCCGTTCAAAAGTTATAAGATGTTTACTTACTTAAATACAGACATACTGTGTGTATGTCACACACACACACACACATACATCCATACAGACTGACGTCATCGTGAAAATAGTCGGAAAAGGTTCTTAGGACCTTAGGACCTTAGAACTAGAAAACGTGGAGACTTGATGAAAACTCGATTTTTGAAAATCGGGGCAAACTCAATAACTTCCTTATACATACGTACCGGGAAGTTAAAAATATTCTAATACGATTGTAATTAATGTAAAAAGTAATTTGTATTTGTACTTAAAAACAATAATTAAGAATACCTACTGTACTTATACCTATAATATTATACTTATAATATCGCATCTGTTGTCTAGTGATCTGGTGTTGGTGTTGACCACATAACCAAGAGGGTGCGATTCCTGGGTCGGGCTACTCAAAAGTGTTTTTTCAGTTTTCTGATAAACACAACGTTGCCCGGGATCTTTATCTTTATCCTTAAAGCCCGGTTGGCGATATACTTACCACCTGTCACATTGTGCGACTAAAGTATTCTCGGCTAATTGTGGATTTCAATCAGTAACTAAGACCCCTATTTCACCCTGCACCTAACGCGGAGCGCAATACCACTACTCCTGTAATTGTTCACCCCCACCATAATTAGTCAAACCGACGCACTAAGCCAAGGTACGGTCTCGCAAAGGACCACCCTTAGCTCGGACGTTGATTGCCCAAATTAAGATTTAAAGTCTGGCTGAGCACTTACTCGACCGCTAGTACTACGTCGCTATTACGGCCCTTGGTCTTAAGGCCATCAGCTTTTGTCATTTCGAAAAACAAAAAAACATTCGGATCGCGCACGCGCGGTATCGGTGATTATAATGGCGCGCCGTTGCTTTGATCGCCTGTAATAACCTCCCAATTTAATCTTATCGTGATAACTTTTTAACCATTCGTCCGAATTTCTTAGTGTAAAAGACAAATTTCATGCTAAAAGCGGCAAATATATTAATTTTAATACAAAATTAATAAATAATCCGAAATATGCTTTGTAAAAAAATATAATAATTTAATTGTATTTATGGATCACTATTTTGGATATTATGGATTCTACATAAAAGGTAGACATGTGCTGTCGCGGACTTTTATTTAGAACTTATATATATTAGACAAACAATCCTACTATACATTATCTTCGTGTAACTTCAGCGGTTTTCCAGTGATGGAACTGGAAGATGACTATGGAAATTTCTAAACTCAACAAGATAATCCTACCAAGCTTGACCTTGACGGTTCTGATTTGATAAATACTCTGGTGGTAATTGACTTCCAGGGTTTTATGAGGAGGTCATTTGAACTAAATACCATATATTTTGGGCTTATTTGATTTGTACTTTTTTCTTAAATGCCGAATGGTTTCTAGTGATTGATAATATATGAAAGAAGTCCTTGAGAACACCTAAACCATAGACTAGTATATAATGTTAACCTAAGCTAAACCGGTTAAATCCATGGAGTGTGGCCTAATTCGGTTTATCCTGACGGTTTATTCTTAGATGCTAAATGTTTTCTAGGATCTGATGATGGAACTGGAAGGTGACCATCTGAGCTTGGGCTGATATAGCTGGCCTTTATATAGCTTTTTTATATAAGATAGCAAACAAAAACATGGGTCCCTTGATGGAAAGAGTCAACCATTGTCTAAAAACACTAAAGATGTAAATTGTGAGTTACTCTCTTGTGGCAAGGTTTTTTGCCACATGCATAAGTTTACCGGCTAGCTTACCCTCTAAACCTCAACACGACAGTGAAAAGCACTGATGCTATTGCGGCAGGAATATGTAAGTATCTAAATAAACCAATATCAGACGAGTGAATACTATATATCCATACGTCTGGATGTCCTGGACATGTCTGGAATGTCCAGCTGTATGAATACGTGTAATTCCAGCTGTATAATTTCCAGCCTGTAAAATTAAAATTCAGACCTTGTTTGACCTTGACTTTGACCTCGTTCGCAGAGATTGATAACAGAACTAGAAGGTAGCCGTGGAACTCCTAAACTAATTAAAATAAACCTATCGAGTGTGATCTAATTTGTTATATTTTTGCAAATAAGTACTCTAAATGAGGATTATTTCCAGGGTTACATGGTAGAGCTAAAATGAGGCCATGGGAGCTTGCAAAAAACAACTCAAGCTCGTTTATTAAGGAACCTTAAGCTTATGGTAACCTTAACCAGGATTTCTTTCATGTTTTGCTCTTAAATTGATGTGTAAGCAGAATGGCGGTCTTAGCCATAAATATATCACACGTCAAAGGTCTTAGCATAACAGTATGTATCGGGGATGTTGAAATTTTTAATTTTATCTTGTTTACTATTTTGAGACTAAAATATCTCAATTTAATAGGAATGCCTAAAGGCATTCCTATTACACTGAGGCAAAAATTATTTGCAATTAGTACATATTATGGATTACAACTTTGTAATGCATAATATGTACTAATACTAACTAATCTATACATATAATAAAATCGTAGGAAAGTCAAAACTGTACATTGAATATTTTTTTAAAAGAATACTTGGGGCGTGATCTACAATCGATATCGAAGCCAAAAATATAGTTTTTAGAATTTTTGTCTGTTTGTCTGTATCTCTGTTTGTCTGATTGTCTGTATGTATGTCCGGGGTAAACTCAAAAAGTACTGCATTTATTTACTTCAAATTTTGCATGAATATTACTAACAGGTCGGGTCAACATATAGGCTACATATTATCACGCTATCACCTGCGGGGGAGAATCTGTGCGGAGTAAACGAAGTCCGCGCGGACGAAGTCGCTGGCATCAGCTAGTTATAAATAATTTAATTGCAAAAAAATATTTGCAATTAGTACATATTATGCATTACAAAGTTGTAATGCATAATATGTCTAATTGCAAATAATTTTTGTTTCAATTAAAATGATAAAATAAAGTTTACAGCCTATTGCTGAGAAACTTTTTTCGAATTTTATTATATGCTTATATATACTTGAAGGAAAAACTTTATACCTCTTTTTAAGAGAATTACGCAAACGTTGGAGTATAAAAATTGGTATAGTTAAATTTTACATAGCGGAGGACTGCAGAAATCTCCCCTGTCCAAAAACAAGGTGGTCTGGTACTAACGCATATTCCTGTTGCAATAGTGTCACTACTTGCAACTGTCGTGTTCTGGTTTGAAGGGGTAACGTAACCGGTAAACTTATAAGCATCCCAATGGATTGAAATCGCCAAATGGACAGCAACGCACCATTAACATCTTTGATGTCTATAAGCGATGGTTTCTCTATTCATCAGGTGACTCCATCTGCTTGTTCGTTATCCTATGATATATACCTAAAAATTGGGTTATTTTTCTTGTAAATCATTGTAATTTTATGGCTACATTTTCGCCCTATCGCGAAAGTTCACGTTGTCACAATGTAGCCCTCCACTAGGCTGAATCATTATAACCTTCATGTTTCCTTCAGTTTTCTACCCCGAGTTGGTTCGGGCCCCTTTGAAGTATAGATCAACTGTCTTTTGCCAGGCAGGTCGTAAGAGGCGACCGATTTGCTATACGTGTCACTGCCATCGTGACTACTAGGTGGTAGAGTTTCGCAACGTCATCATAGGATAGCAAACAAGCTGATAGATCTCCCGATGGAAAGAGTCAACCATCACTTATAGACACCAAATATGTCAATGGTACGTAGCTATCCTTGTGGCGAGGTCAAATGTCACGTGCATAAGTAACCGGCCATCTTACCCTCCAAAACGGAACACAACGGTGTCAAGCACTAACGCTATTGCGGTAGAAATAAGTGAAGCGGTGGTACCAGACCAGGGTGAGAAAATGCAGAAATCTACCAGCTATTGCCAGCCATGATGATAGTGACTTGCACAACCAATCACTCACCTTTTACGCCTGCCTGGCAGAACGGCAGTTGGCATATTCTTCAAAGGAGCCCGGACCAACACCCCCCGTGTTTTGATTGTTTGATTGTTACAATATAATTCCATTAAACAGAGCATCACCACCACCATGAATACTAGCTGGTAGAGTTCTGCAACATCTCGTCTACCTTTGTTGCCACCGTCTTAATCCTATATCTGAAAAAATATCTTACGTGTTCTAATGGTAAGATAATTTATAAAATACGAAAAAAAACTTGAGAGGTGTCAAGGGACACCCAGATGGAACGAAGTTCCTTTTATTATTATTTACAAAAAACCTGTATACACTCAACAAAAATAATCGTCGCGACACCACACTGTTCAATGCGAAATAGAATTTCGGCACCCGGTCGAATTTCGACCCACGGTCGAATTTCGGCACCCGGTCGAATTTCGACCCACGGTCGAATTTCGACACCCGGTCGAATTTAGACCCGCTGTCGAATTTCGGCACCCGGTCGAAATTCAACCGGCGGTCGAAACTCGGCAACCGATCGAAATTTGACACTCGGTCGAATTTCGACACTCGTTCGAAATTCGACTGTATGTCGAAATTCAACTTTTGGTCGAAATTCGACATTCGGCCGAAACTCTGTATAAATGTCGAACATTTGGCACTAGAAAAAAAGTAAAGATAGTCTCTTTCACTTTCAATGCACGAGCTAAAGGGAAGTGGCTGGATATTTCTGTGCTAAGCACACTTTTGATATTATATATGATATTTCTGTGTAACACAGCGCGCGATAAGGAACTTCGTTCCAATAAGGGCCTGTGCACACCACGCTCGTTTAAACGAGCCATTGATGCAGTGTTGGCAGACCCTTGAAAAATTATTATTGAACCAGGGTCGTAAAATTATTGTACTTTTAACGAAAATATTGTACACTATAAAATTATATTTAGTTTCTATTGTAAATAATTATTTATTGAAACTGTACTTTGAATATGGTCATATTATTTAAAATTTGCCATAAGATTAGAATAGTTAACTATCAAAACTTGTAAACGATGAAATTTTAACCTGTAATTGTATTTTTCTAATGATTGTATGCTGAGGATTGAAGATTGAAAAGTTCTAAAAGATCATGAAATTATGGTACGTGTACAATAATTATTGTACGTCTGCCAACACCGCATTGATGCGCGTTTTAGAAACGTGCGTCGACGCGGACGGCGCGCCTTTGTCCTATAGAGCAGTTTGTGGTCTCTGTATCGATACACACGCGCGTTAATCGCGTTTGTATCGATTCAAACGCGCTACCCTAGCATGTCTGCATGTCTGTATCTATACACGCGCGTTAATCGCGTTTGTATCGATTCAAACGCGCTACCCTAGCATGTCTGCATATCTGTATCTATACACGCGCGTTAGCATAGCGTTTGTATCGATTTAAACGCCCGTCACTAGTGCGCGCGCCTTTCCAACGGGCGGTATTTCATGTCATGTCATGAATGTCATCATGAAGTATTAGGTATAGGTGGAGCTCATGGAACTATATAATTCATCCGAGGTGAAACTAGCACTCGTATTAATCAATTGAAACAACTATTTACGTTACATCTCTGTCTATGAGGTCTTCCCATCTCTACTTATGCTGTGTTAGAAAGAGAAAGTTAGACCTCAGAAAATGACAGCAGTATTTGAAATTTGGTTTCAAGTAGGTATTAGAAGTTTTGCCTCCAGATATAATACAGCTTCATGAATGTCATGTAGCATTAAGTCCATCTCTGTACATGTTTTTGCATAAATTTTAAATAAATAAATAAAAATAAATATATACATGTACAACAGGTAACAATTAACCCACATAAGAATTGCAGAAAAATTAGAAAAAACTACTGGTTTTTTTTTTTAATTCTAATAAATTTTCTTATAAATAGATAAACAACATTAATATCATTGTAATTGCTTTGGCAAACCCCTCAAGGCAAAGAATACATATAATATTATTATCCTATATTTATTTATTGCGTCTAAATTCAAAGTTCCACACTCACCATCTTGGTGTTTGGATATCCATAACCATGCGATTCTCGAGCTCTGCACTACAACACTGTATAATCATTTACCCGTGCAAGCGGCAAGCTAGTCGAAGCATTTAAGACACTTACACATTTTCTTACATATTATGCTGCGTCGTAGCACGTCTCGACGTTCTATGGTGTTTATGTGTGTGAGAGCCCTAAGCGCTTTGACTCAATTACGTGAATTGGGGGACAGGTGTTTTCGAACGGATGCGACTTGGGAACCTTCGAGAAAAGAGCATGGATACCTGTTTTTAAACGGACAAGCAACTGCAATGTAGTATTGTGAACATCAATGGGCGGCTGTAGCAGATAAGTCCCTTTGCCAACTTTTCTATAAAAACGAATAGGTATCTACTTTTAAACAAACACGCTCCATTTATAACTTTTTTAAGGCGATTACAGCTGCGAACGACCTTGAGTTTCTAACAGGAGCAGCGCAAATATTATTTCGCGCGTGGCAGGGTCCAAAGTCAAAGAGTATTTACAGTGGATGCAGATACATACGTTTTAACATTTTTGTTCACCTATATGAACTTTTATCATCATGAATCGACTGAATGTTGTCAAACTCAAAACCAATAACCAGTAATCGCTCATTTATCGATTACATATACATTCATTTTAGAAAAACGATAAATATTTAAAGAAAAAAAATATACCGAAAATCGACAAAAAATTATATAACAATTTACGCAGTAATTACTGTTACGTATCCTATTTCTTTGAAAGTGTTGTAATATACAATACATCCCGTGTAGCACTTTATTTTAATTACAATCAACAATTAATATTGAACAAAACGTTTCAAAATTTGATTTTGTAAAATGTAATCTCTTGAATAATATTTTAAAACTAATTAGCTGCTTAGTTTTTGTTTCAAAATCTCGTATTAAAAAAGAAGATATATAAATTGATTTAATGTTTATAGAGGAAACTACTAAATAAGTTGTAAATAAGTTATTTAGACTATTTGTATGTATAATATATTTAATTTACTTATTTTTTGTTGCGAAGTCCTTACTACCTTCAAATAGTAATTTTTTTTCTTTAGAGTTTTGCTTTTTATTCGCTTGCTTGAATTATCTTCGTTGTTTGTATGTTTTATTTTTTTTATTTTTGTATATTTATACAAAATATTGACAAAATACTTATCTATCTATGGCTAGTAAAAAATTCAAGCGTAAACGTAGGTAAGTACATGAATAGTCTCAAAATAATATTCAGCGTCTACTCGCAAACAAAACTATTTATAAAGTACTAGCTTTCAGCCCCTTTAATACGCTCTTTTACCTCTTTAAGAGATAAAACTCACAGCAGCAAAGAAACATGACTAATAAATTTGAATAGATTTTGATTAAACATATTTTATTTTTTTTACAAACTTTACCACTTTTTTCATCGTTTGAAGGGATGACATTTGAAAACCTTAAACTCGTATTCATTTAATTGTATTAAAAATCATAAATACTAAGTTTTAAATAATTTCTACAATATTCTACAATAAACAATCTATTTTTTATACAAACATCAATACTTTTTTAACCCTTTAAGGAATGAAATTTAAAAAAATCCCCAAATATATGATTCTTAAATTGTGTTGAAGAAAGTAAGTGCCGAATTTCAAGTTATTTTGACCATAAACGTTTGATTTTTTCATATAAATTGTAACACACACTTTTACTCCTTTAATGGATGAAACTTCTAACATTACATGCATGTTTCTTCAATTTCGATTGAAGAGCATAAGTACTAAAAAATCCGAAAATTCGTACATCTTAATTGTATTAAAAATCATAAATACTAAATTAAAATAATTTAGATTTTATAGTAATGCAATTCATTTTTGATACAAACTTTAAAGCCTCTTTTTACCTCTCTATGGGCTAGAATTCAAAAAAATATTAAATTTGTATTTAATTTTTTTTCAGTTAAAGGATAATTTAATTCATTACAACTCAAATATATCATTCATTACAACTCAAAAATGACAGAGTTTCATACAAACTTTCACCCCCTATTTCACCATCTTAGTGGATGAATTAAAAAAAAATCCTTTCTTATTCCTTGTCTATATCATAAGAACAATATCTGTAAAAATCAGCCTTCTCGGTCCAAGCTCGTTATCTACTATAAAAAAACATCCAAGCGTAAACGAAATGTTAAATTTCCAAACGGCACAACCTTACTATTGTGCCAAACGTTCTATCTGTACTATTACTCTTTGACTCGAATATGGAGAGCGGAGCACGCTAACATGCGACACGGCCTCCCCGTATGAACGCTACCGGGAGACTGACTTTCGACGCGAGCGCTGTCCGCGAGTTAAATAATAAGGTTTTTATTGATTTAATAGCACACTATAATGATTTTGTAAAATTTTGAACTTAAATTTTATAAAGCAATAAATTGTCTGTAATAAAAAGAAAAAATCATCAAAATCGTTACAGTAGTTTGGAAGTTATAGGCAAATTTTTGCGTAAAAATAAGAAAGATATTCGATTTTTTTCCGTCAAAAATAACAATAAAATTTAAAAAAACGAACTTAAAATTTAAATTTAATTATATTATACGCATAATGCATATTTCTTTTAAATTATTGCACCAACCGATTAGCAGTAGTAGGCTTTCAAAGAGGTGTCTATTTCGTAGTTTGGCATTACCTATCCCCTTAAAGCAGCGAATCAATAATGCTTACATAATTTGACCTGACGCTTTACAAGTACGCTTTATACTGGTTGACTTTTTTTATTTTTAATGGTCTAATGGTCTAAAAATAAGTCACCAATAAAAATATAGTTAAATGGGAATATTGCTAAACTACACAGTAAACCTAAACGAAATTAGTGTAGTTATATTCAAAAAATATGGTCTCCGCGTGGCGTGCTAACTAGTCTAATCTTGAGTTCACCAAATCGCCGTTTTTATGCAATGAACTTCGATATTCGTGAGCGGGTGTCCCTACATAAGTATTTTGATTGGACATTTAGGTCAAAATTTGTGTACATACCTATTTTTTAAATATTCGGTATCAGAATCAAGTACTGAACACCTCCATCAGTATGTACAGTCTTTTACAAGACAACCTGTATATGTAGATGTTTTCGACCCGTTTTTTAAAAATAAATATCTACTCTTACATGACTATACTTACTAATGTTAATAAAGGAGTTTGATCATAAATATAAACTAGCGCGCATTTTGTCCCTTTCAATGAAACCTGTATCCGTATGTATCCGTGAATGGATGCGACATAACTTAAAGTAGTAAAACTACAATTACCGACTAAGCTATATCTAAGGAACTACTATATCTAAGGAACCCTGGGAAAAGGTTTCCCTGACTTATATGGGACTAAATGCGAAATGCAAACAGAAAAAGAATTTTGTAATAAATGGATGAATTCTAAGATAAAAAAACATAAAAAAGCTTCTCAAAACTCCTCCTATTTGGAAAATGAGCTAATTTACAAGCAAGATCAAACAAATAAATTGACAGTTTTACAGTTTTATAAGGCGTACTTATAGTAGAGGAACCCAAGAGGGGACTTTGGGATTTACTCGAGCGGGTCAGATTAACATAGGGGAGATACCTTGCTTACTGTTGAGACTGTAATACCTCTATGGTATTACCAATTGAAGGATGCTGGCAGCTTGTCAGCTTATACATATTTTTAAATTATTACAAATTATTAGAATGTGTAGTCCTTACATTGATATAAAAAATTCAAGATGCACAGTCCCGAACAAAACTGACACTCAAAACTGTCCCTAATTTCACACAAGTATAAAGTACAAGATATGGCCAAAATATATATTTTTGCAAAACCAACCTTAAGCGCCAGACTTTTAGTTGTTTTTACAAAGCGATGTACGAAAAGTAATAAAATTGACAGTATCGCAACCGCGCGATTCTATTTGAAATGAGTGCACAATTTAAAACATTGCGCTTATTTTTAGAGGACGTTTTTGAGACACTGACTGTGCATCTTGTAATTTTTATATCAATGAGTCCATACATATATTACACGAGGTATATGCTCAAAGACTACAGTCTTTGTTAAAAAAGGTCAAATAGTTCTATAAGTTCGCACGGACGAGAAGTTCAATAAACGAAGTGATATAAAATTTTCTTTCTACATACATATCTTCACGCCAGATCCCTTACGGGGTAGGCAGAGAGAACCGAGTGCCATACATCACGATCCTTGCAGGCTTGTCTGAATTTTCTTTCTTTTTTAAGAATAATTTTAAAGTAGACCCGAGTACCTCAAAAATACAAATTAGTAGCAGGAAGCATAGAAGTCTCACGTAGCGATCGGAGTATTGTTACAAGACTCTTCACCAAATATAAGCCGCTAATACATATAGGGGCGGACGACTAGGGCAAAAAAAAAAAACAAAATTATAAATATAACTTCGGCTTGTGGAAATTATCAGATTATATTTTTTTCGTTATTCATACATCATTTCCTCTAGAATAAAAGAAAATTCAGACGTACTCGAGAATGTCAAAACAACGTTTTCTTTACAACTTTGTACCCTCTCCCTTACGCTACATTTGAATAGTCAGATTTTCTAAATTTTAGTTGGCAATGAACCCACCATACCTTAATCGGATTTCCATGTGTATGTTCTTTTTCACATTTTTTTTATCTGTAGATTTTTTCCCCACCATTGAAATGAAAATTATTATATATCCCTTTATTTTACCTATAATTTAATCTACAAAAGCCAAAAGGTCCCGACGACGCTCGAGTAACAACACATCTTGCGCTCCACTACTATTAGTAAGATTTTTTGTGAATCTCACGGTAGCAACTAGCAATTCATTATATTAAACTTTTTTTAAGAAATTTTTAGTTGTCTTGGTGCAATTGGGTAAAAGTGTATTAAAACAGATAAAGCTATATTGTTATTGCGGTTTATTTTAAAATATTTTCTATAATCTATACCTATACATATTTTGCAATGTTGATTAAAAAAAATTGACGCCTTTCAGATGAATAATAAAATTTAAAAATAATATAGTCAGTTTTCTCTGAACGTGATATTCAACTATTATAATAGTTTGTACCTATATTTGGAAATTTAGATGTTTGGACGTTTCGATGTTTGAAGAATGGCGACTCATCCAGGCAAAAAAAAGGATAAACAGAGGTTTCGTATCATGTTTTTAAATTTGTTGCTCCTTTTTACTTCATAGAATGGAATAAAAAATACATTGTTTCCGTGGTCTTCTCCAAAAACTACAAGCACACATGCCTTGTAACAGACCTACTAGTTATTATATTACTTACTATATATTTTGTGCTCATTTCCTTAATTTTTAATCTTTTAAATAACCGTATAGTAACATCACATTTAGGTTATTATATCACAGATTAGCTTTGATAAGTTAAAATCACTACAAAAAGTATTTATTTCTTTTTAAGCTCAAAAATGTGTTCAATAAAATTTTAGAACGTAAATATTTTCAATATAGAATGGGTTTGAGCTTTTGCATAAGGGTAACAAAGTCTCATCGACGGCCAAACAATATTTGTTTCCATTTTTAGTATAAAACCTACGAAGGTGCTCGTAGTGTGAAACATATTTACGCGTCTTCACGACAAACGGCATGACGATTTCTCATACCGTCATACCCTATAGATACTTCTACGCTACCGCTCTCGACTCCCTTGTTTAAACATTAGCATATTCTATAATGATATTTATTTGCTTTTCTCCAAAATGTCTTATTTGCTTTCTTTAATTATAAATTCTTCGAATATAATTCTAATTTCATATCTTGAAAGAACAAGACAGAATTTATAATTATTTTTGATCACGTCAAATTCCTTTTTTAAAATTAATGGAAAATTATCTAAAATATAAGCGGTATAACAAACATGAATTAAAACTAAATTAATTTTATCCTATAAAAAAAATGTATCCTATGACCCTTTCATATGCAGAACCGAAATTACCCTTAGTGTCGTCCTGGAACTTCGTAAATCTGCTGGTGCTATGTCATTGCTTGTTTCCTACACAAAATGGAAAAAGATTCACAATACTTAAATTTCCAGCTACAGAAAGAAGTAATTTTCAAAAATTGTGATGCTATAATTATTAATTCCAAACAAATCACATTTTTTAACAAAACTGCAGTTAATGATTCTTATTTTCTTTAAAAATAGAAAGAACAATTGTATTTACTTCAATCAGAGAATGCAATTTATTTTAAGCACTTTGACAAGGCAATATTTTTTGAAGCCTCGAGTTTGTCGCCACCCAAAATTTAGTGCCCCTGACGCCCAGCGCCGCATATACATTTGACAAATTTGCGACTAAGCACAATAAGTGTCTCAATACAGGTGGTACCTACCTACAAATCAACGATCAAACATAACATTTTTAACTATATACAATTTGCGTACTTATTTTAAGTTTAAAGCTCTGGCTTCCTCCAAACGCGGTGCCGTCATTAAACGGACGCAATATGATGGCCGTAAAAAGACGACCGTAGGCACAGGAAATGTTAAGACTTAGACCTCGGCCGCCGTCCCCTTTTTACGATGAACAGTCAACAGACCACAAAGTCGTGTGCTATACGTATCAACGGTTGCAAATGGACGACCCTGATTCAGCGTTACTCGTAAATTTGGTAGATGAACAATTATCAGAAGACGAAAATAATCGTGTGGTGTAAAGGGATTTATTAAAGTTCGTAGTACCGAAGGTGCTTTTAATATTGTAGTGCGTCGTCGTCTGCACTGCAATGACGGAAAATTTAGGGAATACTTTCATCTTATCTCCTCGAATCTCCCTGACTTCACACCACAATTTTTGCTTGGCCTACGTCTGTCTGTAGTCTTTATACTTTACATTATATAATATCTCATAAACCCGCACTAAATCAATTAAGATTTCATCGCACTCGCTGCTCCAGTTGATGAAATTCATTTTGTACAATAAAAAGGCACGCCGTGATTATATATATATTGTGTTTGAAAATGGCTTCACCGCTATTAGTAGGGGAGCCCAAGATGCTAAATGGGTAGTTACCGAGCGTCGTAGGGACCTATTGGATTTTGTAGATTAAATTATTGCAAAAACAAAACGTTATATAATGTTTTTCATTTCAATGGTGAGGAAAAATCTACAGATAAAAAAATGTTTAAAAAGAATCAGTGACATGGAAACACTTGAAGCGCGTTAGATTAGTGTATGGTGGGTTAATAACCAGCTAAAATTTAGAAAATCTGACGATTCAAGTGTAGCGTAAGGGAGTGGGAAGGTCACAAAGTTGCAAAGAAAATGTTCTCGAGCGCGTGTGATTTTTCTTTTATAATGGAGGAAACTATGTAAGAATTAAGAAAAAAGTATAATCTAACAATTTCTACAAGCCGTAGTTATCTTAATTTCGTTTTTTTTCTGCCATAATTACCCCCCCTCTATAGAAAGGGCTTATATTTGGTGGAGAGTCTTAAGAGTATGCGAGGTACCCCCCTATGTTAATATGACGCGCTCGAGTAAATACCAAAATCCCTTCTTGGGCTCCCCTACTATATCGAAAGAAACGTTCACAGATCATCCGACACCGACAAGATGGCATCTTGGCAGGGTCATGCAATGGCGGCACCGCTTTTTGACGTTGCGGTGTCAATTACCGTTCTATAGGAAACTGCGCCATTTTGTTTATATAGACAACGTTCTATTGACGTCTTTTACTGCTGTCTTTTGACCACTTTATGACACCATCGTTTTTGGAGGAAACCAGAGCTTAACTTGTTAATCAAATCGTCATCAGCCATCACAGTCTTTGACAGTAAGGACTCGTAAATGCACTACAGAGTGCAGACTGCAAGGCACTCGGCAATGTCACAAATTTAAGGTATCGCTATTAATTTGTTGAAGCGCTGACCACGGCTGTCTTAAGTTGGCGGGGGCAAATGATTTTTTTCCTATTTCAATTGTTTGTTAACTATTCTTAACTTTTTTGGTACGTTTTTAGTTTTTTTTATATATATTTCAAAAACTGACTCTCAAGTTAGCACTGACTATAGATTTTTTCAATTTTGTATTTTATTTGATTACTTTGAAACTATCTCTTACTAGCTTTTGCCCGCGACTTCGCTCGCGTAAGAGACAAAAAATAGCCAATGTCATTCTCCATTCCTTCAACTATCTCCACTTAAAATCACGTCAATCAATCGCTCAGTTTTGCCGTGAAAGACGGACAAACAAACACACAAACTTTCCCATTCATAATATTAGTATGGATGTGTTCTTTAAAAAAAAACATCTGTTCGGCCTTAATTACCCTTTAGTAGTAGTATAGTAACATTTAATTTTTGTAAATAGTTTCTAACTTAAATATTGCCGTTATTCAAATGCTCGTCATTGCTAAATACTTTTTACAGGGGTTTGAATTGTTTTTGGGTCTTCACAACAGAATTGATACGAAACGACAGGAAATAGAAAAGATAGCGAATGAGATATTTTTGGTCTGATCTAAAGGGCCTGTCGTGTGTTAATAGTTTTGTGACGTCATTGGTTCCACAGTCAATTTTTATATCAAGGGCAGTTTAGATATATAAAAAATTGATCGAACAGCTACGAACAGTTAACGAACAATTAAAATAACAAAAAAAAGTTAAAATCTATTTTCCCCGCCAACTTAAGACAGCCGCTGTTCACGTGCCATTTGTTTGATGCAACCTCACAACTGACGTGCTTTCTGCATCTGCAACATAGCACTCATGTGAGCAGCGATAATTCTGAGGCGGTGGTCCGCTTACTTGAAGCGAACCAATTTTATAACAACGGTAAGCGCACGAACTGGCGCTGTTAACTTTTTTATATTGATTTTTGGTATACAGTAAGCACAAAAACACTGTCGAAAAGGACATAAAGGTAGGTTGATGATATAATAAAGAAAGTACTGAAATTATTGTATTTATTCAAATCAAATATTATGATTTATATGGCGAGGTCAGATATACCAGACCCGGGCGAGACAATGCAGAACTCTACCACCTAGTAGCCACGATAGTAGTGATTTTATAGCCAATCGGTCGCCTCTTACGACCTGCCGGGCAGAACGGCAGTTGGTCTATTCTTCAAAGGAGCCTGGAATCAACATGGGGAGGACAAACTTTAGCGAATATTTTAAACAACACCACAGCGAGACAGCTGCCGCGGTGTCCTTGATGTCGCAGTGATCCCTGCGTCTGCCGAGTTTTTTATCTGAAATTTGGTGTTGTCGTAGTAATTTTGAAATATCATTTTAGGTTAATTATTTACATCGGGCAAAATTTATCTATTCATAAAATAACAAATATATAATTTTATTAGGCTACTAAACAATACCGTTGATGATCACACAGGGTTTTTGTTATACAATGTAGATTTACTATTATTTTAACACATGACAACGCTTACATTAGAATAATAAGATTTATGCTGTGTTGGACGGTACAGGTCTTCTGTACTACTTATGATGGCCCATTATTACATATTTTAAAATTATAAAGGTAGGTTATAAAAAGCTGAATTTACCCAAAATAATAAAATTCTATGAAACTAAAACGATATGCAAGATATCTAACAAGTCTAACTGAAGTCAGACTAAACTGAAAACTGGAGTTATAAAGATATCTAAATTTCAGCGGCCATATTTAACGTTATTTTTAACAGACAATAATGTTATTTTTAATTTATGCTTAACTTTAAATAAAACTATTATTTTATTTTACGAAGCAAATTGTTAACAAATACAACATAAATATTTTAAGACTTACAGTTACAAACATCGACATAGTTATATTGATTTCACTGGTTACACCACATTTAAAAAAGAGGATGTTAAACTGATCAGTCCCTAATTAACTGAACTTCTAACTAAAAATGTGCCAATACTCTGTATCGTAAAAAAATATTAAATAAAAATAATACAATAATACAATCGGATTACATAACATAGTTTTAAATAACAGTAATGTTAAATGTGTGTATAGTACCCCCAAATTATCTAGTCAGTAAACGGCGTCGCTAGTGAGTCGTTTTTACTAAGATAAATTGACAACGGAATGACGTTTACAAAGGTAGCGACTGTAATTCCGACTTTGTCTACATATTAAATAAGGTGGCGGCATCATACAAATATCATGTTCGCTCGTGACAATAGTTGGTGCAGATCGTCGATCAGTTATTCTTGATCGAAGGTGCAGATTGACAGAAACGTTAAATTTACAGTTCCATTTCAAAGAGTACCAAGTGCCAACACAATATAACTAAGGCTGCGCTGTCTGTTAGGCTGTCTATACAATCGTATATTCTTTAACCTTTTCACAGCTACAGTACGAAACAAAAAACCGTGCCACCATGATTTATTATAAACAACACTGTGCAAAGGATGTATTCATGGAGTATAGAGGTAAGAACGACCAACTCTGTGAATAGAAGTGTCCATCAAAAGCATCCAACAGTGGCCACGTCATCCACCGTCGTATAAAATTTTTCAGAAAGAAAGCAGCAAAATCGCCTCTAAATACGTTTCCAGTAAACTGTTAAAACAGCGCTACAATCGCTATTATCAGGGCGAGCGAAGCGAGCCCTACACTAGGCGACTTTCTATGCACTTTTGTGGTACATGTTACTGGAAAAGTATCGCACTTTTAAGTTTGAGCTCTTACGTGGTAGTTTAAATCCATGTCGAGATATGTTCTACAATTAAAATACCATTTTATCAATATTAAAAAAATAGAAGATACATGTTGTATTAGATTTTTTTTTTATAGAAGAGGGGGCAAACGAGCAGGAGGTGCACCTGATGGTAAGTGATCACCGCCGCCCATGGACATCTGCAATACCAGAGGTCTTGCAGTTGCATTGCTGGCCTTTTAAGAAGGAGTAAGCTCGTTTCTTGAAGGCCCCCAAGTCGTATCCATTTGGAAACACCCCTGCCGGTAATTGGTTCCATAACAAAGTAGTGCGAGGCAAAAAGTGCCGAGAGAAACCCACAGTTGTGGATTTCCAGACATCGAGATTGTGAAGATGGAATTTCAAGTTTTGACGCGATGTCTGATGATGGAATTCGGCGGCAGGAATTAATCCAAATAACTCGTTGGAACACTCTCCATGAAAGATACGATAGAAGACACAGAGTGAACCAACATCTCTGCGCAATGCCAAGGAATCAAGCCGTTTCGAAATAGCCAGGTCGTCAACGATTCGAACCGCTCTACGCTGAATGCGATCAAGAGGAAGGAGCTGGTACTGAGGAGCTCCGGCCCAGAGATGAGAACAGTACTCCATGTGGGGCCGAATTTGAGCCTTATAAAGTTGAAGGCGATGGGCCGGTAAGAAGTACTGTCTCGCTCTGCTGAGCACACCGAGCTTATTACTACTAACGCCATCTATTATAAAACTAACGAATTAAAATGCTACAAAGATACACTAAGCGACGATCTATGCCCTATTGTGGTAAATTTTACAGAAAAAATATCGCACTTTTAGGTTTGATCTTTGGCTTGGTAGTTTTAATTCATTTAATTCATTTTCTTTCACTCCATTTTAATACAATATTAATCTATTAATACACTTGTACTTTTTAACTTTCCGCTACGTATGTAGATAAGGAAGTTACTGATTTAGTAAGTAAGTAAAGTAAGTAAGTGTTTTCTTGCTGTTTTTTGTGACTTAGCAATTGAGACATTTCAATATTTCTTAGAACTGAAAAAATTTATGCTTATAAGTTTTACTCTTTTGAGCTTAAAATACCTTAATTTAGCGCGAAGTTGCAAGAATAGCCTGCAAAGTCAACCGTTTACAGATTTTTCACAATATGATTACTGTGAAACAGTACAGGTGTATAAATTGATTAATATTGTATTGAGATCAATTTCCAATCTTACCCCGAGGGTAAAAAGCTGAAAAAATGTGTTTTTCTTTATAAGATCAACTTTCATTTTTAATACCCATTTTTCCTTGAAAACTCTTTAACAAGAAAGTTATCATAAATAAAAATTGATTTCTATCAATATTAGACTTTAAGGGCGAAGTGGTGGCGCGAGATAGATCTTGAGTTGCCACCTATTATAGGTAGACTGCTATATTATAGGTAGACCAGAAAATATGGTGTAAAATATGTAGATAACCTTTATATTTGTTCTGTGTAGATAACATTGATAATTATAGAAATCGTGTTTATAATAAATTAAGAAAATTTTAAAGAATTTTTCTTGTAAAGTACTAAAAAAAATTAGTCTTAGAAACATGTTTTTCTTTATTTTGGTTTTATTTTTCTGCGCCCCCCTAGACCAAAGCCTACGCTGGATTTTTTTAGGTTAGATAATTATAAATAAAGTCCATACATAAAAGACGTAAATCTTGTAAAAATACTTTCCTAGCAATATTACTAGGTAAAAATATGTTGACGTGTCAAAATAACTAGTAAAAAGTTTTATTGAATAAAGTTCTTCTGATTTCTGATTATAACTTTGCGAGCCCTTACAAAGATCTGCTTTCTGCTAGTATAAGTATACTAGCAGAAAGCAGAGCTGCACATCACACAGCATATTTTTTACTACATTTTTTTTTAAATACATATTTGACACTTTATTTTCAATAAACAGCTGACACAAATTTCTCCCTATATAAGTTGGTCCTCCTTACCTCTTTACTCCACGGATGTATCTGTTGCACCGTAGGTAATGCTGGAACCGCACAGCGTCTATCGTTCCGAAGTTATATGCGTCCTAAGGCACACGCCGTCCGGAATGTATGCGAAAATAGCCGATAATAGCCAGTCACATCTGTATTTATCGTGTCATTGCACGAAGTTTGTGACGATAGACGCTAGTGCAGCTAGGGCATAACTGATAGATATTTCACATTGCCGTAGTCTACTTCTTTGGTTATGGTAGCAAGAAATAATAAAAATAGCATACAGTTGCAAGTTATAGTGGAGCCGCCATTTAAAAAATGTGTTTTTAAAATGAAGTTCCTTGTCGCGGGTTTGGTGAATAGAAGTTACACTAGATAATGTCCAACTAACACTGCTATAATACGTTACAGCTATGCGTATTAGAGAAGTGCGGGCTATATATTAAAATACATATATAGAACCCCGAAAGAGAGTGAGGGTAAAACAACATACTTAGCAAGTGTTTTTTTTTTTCATAACTTGGCACTTAGCAAGTTTCTCTTACAAAATGTGTGTGTTGTAATACAATTTTTATCATTCTACCATTGCGTTTGTTATTTAAAAACACATAATATATAGCGAAAGAAACTTTGTTCCTACGGAGTATCCGACAGTACCACTTATGTTTTATTTAAATTTGCTGTATCTTAATAATGAATGTACGGTTGTATTACCGTACAAATATTGTACTGTTGAACGGAGGTCTTCGTGTGTAAGTTGCAATTGTAGTTGTCTGGTTTTATACATAAACTTACTTCACAAGTTTTAATATAATTTATGCGTTGGTCAAAACACGTTAGTACTAAAAATAAAAATCATAAAAACCACTATCGTTAATCTATGACCAAAGTTTTGAAAGAGCCCATCTCCATTGCGACGTCTGCTTTCTTTTTATGAGTCGCTACCCAGAGATTCTCGTTGAGAAGTTCCCTGAAAAAAATTTAACAAATAATTATCATACGCCCCATATCCTTAGGGCATAGAGGAATATGCAGAAATGCGATCATCTACCCACGACTATTCTTAGATTTACTACTCAATAGTTCGAGACGTTGCAGAACTCTACTACCTAGTTATACCATGATCACACGCTCGTGACACGTGGTAGCCATAAAACACTTTTGTGACTAAATTGCGCTCACCATTCAAATGAGTCTTCGATAATTACGCAAATTACGAGCGACTTAACACTATTCTGTTATAAGAAGGTCATTTGTGTTACAACTGCATTCAACATGGACGCGTTCTTAAAATAGCATAATAAGCATTAATGGTGAAATGCATCAACAAGCCCGTCGTTTAGTTAATAATATATTTACCTTTTTGTGTGAAATTAAAGAAGATCAACTGGGAGAAATTTAATTGAATTATCTTCAATCTCGCCTATGGTACAGTTTGTTTTAAATAAGTACCTATAAGTTAGGTACTTTTTTAATCGCATACAATAAAGCATTAAATAAAAATATAAAATAAGATCCCAATAAATTTCAAGATATTAATTTTGATAAACTACATGACCTTGCAGCAGTAGGAATTTTATTAAATCCATAAAAGGTACTAGCACTAGCGATAAGACAGAGGTAACATCACCACTCCTGCCTATAAGACCCAAGAGTGCAAGGGAGCGCGTAATATGCGCTACGCCGGTCGCACGTTTTATAGACTGGCCTGCCTCGAGACTCGAGCGTTTTTACCGAGAATAGCAGGCATGGATGTTAGTGAAGTATATTATTATTAGTCTTCCCTTTCATTTCGAGATGGCTAGCAGTAAGACAGTTTTATTGTTTTAAGGGGGCCCGAATCAACACAGGGAAACAATGTAAGAGATATTTGAAGATTTCATCTCATATCTCGTTTATCTTAATACGCATGTAATGACAAACGTTTTCCCAACGAAAAAATTACTCGAGCAGACAAACTACATAGTTCTTTTAAAACACCGTACCTACCCACATACGTACATACTGCTTTAAAAAAAATTAATTAAGTATTTTTTTAAACACAATTTCGACAATTCGACAACGACAATATATAAGATAAAGACTATAACAGTTTCATTTTTACGAATAAAAATAATCTTGTCTCATAAAAATAACTCACATCTTACAGCATAAACTAATCCACTTTTAACGTAAGAATGCGTAGTAAGGTAAACAACCATATTTGTGGAGTCTTACGTTCTTACGTTGTGAGTAGTAAGGTAAATAACCTCGCGCCATATTGCGGATCAGACGCAATTTTCTTATTTATATACGTCATATAAATACGTCAGAGCCAGACGCCATTATGCTTATGCGTCATCTAAATACCATGCGCGCTTATCAGCTGACAGAACTGGCTTGTGCAATTAAATACAGGCAATAACAGTTATTATTTACTCCTGGCTATTAAGGCGAGAGAAAATTAAAGGCGAGAGAATTGAAAAATAGATTTTTGTAAAATTTTGCGATCTGTCGCCTTGCAGTTTTCTACAAGTATACTGTAGAGTACGATAAAGACAACTACAGCTTTGACTGAGTGCATCTGTTATAACAACACAACACGACAAGGGCGACGGGAATTGTCCAATTCAGATGTTCTTGTTATAACTATTACGCAGATTTGTAGCTAATTACTTTTTTGGAGTTTTCAGATCAACGTTGTAACTAGGTAAATAACCTTACGGATTATTGTGTGCGGAAAGGCGTAAACTGTATTGAGACAAAATAATTTTATGCGCAAAAATAAAAATTTTGTAGTCCCTTGTATCGCATTATTTTTGGGTGGATGTCTTTGGTTAGACGTACCAAACGCTGTGTTAAAATATGTTCACTAATTTTGGAAAGACCTTATATCAACTATAAAAAAATAACCACGTAATCTCGGTTCTTCTCGGGATCATATTATAATTTTAAACACTGAAAGCACAATATCATATAAACCGTTACCTTTGACTCGTTATGGCCGATATTATATCAGGTTTCAAAGTTTTAATTGCGGGGCGTGTTCCACCGTAGTTTTCTGGTAAATCTTCTTTTCCCAAGTATTTATATAGCGTGTCTGAGTTTGGTGTATGGAAGTATACCTGAAATAGCAGATAATATAAAAAAGAGATTTTGGCCTTATCTACTTTTTTTTTATTTTAGGGATAATTACACTATTTTTTACATCCGTCCGATAAAAATCTTGATCGGACTATTGGGAGCAAATTAAATCACAATAGGCCAAACTTCACTGCCTTATTCTATTTCTGCCACGATAACGTCCAATCAATGTATATGTCGTGACCAGATCATAGAATTAATCACTTCATGATGTGGCCGACATAATATCATATAATGAAATGGGAAATACTCTCTGCTCACATCATGAAGACTATTTCAATGTTACCATATCAATGTTAAATCGGCGTTTGATTATGTAAGCAGGTAAACGCACGGACATTTCACGATAAGAATATTGTTACGAATAATCTAGAAACGTGAAGAGTTGGAACGCTGGAGAGATCTAGAAATAAAAGAAAGATATAGCTACTCCTATTGACAAACAAATAGTTGACCGTTAACTGAATAGCTATGCCATAATGGACTTTGTGGTATGGTGATATAAGGTTGAAAATAACTAGTACTAGGACTTATGAATCATAACTTGTTTATCATAAGTTGATTACAATAATTGTCTATTGTTTACGAGATGATAGCGGAACATTCGCGATTGTTGTAGAACTTTACCCTGGGTATAAATAGAGATGTGTTGACAAATACAGGGCAATTTTTAAAAGCGATCGAGAGCGATACTTGAGACGACCAGTGCGAAGTGAGAATTGTTTCACTGTGTAGTCGGTTAAGTTCAGTGTTAGTGCAGTGAGTGACTAGTGTTAATCAGAGTATTTAAGTATTACATTGTGTTGTGTGTATTTGTGTTGTAAATACACAGTTTTAATATAAGTGGCGTTTTCTTACAATTACATACCCGAAGTACGTAATAATATGTTCAAACATAGCTCAAATATTAGTGATCATATCATAAAATAGTTGACATTATCCTCGATTAGAGGCGCTGATATCATTTTGTTTTTGTGACCTAACATGGCGGCGGACAATTATTTTAATAAAAAAAACTAATAATATTATTGGAAATAAAACTGAATTAAACTGTCACGACACAAACCTTGAATTTTGAACATTTTAAAAAATTCACTAGAAAACAAGTTCCCTCTTTAAATGCAATTTTTATTTAACTATTTACATAACGGAAATCCTACATAAAATATTTGGGCAAACCATAAATAAATGATTTGACTCGCGGCCGTGGCGCTTGACCTGCGAGACCAATTTATCTAAGGGCAAAAATGGATTGACATATTATCATCATCAAGCGTTCACGTTTAAATGGTTAGTTTTTTCACGGAATTTTTTTACCGTCGGCACTAGTTGAAACTCCATTTTAATACAATATATTTTATTATTATGTATATTATTCATCCGAGGTTTTTTACGTTAATGGTTTTTTTCAGGTTTTATGGCCATTTCATGAAATGTTTATCATAAAGTGATCAGTTTTAAGATCCGACCACGATATTTATACATATAAGTGCATTGTTTCGGTTTTTAGTAGCCGGTAAAGTAATGGATGTGGCATTTCAAGCCGCCACACTGACGGCCAGCGCACCATTAATACTTTTGGTGTGGGTATTACCATTAACAACTCTAATTGATAATAGTGAATAGTGCCACTAAACATGCTATGTTCCAGAAAACGTTGTTGCGAATATCAGCATCAGCATCCGCGGATTTCAGCATTGATGTTAATATCTACATCAGCAACGATCGATGCTGATTTTTAATGCTAGTATTCAAGTCGTATAATGTTAATTGGAGGACCCGCCTAGCGAAATTTTTTTGTAGTTTTAACATTACGTATTACTGATTATTATTGTCATGTTCATAGATATATTCAGCGTCTATAAACTCAAAGGTCATGTTATATAAATGCTCGTGATTATCTTCTTTTTATAAACAGAAACGATAACCTGAAACGTTGTTTAGTTGATTATTATAAAATATAAATGATTATTACAAAATATTTATCTTATATGAAAGTTTTTTTTTAAATTTTCAATAGGGAAGCGCTTAACCACGATCTCGCTTTATGGTAAGCTAAGATGCGGCCTAAGATGGAACGCGCTTCCCTGTTCCCTCTTCTCTTGAAGATCCCTAGATTGTACTCGTCGGGGAACACAGACTCAGGAAGCATGTTCCAGTCCCTTAAGGTTCGAATGAAGAATGTCGAGTCGAACCTCTTTGTCCGGGTACGTGGAACGTCCACCACATGGCGATGTCTAAACGTTCAACAAATTCACTCAATAATATTGACAAACCAGTCTGGTCAATATTTTCGTGCGAGCAATATGTCTGACGAAGAAGTTTTTCCGGCAACCATGCTGGTGATTTTGTTAAATAAATCTCTATACAATTCTATACACTCCAGTAAAAACTCCCGTTCTTTATCTTTTACAGCATTCTTGCTCGCCATTTTGCTTAAATTTACGACATGAGTCACACGACGTTCGTGTCGCACGATCATACATTAAACACCGTGACTGACCGAACGCGACCGCTCCAAACTCTGAAGTGAAAAACATTGTGCAATAATAAACGTACACAGTGCAAGAAAAAAATATTGCACAATAAAAATTAAACCTGCTCAAACTTTCGTTCAATCTTTGTGCATTCTTCAAAATTATCCCTAAACGGTCAACAATATTGCACAATACGTAATATTGCGCAGTATTATTGTAGGTCGATGGGCCGTCTAAATTATATTTTTGTGCTCCATAAACAATTATAATATTTATAATGCCTCTGTGAAAAAGTGTTAAAACTATTCTGGACCTAGACCATGAAGCTCCTTAGTCAGGATGCAAACGCTCAAACAATTCGTCAAATTTCACGTGTTTGGCAAATTATTTGATAGTCTGCGGTCATGTTTGACGTGTTTGTACAACAAACTACGTGTTTGGCTGTATATTTGAATGATTTGATTGACGGCGTGTTTGACATATGTGTTTGAAGGTGTACAAACTACAATCATGTTTGTCAAATAAACTCGCCATTTTGGCGCGACTGAGACATAGGTATTGTTTGTTTATTACTCATCTGAGCATCGGAGCGTCTTTTCACGGCGAAAACTGCTTTGAAAGTGAAGTTTTGTTTGACAAACTTGTTTGTATGTGTGCGCTGATGTTTGATAAAAACGTACAAACAAAACGTAAAGTTTGACAAACATGTTTGAGCGTTTACAGCCTGCATAATACTTTATGACCGAGACTGGCAAAGTTTTACCTTCAAACCTGTGACCTCCTAAGAGAGCCGCCGCGTTTTGTAAATTTTCTTTCACAACTAAACCTTCAACGAAATGTTTTGTTGATTTATGCATCTCACGATATTTTTGTAGTGTAATGTCGAGGCCAAATTATCGCCTGAAGAGTCGGGGAGCGTTGTCGCGATAAAACTTCGTGGATGTGTGGAACGGAGAACCGGCGAATACCCGGGCGAGAAATTGTGTAACTCTACAACCTAGTAGTCACAATGTTAGTGACAAATTTGGCCAATCTTTCGGCTTTTTACGAAATGCCTGGTAGAATAGCAGATGGTCTTTTCTTCAAAGGGCCCGGACCAACACGGGGTATCTACTAATAAGATTAAAATAAATGTCGTTCACAAGTTATAGACTTCTCTCGTCGGTTATATAATAGATTCAGGTAAGATTCCCGAATATGTTTCGTTAATTCATGAATATATTGGTATCACTGACTTTTCATCCACATATTCATCAAATGATTAGCTAAATTTGTGGTCAGACCAATTTCTGTAATTTTCCAATATTATTTGTTTTTTATATCATATCATATTCTCCATGTTGGATCTGGGCTCCTTTGAAGAATAGACCAACCGCCGTTCTGCCAGGCAGGTCGTAAAAGGCGACCGACACTAGTCACTACCATCGTGGCTACTAGGTGGTAGAGTTCTGCATTGTCTCGCCCGGGTCTGGTACCACCGCCTTATCTATTCCTGCCGGTAAATAGCCTCCTGATGGAAAGAGTTAACCATCGCCTATAGACACCAAAGTGTTAATGGTGCGTCGCTATCTTGTTGCGAGGTCTAACACCACGTGCATACCCAAGCAGCAATCAAGCATGTTTAATACCCATAAAGCAGCTCATATAGAACTTAAAGTTCTATTGCAGCCGTACAACGGTGTAAAAAGATGCTTTTATCGGTATAAGAGACCTTTATGAGTTTATATACAGCCTAATGCTGTACAAGGGCTTTCTTAGAGTTCCGCGTAAGCTTTAGGCGTTATATCTGAATATTAATACACTACTGTACAGCTTTAAGCAATTTGTAACTCATTAGGCTGATTTTAATCCTTAAAGCTGTACATTAGCTGTATTTTGTTTAGCACGGGAATTTATTACAGCTTTAAGTGTTATTATAGTATCACTCAACGCTTGTTTCTGTAAAATGGGATATGCAATCACCGTTCTACAGCTAATATTTATGGCGTAATTGTAGACTGTTATGCAGCCAATGGTGTTAAAAAATCTGCATATACAGCTATAGTACAGCTCAAGGCTGTATTACTGAGAAAATTGTTGTTTGCTGTTTTTATATCTGCATAGTTGATATCATGTGGAAAAAATCAAGAGGAATATTGAAAAGGAATATTTAAATATTATAAATTACCAACCAAGTAATCGTGATGAAGATAAAGCTGAAAAATTACTAATTCAGGTAAACCTACAATCGTCATTTTTATTAATGTTCAAGGAAAAGGGTTCCGTAACAAAAATATTAAAAAGTGATTGTAGGTTATCTGATTTATTATTTTTTAGGCTTATCTTCTTCATTAAGGTTACTTGGTTGGTAATTTACAATAACTGATTTTTTTTAATGTCATAAGATAGCAAACAAGCAGATCGGTCTCCTGATGAAAAGAATCAACCATCGCCTACAGACAGCAAAAATGTTAATGGTGCGTTGCTCTCTTGTGGCAAGGTCTAATGCCCAATGCATAAGTTTACCGGCCACCTTACCCTCCAAACCGGAACATGACAGTGACTAGCACTGACGCTTTGCAGCAGGAATAGATAAGGCGGTGGTACCAGACCCGGTCGAGCCAATGCAGAGCTCTATCACCTAGTAACCACGATGGAAGTGACTCGCATAGCCCATCGGTTGTCTTTTACGACCTGCCTGGCAGAAAGACAATTGGTATATTCTTTAAAGAATATATAAAAAAGAGTTAAAAAGAGAAATAAAAATCATTACACTGAGAAAATATGTATTTTTTTATTTTTAACTTGCTACTATACGGAGTTTTACAAAAGCGGTATAGTAAGTCGAAAGGGGGTGACTCAGAGGGTCATTTTGAACAACTTTTGTTCAACGATTTGTGAAAATTCCCGAAAAACAATTTTGTTTTTCCATTGTGAAAAGTCACGTGACCAACAAAGTTTCTATGGAGAATCAATATTTTTTTCGCGAATTTCCAAAAGTCGTTAAACAAAAGTTGTTAAGAATGACCCCCTGAGCCACCCCCTTGCGGCTTACTGTACCACTTTTGCAACACCCTGTATATATGTATACTTACAATCGTTTTAAAAATATTATATACTTAGATACAATTACAGGCAAAAGAGTATGTGTTTCTCTTTGAAGAACTAATAATATTAAATCACAAGCACGAAATAACGTATTCTTCTTAAAAATATTTTTGTGATAGACCAATATTTAAAGGGCTTGATTTTTCGTTCTTGATCAACTTAGTTATATCAAGTTATTTTCTTGGTCATTATAATTCACCTTTATCCTCCCACAAACTGGGTACGATACAAAGACGGTTTTGGCTTCTCTCAATTGTTTTTATTATTTTATAAGGCATATTTCCCTGAAAAATAAAGTAAAACATGATTGAAATACATGTCTCATAAGTTATAGTTAACAATAAGTTGATTTAGTTGTAAAGTCAAACGACCGACGTCAATACAACACAATAGCGAAATCAAGTGACAAACATATGTTTTGTATTTAGAGTTCTTCAATTTTTGTACGCATCTCTAAACATAAGTGATTAAAAGCCAATTACTGTACAATAGATTTATATAGGGACTTAGTACAGCCTAAAGTGTATTTGGACGGTAATTAAAAGCCAATAGCCGTATAATAGAACAAAAAAGAGATTCAGTACAGCTATTTGCAGTATATCACCCTGCAAATACACTTTAGGCTGTATAACAAAACGCCGCCATTATTGTGTATTAAAAATAACATTAAAGAAATATATTGTTAAATAAAAGATATATTTAGCAATAGCTAAAGCTATATCTTGACAAGCAACTTATATTATGATCATTATGCCTTTATATACAATATTGTACCATAAATACTTGTATATTCTAACCTTAAACACAAACACTTACCGTATTTCGCAATGATTTTATTTGTGTTATCTTGATTATTTCGTTGGCGCGTGAATATTTTGAGGAAAAACATACACGACTTCACAGTCATTTAGAATTTGCACTTTGAATACACCCTTGAATACTGCTCCAAGTCCAAGAATTTATCGTTTATTAATATATTTTTAATTATGGCGTCTGCAGATATAATGTTATACAATATCAAAAACAGATTAGTTACTTTTTATCATTTTCAAACACCTATTAAGAACATTTAGCTGCACAGTGGAGTATCTTAAGTATTATAGTTTCTTTATACACCGAATAACAGCCTTTGTACAGCCTATACCAGCTTGTACAGCTATTGTGCAGCCTATTTAACTCTTAGCTGTACAAGACAGTTACAAGAGAGTATCTTTAGTGTTATAGTTTCTTTATACACCAAATAACAGCCATTGTACAGTTTATAACAGCTTGTATAGCTATTGTGCAGCCTATATAACGCAATAAGCTGTATAACTTGGGGCCCTTTTTGGTGTAATATCGGCTGTAGAAGCGCTTCTACAGCCTTTGTACGGCTTCGTATACAGCTTTAAGTTTAAAAATGAACCTAAATGCAGCCTATATACAGCTTAACGTGCTACTTGGGTAAGTTTACCGGCTACCTTACCCTCCAAACCGTAACACGACAGTGACAAACACTGACGCTATTGCGGCAGGAATAGGTAAGGTGGTGGTACCAAACCCAGGCGAGACAATCCAGGACTCTACCACCTAGTAGCCATGATGGTAGTGACTCGTATAGCCAATCGGTTGCCTTTTACGACCTGCCTTGCAGAAAGGCAGTTAGCCTATTCTTTACTGTTTAAAAACTGCTGGGCACAAAGAATATGGTTTACGCTTCAAAAGAGGCCTGAAATAAGATATTATACAGTGCACTTTTATACAACCGACAAACCGGTGAATTGTGGTAAGCCAGAAGATCTATAAGTTGAGTTAACTCTCCCTACCCGCAAGGGAACAAGCGTGATGACTATTTAAAAACTTACCGATTGTGCTACTTCCTTGTTCATCAACGGCTTCATAATTGCATAAATTTTGTCTATAATTGGTGGTGTGTTTACAACGTGTACTTGTTTCAGTCGGATTGGCATCGATTCCTGTAATAATTGTAGTTATTTGTAAAAATATATCTAACTGCGAATCATATTACAAGTATCTATTATGTGAAGTAAACGGACATAGGCGATTAAAGTTTGACAAGTCATGGCCATGAGGATAAAAGATAATGAGAATCATTTATAATATTTATAAATTTGAACAGGTAAAACCGCTACAACTGACTCTCCGCCACATGTATCACTGAAACCCTGCATCATAATTCATATCTTCAACAAATTTAAATGTTATCAAACATCAATTATACTTTTACATTTTTTTATATGTCAAAATGACCAGTAACCGGTAATAAAGGTAACTCAAATAAACCGGCCAAGTACGAGTTGGACTCGCGCACGAAGGGTTCCGTAAATAAAAATATATAGGTAGATATAGAAATTACGGTTGTTGTATATATACTTAAATATTTATTTTATGTATTAGATATTTATTTTTGTGGTTAATACATTTCCAAATATTTACTTTTTTTAAAATATTATGTTTCTATCTGTTTATTTAGATCGAGTAAAAAAGTTTTAATATTTACTTTATTTTTATTTAATTATTTATTTTGAAAGGTAAAATACAAGTAAATATTCTGTGAAAATTTTAAGCGTCTACCTGTTACCGTTATTAATATTGAGCAAAAAATACGAAGAAAACACGTTTATTGTATGAATTAAAATAAATTAAGGAGGGGTGGGTTCCTTAATATTTTATTTTATTTTATTTTTAGTATTTGTTGTTATATCTGCAACGAAAATAAAAAAAATGTGAAAATTTCAGCTTTCTAGCTGTCACAGTTTATGAGATACAACCTGGTGACAGACAGACAGACGGACAGACTGACAGCGGAGACTTAGTAATAGGATCCCATTTTACTTTTTAAGTATGGAACCCTAAAAAATATGGCTGAATTAGCCTTTCTGGAAGTCTGTTAAAAAATGGCGTCATGCTCATATTGCTCATATCAAGCAAGATAGGCGGAAATGCGACTAATGTATGTACCCACGATTAGTCAATGGTATTAAATCCCATTACGGGCCATCCACAAATTACGTCACACGAATTTCATGATTTTTTGACCCCTCCCCCGTCCTTGTCACAGCTGGTCACATTTGTGAGACCCCCTCCCACCTAGCGTGATGTCACATAATTTACAATTTTATATTGGAATAATGATCTCATTCAATTATTTTTTATCTATACAGGTGGCTTTTAAAAATTACTGTTGCAATACTTAGATATAAAATATTATATTTTCAAAAATGTGATATCACAAAATTTGGAACCCCTCCCTACTCCTATTCACACTAAGTCACACTTCGTCGACCCCCTCCCTCCCCTTTAATGTGTGACGTAATTTCCCTCCCTTATAGAGATCGAAAAAGGGCACATATCGAATCTTGAGCAAACATAACAAATGCCACGACCGGAGATTCAAATATCACCTATCTAAGTACTGCCATAAGTTCGGTATCTGTCACTAATGCTTTTTTATGTCATAAGGTAGCAAATAAACAGATGACGGAAAGTCATGTAATGAAAAGGGACATCCATTACCTACAAATATCAAACATGTTAATGGCATAGTCGCTGTCGGTGTGACAGGATGATACGTAGGTCACACTATAAGTTTTGCGTAACTTAAAAAAACAACACGTTATAACCAAAATATTATGTTTATTGCTTTACAAAATAATCTCCTTTACATTTTAAACATTTTTTCATGCGATCGAACCATTTTTTAAAATAGGAGGACCACAGATCTGAAGGCATGTTTTCTACGAGCTGATTGAACGCTATTACTGCCACTTCAGAGTTGGTAAAAGTAAAACCTCTCATCAAATCTTTGATTTTGGGGAAAATACAGAAATCACAGGGTGCTAGGTCGGGGCTATGCGCAGGATGAGTGACGAGATGTACTTTTACGGAAGCCAAAAATGACTTTGTTTTCTTGGCCGTGTGTGAAGAAACGTTATCATGGTGGAGGAGAATGCGGGTTTTGGGTCGTCTTTAGCGAACTTTTTCTAACACCCTGGGTAAACAAATGGTAGAATACCACTCGGCATTAACACTCTTTTGATCTTCAAGTGGAATTGTACAGATGTGACCCGTAGCTGAGAAAAAAAACGCGATCATTTTTTTACCAAATTTTCTCGCCTGTCTCACATGTGTTGGCCTGTTCTGATTTTCAAACACCCATTCACAAGATTGCTGTTTTTTTTTCGGGTTCAAAACAATAAATCCACGTTTCGCCTCCTGTGACAATGTCATAAACAGCATTAGAATGTCCGTGGTCGTACTTCGTACGTCGTGAGCACCATTCCACGCGAGCCCGCTTCTGCTCCGCTGTCAGTTCATGAGGGATCCAACGACAACAAAGTTTCCAAACTTTCAATTCTTTGTGTAAAATTTTCTGAATTTGGCTCATACCAATCCCCAATAGTCCTCGAATTGTCTCATAGGTAATCCGGGGGTTTTCTTCAATTAACCGCTTAACAGTAGCCACATTATTTTCGTTGACGGCAGTTGAAGGCCGCCCTTCACGAAATTCGTCATGTAAAGAAACTCGACCTCACTCAAATTCAGCAAACCTTCGCCTCACGGTGCTCAAGCAATGTGCTTCTCTCCCAAAAGCATTTTGAAGGCGAGCGGCACAGTTTTGCGGAGAAAGAGAACTTTTAAAATCATAAAAAATCATCGCTCTAAAATCTTTTCGACTTAATTCCATTTTCGTTGCGTACGTTGAACTTTGATGTGTGATAAAAAAACAATTGACAAATCATTTCCCGCCAATTGTTTTTTTTATTACTAAGAAGGTTGCAAAGTTTTAAAAATATAACATTCGAAATTCAAATAGTTCCGATTACCTAGAAGTGCAAAACTTTTAGTGTGCCTCATGTATTTCCAAATCCATAAATTTATTTCTGTCGCAATAGCGTCAATCATTTTTTTCTATCTTGTTCCAATTTAGAGAACAAGGTTACCATACCGGTTACTTTATTCATATAGTATTACCATAACGCTCCATTAGGGCCATCCATAAATTACGTCACATGAATTTCATGAGTTTTTGACCCCTCCCCCGTCCTTATCACAGCTGGTCACATTTGTGAGACCCCCTCCCACCTAGTGTGATGTCACATATTTTACAATTTTACGTTAGAATAATGATCTCATTCGATTATTATTTATCTATACAGGTGGCTTTTTAAATTGACTGTTGCAGTACTTAGATACAAAATATTATATTTTGAAAAAATGTGGTGTCACAAAATTTGGAACCCTTCCCTACCCCTTGTCACACAATGTCACACTTCGTCGACCCCCCTCCCTCCTATTAACGTGTGACGTAATTTATCGATGGTCCCTTAACATCTTTGATGTCTATGGGCAATGGTTTCTCTTTCCATCAGCAAAGATTGTTATCCTATGATAACAAAATGTATACGTGCCTGTTTCCATTAAATGTTCGTAAAACATCGCACGACTTACCTGTTGATATTTCGATAATCTTCGGCCCACGGAAAGGTTAAATTTGGTGAGAAATTTAAGAGATATATCTTTTGCATCCATCAATACTATTATTCCATCCGAAAATTGTTTATTATTTAAGAGCCAAGCATCTGATGTCGCCAAAAAAAGCTTTACGTCCAAAATATAATCATAATTTTCTAGACCAGGATCATTTAGTTGCCAGATCCAAAGATTCCTATTGCCCGATATTTCTAATTGTGCAATATCTCTGCAAAAAAAGACATGATGTAAATTTTATTATTTTATACAGAATACACTTTTTGCCTCTCTGTTACAGATGAGCGACATTTATTGTTTTTGTTACTAGGTGTGTGTAAAGGGGCTATTAGGTGGAGTTTTGTGTCAATTTTCATGAGAACAGCACCACCATCTTATTTGTTTCTACCATCTTAAAATATGTAGTCCTGAAGCTTTGTTGGTAAAATATGCCATAGAATCTATTCAAGTATTTAATCATAGTATTATTAATAAACATAGTATTTATTAATAGTATTTATTCAAGTGGGTTCAAGCATGACAGAGCTCATAGATTCATTTAATTTTCTAGCTACCTAATCAACAATGCCTTTATATCATCTTTATTGCCTAGGTATTATTAGGCCGATATCTTTCATTACTAGGAGAAACGTTTTGTTTGTGTATTTCGTATGATTGTTATAAGTATATATATTTATTTATAGCAAACAAGCCATCTCCTTGTCTCCTGATGGGTTTATTTGTTTAATATAATTATAGAAAATCAACACAACACCCCAATTAATCAATTGAACTTTTTCTTTCCCCGTGTTGGTCCCGGGCTCCTTTGAGAATAGCTCAACTGTCGTTCTCCCAGGCAGGTCGTAAAAAGCGACCGATTGGTAATACGAGTCACTACTATCGTGGCTACTAGGTGGTAAAGCTCAACATTGTCTCGCCCGGGTCTGGTATTACTGCCGCAATAGCGTCAGTGCTTTGCACTATCGTATTCTTGTTTGGAGGGTAACGTAGCCAGTAAACATATGGCATTAGACCTCGCCATAAGATAGTAACGCATCATTAACATCTTTAATGACTATATGCGATGGTTTCTCTTTCCACCAGGAGAGCCATCTGCTTGTTTGCTATCTAATCACTAGGATAAAACAAAGTCGCTTCCTCTGTCTGTCACTATGTATGCTTAAATCTTTAAAACTACGCAACAGTTTTTGATGCAATTTTTTTAATTAGATAGATTGATTCTTGAGGAAGGTTTTAGTATATAAACTTTTCAAATATTCCCACGGGAACAAAAGCTATGCGGTTGAAACCGCGGGCATGTCGCTAGTTTTATTTAAAAAAAACATATAAATAGGTTTAAGACAAAGCTTTTTGCCTTATTCCTATCGTTGACTTTTTCTTTTACTAGAAAGCGGCTTATCTACTCTGTAGGAACGAAAACAATACATAAATATTGCTTTCCCAGCTAGCCATATTATGAGTCATTTGGTAGCCATAACATCTAACGCTCCTATTAAGCTAATTGATCTCACTATTTGATCTCTTAAGCTATCCAATCTTGCTCGTAAATTAGAGCTCAGTTATTGCATAAATTCGAGGGTCACATTTCCAATGAAAGAGACGGAAGAAGCACTTGATTAAAACCAAAAAAAAAAAAACTACTGTATTAATCAGAATTTTAGAACGTCTGCAAAATATTAAAAAACAACCGGTGCTTACGAGAAGAAGACATTTAGCAAAACAAATTATATGGATCTGGGGTTTGAAAAATCTATCAAACAATGTAATATGAACAAACGATAAGCAAACTGCAGTTATCTTTAAAACAATGGCAGTAGAAAAGCGATTAAATGCAAAAAATAATGTTAATATTAATTTAGTTCAAGGTTTTCTTTGTGTAACGGATTCATCAGTTTTATTTCGTTATTTACGATCTAATTTGATTGATTGATTGGCTAAGACACTCCAAATAATATATCAATGAAATGAGATAGTAGAATTTCGGAACTATTTCTATTTATTTATTTTATTTTATTAGGAAAACAGTACAGTAATTATATAACTTAAAAATATAACATTGTAATACAAAGATACACATTTACTAAGTTTTCGCAAAAAATATCTACTAACTCTTTTATTCAATTTATTAGAGTGAGAAAAAAACAAACAAGAGTTTCCAGGTAAGTGAAATTAAGTTAAGAGGAGAGTATAACAAAACAATTACTTTCAGAAAAAAAATAATGAATTAAAAGAAAACTAAATTAAGGCTTTGCTAAATAAATAAATAAACTTGATAAGTGACATAGTTATGAAACCATTTCAAACCATTTTCTATTTTAATATGCCCCTAGTTAGTTCAGGACTTTACTTTTGTCTATTGCACAGAACACTTATACTCGCTACGAGAGGTCTGTTTCCGGATTGGGACCTCTGTAGGCGCGCGTATCCATTATACAACTGCGGAGTCTACTATCAATCAAAATCAGATCTATCACACTCTTTTGGTCATTCCTTCTCCATGTATACAAATGTATGTCCTTATGAGGGAATATTGTGTTAGCCACAAGAAGATTCCTTTCCATGCATAAATCCACAATGTGCTTACCGGCGTCGTTCACTCTACTGTCACCATACGGACCAAGTACGGCATTGAAACCAGGCTGCTCAGTCCTGACCCACCCATTTAAATCACCACACAAAATGACTCTTTCATTGTCATCAACCATATCCAGAACATCCCTTACAGAATCCCAAAACTTTTCCAGGTCACTGGGCGACGAAGAGCTTACCGGTGCATATAATTCGACCAAAAAGACTCTCGTGATTCCCAGTTTGATCCGGACCCAGAGAAGTCTCGAGCCAGCAATCCCATAATCTTTCAGACCAGAGACTAAGCGTGACGATATAAGAATACCTACTCCGGCGTCAGCATGATCGCTCTGGGGCACACCAGACCACAGAGCCATCATGCCACCGGGGAGATCAGTGATTTCTCTACCTTTACGCTTAGTCTCTGTTACACACAAAACATCCAGGCATCTCTCATTCATTACATCTATCAATTTATACATCTTATCTTCCAACCCACCTCTTACATTCCACGTGCCTATTTGGCACTCTGCTCCCCTCGACTCGCCTATTCGGGCCTGGCGTGATGGGTGGCGGCCCCCATCACCGCATCCGTCGCTTTTCGTACCGACGGGGGCAGATCGGGACGCGTCGCCTCCAGGGGACGCCCTAATTCGCACTGTGGTACTTATTCGGACCAGAATTGCAGTCCAGTGGACTGGCAGGGTCGCGACGAGAATGCTTCTGGCCAATGACCCCCTAAATACCTTTTTTTATCTTTTAAACTTTTGCAATATTCTATGTGCTGAAAAAATGAGCTATCGCACTTAGGTACTTATACAAATTTTTTCTCTATTTTTTCGGGTTTTCAAGCTACTTGACATAACTAAAAAACATTTAGGACAGGTCCGCAGAAAATTCCGTTGCGTTGTATAATTCCGCCAGAAATGTTACCTATAACTACGTCTAACACTTGTGTGACGTCATTTAAGCGCACGACAATATTTCTATTCAAAGCGCCTAGCCTATCTATAGCTGACGTCACTGTAATGGCGACTGAGCTCATTAGCATAAGCGGGCTAATAAAATAATGTAACATTGGTTTAAAGATAGTGTCTCTGCTCGTCGTATATTGCGACAAGCAGGATAAATGGAAAATAAAGAGTACATGTCATTAACAAGTAGGTATATAATTATGTCACTTTCTCGAAATGACCACCTATACCTTAATGAACGTATATGACATCGTATTATGTATAGTTTGGCCAAGCGTATAATAATGCACAGGATAACAAATCGATCTGTATGACGGTGTTGCCGTTGATGTTTTGCTATGTCAAAATTATGTAAGACGTCTTAACTTATAACCACGGATTAGCAGGATACGCCTTTCAAGACAATTTCTTAGTTTGTCAATGTAGCTTGCAATTAAACACAGAAATAGAGAGTTATACTACTTATCGATGAAACAAAATCACTTCAAGTATAATTTTTAAACCTTGTCATCTCATTCGGTACGATAAAATGGTATTACATGTTTTATTTATTTTTTTCACGATATAATATATCTACATATGTATGACATTTTTGACAGTGATAGGAGCGTTTGCTCATATGTGCGGGGACATGTTTCCTTCCCAATGGCGTGTCTATTAGTATTCATGTGGTCTGTAGTCATAACCTTTTATAGTACTCTCCGCAATCCCCACACATATTATATACCTACCTAAATTTTTGCTCATGTCGGTCTCGGGAAACAAGATTTAAATGTAGCATTAATGTGTAATAAAATAAAGTGATTCTCTTAGTCCAAAAAGAGAAAAATGCCTATTTGTTATAAAATTTGTTTATAATTTAGGACTTACAGAAATATTGTTACGAAGTTATAGCTTAAAAAAATTCACGAAAATCTGGCTGACGGATAAGCATGCAATGGTGCGTAAGGGAAACTAATTCAAAGCACTATCATGAATCAGAATTACTCATTTGTCCAGCGTACTTTTGTGCTTCTTTCAATACTATTAGATACATATATAAAAGTAAAGCTAAATATCCTATATATATATATATATATATATATATACATATATATATATATATATATACATATATATATATATATATATATATATATATATATATATATATATATATATATATATATATATATATATATATATATATATATATATGGCGGTGGTACCAGACCCGGGCGAGACAATGCAGAAATCTACCACCTAGTAGCCAAGATGGTAGTGACTTGATAGCCAATCCATCGCCTTTTACGACCTGCCTGGCAGAACGGCAGTTGGCCTATTCTTCAAAGGAGGCCGGGACCAACCTGTTATGTAACTGACGAGTCGCTTCGCTATACTAGACTGAAGAAGCGATTGGACTTAAAAAAAATATTGGTGTTCAAATGAAAACTAATAAGATCCGTTGGTTCAGACACGTAGAAAGAATGGCAAATATTGAACTTGAAAAAAATATTGGTGTTCAAATGAAAACTAATAAGATCCGTTGGTTCAGACACGTAGAAAGAATGGCAAATATTGGACTTGAAAAAAATATTGGTGTTCAAATGAAAACTAATAAGATCCGTTGGTTCAGACACGTAGAAAGAATGGCAAATGAAAGATTAGCAAAACAGATATACAATGCAAATGTGGATCGGCATCGATAGCGAGGAAGACCAATTACAATAATAAATTGATAAGTTGCGGTGTTTGAGGATGGTGTCAAACTGTGTTTATTTACCTATTTCCGAAACGACGCCTGCCTGGGTCGTAGTGTATCATGTATGTCACTAGGTTTGCTCTTTCCGTTCTTAAAAGTTAAGGGAATTGAGCGTGAGTATATTTAATTGATAGTAGTGTTAATACATTTGGTTATGTTTTCGGGTGTGTGTATATGTATACTAATATTATAAATGCGAAAGTCTGTCTGTCTGTCTGTCTGTTACGCTTTCACGGCTAAACCGCTAGACCGATTTTCATGAAATTTGGCATGGATATAGTTGAAGATCCGGGGTCAAACATAGGCTAATTATTTTTCAAAAATCAGTCCATGGAGGGCTGAAATAGGGAATGAAATTTTTATTAAAACCTATTTGGACGACTTATTTAATATACTCGCGGGCGAAGCTGCGCCGTTCTCTAGTATGTATACATATTTCTTGGGCACGCTCCGTAACCGTAACAACTTCATGGATTTAGGTTTGAGAGGTGTCAATAGATTTGTCTTAATTTAGTGACATAGGCTATATTATCTCATTATTATCCGACTGCAACAGAAGGAGGGTTTTGTTTGTTACGAAACGGATCGAAGTTTACTTTTACAATAATTACTTTTTTTATATTTAACTTCACTTGTTTGTAGGGGAGTGGATATTTAAAGGACACAAACTAAATTTTGTTTGTACCCAATAAGCTGACTTTTAGAGTTCCGTACCCAAAGGGTAAACGGGACCCTATTACTAAGACTCCACTGTTTGTCCGTCTGTCTGTTACCAGGCTGTTCTCATGAACCGTAACAGCAAAAAATTAAAAATAGAATAAAATAAATATTCAAGGGGGAGTCAAATACAAAAATGTGATTTTTGTCGTTTTTTTATACACAATGGCACGGAAACCTTCGTGCGCGGGTCCGACTTGCACTTGGCCAGATTTTTTGCAAACATTCGGTTTCACTGACATTGCTAAATTACGTCATCTATACATATAATAAAATCGTAGGAAAGTCAAAACTGTACATTGAATATTTTTTTTAAAAGAATACTTGGGGCGTGATCTACAATCGATACCGAAGCCAAAAATATAGTTTTTAGAATTTTTGGCTGTTTGTCTGTTTATCTGTTTGTCTGTATGTATGTCCGGGGTAAACTCAAAAAGTACTGCATGGATTTTCTTTAAATTTTGCTTGAATATTACTATCAGGTCGAGTCAACATATAGGCTACATATTATCACGCTATCACCTAGCGGCCAGGTGCTGTGCGGAGTAAACGAAGTCCGCGCGGACGAAGTTGCTGGCAACAGCTATAGTTACCCAATAATTTAATGAGGTAAACAACTTCATTCTAAGAAGAAGAAGGAGAACAGCTCAAATGGTGGTTTATTGTTTTATGGCGAAACCCATAAAACAATAAACCACCATTTGAGCTGTTCTCCTTCTAGTAAACTAGGAACCTTATAGTTTCGTTATGTCCTTCCGTCCGGCCGGCCGCCCACGTCCGTCCGTCCTCAGAGATCTTTATTACTAGAAAGCTGTAATTTGGCACGAATATACATATTAGTCACGCCAAAAAAATAATAAATTAAAAAATAAAAATTTTTTGTAGGTCTTTGCATAAAATCTTGAAAAATATTTTTTTTCAGGGTAGCTCACCTACATGTAAAGTGGGGATGTTAATTTTTTTCTCACATACCTCATCATGTAGGGTATCATTAGATAGGTTTTTAAAAAATATTGTGGGTTTGCGAAAATAAGTTTTCGATTAAGGGACTCGTTTGTAAAACATCAAATTGTTAAGTGCTATTTTTTGTTAGAGTCAAGAAGCAAAGGCAGTAACAGATAAATTATATACTAACCGCACGTTTCAATTCGCAACCGAAGCATCTTCAGGGAGAGTTGAATCACTCTGTGAAGGGTGAAGCATTAATTTCTAAATTATTAAATTGCTAAATCTTCTATACATATAATAAAATCGTAGGAAAGTTAAAACTGTACATTGAATATTTTTTAAAAGAATACTTGGGACGTGATCTACAATCGATATCGAAGCCAAAAATATAGTTTTTAGAATTTTTGTCTGTTTGTTTGTCTGTATGTATATCCGGGATAAACTCAAAAAGTACTGCATGGATTTACTTCAAATTTTGCATGTATATTACTAATAGGTCGGATCAACATATAGGCTAGATATTATCACGTTATCACCTACGGGGGAGATGCTGTGCGGAGTAAACAAAGTCCGCGCGGAAGAAGTCGTGGGCAACAGCTAGTTGCAAATAATTTTTAAATGCACAAGCTACGTTGCCAAACTAATAAATTGTCTTGAAAGACGTATCAATTTAATTCGTGGGAGTAATAAATAAATAGTTACTGATTTGCGAATCACTAGTTCATTCGGTTTGCCATATAAAATTGACCGTGTTTCTCGTGATTTAAAAAATACTTTTAAGTTTTGGTTGACAGAAATAATTAGTATCTTCAAAAAAAAAAGTATCTTCACGCCCATATCCCGGAAGGGGTAGGCAGAGGTACAACAAGTGCACCCACGATTAGCCGAAGATACTTGGTCCCACAAATGTGATAGGTGGCAAGCCTATCGCCAACCGGGCACTTTCCAATCCCGGGCAACTTTGTTTCTCAGAAAACTGAAAAAACACTTTTTTTAAAGTGCCCGACCCAGGAATCGAACCCGGGACCTCATGTGGTCAACGCCAACGCTGGACCACTAGACCACAGAGGCGATTAAATAATTAGTTAAGTCAGATTTTACGATTAAAATATTTTTATATAGGCGCATAAAAGCTACAAATATTTCAATAGACACTAGTAATTATTAAGTTCGATGATTCAATTTGCCACAGAAAACTAGTTATTTTTTCTCAGTGCATAGAGCTTACTTTTAGATGAGCTTACGGATATTCGATATATGTAGTAGTGATGCAATTCGAATAATTTGAATGACTTCTATTAACGAATTATTCGAATAATGTCATTCATAATCGCCCCTCTCGGAGAAGTTTTTATAGGCGGTGAAATGTGCGTCATATAACCGTCATTCACGTATATTCGTATTTCGTAGTACGAGAGAGTAAAAGCTGTCTTCTTATTCTACACTAGCTGTTGCCCGCAACTTCGTCCGCGTGGACTTCGTTTACTCCGCACAGCTCCTCCCCCGTAGGTGATAGCGTGATAATATGTAGCCTATATGTTGACCCGACCTGTTAGTAACATTCATGCAAAATTTTAAGTAAATCCATGCAGTACTTTTTGGGTTTACCCCGGACATACATTGACTTTCCTACGATTTTATTATATGTACTAGCTGTTGCCAGCGACTTCGTCCGCGCGGACTTCGTTTACTCCGCACAGCTCCTCCCCCCTAGGTGATAGCGTGATAATATTGTTACGTACTCGGGTTCGCAATTGTAAGAAAACACCACTTATATTAAATCCGTGTATTTACACAACACAACACAACGTAATACTAAAATACACTTTACACAATAGTCACTTGCTGTACTATCACTGAACTTAGAACACTACACAATAAAACACTTCTCGCTTCGCACTAGTCACTTGATGTATCGCTCTCGATCGCTTGATAAAAACTGCCTTGTGTTTGTCAACAATTCTCTATTTATAGGCAGGGGAAAGTCCTAGCTGGATCCAGAAAAATCTAAATATATCGGGAAACAATGAATCACTTCTTATCGTAAACATGTTATGAGTCATAAATCCTAGTACACGCTACTTTCAACCTTATGCCATATCCCACAAAGTCCATTATGGCATAGCCCCGGTCAACTATTTGTTTGTCAATAGGAGTAGCTATCTCTTTCTTTTATTTCTAGATAGTTAGCGCGCGCGCTCCAATTCTACACGCTTCTAGATTATTCGTAACAATATGTAGCCTATATGTTGACCCGACCTGTTAATAATATTCATACAAAATTTGAAGTAAATCCATGCAGTACTTTTTGAGTTTACCCCGGACCACATACAGACAAACAGACAAACAGATAAACAGACAAACAGACAAACAGACAAACAGACAAACAGACAAAAATTCTAAAAACTATATTTTTGGCTTCGATATCGATTGTAGATCACGCCCCAAGTATTCTTTTAAAAAAATATTCAATGTACAGTTTTCACTTTCCTACGATTTTATTATATGTATAGATACCTAAACCCTACATAACGCGGGACCCGACACGCACTTCACCATTTTTTTTTATAATTACGAGCACGGTCCTGGGGTAGAGCGAGAGGAGCGGTCGCCCTAGATGTCAAGTGACAAGATGCGCCAAATCGAAAAAATCTTTCAGAACGAATAAAAAAATGTTGAAAAAAAGCGCTATTCTTCGTGTGGGTTATTGTGCGGCGAAGTACATACGTTTGCATTGTAAATGGTGAAAATGTCGAAAAAGGAGCGCTGAACAAAAATCTTCCTCTATCTTAATCTAGAACTAGAGCTGGTGTATTACCTCTAGTGTATAAGTATCAAATGGACACGGTTTGCATTATAACTAAGTACATCGTATCGCATAGAGTCAAATATTCATAAAGCATGAGAAAATCGCTTTATTATTTAAGTACCGTATTTTTCAATCACAATAGCTATCTATGATTACAAGTAAAATAGATTACAGTGACATCGAGTTTGTGAGTCTGCTAGCTCACTGTTCAGTCAGAGTTTGCCAAAGTGGGATTTTGATTAATCACGCCTAGACAAGATCTCCGATTAGAAATCTTCTATTCTCGAATTCATAGAGGATGGTGGAGTATTGACTTTGGATGTGTGTGTGTGTGTGTGTGTGTGTATTTTTACCGATATTAACAGTAAATTTTAGTAGAACATAATTTATCTTTCAGCCATCGTCTAGAAATCAAACCACTTTACCGGTCTCAGTTTTCATAGTGGAGACAAGTGTTCAATCTTCAAAATCAATCAAAAAAGTAATGAAATTTAGCATAAAAAAACAACAAAATATGTATCACTAGAAAATACCTTAACTGAAAACTCTAGTACCTATGTCATAAATTTTACTTTTACTAATCACCAATTTTGGCTTTCTATGTAAGGTGCTTTTAATTAAAGCCTAGAGATATCTGACATTGAAAGTTGGCTTACAGGTTTGTAAAACGAATTGTTTTCTTTTTTAAATACCTAGTATAAAAAAGTAAAGTCGCTGTATGTTTGCTTAGATTTTTAAAACTATAGCAACAGATTTTAATGCGGCTTTCATCAATAGAGAGAGTGATTCAAGAAGAAAGTTTATATGTATAATACACGCTTAAAGTAGTAAAGAAAAACCGAGAATTTCAAAGATGTTTACAGCATATTAAACAGCCGTGCGAAGCAAGGGCGAGTCGCTAGTTTTAAATAAAACACTACCAATCCTTGTTTACATGAAGCCTGTGGGTTGCACTAAGTATTGATTTTCACACCATCTTCAGGGCTCGCTGTCTCGTTATGGGTCGCTTGCTTGGCAGCATGATCTGTATCCTGCTTGTGCTGATCAGTTGATAGGATTCCTCGTTTCTGCAGTTCTGACTGCTAAGGTCCGTAACAAATGCAAAGGTATCGATTTTTCATCGGCGTATTTATTTTAGAGGATAACTACTAATTACCCTGGAAGAGAATGGGAAGAGATGACCATTACCTGTAGATGTTAAAGATGCGTTGCTATCCGTTTACTAATAGTATTATTGTTATAATTGTTGTAATTATTACTATTATTATATTTAATTTGAGTGTCAAATAATCTGTGATACTAACATGGCTTTTAAGATTTTTTGCATATGAGACGATAGCAGATCCCGATTGGATAAGAGGTCACTAGAAGCTGCTCGCCATCTAAAGAACATATCTGCTACAATCTTCGCCTTTTCAACGTCAAAATAGCAACTGTGTACAAAACGAAGCAGCATAAGGTCATCTGAAATAAACAATGGTTTTAATTTTATTATCTAGTAGCTGTTGCCTGCGACTTCGTCCTCGTGGACTTTGTTTACTCCGCACTGCTACTCCCCTGTAGGTGATAGCGTGATAATATGTAGCCTATATGTTGACCCGACCTATTCATGCAAAATTTGAAGTAAATCCATGCAGTACTTTTTGAGTTTACCCCGGACATACATACAGACAAACAGATAAACAGACAAACAGACAAAAATTCTAAAAACTATATTTTTGGCTTCAGTATCGATTGTAGATCACGCCCCAAGTATTTTTTTAAAAAAATATTCAATGTACAGTTTTGACCTTCCTACGATTTTATTATATGTATATAGATATAGATATATATATATATATATATATATATATATATATATATATATATATATATATATATATATATATATATATATATTCTATACATATCATATGTAAAATCGTAGGAAAGTCAAAACTTTATATTGAATATTTTTTTAAAATAATACTTGGGGCGTGATCTACAATTGATATCGAAGCCAAAAATATAGTTTTTAGAATTTTTGTCTGTTTATCTGTTTGTCTGTATGTATGTCCGGGGTAAACTCAAAAAGTACTGCATGGATTTACTTCAATTTTTGCATGAATATTACTAACAGGTCGGGTCAACATATAGGCTACATATTATCACGCTATCACCTACGGGGGAGGAGCAGTGCGGAGTAAACGAAGTCCGCGCGGACGAAGTCGCTGGCAACAGCTAGTTAAACTTAAAAATCTGTTAACCCCTCCGGAGTAAGTAGGATATACCGTGTAACTTTTACTCACGTAGATCCATATTGCGGCTGATTCCAATTATTGGAGCAAACAAGCAGATGACTCTTCTGATGAAATTGAAATCAGGAGCGTAGCTACCACCGTATCAACCATATTAATAGCGACCGCCCCGTTAGTCGAGTGGTTAACGACCCTGACTACGCAATCGACGGGGCTCGGGTTCGATCCCCGACGGGGACAAGCATTTGTGTGATGAGCATAAATGTTTGTATTTCCGGGTTAGATGTTTATTAAATGTATTCCAGTATTTATATATGTATTTCTATGTATTAGTATCGTTGACTAACACCCATAACACAAGCAAATAATTTTCTTACTTTGGGTTAGATCAGTAAGTGTTATTTTTCCCATGTATATTTATTTATTTAATTTAGAATGTTTGGCTAGCTCAATTTCTACGAGAAAGTGATACATTATAATCAATAAATATATATTAATGCAATTTTAATTTAATGCAAGCATTTTCTTTTCTTTTGTAAAAAAACTTTACCCTCCATTTGGGCATTTAACTAATTTTCCCCCTCCCCCTCCTCCTCCTTGGGGCCCCTCCAAGACACGCTGCGCCACTAAGTGAAACCATCGCTTATAGACCCCAAAGATGTTAGTAGTGCCATAGGCCATTATCTACATGTCTAATATAATATCTTGTCTCTGGTAGCATGATGCTATCCGTGTTTTTATATCATAAGATAGCAAACCAGCAGATGGGTCTCCTGATGGTTAGAGTCAAACATCGCCTATACATCAAGATGTTAATGGTGCGTTGCTATCTTGTAGCGAAGTCTAATGTCGTGCATAAGCTTACCGGCTATCTTACCCTCCAAACACAACAGTGACAAGCACTAACTCTATTGCGGCCAGAATGTGTGAAGCGGTGGTACCAGACTCGGGCGAGATAATGCAAAACTCTACCACCTAGTAGCCACGATGGTAGTGACTCGTATATCTAATCGGTCGCCTTTTACAACCTGCCTGGCAGGACGACAGTTGGCCTATTCTTCAAAGAAGCCCGGGACCAACACGGGGAAAAACCGTGTGGCGGGATGGTAATGCCATATGCATAAATTTACCAACTACATAGCCATCCACACGGCGTTGGCAAAAGCGGCAAGAATAAGTTAGGCGGTACCATTACCAACCTGGTTGAGGCGTCGTGAAACTCTTCCGCCTAATAGTCACGATGGTAGTGACATGTATTGCCAATCATTGCCCTCTTACGAACTGCCTAGTAGAATGGCAGATAATCTATTTTTCAAGTTAAACCCGGACCAAGACGAGGATAAAATAGTGATATGATAAAAACGTCAAGCAAAAGGTGCTGAGCAAAGGGTTTAATGTATACGTACTAGAAAAGCTATGCGAAGTAGAAATTGTGTAAATCGTCCAAACAAAGTCAAAACTAAGTAGCGCTGCAGCGTATATAGAGCACATAACGTACATTCGTGACCAAAATGTCCCAACTGCCTTTAATTTCATGCCACTTACGCATTACATTTAACGAGCTCTGACGGACCGCACTTTAGTGGAACACATGTGACGTGACGCACACCTTGTCTGGTACATTAGTACATAGAAATCTTTGGTGATGAACAACAAATTTGCTCTATTCTGATTAAGAGCAGGACTGCCTTTAGACGGGTCTTTAGTCATTTCGCACCACAAGCGGTTCGGACCGCGCGCGCCGCGGTGTGAATTGCCCAAGAGCTTTTTTGGCATGAGTCATTTCGGACCGCAATGGTAGAGCGGTGCGAATCGCCCAATCACTTATTGTATTGGGTTGATTCACATCGTTGTGCAGTGAATGGATATTTGGGATCTTTAAATTGATATAAGTAGAAACCGAACCAAGAAAAAAGCATATGATCGTTTCGCCTCGTGGTCCGAATCGACCTATTTCAAAAAATACCTTAGGCGATTCGCACCGATCCATCACTGCTGTGCGAAATGACCCATGCCAAAAGAGCTCTTGGGCAATTCACACCGCGGTCCGAACAGCTCGCGATGCGAAACGACTAAGAATCCCTTTAGACGACAGTCTCTCTGGTTCAACCCAGCGAAATTGTGATTTCGTATCAATAGCACCGATTGTAACGCACTCTAATTTACGTATCTACATGTGAATTAGTTAAACGAGTTCGCCATTGCAGGCGCAGTTCACATTTGTTTTATTTGAATCGCAGTGGCATTAGCGCAATAAAACTGCAACAAGATCTTCACCAAATTTACATGGGACCAAATGGGTAAACCCGCCCAAAAAAAAGATTTTATAAATCGGTCCAGGTAATCGGAGAAAATACATAAGAAATGTTTTCTACAAATTGAGAACCACCTCATTTTCGAAGTCGAATAAAAATAAAGAGTTTGAATCGAAAGTCTTGAATGATATTATTTTAGCCATTAAGCTATCATTGTTCAAATCAACCACCATGGTTGACAATCAACCAAAATTAAAACAAAACCCCTAGCTTCGAATGCAGTTAATGCAGTTACCATAAGACCAGCAAGGTTACGTAAAAACATTGTTTCGCAATTTATGAGAACTGCTGCAATACCCACTACAAGGTTAGGTACACTCATGTTGTCCCAAAAGTATTATACAAATTTGGGACTTGTAATTCGTATGCTAACGATTTAATGCCAAGGGCAGCAAATATTGCACATTCAAACTCCTTGTACGAATAAATTATTACATAAATGAACTTGATAATTTAAAAGATTGCCTCGTACTTTAGGAGATGAAGCTTGTTGGTAAGTTGCGGGTATCGGTTAGACTATATTGGACTATATTATAGAGACTTATTATAAAGACTAGTACCTGGATGACTGAGCTTCGCTCGACTTTTTTTTTTGGTAACAACGACGTTTTCTGAAAATGAAACCTAGCTAGTTCGATTAATTGCCAAAACCCCCTGCATACTAAATTTCAAGAAAATCGTTGGAGCTATTTCCGAGATTCAGATTATATTTGTATTTACACACATTACAAGAGTTTTTAATGTACATTTAATATATCACAAAGTACAAACTGCTTCTAGAGGGTATCGTGACGTTCTGGGTTCGATTCCCAGGTCAGACAAAAGTGTAATTGATTTTTTTTGGAAATTTTCTCCAAAATCTAAGTAGGTACTCAGTAGCAGCTCAGAGTCGGACAGATACCTAGTGAGTCACCGACTCTGTGCTTCGAATAAGCGCGTAAAGTCGCCACTTATCACGCCAACCGACAACCTGTAAATCGTATATTTTTTATAGACGTTTGGCTTTCTCTGCTTATCTCACAACAGAACCAGTGTAATCATATATTCTACCATTTATAAATACTTTTTAAGTATCCCAAAGTTGGGTTTGATTGATACCATCCCGGTAAAATCCGGATTTCCGATCGCATAACGTCCGAACTTGTCACATTAATAGCGCGTCCAAACTTGAACAATTTACCGTACATTATCCCGTGACCGTGTCAGACACGCGTGTCAGTACTGATTAATATGGACGTATTTTGTTACGCGTACAATTGTCACGACCTGCAGTACGGTTGAATCCATTCCGAACACTGAAAGAAACTGCCGAACACAGAATAAACGGCGGAACAATGTACGGAGTTACGATCTACTAGCCGGGCCCAGTGTGTACGCTGGTCTGTGTACTGTCACGCATCTAAGCCACGTGTTACGAGCCGATCCATCGAAAGTCGGTTAATTTCAAAGGATATTCGCTGTTGTCCGCGGACCAGGAGACATCCACACTTGTATTTATGACACGCGTCGAAGTACGCCCGATGACACGGACACAGACAATGGGTTGGAGTGTACGCTATAAACATCATTGTATATACCTACGTTGTTTAGTTTTGTACTGCAACCTCAAATCAAATATACCATAGATTGTGGGTGGGTTCAAATGGGCAGGTATAATAAATGTAATTAAAATAATAATGTTGGTTAATATAATTCTGTGTTTACGTACCCGAATTGATAATACGCCTCCACTACATTTTTGTTCTCATTACCGAATATCTAAAAAAAATAGCTCTTCAAAATTTTCAGCAAAAAATAAGAAGCTACTTTAATTAAGCACGTTTTAACAAAGAACACGGGCCGTTTTAGTTTTGAACATTCCTTGTGTGCCTTTTAGAGTGGCAAATATTAAATTAAGTGGAATAATTTTATACGTTTTTAAAATCAATAAAACAAAATATATATCTAGGAATAGTTACATAAAAAAAATAAAGACTGATTAACTTCTGCTATCTTAAATGTTACTATTGTACAAATACAAAACATTTCATTTCATGCACTTTAAATATAAATAAGTTAATATACATTCATTTTATTACATAAAATAACCAAATTAAAATGCTCACTATTTTATACAAAGGAATAGATTAAAGCAAATACCTTTCTTTATTATTTTACAGTAGGTAATTACTATCGACGTTCGTGTCTGGGAGTTCCTCTAACAACAGTATGTGTAATCTATGGTAAATGGTTATTGGGTACCTATGTCAAGTGTCTACACGTTTTGTCGTCACTCGTCGCTTATTTTGCATCGACAAGTGACAACTTTACATTTGCCAATAACAATCGTAACCACAGAGTATTAAGGAGAGAACTAAATTTTTACGTTAATCTAACTTAAATTCCAATTTTATCTTTATCTAACTATTATTCCCCAAGCTTAAAAAAATCTATACATATAATAAAATCGTAGGAAAGTCAAAACTGTACATTGAATATTTTTTAAAAGAATACTTGGGGCGTGATCTACAATCGATATCGAGGCCAAAAATATAGTTTTTAGAATTTTTGTCGGTTTGTCTGTTTATCTGTTTGTCTGTTTGTCTGTATGTATGTCCGGGGTAAACTCAAAAAGTACTGCATGGATTTACTTCAAATTTTGCATGAATATTACTAACAGGTCGGGTCAACATATAGGCTACATATTATCACGCTATCACCTACGGGGGAGGAGCAGTGTGGAGTAAACCAAGTCCGTGCGGACGAAGTCGTGGGCAACAGCTAGTATATAATAAATGTGGATAAGTTGAGGAGTTAATAACGAATCTTACGGAATATATGAAACTTGTGTGTATGGAGTCTATAAAAAAGTACCTTATACGACACAAAATGAAAGAACACGGGTATTCTTTCATTTTGTGTCGTATAAGGTATTTTTTTATAGTATAAGATAGCACACAAGCAGATGGGTCTCCTGACGGAAAGAGTTAACCATCGCCTATAGACATCAAAGATGTTAATGGGCGTCGCTATCTTGTAGAGAGGTCTTATGCCACGTGCATAAGTTTACCGGCTACCTTACCCTCCAAACGGGAACACGACAATGACTAGCACTGACGCTATTGCGGCAGGAATAGGTAAGGCGGTGGTACCAGACAATGCAGAACTCTACCACCTAGTAGCCACGATGTTATTGACTCATATAGCCAATCAGTCGCCTTTTACGACCTGCCTGGCTGAACGGCAGTTGGCTTATTCTTCAAAGGAGCCCGGGACCAACGCGGGGGAGCTAATGTTGATTTTGTAATACAGTTTTTTTAACATGGTGTTTTGTTTTATTATCCATAAAATCATTTGTCCGACACGAAAATACGCACACAGATATATGCGCTAGTGGTAACACACAGCCACGTTTTAACATTTGTTGTTCCATACTACATCTATAGTATGTTTGATCTAAGACTGCGCCTTGTAGGCACTGTAGCAATGCGATGTGACCTTGTGGCTTGTGACCTTGTCAATGCAACTTATACCGTCCACGTAACATGTCTGTAGCGATGCCACGCTGTCCGGTCCGTTGTAATGTTACAAGTGTGGACGCAGCTTTAGTATTTCCGTGACATGGGTTGAATCACGGATTAAATGGATACGGGTTTCAAGACAATTTTAGGTTGTCCGTGTTTGCATTTACACACAGAAATATAGAGCTATACTACTTACCGATGAAGTAAAATCACTTCGAGGGTAATTTTTAAACCTTGTCATCTCATTCGACACTATAAAACAGTACAACATGGTTCATTTCTATTTTTTCACGATCTATCTACAAATATTTTTAATAGCGATAGGAGCGTTTGCTCAAATGCGCGGCGACACGTTTCCTTCCAAATGGAATGAATGGAAATTACTTCAAATTTTGCATGAATATTACTAACAGGTCGGGTCAACATATATGCTACATATTTTCACGCTATCACCTACGGGGGAGAAGCTGTGCGGAGTAAACGAAGTCCGCGCGGACGAAGTCGCTGGCAACAGCTAGTTTTATTTATAAAACTGTTACCTTAAACTACCAACCTAATGATTATTATCTCTATAATAACTCCGTGGTTATTTTATGAAAGAGTTAATTTAAATTACCAACCCAATTGTTTTAATTAAAGATAGATATAATCTAAAGTTAAGTATTTTGTTTATGGAACAGTAACCTTACATCATCTACCCAATTATTTTAATAGAAAATTACCTACAGTTAAAAGTTGTGAATCATAATACAGAAGAGGTTTTATTTCAAATAATAAGTGCCAGGAATTGCACCACAAAGAGCCAAAAAAAGAAAATTGTAAAATCAAATAGAGTTATTAAATATTAGGTGTTAAAACCACATCCATGTGCGTACCCAGGTTCTAGACCAGGGGGGGGGGGAGGAAACGGTAACATTTTAAGACTAAATTTATATCTCACTAACTGCAACGTGCAGCCCGCTGCATTATAAGAGTTTTTGGCAAATCCCACGGGATCACCTAGTTTTTCCGGGATAAAAAGCCTATGTGCTATTCCAGGTCATTATCTACCTGTGTGCCAAATTTCATTCAAATCTGTTTAATAGTTTTTGCGTGATTGAGTAACAAACATTCGTCCAAACATCTATCCAAACCATATATAGATAATTAATTAATATTAATTTATAATATTAATATAAATTATATTTTTTTCTACAACGCGACGGTAGATAGTAGAGAAGTAAAAAAATTCCAGAGGAGGCAGCTGACTCCCTATCCTCCCCCCACCCCCAAATATATCGAAATTTTAACGTTTTAAATCCTTGTGGCAAAGCTTATATAATGATATAACTACTCCGTTGACAATAGCCTATCTCTTACTTTAACCTGCGATACGCACTTATATACAAAAGTAAGATAAACTTATTCGCGGTACGAAACTGACGGAAGTCCGAAGAATCGAAATTTAGTGATGTACCTACTTGACAACGACTTAGACCGATACTGTAACTACACCATTACCTATATTCTTCGGTAAATGCTGTTGTGCATTAATCCAATCTCGCATTTGTTTGGTGTACTTCTCCAACTCCTCTGGTGTTTTATCAGCAATCGTGATCATTTTGCCCCATAAATCTGCAAAGAAAAAACAACTATAAATTTTTTTTCGTAAAAATAACACTACTCCCAAGCAGCAATCAAGCATGTTTAATACCCATAAAGCAGCTCATATAGAACTTAAAGTTCTATTGCAGCCGTACAATGGTGTAAAAAGATGCTTTTATCGGTATAAGAGACCTTTATGAGTTTATATACAGCCTAATGCTGTACAAGGCCTTTCTTAGAGTTCTGCGTAAGCTTTAGGCGTTATATCTGAATATTAATACACTACTGTACAGCTTTAAGCAATTTGTAACTCATTAGGCTGATTTTAATCCTTAAAGCTGTACATTAGCTGTATTTTGTTTAGCACGGGAATTTGTTACAGCTTTAAGTGTTATTATAGTATCACTCAACGCTTGTTTCTGTAAAATGGGATATGCAATCTCCGTTCTATAGCTAATATTTATGGCGTGATTGTAGACTGTTATGCGGCCAATGGTGTTAAAAAATCTGCATATACAGCTATAGTACAGCTCAAGGCTGTATTACTGAGAAAATTGTTGTTTGCTGTTTTTATATCTGCATAGTTGATATCATGTGGAAAAAATCAAGAGGAATATTGAAAAGGAATATTTAAATATTATAAATTACCAACCAAGTAATCGTGATGAAGATAAAGCTGAAAAATTACTAATTCAGGTAAACCTACAATCATCATTTTTATTAATGTTCAAGGAAAAGGGTTCCGTAACAAAAACATTAAAAAGTGATTGTAGGTTATCTGATTTATTATTTTTTAGGCTTATCTTCTTCATTAAGGTTACTTGGTTGGTAATTTACAATAACTGATTTTTTTAATGTCATAAGATAGCAAACAAGCAGATCGGTCTCCTGATGAAAAGAATCAACCATCGCCTACAGACAGCAAAAATGTTAATGGTGCGTTGCTCTCTTGTGGCAAGGTCTAATGCCCAATGCATAAGTTCACCGGCCACCTTACCCTCCAAACCAGAACATGACAGTGACTAGCACTGACGCTTTGCAGCAGGAATAGATAAGGCGGTGGTACCAAACCCGGTCGAGCCAATGCAGAGCTCTATCACCTAGTAACCACGATGGAAGTGACTCGCATAGCCCATCAGTTGTCTTTTACGACCTGCCTGGCCGAAAGGCAATTGGTCTATTCTTCAAAGAATATATAAAAAAGATTTAAAAAAGAAATAAAAATCATTGCACTGAGAAAATATGTATTTTTTTATTTTTAACTTGCTACTATACGGAGTTTTACAAAAGCGGTATAGTAAGTCGAAAGGGGGTGACTCAGAGGGTCATTTTGAACAACTTTTGTTCAACGATTTGTGAAAATTCCCGAAAAACAATTTTGTTTTTCCATTGTGAAAAGTCACGTGACCAACAAAGTTTCTATGGAGAATCAATATTTTTTTCGCGAATTTCCAAAAGTCGTTAAACAAAAGTTGTTAAGAATGACCCCCTGAGCCACCCCCTTGCGGCTTACTGTACCACTTTTGCAACAACCTGTATATATGTATACTTACAATCGTTTTAAAAATATTATATACTTAGATACAATTACAGGCAAAAGAGTATGTGTTTCTCTTTGAAGAACTAATAATATTAAGTCACAAGCACGAAATAACGTATTCTTCTTAAAAATATTTTTGTGATAGGATACCAATATTTAAAGGGCTTGATTTTTCGTTCTTGATCAACTTAGTTATATCAAGTTGTTTTCTTGGTCATTATAATTCACCTTTATCCTCCCACAAACTGGGTACGATACAAATACGGTTTTGGCTTCTCTCAATTTTTTTTATTTTATAAGGCATATTTCCCTGAAAAATAAAGTAAAACATGATTAAAATACATGTCTCATAAGTTATAGTTAACAATAAGTTGGTTTAGTTGTAAAGTCAAACGACCGACGTCAATACAACACAATAGCGAAATCAAGTGACAAACATATGTTTTGTATTTAGGGTTTTTCAATTTTTGTACGCATCTCTAAACACAAATTAAGTGATTAAAAGCCAATTACTGTACAATAGATTTATATAGGGACTTAGTACAGCCTAAAGTGTATTTGGAAGGTAATTAAAAGCTAATAGCCGTATAATAGAACAAAAAAGAGATTCAGTACAGCTATTTGCAGTATATCACCCTCCAAATACACTTTAGGCTGTATAACAAAACGCCGCCATTATTGTGTATTAAAAACAACATTAAAGAAATATATTGTTAAATAAAAGATATATTTAGCAATAGCTAAAGCTATATCTTGACAAACAACTTATATTATGATCATTATGCCTTTATATACAATATTGTACCATAAATACTTGTATATTCTAACCTTAAACACAAACACTTACCGTATTTTGCAATGATTTTATTTGTGTTATCTCGATTATTTCGTTAGCGCGTGAATATTTTGAGAGGAAACACACACGATTTTACAATGATTTTAAATTCGCACTTTGAATACACTCCAAATACTGCTCCAAGTCCAAGAATTTATCGTTTATTAATATATTTTTAATTATGGCGTCTGCAGATATAATGTTATACAATATCAAAAACAGATTAGTTACTTTTTATCATTTTCAAACACCTATTAAGAACATTTAGCTGCACAAGAGAGTATCTTAAGTATTATAGTTTCTTTATACACCGAATAACATCCTTTGTACAGCCTGTACCAGCTTGTACAGCTATTGTGCAGCCTATTTAACTCTTAGCTGTACAAGACAGTTACAAGAGAGTATTTTTAGTGTTATAGTTTCTTTATACACCAAATAACAGCCATTGTACAGTTTATAACAGCTTGTATAGCTATTGTGTAGCCTATATAACGCAATAAGCTGTATAACTTGGGGCCCTTTTTGGTGTTATATCGGCTGTAGAAGCGCTTCTACAGCCTTTGTACGGCTTCGTATACAGCTTTAAGTTTAAAAATGAACCTAAATGCAGCCTATATACAGCTTAACGTGCTACTTGGGCTGAACCTACCATTTTTCATACTATCCTTCCTATCAATATTTCTTGACAATATTTTCACCATTACCCACCTACCTTACCGTTTTACTATTTACTATTCCTATCCTACGCTTCACGCCAAGAGCTAACGATCGCCTATAGACACAAAAGATACTAATGGTGCGTTGCAATCCGTGTACTGTCACACGGAGAGATGAGAGATGAAATATCTCTGTAGATATTCCATCTCTCTCTCTGATGGAAAGAGTCAACCATCGCCTACAGACACCAAAGATGATAATGGTGCGTTGCTATCTTTTGGCGAGGTCTAATGCAATATGCATAAGTTTACCGGGTACCTTATCCTCCAAACCGGAACACGACAATGACAGTACCAGACACGGGCGAGTCAATGCAAAACTCTACCACATAGCCACGATGGTAGTGACTTATATAGCCAATTGGTCGTCTTTTACGATCCGCCTAGGAGAACGGCAGATCAGATGGCCTACTCTTCAAAGGAGCCCGGGAGTAACACGGGGAATACGGAGAACGGTAAACTACTACTGCTACAATATTTGGCTACCCTTTTCTCTAAATCGGAAGCTATCGCGGCAGGCCTAACACCACCTAGGTATTCAGGATGTTAAAGTCGAGTATAAGCCTTTTCTCGTGTTCTTCACCACTTTATCTATTCTTCAAAAGCAGCCCGGACTAACGCGAGAAATCGGGGAAATATTTTACAAAAGTCAAAACTCATGTTAACACCTTTAGGTTGAAATAGCCGTTAAATTTTTTTTTAGCTTCAGTTAACAATAAACTCACTAATTTTATGTCTTAGAAAGTAGAAAAGTCGACGAAAATTTTCATTTAACTAATACATCTGTTATAACGCTAGGATTAGTGCATGCGGTTGGGTATTAATATAAATGATATTTTACTAATCTCTGGTCATATAAAAAAACAGCTATATAGCAGTAAAAGTATTTTTTATTGAGATAATCTTATAATTGATGTTGGAAAGAATGCCATTCATAAAATAATCGTTTAGAAATAAACCCACTGCTGTCTATACTAATTTATTCAGAACTTAGTGTCTAGATAGCTGTGGCTTTAAGTGGGTTGATGGTTGGTGGGTTAAAGAAAATAATATAAGGTATACACCTATTTCTAAATATAAGCAAAGGACACACTGGTTGGATTTGTAGCAGCAACATATACCGTAATATAATGTCGTTAATGCAAATCTAATGTCGATTTTTTTCCTTAATAAAATATATTACCACTTAATCAACTAATCACCTTTTCTAGTGTTATTTAATCAATGTTATTAAATCAGTAATTGCACCATAGAACTATTACTTATTCATCCGAGAACTGCACTACTATTTACATGCTTTTTAAGTAATTTGGTAAAAGCAGACCTAATCTGCATATAAAAGATATAGAATTAAAAGTAACATTCACCCATCGTCCGAAATTTAAACATAATTATTTTTATTGATAACATGATGTGTCAGCGTTTGAAACGTTTAAAAATTCATAAATATGAAAAAAACTACGGCGTATTTAACAAACCTACCTTAACTTAACTACACAGGTTCAAACGCATACAATTTCCGATGAACGCATCATGAAATTTCATTAAAGTTAACTTAAATTACGTGATGTGCCAATTTATTTATTATACCTATTCCGCTCCCGCCAACGTTTACATTGACGAATTAGTAAAATGAGATTAGTAGTTTTCCCTTTCATGAAATATCGTTCGCACTCCTATGTCGGACTTACATTATCAATCCGTGGAGCATTGTCGCGATAAAACTTCGTGGTTGTGCTACGACAAACTAGGTTATATATTGACATATACCCCGTCAACAATAGTCTATTTCGCTTCAATTTGCGATGTAAACCGATGCAAAAGCGAGATGAACTTAGTCATGATAGAAAACAGACAAAAAAAAATGAAAACCAAAAATCCGATTACATCTTGAAAAAAGATTCATTGCCTTAAATGAAAACTAAAAAAAGGAACTGTTAACTGTTAACCGTTCTGTGATGAATCAAAATTAATGGATTGTTTTATATGTATATCGTTTATAGAACTATTTTAGTGGTGTAGTTATTCATTATTACTTAACATGATTCTAAACTATTGGACTTGTTTCTTTTTTTTAGTTTTCATTTAAGGCAATGAATCTTTGTTCAAGATGCAGTCGGATTTTTTGTTTTCAGTATTTTTTTTATTTTATAATTTTTAACTATATTAGGATTCATTAACTTCGACATTAGGATTATACAATGGTAAATTACGCAATCTTGTCATTTCATTCAGAGAGTGAATATCGAAAAGATTATTAAGTAACTTGTGGTGGTCTAAACTTCTTATTATTAGCCTCTCTAGAGACCTAACTTAGTTCAAAGCAACGCATGCTTGACCTTTAAAAAAAAATCCGTGAACGCTGCTGTTAACACAGCTCGTGGGCTGTGGTTAATACAGCTCGGGTTAAAGTTATTCCTTGGAGCTTGTGTAAAGTTAGACCCCAGCACAATATCAATGGCAGCATTTTTCGTTACATTTCACCCTGTCCACAAAGTGCATTGAATTCTGTTGTCAATGGTTCGATTTTGACTCCCACTCCAGGAACATTGATTTTAATTGCTTTGTCGTCAAATTCTAAATAAACAGCCTGTGACAATTTTCCGGGTTCCAATTGGTCCCTTCGGAGAGCTGGCTACTCTATTGTCATTTATAACTTCCATTGCTTAATATAATATAAGGTATTGCTTAATATAATATAATGTAAGGTAAGGTAGTGACTCATATGGATGATGTCTCTGTTGTTATGGGCTGTTTCTTAATCTGGCAAAGGTTTTCGACACAGTTTCTGTCCCCATCCTTCTACGTAAGCTGGAAGGGATGGGAATTCGTGGGATTGCATTGGAATGGTTCGAGCTACCTCTCGAATAGGAAGCAGCTTGTTAAAATCGGCAATATCAGAAGTTCGGTAGTATCAATAAGTTTGGTGTACCTCAGGGCAGCATTCAGGGCCCTTTACTTTCCGTAATATATGTCAATGACATTCATAATCTTAATATAGAGGCGTCAGATATTGTGTGCTATGCTGATGACACACACTCTTTTATGGGAAGGGCTGGGAAAATGCTAGAACGGCTGCAGAGAAAGGTATGTTTTTAATAAATAAATAGCTGCATAATAACCTCCTCACAATAGATACAAAAAAAAAAATCATGTGTTTCCACAAAACTGTAAAAGGTCAGCCTCTACAAACACCCGATCTCAAGATACACACATGTGAGTATGATAATGTTTCAAGCTGTAATTGTGACTATACAACACTCAAAATACCTTAAACATGAACTTAAGACTTAGACGAACGTCTTGACTTTGAACTGCACATTTTAACACTAGCGAGGATCCGTAAAGTGATAGAAATATTGCGCAACTCTGCTAGTGTCAAAATCCGGAAAACTGTTTAACTTGCCATCTGACAGTCCTTGATTACCTATTGCATTGGTGTGTGGGGTGGTGCAGCTAAAAAGTTTAATCTCCTTGAAAGAGCGCAGCGTGCGTCTTAAAAGTCATGCTTCACAAACCCTTTTGGTTTTCCACATATGCTTTCTACAGAGAAATCGGGGTTTTGAGGGTCCGCCAACTGTTCATATTAAGAGCTTGCATCTCGATTCATAAGTTGACGATAAATTCCAACAGTTACAAGTTGTCATTAAAGAAAAGTGTTTTTAACTTAAAGTTACCAAAGGTGAAATCTACTTTTGCAAAAAAAATCCACTTTATGCACACAAATCAATTTACAATAAAGTCATGTGACGTTAGGAATTTTACTGTGAAAAAATGTGCACACGAAATTACCAAATGGTTAAAGACTCTAGATTATAACAGTACTGAATCAATTTTAGACAAATTATAAAATTTACTAAAATTTTAATTTAATATCTATTTTTTTCCTAAATGCAATTTGTTAGTTATATGTTTCTGTTAATTCAAATGATACAATTAATAATGGCTTCTCAAGACACAGGCTCTGCCTAGTTTGAGAGCCCCTGGTAATTCATAATGATAATAATGTTTTAATTTAATATGTATATATAATATAATGTGTTTCTGATTAATTTACTTGTAAATCGAATATTGAAATAAATTATTATTATTATTATTATTAATATTCAATCTACATATATTATTTATATTTTACACTAGCAAAAAGCAGAGCTTTGTAGGGGCTCGCAAAGTTATACTATCTAGTAATATTGTTAGAAAAGTATTTTTATGAGAATTACATCTTTTAATGTATAGACTTTATTTATAATAATAAAGTCTATAATCTTTTAATGTATAGAAAAATAAATAATAAAGTATTTCATCTCTCGCATTGTATATCTGTTTTGTTAATCTTTCACCTACCATTCTTTGTACATGTCCGAACCAACGGAGCATGCCCTTTCTCATCTTTACACCAACACTTTCTTTCAAGCATAACTTCTCTCTCACTTCAACATTACGAACCTGGTCCTGCGTTGATTATACTTTCATGCCCTTCTAACATACCCAACTCTCACTTTCATACAATATCGTTGGGATAGGCATAGGCAGGCATAGGAATGATTATGCAGGGCAAGAGGGGCACCCTGACTTAAAACTAACGCTCTATTCACTCTGTTCCCCGTCAGCCAGCCAGCCCCCCCCTCTCTCTCCCTCCCCCCCTCCCCCTCTCCCTCTCCCCCTCCCCCCCTCGCCCTCTCCCTCTCCCTCTCCCCTCTCCCTATCCCCCTCCCTATCCCCTCCTCCCCCTCGCCCTCCACCTCGCCCTCCCCACCCCTCTCCCTCTCCCTCTCCCCCCCCTCGCCCTCCCCACCCCTCCCCCTCTCCCTCTCCCCCTCTCCCTATCCATCACCCCTCTCCCTCTCTCCCCCTCTCCCTATCCCTCCCCCTCTCCCTCTCTCTCTCTCCCTCTCCCGCTCTCCCTCCCCCTCTCCCTATCCCTCTCCCCCTCCCACTCCCCCTCCCCCTCTCCCTATCCCTCTCCCCCTCCCCTCTCCCACCCCTTTCCGTCTCCCTCCCTCTCCCTCTCCCTCTCCCTCTCCCTCTCCCTCTCCCTCTCCCTCCCTCCCTCACTCCCTACCCCTCTCCCTCTCCTTCTTCCTCCCCCTCCCTCTCCCTCTCCCTCTCTCTCTCTCTCTATTTTTATGGTAGATAACATATCTAGACATGAATTTAAACTACTACGTCGAAGCACAAACCTAAAAGTCCGATAATTTTTGAGTAAAATGTACCACAAAAGTGCATAGAAAGTGGCCTAGTGTAGGGCTCGCTTCGCTCGCCCTAATTAATCTCCATGTTGTAAAGGCAGAATAACAAAACAGTAATTAAAGTATACGTATAAAATACTTGTTATAGTAGGAAAATAAACGAGCATGGTTTTAAACAAATTTAAATCGTTATTCATATGTCCCTATATCCTAAGCTATTAGATACGTACCTCAGTGGTACCTACCTATTTAAAATTATGAAAGAAATCGGTATCTTAATAATTCGGACGCCCAAGCGACAAAAGGGACACTTTATGAATATTTGTGTTAAAACAGCAGTATAAACATAATGTGATATATATATTTCTGAACTGGTCCTTTTACTAGCTTTCATTTGATACCCATATTGCTACGGAAAGAAAAAACTCAACTTCCCTCCCCCCATTCCGCCATTTGCGAGCGCCATTTTAATAATTTATATAGCCTATGTCACTACTACAATTTAGACAAATCGAACGACACCTCATATATCAAAAACGACAAAAACCGTCCAGCCGTTGGGGCTGTAGGGCGTGCCAAAAAAATGGACATATACGCTCGAAAAACATTAATAATATTATATGTATAGATAATAATAATAAATATTTTTTATTTTGGACCAAACATGTTTACCTTCCATCAGTCGGGTAAAAAGCGCGTAAATTCATGACTCATCAAAATGGTTGGCCGCACTCATGCAGAGTCCCGACAACGCGAATCTTCGCTGTGGGCGAACAATATAACCACAGCATAAGATATAATATCCGGTGTTCGAACTTATGACTCAAGACACAGTCCCTATTATCCAAGAAAACCTACTTGTTCTGTTTTAACTTTGAACAAAAAATGATTTTGAAATGTAAATCATTTTCATAATATAAATGCGTATGTACAATAATAATATCATGCAATAATATAAGCCAGTATAACATAGCGTTGCATTATGAGATAAAATTACTAGGAGTCATATTATTTTAGGCAACAGCCAAGAAGTTCACTATATTATCAATATACCTATTACTTCAATCGATTGAATCTATAGTATATTTTTTTTCTTCTTCGTCATTTCCTCAAGGCTGATGGTCGTGACCACCACAAGTAGCTTCATTGGTCAGGGCTCTCCAGTTCAGTCTGTCTTGGGCAAGGTGTAGTGCCATTTCCGTGTTACACTGGAGGTACTCGAGGATGGCGTCAATCCAGCGGGTGGGCTTTCTTCCTCTGCTCCTCCTTCCTTCCACGTGGTCCATTAATATTAGTCTCTCGAAGCTTTCCGGACTCCGGCGAGCTACATGTCCAAAGAAAGAAAGTGTGCGTTGGAACCACATTGCAGACAGACGGGTTTTTACGTGGAGTTCCGCAAGTATCGAGGCGTTTGTGCGGCGAGCTGTCCATTTGATGCCTAACATTTTTCGCCAGCACCACATCTCGAACGCCTCAATTTTCGCCAGAACTCTTTTTTTGACCGTCCAGGTTTCCGAAGATGGAGAAGACTAGTGTGCGCATAAGTCTAATTTTTGTGTTGCGGTAGATGTTTCGATTCCTCCAAACCTTCTCCAGCCTCTTCACAGCTGCTTTAGCCATTTGTGCTCGCCGAACAACTTCCTTTTCGCAGTCGCCATCAGTACGTATTACGGACCCCAAGTTCACAAACTCTTGTACTATTTCTAGGTCGCGTAGCTCCAACGATCTCTGTAGACTACCAGGTCTGTCGACGAACATTAGTTTGGTCTTGTCCTTGTTAATCTTGAGACCGTACTCGGCACTTACAATTTCAAGCCGTTTTAACAGTTGGGCTAGTTCAGCTTCGCTACTACCGATCAATGTTGTGTCATCGGCAAACCGCAAGTTGTTGATACGGTGACCTCCGATGCGAATTCCTCCTTCCCACTCATCCAACACTCGGCGCATGATGTGCTCGCACTCAAGGTTAAATATCTGGGGAGAAAGTATGCAGCCCTGCCTCATACCACGCTCCCTGTTAAACGGTTCCGAGAGTGCATCGTCCACACGAACTTTTGATCGTCCGTCTAGACACAGGTTTTGGACCAAGTAAATCAGATGGTCGGGTACACCCATCACCCGCATCACCTCAAGCATATTCGGCCAAATGATGCAGTCGAAAGCCTTCGCATATTCGATGAAACACAGGACCATCGGTACGTTGAATTCCCTGCTTTTCTCTATCAGCTGCCTTATGTTTAAGATTTGCTCACGGGTGCCTCTATCTTTAATAAATCCAGCCTGTGCTTTCGCAATTTGACTGTAGATGTAGTTGTCAAGTCTCATTTTGATGATATGTAGGAGGATTTTGCCCGCGTGAGAAATCAGAGAGATGGTACGGTAGTTTTCACACTTCCTGGTGGACCCCTCTTATGCAACGATAAAACTATCGACTCCGTCCAATCCTCCGGCCATTGCCCCGTTCTCCAAACCTCCAACCTGCAAATGGAATGCAATATGCGTGTGCCTGCGCTGCCTAGGTGCTTTAGGAGTTGTGCCGTAATGCCATCACCGATGCTAGCTTTCACTTTTAATCTGGCAATGGCGTTTTCAACTTCCCGGATTAATACATCGGGCTCACTTTCAATGTAGTCTAGCCTTTCATCCGGAGTTTCATTTGCGTCACTGCTGTAAAGCTTTTGGCAGAAGTCTCTCCACCTGTTGAGGATCAGATTGCGTGTTCCCGCAATAGTTTTGGCCGCATCTTCGACAGCTGTCTTCAATTTCGTCCTTGCCGACTCAGACGACTCAAATAACTCAAAGTCTATTTGGCTAAGATTTTCTTGAACCAGGTCTTGAAAGTGCTGTTCAGCGCATTTTGGGAGTAATATCGCCTTCTTTGGTTGTGCCTTTTTCACTACTTTTAAACGTATTTTCACGTCAACCGCAAGTAGCTGATGGTACTTCCGCAGTCCGCCCCTGGCCTAGTCTTAGTCGACAGTACCGACGATCTCCATCTCTTTCCAATGATGATGTAGTCGATCTGATTCTTGTGACCTCCGGGTGACTTCCAAGTCCAGAGTCTACGAGGATGTTGTTTTTTTTTTAATTATAATCAATGCAATCTATCAAAATGTTTAGGTAAGAAGGATTTCACAAAATTAATCATTATCATTTCAAGATTAGAATTATCAAATAGAAATTATTTTTAATCAAATTCATTAATCATTTATTTGAGAAGATAGCAGATATCATCATCAACGTCACAAAAGTCTGTTTTAATACCTAATTATCCTAATATTTTTCTTTGCGACAAATCAATCGATTGTATAAGTGATATGCCTCAGCCGCACTTGCGTCTATCGTCACAAAGCTTCATGCAATGACACGATAAATGGGTCTATTCCCAGTTTCCCCCGAATTCTTTCCCTCGAACGGGGGAAACTGGGAATTTTTGTCGCATCTTCCCCCGAATCGGAAGAAACTGGGAACTAATTGTCCCATCTTCCCCCGGAATATTATTTAATTTATAAATCTATTTTGCGAACTAACATCACGCTACTTGCCTATTTGTATTAATGAAATAAACCTGAGTATTTTACAGGAATGATTAAAACAATGTTTGGTTAGGTATCAATTTTTTAAAATAAAATAAATACTGTAGTTTCCATTTTGATAGTGTAGCGATTCTTTCATTTATTTTAATAAGTGAAAGAATTGCTACACTATACAATTGGAGTGTCAGTTTGTAATATTGAAAATAACCCGTTTTAACTAAATGCATACACGGTACATATATCAAAATAACACTTTTTAAGATTTTTGTCTGTCTGTCTGTCTGTTTGTTCCGGCTAATCTCTGGAACGGCTGGACCGATTTTGACGGGACTTTTATTGGTAGATAGCTGATGTAATAAGGAGTAACTTAAGCTACTTCCTTTTAAAAAAATCCCACGGGGACGAAATCGCGGGCGCAGCTAGTTCTGAAATAATAATTATAATGTTATAAAATAACAACGTATAAATAAGTAACGAGATAAGCAGGAATATATTAGTCTTTAATAAATAAGACTATGTTACTGTTTGTGACGTGACTCTTAAGCGCTCTACACGCCCTAACTTATGTATGTTATTTATAATTAAAAACCTCAGTAAATAATCCACATAAAATAATCAATACAAATTCTACATACATTGTACAAAGTCTTTAAAACATATTGAGTTCTCCGAAATTAAGTTTCGACAATTACGCAAAGAAGCTATTTTTCCAAAAAGTATTGCTACTGCTAGAATCAACAAACTTAATTAGAAAAAATACTAAATAACCAGAAACATCCAACAATTGTTCCTGAATGGATTACTTTTTTCCTAAAAGATCTATAACTATATCTAATTAAACAAATATGCCTTTTCAACGAAAATTAACAAAATATTACTGGGTTTTTGTTATCAAAAAATTACATTTTCCTATAGAAATTGACATAGAATAAAACTATATTCTATTTTATGACATAGAATAAAACTATATTAAAATAAGTCACTTAAATAACATTTATTTTTTTTTATTTCAAAAAGAAATAAAAGAGAATACTATAAAATCCGCTACGTTCGTGTGCCAAAATTAGTATCGCGTAGTAAATAAAAAGTATCAATACTATTTTCATTTTACCAGCACTAGGTGCACTATATGGACGACGACGTCCAGCTCTCGCATCGATTAGAAAGTATCTAAATTTCAGTTGGGCGATTTTGTGAAATGCCTCTTAACGGCCTAACAGACAAAAATACTATATATTTTCTACAATTTTAAGACTGATCTTAAAGTAAGATCCTAATAAGTAAAAACCTGTTTAACATTTGATTATTACTAATTACAACTGTTAATTTTTAATAAGTAAAAGAATCGCTACATTATCAACATGGAAAATACAGTTTCTATTTTATTATAAAAATTGATCCCTAACCAAACTTTGTTTTAATCATTCATGTAAACTACTCAAGTTTATTTCATTAATACAAATTGACAAGTAGCGCGATTTTAGTTTGCAAAATGGATTTATAAATTAAATAATATTTCGGGGGAAGATGGGACAATTTTGTTCCCAGTTTCCACCGATTATGAATTCGGGGAAAGACGCGACAAAAATTTCCAGTTTCCCCCGTTCGGGGGAAAGCATTTGGGGAAAACTGGGAATAGGCCAATATTCTACTTAACTTGCAAGTAATAAGCATTTTAACTGAATTATTAAGCTAATACATAGCTTTTAAGCTAATGCATAGCTTTTAAGCTAATGCATAGCTTTTAAGCTATTGCATAGCTTCTATCGCGGGCCTTGAGCGTGGAGACCGAATCCAGAAATTCCGTAACGAAAAAAACCTAACACCCCCCACTCCGACCGGCACAGCGGTGATACTTTTTAGTTTTTCCATCTATCGATAAATACCAGAACTTTTAATGACTTTTGAAATATCACGCTTGTCTCTTTAGTTCAGCAACCCGCCTTTAGGTGGCATTGGTTGTATTGGAAAACTACCGTAATCAGCTGTCTGTGAGAATGTATATAGGCACGGTATACTGTATACTGTGATATAGGTGTATAGGTATTTATCATCTACGTACAACAGTTATAATTTGTGTACAAAGTGTTTTAGATATGAATAAACAAAGAAAAAAAATACTGCATAAATAAAATAAATATGCTATGCAATAGCTTTACCGCGGCAGTCACCGAGTTCCACACGTCTTTTTTCTGCATACAGGCAAACAGACAAAAATTTAAAAAAATCATTGTTTTGGATTCTATTTTGTTTATAAAGATCCTCTATAATAGTTTTTCATTAATCTTTCATGTACAGACACCGATCAGTTACGTTTTTATTATATGTATAGATAATCGTATTTATTTATTATATGTAATAACCCTTTGTGCCCGAGTCCGAATCGCACTTGGCCAGTTTTATTAGATAATATATAAGTACTTAAAAAGTACTTATATATTATTTAATTAAGATATTATACAATGATTAATTTAGTATATATAATCATGTTACAAATATAAAAGAGATTGATGAACTGGGTAGCTATTAATTCCGTGCTTTCTTGTTGTCTAGATTCCCATATATTTTAAAATATTTTTTACACACACACACAAACACACACGAGCAAACATATACACACAACACTAATTTTTTTCTATTTCTTGTTTTAATTTACCTACGCCCAAAAACCATTTAATGCATGTGGGAAATTATATAAAGAATAGGATAGCACCAAGTATTTTTGATTCAAAGAGCAAAGAAAACCAAAGGCCAAGGTCGACGGAGATATTAATCACGAGCACGCCAACTTGTTATAATGGTCCTCGTGACTTGAATATAAAGCCTTTATCTATCAATGCGAGTTATAATATTAATACCTAGCCAAAGTTGCACTTCCTGTGACCCTGCCATAAATGTCAAAGATTAAGCATATATTAGCAAAATACAGCAAGGATTTAAAACGTTATGATTTCGATATATTTGCGCCGTTGTGATTGGTCATGGTATATGATATTATGACGTTGTGTTCTAGCGCTAGTTGGGGAACCAATTACGAAACAGCATGAAACGCAGGGAACCAATCACGAAACAGCAAAAATATCGAAATTATATCGTTATAAATCCTTGAAATACAGTCAAAAGGAAACTAATTACAGCCAAAGGAGAGTTATTTTTCTTATCTCTAGTCTATACATATAATAAAATCGTAAGAAAGTCAATGTATGTCCGGGGTAAACTCAAAAAGGACTGCATGGATTTACTTCAAATTTTGCATGAATATTACTAACAGGTTGGGTCAACATATAGGCTATATATTATCACGCTATCACCTACGGGGGAGGAGCTGTGCGGAGTAAACGAAGGCCGCGCGGACGAAGTCGCAGGCAACAGCTAGTAGCAAATAAGGAGATGGCTCTCTTGGTAGGAAAAGAAACCATCGCCTAAAGACACTAAATTGGTTATAATCGCAAAATAGTTTAGAAAATCCAAAAAAGGCACATCTCAAAAAATTTGTTTTCGTAAGCCAATACGGCTAAGAATTCAAATTTAAAAAAAATAAGTTTTATTTCTTGACATAATATGTGTATTCGTATTATCCCAAAAGTGCAAAAGAAACAAAATAGAGATATTTTCCTCCAGAAAGTTTCTTGATGTCGGTAAAGTTCAATACAACTTCTCAACAAGATTATTAGTTTTGGTAATAACTGTCATTAGTCATTGATGTGGGCGAAAGAGGTTAATAAACCAGACCTCACATGTCTGACGATAAATATATTATTATCTTCAATGGTTATCCAATATTGGCTTAATTGACAAGCAGAGGTTACAAGAAGGTCTTATTGTCACACAGAATATTATTAATAAAACTAATTTAGCCATTTTAGCATTAGCTTTTGTGTAGTATCGTTCATACTTTATTTATCATTCAAAAATGTACTGCTAACAATGAAAGAATGTCAACAAAGAAAACTAACTTGCAAATTTATCAACATGATTATCAATAGGACTGTTTATACTGCACTTCTGATGCTGATCACTGGACTGTCTACAAGAAGACTGCTCAGAATAAGGAGTAGCTAAATGATGTTTTGCTTTAGGCGCGATTCAGATGAGAGTTTCTTGACGCAGCACCCGGAAGTTCAGCATCCACGACGTTGTGAAATATAGGTACATATCTGTATAATATATGTACATAGTTGGGCAGTCCTCATTAAACGCTGTATGGGACACATTACACATGTAGACGACCATCATCAGTCATGAATTACGTTGTATGTTTGAATGATACCGACATTAGACGCTCAGTCATGACTGATGGTCAGTTAAACCAAATATTCATAGAAAATAGCACGTTTTCACGTAAGATATTATGGATATTCATAAAAGAAAAACTTGTATTTATTGGAATTAAATTGGAATATTAAGCAAAATATACAAATAAAGAGAAAGCGTTGGATGGGTGGAACAATAGCTGTTAAAAAGGAATTTCTATAGCCATTTAAGCTTGTTGGCTGAGACACGATCACTCAAAAGTCATGACTGATGGTTGCATGACGATGAAAACCAAATATCTAAATAAGCGTCCCTCAACTTTATCCAAATATCAGTCACCCAGTAGGTTACCCGTCAGTCATTGCGAGTGACTGCGGCAAAACTGATAACAAAACCTACAGTCTAATTGTAGCCTGTGGTAAGAACATGTTATATCCATGTAAATCCAAACTCATTATAATGAATAGACTATTTGCATATCGAACTGAGTGCTAAGTGTGAGTTTTTCTTTTCGCATTCGATCGTGAGCGCGTTTCGAGTTTACTAGGAATTTGTATGTGATTTGTACAGCGCCACCTAGTGGTAAACTGGTTTCTCACGTTTAGCACTAGGTGGCGCTGTACAAATCACATACAAATTCCTAGTAAACTCCAAACGCGCTCACGATCGAATGCGAAAAGAAAAACTCACACTTAGCACTCTGGTAGCTTGTGCCCAATAAGTGAGCAAAACTTTAATGTTACACTTCACTGCCTGTTATCGTGACTACTCGATGGAAGATTTCTTCGACGGCTCCCTTGAGTACAGTGCCTCTGCCCTATCTAATACTGCCTTTATAACTTCGATGCTTGTCATAGTCATGTTCTAACTTGGAGAGTAAGATAAACAGTAAACTAACGCTAGACGCTTTCCATTCCAGACACGTGAATGGCAATTATCTACTTTGTTGTTTGTATGTAACGATTGTCTCTTAGGTACCATCATCTTCAAATTCGCTTCATAAATGACCGAGTTGTGAGAGAACATAAAAACATGCAGCCAAATTGATAACCACCTTTCTTTTGATTCTTTTGATTCTCCTTTCGGGAAGACGACTGGTAAATTACTTGTAATCGGATATAATATTCCATTATTTATGTAGTCTGTTCTGCAACTTTCTTTTATTTAGTATGTATTTTACAACTTTCAATTCACTGGTTATAATTTCTTGAAGCCAACTGGTTGGATTATATCGATGGAATAGTGCGCTTCTTCACTTTAACAATTTATAAACTGACTTCTCAAAAGGAAGTTATCTATTCGGCTGTATGTTTTTTTGGTTGTTACTTCTGAAATCGGTCGTTTATGAACCAATTTTAAAAATTATTATTTTTTTGTTTAGGAGGATGTGCTTTCCGTGTGGTTCCATTTTAATTTGGTGAAGATCTGATACAGGTTTCCGAAGATACAGGAAATATGAAGCCGGTTGCTGCAATTTTATTGCGTTTATAAAATTATGGTAAATGTGAACAGATCTCTATAAACATACCTTTCTATTAGGAAGTACATCTAGATGTCAGTATTGCAGTAGGTATATTATAATGTACACACTAACAGCTCGTAAGAGAAGGGCAAAGGCGTGGCCAATCGCACCAAACAGTGGATAGGTAGGTATCTCCAGTTATGCGAGGCCCAGCAGAGGCTCCAGTTATGGTGTCGTGTCAAAGTCATCAAAGTGCCCGATAATTTTGTTTTTATTTATTTTCTTAAAAATATACATCAGAATTTACTAGTGTCATGGAACAAACAAGGGTAAGGTAGTTACTAGTCAGACGTTAAGCAACACAGAAAACATATTATTATATAGGTAAGCATGGGTAAGCAAGACAGCGGCGCAAAAGCGGATACGGGATACCACGTGAGCGGCGGTATAATTTGATCATGATACGTCAGTTTTTGTTTCCCCTAGTACCTACATCCTACCATTGTTTAGCTTTGTTGTAGTTTGTTTTGCTTTGTAATGGTTACGTCAAATGCGGAACACTCAGTCTATATATCTACATAAAGAATAAAACACATTTAATTGCAAGATGAAACAATTTTTTTTTTCAGAATTTTCATTTATATTAATTATCTATCTGCCATATATCTTGCTGCTGTGGAGTCCAGTGAAATTTAGCAATTTGAGGTGGGTTCCGAAAAGCGTGAATGTAGCGTAACTTGTAAAGCTAGTTGTAAGTATTATTAGGAGTGAAGATTTGTCTGTTAACACTGATGATAATAACAAAATTGTATTAATTATACGTCAGTATGTCACTGGAGGTATAAATAAATTATGATTACAGAGGTTGCACTTGTATTACCCATGTGAAGAGTGATAGTTCATCGCAAACTTGGAAAGAGAAGATCTTTCTAACCAAACAAGTGTACTGCCGGTGCTACAAAGTTCCGAGCCCTTTTCAAAGAAAATATCAACTGCCTTACTGAAAGGCTTCTCGTATAAGGCGAGGAAAAGCTAATACCTATCACTAACATCGTAACCACCAGCTAGGTGTGGTAGAGTTCTCACCTAGTTGGTGGTTCTGCAAGGTCTCACCCGGCTTTCGGTACCACCACGTTGTCTTACCAAAATAGCGTCAATTCTTGTTGTATTCTGGTTTAATGTAAAGAAACCTTATGCATTTGGCATTCCATCCCGGCCACACGTATAGCAAACGCACCATAAACATGGCTCGTGTCTGAAGGCGATGATTGTCTCTTTCCCTCTAGAGAACCATCTAATTGTTTACTATCCTATGAAAAAACAAGGTAAATAAATTGTTACACCGCGATTCATAATTTGCTTAAATTTTTTATGCACCTACGAGTATTGTTGTTACGTTGAAGATTGCTAGACCGGTACAATATCAATAACAGGCTAATTTACCTTTATATATAGAATAGGTATAAGGTAAGCTTTAATATTCATTTTTTGCAACCTTGAAGCTAACAAAACGCAATATTTTCCGTATTGACTCAACAACACTAAACCACAATATTATCATCTAATCATATTCTATTTTTAGTTGACTTAAAGCAATAATAATAGCTATTGCATAGCTTTTATCGCGGGCCTTGAGCGTGGAGACCGAATCCAGAAATTCCGTAACGAAAAAACCTAACACCCCCTACTCCGACCGGCACAGCGGTGATACTTTTTAGTTTTTCCATCTATCGATAAATACCAAAACTTTTAATGTATTTTTGAAATATCACGCTTGTCTCTTTAGTTCAGCAACCCGCCTTTAGGTTGCATTGGTTGTATTCGAAAACTACCGTAATCAGCTGTTTGTGAGAAAGTATATAGGTGTATAGGTATTTATCATCTACGTACAACAGTGAATATCTGTACTTGTATAATTTGTGTACAAAGTGTTTTAAATATGAATAAACAAAGAAAAAAAATTACTGCATAAATAAAATAAATATATAATTGTAATTGCATAAGTTGATAAAAAATGCTATGCAATAGCTTTACCGCGACAGTCTCCGAGTGCCACACGTCTTTTTTTATTTCTGTGATAGGGGTACAAAGTTGGTTTTGAATACAATATGGATCTCCACTATCTTGGAGCCTTTTTGGCGTACAAATTTCCAAGATATACACATTTTAGAGATTACATTCTTGGTTCTTAATATTACAAGAAATTTTTCTATTTTAAGTATTAACAATTACGCTTATTATTTTAAGTATTACAATTTCATCTTTGTTATAAATTTGATTAATTAATGTTTAAACGCAAATAAATAATAATCATTTATTTTATCAAATTGAATAATTTTCAAATAATAAGTTTCCTTTTATTGACATACGTGCCTCCGCGGCTTTTCCTGCGGATTTATTGACATCATAGTATAGCAAACAAGCTGATGGTTATTCTGATGGAAAGAGAAAACCGTCATACAGGACACCAGAGATGTTAATGATGCCTGGTTGCTTCATTTGGCAGGATGACGTGCCTAATAATAAATGTTTAAGTTTACCAGCTACCTTGGAACCATTTAAATATTACGTAAGCACTAAAGGGGGGTCTTCCCTTCGCTTATTGTTGAGAACAAGGGGGCTGGGGGTCTAGATGGTGATTACGTGAGCGAAATTCATTTTTTTACTTTTCGAGTTTTCTATATATTTACAGCTCGCTACATTAAATGTTTGCGTTAGGATCTTTAATCTTACCTACTGTTACTAATAAAAACTTTTACGAAATAAATTATACGACTTGAGGATTTTCACAATAAGAACCAAGGTTCTTTTAAGGTCAGCAACGCACATTGGTGTTGCAGCTGCTCAGAGTCCGCGTTATCACTTATCAGTAATCACTCACTAATCCTGGCTATTTGCTTCTATTATTTAAAAAATACCACATAGATAAATTCATCACAGTTATGTAAGAAGTGTTAGTATTTCTGTAATTAACTTAATGAATTGAGGCATATATGCAACCATATTAGCTATTACCCGCGAAATCTTTCGCTGGACTGAAAAACATTGCTTATTTTTGCTGAGCCGGATAAAAAGTCCACGTTACATCTGCAAGTGTGACCTTCTGATGGTTAAAAAAAATTTGAAATCGATTTTTTCATTTTTGAATTATTCGCTACAAACAAATATACAAAAATATAAATCTTCTTTTTAGGGTTCCGTAGGCAAAGGGTAAAACGGGATCGTATTACTAAGACTTCACTGTCCGTCCGTCTGTCTGTACATCTGTCTCTAGGCTGTATCTCACGGACCGTGATAGACAGTTGAAATTTTCACAGATGATGTATTACTGTTGCCGCTATAACATCAAATACTAAAAACAGAATGAAATAAATATGTAAGGGGGCTTCCATACAACAAATGTGATTTTTTGCCGTTTTTATACACGATGATATGGAACCCTTCGTGCGCGAGTCTGTCTTGCACTTGGCCGGTTATTATAATGTTAATGTAGATAATATAATTGTAGAGATAAATGAATTGAACACTAAACACGTCGACAAAATTATATCTTGCTGGTAATGCTAGGGCAGCTGATATAGAATCGGAATTAAAATATCTGTATAGATTGTTAAGGTCAATATTTATCAAATATCAACTAAACCATGCGACCATGCGTCTTGTGTCCTGACATTGACCCATAGATCTGAAGTATACTGAAGGTTTTATACATTTTAACAGAGCGAGGTGAAACAAGAATAACCTCCGGGCCAATACCACCCGCATCCAATAAAGATAACTGGTATCTGTAACTAATTTAATTTGAAAAATGTTAGTCGAATTATTTATTTAAGACTTATAGCGAGTATAAAATATGAAAAATGTAATTTCATGAAACAGCCTAAGTTGGAAATGTCTAAGTTGGAAAATCCAGTAAAAAAGCATAAAACATTTTTTTTTATATACGATGCAGTTTAATTCCTCTTTAAGGTTGTAAATTTCTAGCTTCTGCCACCATCTTAAAAATAAGAATGTGATTAGTTTTTCAGCCGACGAAAAAACGGAGGAAATTCTGAATTCGACGCATACATTTTTTTTATGTTAGACCACGCATAACTTTTTAAAAAGTTTTTTTTTTATATTATAAGACAGCAAACAAGCAGATGGGTCTCCTGATGGAAAGAGTCAACCGTCGCCTATAGACACCAAAGGTGTTAATGGTGCGTTGCTATCTTGTGGCGAGGTCTCATGCCACATGCATAAGTTTACGAGCTACCTTACCCTCCAAACCGGAACACGACAGTTACAAGCACTGGTACTATTGCGGCAGGTATAGGTAAGGCGGTGGTACCAGACCCGGGCGAAACAATTCAGAACTCTACCACCTAGTATCCACGATGGTAGTGACTCACATTAAGCCAATCGGTCGCCTTTTACGTCATGCCTGGCAGAACGGCAGTTGGTCTATTCTTCAAAGGAGCCCGAGACCAACACGGGAACTTTAACCATTCCGTTTTGATTATTGGGAGAGTGGTCTCATACAATTTTTTTTAAATATCTAAGCATAAAGGCAAGAAAATAGGGAATGATTGAAAGTTCACTCACTGACACTGACACAGTTTTGATTTTGTTTATTAGGTTGAATATATAACGAAGTTAGTTCCATGTAAATTTCGAAAAAATCCAAACCCAAGGATAGTAAATTAGGGGATGTTTTAATATTCACTCCTTGTTGCAAAGGAGCTGTTATGTTTCGTATTTTTTTGTGATAAATATGATTAGTACCTTATGCTATACCAAATATTTTTATTATAATTTTGTATCGCATTGTTATGTAAACGCAAACTAACCCAGCACTAGGTTGTTAAACCTGCGCGGTTTTTTAGTGCTGATTGAACTTGTTATGAATGTATTTTAACCAATAAATAAAAAAAAGCTGAGTTGAATTACCTCTCACACCTCGTAGTTGGATTCATATAAATTTGAAAAAATCAACCCTAAAGATAAGAAAATAGGTGATGATTGTCTATTCGCGCACTGATTTTAGTTAAATAATTAATTTATTTAACTTTATTGTACACCTTAAATAAATTTGTACAAAAGGCGGACATAATGCCTATTGGCATTCTCCTCCAGTCAACCTTTGGGCAAACAGAAAGTATGTAAACGCCACGGTGCCTCAGAAAATATACGTCATACAACAACATAGATCTTAATAAATTAAATATATACTACTTATACTATACAAATTATTATATATACATATTACTTATATATACACATATATATATATATATATATATATATATATATATATATATATATATATATATATATATATATATATATATATATATACATAAAACACACATATATATAGACATATACCTGTTCGCTAACTACTATTTTGCATATGCATTTTTAGGTTTCGTTTGAATGAAAACGCTGTTATTTTAATGCTGAGTTCTGTGTATGTAGATCTATTAGTATCTTTAATTTAAAATTTAAAAAACAACCTTAAGGGTAAAACAATAGGGAGTAACTAATCAAAGGCAATTTTATGATCTTTGTTCATTGGTCGATATCACGCCAGCTCAAAATTATTTAATTACTAGCTGCAGCGTGCAGCCCGCTGCATTATAAAAGTTTTTGGCGAATTCTGCGGGATCACATTATTTTTGCGGGATAAGAAGTAGCCTATGTGCTATTCCAGCTCAGCAACTTCGTCCGCGTGGACTTTGTTTACTCTGCACAGCTCCTCCCCTGTATGTGATAGCGTGATAATATGTAGCCTATATGTTGATGCGACCTGTTAGTAATATTCACGCAAAATTTGAAGTAAATCCATGCAGTACTTTTTGAGTTTACCCCGGACATACATACAGACAAACAGACAAAAATTCTAAAACTTTATTTTTGGCTTCGATATCGATTGTAGATCACGCCCCAAGTATTCTTTAAAAAAATATTCAATGTACAGCTTTGACTTTCCTACGATTTTATTATATGTATATAGGTAGATAATAACTAAGTTCTTAAGCTTACGTAATGTATATGTAAATGATTTTTAATCGGCGCCAAACAATTAATGAACGAAGATCATTAATTTATCTAAATTTGATGGAAATATCTAAACTAAATTAATAATACAAGGTGAAATCTCCAACGGTAAACATTAAAATTCCATAAAAAGAAACCGGTACAATATTCATTTCATTCGTTTAAGTAGTTAGTTAGATATTAAGGTTAATGTTAAATCACAGAATATTTACAGGTTTGTTTTCAGTTTTTTCGTCGGTTTAATTTATTGGCTAAAAAGTTTTTGTATTTATCTCGTGAACAATGAGAACAACAAAAATTTTATTAAATGTTATGACATTATTTTTATAATTCTATTTTTTATAATTTGAAAGTTATAAGCAAAATTAAATGCCACATTACGGATTTTTTTTGTTCGAATATTGCGTCTTCTAAAACACTTAAATACATAAAGATTTACCCAAAACACATTTAGCACAATAGAGTAATAAATATGTAGGTCAACATTTTAATTCTCTACAAAAATCTCTAATATTAATTTTTTGATAGTATTAATCGTTGCTACTTGATGGTAGAGTTCTGCATTATCTCGCCCGGGCCTTACCTATTCCTGCCGCAATAGCGTTAGTGCCTATCACTATCGTGTTTCGGTATGAAGGGTGAAGTAGCCAGTGAACTTATGTATGTGGTATCTCGTAAGAGCCCGCCATAATGATAGCAACCGCAACGCACCATTAACATCTTTGGTGTCTGGCGATGGTTATTTCTCTGCATCAGGTGAGTCATCTGCTTGCATGCTATCTTATAATATAAAAAATGTAATATAATCAGTCAAAAAATTATTAACACCCTTATTTTCAAGATGGTGACTAGACTCTTTCTACCTCGAAAACTGGAATTTTAATTCATACAGTGATATGTTTTATTTAAAAGTTTTTGGCTACACATATCGCGAAAATGTGATTCTTCGCCGTGAGTCGACAATGTATCCATACCATCATGTAACGTATATTTAAATATATAAATAACGTCACGCTCATATGCTCACCGATCACGATTATCCAATTTGATCAAGTCCCATAATGAGACAATGGTCAAAGGTCAAACTATCCACAAATCGAACACATAATACATACTATGCGTTCCAACTAAAAATAGGATCGCGCTTGTTATCAACTTCATACCACAATTACAAGTGTGAAATTAGTAATGTCAGTAAATAATGTCAGTAAAAAAAATATTTGTTCAAAAATATTGCTGATTTATTGAAAAACAAATAACGTTTTAATAATGTTATTTTCATCAATAAAAAATTAGTAAAAAGCATCAGTCTAGCTGTTCATCTATATATTATATAAAGATGTCGTGTCATTTACACCACTTACAAGTCAAAAACGACGGGGCCAATTTTGTTGCGATTTTTGTGGGTTTGGGTTGTCTTTGTCCAAATAGGCTAAAAAGTATTACAATAATATAATATTCATCAATAAAAAACAGTTAAATATATCAGTCTAGCCTTTCATCTAAATATACGTATATATAAAAGTCGTGTTAGTTATTTTACACCTTATTTTAATACGTGGTTACATAATCTGATGGGAATCTAAATAAAAAATATACCAATTAGAATGAATTTTTTTAAAGTATTTCATTGTTAGAATTTTTTGCACACTTTACTCATCACTTACGAAGTTTTTGCAAAATGCGGAGCAATATGTCATCTTGACAGTCCTATTCTTATTTGGAACGCATAGTATATGTGTTCGACTTGTCGATACAGCTTAGAGATGTGCCGAATTCTTAAAATACTAGATCCGCGGATACGGATACGGATAATAGCTGTTAAGATCCGCGAATACGGATACAGATCTTAACTTTCTTATAATTATTTTATTACTCAGTCAGGCGTTTAAATACAACATAATATAAAAACGATAATATAATAAATATTTTATAACTTTATATAATAAATATTTCGTTTTATTTATAAGCCCCCGCTGTTTCGTTTCGGGCTCCTTTGAAGAATAGGCCAATTGCCATTCTGCCAGGCAGGTTGTAAAAGGCGAATCTGTAGCATTATCTATAAAAAACGGCAAAAAACCACGTTTGTTGTATGGGAGCCCCTCTTAAATATTTATTTTATTTTAATTATTTAATTTTAAATTTAATATAGAACTAAATATTCTGTAAATATTTCAAGCGTCTACCAGTTGTCGTTATTAAGATCGAGAAAAATTACATAAAAATCACTTTTATCGTATGGGATAATATTTACCTCCTTAAATATTTTTAATCTGTTTTCAGTATTTGTTGTTATAGCGGCAACGGAATACGTCACCTGTGAAAATTTCAACTGTCTAACTATCACGGTTCATGAAATAAACCTGGTGACAGACGGACACACAGAGAGACAGACGGACGGACACCGGAGTCTTAGTTATAGTGGCCCGTTTTACTCTTTTAGGTACAAAACCCTAATGATACATAGATTTGTGATTGATATGATTTTTAAGAACTTTAAATACTTCGTTTCTACATACCATTTAAGGAAGATTTAGTAACTCAGTTCTAATAATGTTTAGATATTTGATTTTTTGTAAATCTAAACCAGTGTGGTCTTAAAAAATAACAAATATTTTTGCATTCAAATTCAATTTAAGAGAATTTCACTCTTTATTTAGAATATTGCAAATGTTATGAAACCTATACTATAATACTGTGGAGTTTGTTTGTTTGTTTGGTTGTACTCGCTAATCTCGAAAACCGCTGAACTGATTTGAATAATTCTTTTTGAGTTGGATAGCCTGTTTATCGAGAAAGGTTATAGGCTATATACCAGTAGGAGCGGAGTAAACAAAGTCCGCGCGGACGAAGTCGCGGGCAACAGCTAGTCAAATAATATAAAAGATCCGTTCAAGATCCGCCTGAAAAGTAACGGATACGGATCTTTCTCCTGCCTCGAATATCCGCAGATACGGATACGGATACGAATATCCGGCACATCACGAAGTCAGCTACAGCACACACAAATTTGTCGACCAATCGAACACATAATACCTATATGTGTTCGATTTATCGACACAGCTACAGCACATACAAATTTGTCGACCATACGGACACATAATACCTATAATCTATATGTGTTCGATTTGTCGACAGTTTGGTCATCTATATAGCTGGAGTAAATATGGTTTCCACAAAAATGATAAATTTAACTCAATACTTTTCTATACTAAAGCCGGTATAAAACTCTTATTCATACTAAAAATGAAAACGTGACAGTTTGCCTACTTGTCTATCTGTTATGCTTTCACAAATAAACAGGGAAACCGAGAACCGATTTTAGTTCTAAAAAATAAAATAGCAAGGAGATAACTGAATTCCTGGGATCAAACTCACACTACCTTTTTTTTTGAAAAATCCACTTAAGAAGCTGAAACACTCGCTGAAAAGTTGTCTGAAATTTCTTATTTCGACGTTACTCCACTCGTAGGCAAAGCTGCGAGTATCAGCTAGTAAAATATAAATGACTTCATAAGAATAACTTCGAAAGCGAAAACTTGTTCTGTAAATGATGAAATCTAGAACGTATTAAATATTAAGAAGTAGCCGATAGCGTTAAGCCACTAAGACGTTCATGAAAGTCTATTGTTCCATGCGGCCAAGGTCGGCCTACCTACATACTGTCAACCTTTTTCAATTGGTGTTCTACTTTTTAAAATTCTTTAAAAATATATTTAATAACTTTAAAAATTTAACGAAGAAAAATTTCGACACGACAAAATTTGAACCTGCGAAAGTAGATTAATAATACCACGAGTTAATTAACATACAAACATTATATATGTTAATCTACTCGCGGGCATAGCCGTGCGTGTCAGCTAGTATTTTATATGTTAATCTACTCGCTGGCATAGCTGTGCTGGTCAGCTAGTATTTTATATGTTAACCTACTCGCTGCCATAGCTGTGCTGGTCAGCTAGTATTTTATATGTTAATCTACTCGCTGGTAGAGCTGTGCGGGTCAGCTAGTATTTTATATGTTAATCTACTCGCTGGCATAGCTGTGAGGGTCAGCTAGTATTTTATATGTTAATCTACTCACTGGCATAGCTGAGCGTGTCGGCTAGTATTTTATATGTTAACCTACTCGCTGCCATAGCTGTGCTGGTCAGCTAGTATTTTATATGTTAATCTACTCGCTGGTAGAGCTGTGCGGGTCAGCTAGTATTTTATACGTTAATCTACTCGCTAGTGTAGCTGTCCGTGTCGGCTAGTATTTTGTATGTTAATTTACTCGCTGGCATAGCTTAGCGGGTCAGCTAGTATTTTATATGTTAATCTACTCGCTGGCATAGCTGTGCGGGTCAGCTAGTATTTTATATGTTAATCTACTCGCTGGCATAGCTGTGCGTGTCGGCTAGTATTTTATACGTTAATCTACTCGCTGGCATAGTTGTGCAGGTCAGCTATATTTTATATGTTAATCTACTCGCTGGCATAGCTGTGCGTGTCAGCTAGTATTTTGTATGTTAATTTACTCGCTGGCATAGCTGTGCGTGTCGGCTAGTATTTTATATGTTAATCTACTCGCTGGCATAGCTGTGCGTGTCAGCTAGTATTTTGTATGTTAATCTACTCGCTGGCATAGCTGTGCGTGTCGGCTAGTATTTTAAACGTTAATCTACTCGCGGGCATAGCTGTGCGGGTCAGCTAGTAATTTATTCCCTAATCAACTAAAACTATGAAAATTTAGCACATATGTATAAGTACAAGAAACGGCTTACAATTTCTGGTCTTTCGCAATAAATTAGATACTTATCTACTTATAATTATTTACGTCAAAGATTTCAGCGCTGATAGTATAAATGGTTTTGGGAAGGTCATCAATCAGGTTTTGATTGGAGTGCTTCAATATTTATCGTTTCAACAGTTTTCGTATTTAACCAACGTAAGCCCATTTTATAAGCCCCTAACTTGTACTAGCAATCGCGCTCTGGCGATTCTCGGCCATGATTATATTAATGACTAGCTATTGCCAGCGACTACGTCCGCGCGGACTTCGTTTACTCCGCACAGCACCAGAGTGCTAAGTGTGAGTTTTTCTTTTAGCACTCAGAGTACTAAGTGTGAGTTTTTCTTTTCGCATTCGATCGTGAGCGCGTTTGGAGTTTACTAGGAATTTGTATGTGATTTGTACAGCACCACCTAGTGGTAAACGTGAGAAACCAGTTTACCACTAGGTGGCGCTGTACAAATCACATACAAATTCCTAGTAAACTCGAAACGCGCTCACGATCGAATGCGAAAAGAAAAACTCACACTTAGCACTCTGGCCGCTAGGTGATAGCGTGATAATATGTAGCCTATATGTTGACCCAACCTGTTAGTAATATTCATGCAAAATTTGAAATAAATCCATGCAGTACTTTTTGAGTTTACCCCGGACATACATACAGACAAACAGACAAACAGATAAATAGACAAACAGATAAACAGACAAACAGACAAAAATTCTAAAAACTATATTTTTGGCTTCGATATCTATTGTAGATCACGCCCCAAGTATTCTTTTAAAAAATTATTCAATGTACAGTTTTGACTTTCCAACGATTTTATTGTATGTATAGATTAAGTACAAACATCTATAAAAAAATATAGGATACACAAACTATGATTCCCTTTGCCCATAGACTAAGTAATAAAATCACTTCGAAGTTTGACATCAGACTTTAACCGTAAACTAAAAATAGTTTAAACGTGTGTGTGTCGCATGGTATTTTTTTATATTATAAGATAGTAAACAAGCAGATGGGTCTCCTTATGGAAAGACAGGACAAAGACGCCTATAGACACCAAAAATGTTAATAGCACGTTGTAATATCTTGCGGCGAGGTCTAATGCCACATGCATAAGTTTACCGGCTATCTTAACCTCTAAACCGGAACACGAAAGTGACAAGCACTGACGCTATTGCGCCAGGAACAGGTGAGGCGGTGGTACCAGACCCGGATGAGATAATGCAGAACTATACCACCATGTAATGTGTTTAATGTTAATCTATCAATTTATTTCTAATACATATTTACTCTCTACACTTTTTCTTCTTATAAACTTTAACTGGGCAAAATTTCATACTCCTGAGACCGCGCAATTTTCTTAAAAATGTGTACAAAGTTGCTTCACGTATTAAAATATATTTTTTCCTGTTAGTGTTAACAAATTTCAATACCCTCGTACGTCATATGAGCAGGTAAATCTATCGGTCCCGGTTATCACTAAAAACAAGCGATAGTTGTTATTAGCTCAGTGAAATGTAATGATGACCTGAAAAACCGGCGAATCATGGTGACAAGGAACATGACGTACCTATTGATAGTTCATTCTGCCTATAGCCAAAGCCAAGCGAACCGGCGTGGCGTGATGATCGAGTTGGTCGAGTGGCTAGTGACCCTGACGAATATAGGTGATATTGTGTGGTCGAATGTTGTGCGATCATAATTGATCAACGCGTTCAAAAGTGTCATTTTTTCAAAAACTAAAATAGTGTTGAGATCGACAAACTTTATATTTTGAGCTCGGATAGCTCAAAAATCATCATAAACAATAATTATGAATCTCATATATGTATGGTATATTTTTAATTGCGTTGAGCTTAAAGTAAATCAACTTAGCGGAAAGTTTCTGGCAAAACCTGCAGGGTCAACCGGTTTACAGGTTTTTTGTTTTAAATTCGTTTCATTATATTCGTAAATCAATGTAGGTACCTACCTATATTACATTGTCTAACTTTATACAGTACCCGGCGATAAATATTGCACATCGACCTTTGGAAAGAGACAATCGGCTAATTTCGGCTTCGTAGAGCGTTATCTCTGTCGCACAAAATACAAACAGTCCGGTACCTATTAGGAGCTGTTAAAACAAGTGATTTGCTTCTTTTGATATTTTTATTCTTTGTATAAAATACACTAATTTTTCTATAAGTGATGGCTTTAGGTTGGGGTAAAATAAAATAAAAAAACATTTTTACATTATGTTTACGTATTTAATTATTTTGGAACATTACAGCTTTAGTGTACATAATAAACACCATTATACCTATTGCTAAAATGAGACATTGCAATAAAAATAATAATAATTCTAATTCTCAATTACTTCCATTTCACTATCTGTGCTCTCAAAGAGGTCAATATCACTGTCACTATCAGCCGTATTTATTACTAATCTATCAGTGTAATTGTCTAAACTGTGTTGAATGCTTCTATATTCATTCTCACATTTGATTGCATGATCGCAAACCTTTTTCCACTCTTCAGCGCCGATCATGTTTACTTTTTCAGTCAATAATGTTTTTACTGTAGTTAAGTTCATACCCACATTTCTAGAGGCTACATAGCCTTTCAGTTGAGACCATATATTTTCAATTGGATTAAAATCCGGATGATATGGTGGCAATCGCAACACAGTGTGCCCATGTTCGGCAAGTACTTTGTCCACAGAAAACTCTGTATACCTCTCCTTGTGCTGACATATAATAGCGTAAATCTGGGTTTTTGTTAATTTTGGATCAACTGGAATTTCATGTCTGTTTAACCAGTTGATCATTTCCCGTTTAATGGTGTTTGAGTTGGGGGGTCTCTCAACATACTTGTTGTGATAGGGTGCGTTGTCGATAACTAGAACAGAATCACTGGGTATATTTGGGATTAATTGGTTAACCAGCCATTTCTCATAGTTATCGTTATTCATTTCATTGTGATAGTCACCTGTAGTGTCCGTGGATTTATACGTTAAAAAAGCACCGGGTACAAAGCCTTTTTCATTTCCCGCATGAACTATTATCAAACGTTGACCTTTTGAAATTGGCTTTTTTACTCCTTTTTTCTTATCGTCACTCCAAGATTTCCCTTTAGTGTGGGATGCATGTATATATGACTCATCCATGTAGACGATATTTTTTCCTGTTTCGCGAAATTTGCGTATTTTATCAAGGTATTCCATTCGTTTGAGACTAACGTCGTGCTTTTCCATTAGAATTTTTCGATTATCTTCCATTTTAGTGAACTGAAATCCCATGTCATGAAGTATTTTTCTCAATGTTTTTTTAGACCCATTGTAATTAATAGCTTCAGATAACTTAGCTTTTAATGATTTTATTGTTGGCAGTTCATTAAATCGTAAGTGAAAATCATACACCATTCTTCGAACAACATCGTAATCAAAATCGTCCATATCCAAACGAAATTGCTTTTTTGGTCTCCCTTTTTTTGGAGTGCTGAACTTAATTTCAGTCGAATGTGTTTCAGTACTGACTTCGTTTAATATATTGTTCAAAGTTCTTCTTGAAATTCCAGTGGCATTTGCAACTCGCTCTTGAATCTTCTTAAAATAACAACTTACATTTTCATCTACTTTTTTTTTAAATCTATCAGCTTCGCTTACAAAGTATTTATAAACATTGTAGATAATTTCACGTGACTGACCTCGTAAAGGTTTCCCTCTTTTTCCGAAAGAATTTGTACAGTACAGTACAGTGTAATTTTTTTTGTACAGTACCCGGCGATGGTCTCAACTGAAAGGCTATGTAGCCTCTAGAAATGTGGGTATGAACTTAACTACAGTAAAAACATTATTGACTGAAAAAGTAAACATGATCGGCGCTGAAGAGTGGAAAAAGGTTTGCGATCATGCAATCAAATGTGAGAATGAATATAGAAGCATTCAACACAGTTTAGACAATTACACTGATAGATTAGTAATAAATACGGCTGATAGTGACAGTGATATTGACCTCTTTGAGAGCACAGATAGTGAAATGGAAGTAATTGAGAATTAGAATTATTATTATTTTTATTGCAATGTCTCATTTTAGCAATAGGTATAATGGTGTTTATTATGTACACTAAAGCTGTAATGTTCCAAAATAATTAAATACGTAAACATAATGTAAAAATGTTTTTTTATTTTATTTTACCCCAACCTAAAGCCATCACTTATAGAAAAATTAGTGTATTTTATACAAAGAATAAAAATATCAAAAGAAGCAAATCACTTGTTTTAACAGCTCCTAATAGGTACCGGACTGTTTGTATTTTGTGCGACAGAGATAACGCTCTACGAAGCCGAAATTAGCCGATTGTCTCTTGCCAAAGGTCGATGTGCAATATTTATCGCCGGGTACTGTACATACTTGATTTATTTTTGTTAGTAATTTTTTTTTAGTTTTTTTGTGATATGAAATATCAACCCCTTTTTATAGATATACCCAATTGGTTATGGCCTTTTAAAGAATGCTTTTTTCAGCAGCTCATAAAAATCATACAATTAGCCTAAAATGTCACACTACCGTTCTGACTATTAGGTATTCTAGATTTCTAGGTAATACCGAACAGCTGTTTACCCGGGTTTAGTGCCACATCTTAACTATTACTGCTGAAATAACATAATGCTTATGTGTTCCAAGGGCGGATACAGCCTTCGGGTCAGGCGGCGGGGGTCACACATTTGTGGTTCAATCAATGTATGCTTTAAATCCCTAGTTTGCAATAATAAAATCATACCTAGACCCCTGCCGGTGGGGGGGATCATGCGTCATGACATCATAACCCCCCTGGATCCACCCTTGCTCATGTCCTAATTAGGAGGATAAGGGAGCCGATAACCTTATACACGTTGTATTTATTTATCAGCTTTTGTATTTGTAGGCCAATATTAAGCATAGGATTCCATTGAGCAAACTATTCTGTTTACTTCTTATCCTCTAATTTAAAAACAAAATTATAATGTTAAAACTGTCCGAGGGTCGAAAGAAATCACGGTCAATCTGCCTGGATCATGATATTTACACCGTAAGAGGTTTTGTATGAGTTATAATTTTTTTATTTTGAACACCATTAAATTATTGTATTTACAGAATGTAGGTAATTAAAATCTATTTATTAATCGTTTTTGCGTGACACGAGGACACTGAAACTTAATGATTGAAAGGAAGAAGGTAACCTGCACAGACCCACTAAGTATTTACCTATTCCACATTAGCGGAAAGCCATTTAAGATCTTTGAAAATACTTAAATCACATATATTTGTTAACAAATTTCTTAATAATTAATAATAATAATAAAATTATATTCTCTCATATTCTCTGTCTTCTTGGTAAAAATATTCTATAAAATCAATTGCTCCTATCTTCCTGAATGTTTTTCTTTTTTACATTCATCTGATTCTCCATGTAGTACCAACCTTAGTACTGTGTACTGTTCTTAGATTTACTGTGTTTCACTCCTAGACATAGTGCTTCACTGTGCATGGAGCTATGTTACGGAGTTCAATTCCTTCATGTTTACGACTTAACGCTTCACATACAGTTTTTAAAAAATGTCTAAATGAGTATTATCTGACACTTTCTTGATTCTACTGGTAGTAGTATAAACTACTAAGGTATATAATGTTCGATTTCCTATTAAAGGACTTTGACTATTTTATTAATGTTTTTGACAGCTCATGCCCATGAAATTTCGTATTGTATATAAGTTAAAATTTCATACAAATAATATTGTACCTATTTCATGGACGGGCACCGCACCTATACCTGAGAGGCACTACACATTAAGTCCATTAAACACTAAGTCCATTTTAGGCAAAATTGAATTGTCGATGCCATTGGGCACACTCCAGCGAACCATACCATGTGGCATTATCATCCTGCAACTTGAATAGCAGAGCACCCTTAACATCTTTGCCAGATGCAAATAGCTGTCCTGATGGAAAGAGATAAACATCGTCTATAGACAACAAAGATGTTAATGGTACGTTACTATTGGATGACTGTTTAAAAAATATTCAAAAAATATACAAAAAATACTAGGAGCCTCTACATTTTTGTAAGGACAATTATGAACCAAAAATCAGTTAAGACAAATTTTTTGTACAGCAGTTTGATTTTGTAGAGTAGCTCAGTGGCAAGTAATAAAAATTGTATACAAATTATACCTGGATATTATTGAAAACAATAAGAGTTCCTCATGAACATAATGGGAAATAATCTAACGACAATATCAAGTGCACTGAAATAGATCCTATTATACTCGACAATTGCGACATAAGGACTATACCACTAGAGGAAAATCAAAGAAAATACTTTGAGCCTGATCAATTTATTTATCCGAATAACAATGAATAATAAAACTTACCACTTTAATTATAAAGCCGAAAATTCGATAGCCGGTTTCCGTGATAACAATTGATAACCTCACAACACGTTAAAAGACCTACGCGCATTCGCGATCACTGGTGACTGGACCTTTCGAGCTCAACGCTTTAGAATCTGTATGCTTGTAAATTCACGTGAATATTACCGTGAAATACAAAAGATTAGAATTTATGAGCCCGTTTTCACACAAAGATAATTATTTGGCAACTACAAGACATTCACTTATGTAGAATGTGTGTGAATGCAAACTTTGGTACAATAGGCAAAATGAAACGATGAAAAACAATGTTGAGTGTATTGATATGTTGTTTTGTTTTCCAAGTAAAGGCTTAAATTTGACGAGATAATTACATTTATCAGGTTCATTTTATGCTTGTCGTCGGTCAATTGATAATTTAACCACCAACAAGGCAACCCAAGGGCATCACCTGATATAAATTATGATTGCTTCGCTGGGTCTCATCACGAGGGTCTCACCTGGCAGAGGCAGATCGTACAAGGTGAAGTGATAAATACAGGTGATATCCTCAATTGCCAGTCATCAGAGAAACAACAAATTCAATAAGGAATCCCAAAGATAGTTAGGCCTTCTCCTAACATGAGTTGTAACATTGTCCACGACCCCAAGACCATGTCCACGCATACTCAGTGTGAGAACGCTACATATTATTACGCTATTACCTACGGGGGAGGAGGAGTGCGAACTCGTGGGCAACAGCTAGTATATCTTAAAACGATTACGCTCAAAATACTTAAAGTATCGGTACTATTTTTTTAATAACTTCAGTATGTTATGGGATAGTGCCCTATAAAATAACTTCAGTATGTTATGGGATAGTTTCCTATGAAATAACTTCAGTATGTTATGGGATAGTTTCCTATGAAATAACTTCAGTATGTTATGGGATAGTTTCCTATTAAAAATTAGTGATACAGTATCGTGTGATTATTTTTTAAATTAAATGAGCTTTATGAGGCGTGCACTTTTGAAGTTTTCAAATTTATTTCGTACTAGCTGACCCGGCAAACTTTGTTTTGCCAACTTTGTGTCTACTTTTCTGTTCAAACCTTATCTGGACTTGTAAACTAGACGAACGATTAAAAAAGTGTATTTCTCACACCATTGTTTAAGAAAGGAGATATGTGCGATATGAACAATTATAGACCTACTAGCTGCTGCGTGCAGCCCGCTACATTAGAAAAGTTTTTGGCGAATCCCGCGGGATCATCTTATTTTTCCGAGATAAAAAGTAGCCTTTGTGCTATTCCAGGTCATCATCTACCTGTGTCGCAAAGTCATTCAAATCCGTTAAGTAGTTTTTGCGTGATTGAGTAACAAACATCCATCCATCCATCCATCTATACAAACATCCAAACTTTCGCATTTATAATATTAATATAGATTAATATAGATTATTTTAATTCCAGTCATTTCAAAAATCTTTGAAAAAATTATGTATGGCAAGCTCTATAATTATTTACTAAATTTTGACTTTCTAAAAAATAATCAATATGGATTTAAAAAGGTAAGTATACTACAATTAGCATGTTTTGATTTAGTAAAGAGCATAACTGAATAATCTCAATAAGAAAATGTATCCACTTTGTGTATTTTTGGATATGAGTAAGGCATTTGATTTTGTTTCACACAATATTTTATTATTTAAACTTGAAAATTATGGTATTATTCTATTTCCATTTCTTTATTTTCTCGATGACATTTCTAATTTGTTAGTTGTAGTGTTGTGACCAGGGATTTAAAACGTTATCAAATAACAGAACAAATTTTTCGATACATACCGTTATTATTGTAGCGATACCTCAGTAACAAAGTTATTTTAGAACACTTTGTGTATCGCTACCAAAATAACAGAACGAAATTATGAGCGGTAAATAACGTTATAAATATTGATATTTATGCGACGTTGCCGCGTTTCATGCTGTTTGGTGATTGGTCGTTCATACTACCATGACTGCGAGTTGGCAACAAGGTACCTACGCAAATTTACAAGTTTGATGTAATGAGACATCGCGATTTACGATTTACGAGACACGCATTAAAAATATTTACAAGCGGTACGCATGGTTTTCAAATAATTATTTTTAAAGGATTCCAACCTACATATAATTAGAAAACAATTCTAACTTTTAATACATATTATTATACCTACATAAGACAATGTATCTTTATGAAACATGTTTTTTTCTCCCGTGGGTTTTTATGTAATAAGAAATGTTACTAGGTATCTTAAGTCTTCTTTAAAATGCAAATTATTAACGTAATTTCCCCGTGTTGATTCCGGGCTCCTTTGTAGAATAGACGAACTGCCGTATTCTCAGGCAGGTCGTAAAAGGCGAGCGATTGGCTATGCGAGTCACTACTACCGTGGTAGAATTCCGGATTGTCTCACCCGGGTCTGATACTACCTCCTTACCTATTCCTGCCGCAATAGCGTCAGTGCTTGTCACTGTTGTCTTCCCGTTTAGAGGGTAAGGCAGCCGGTAAATTTATGTTTGTGGCATTAGACCTCGCCACAAGTTAGCAACGCACCATTAATATCTTTGGTGTATATAGGCGATGTTGACTCTTTTCATCAGGAGACTCATCTCCTGTTTGCTATCTTAAGATATAAAAAAATAAAAAAATGGTTTTTTTTCAAACAAATGTGTTAATTATTAATTAGCTTTCGCCCGCGGCTTCGCCCGCGTAGTATTAGTAGTAAGTAGCCTACCTATGTCCTTCCCCAGAATAAAGGTTATCCATTTGAAATATCATCTCACACAACTTTGCAGATTAACCATGACCATGAATCATACATTTACAAAGAAACACAAATAGACGGATAATTAGACGTCACTTTAATTTTCATTACGTAATGTGAGAATTCTGTAAGGTTAGTATGCATATTATTGAATTTATTGAAGAGCGTGGCTAATGGCTTATAGCAGCAGCAAAATATAAAAATCTGTAAAATATAATTCCTGAAATTTTCCGCTAAATTATTTAAGCATAGATTTTTGTTTGTCTTTTATTATAATTTTTGAATTAAAGCTGTTAAGCACGATGATCCATTTTTTGAACTGTAAAATGTTTTCTTAGTCACAAAATTTATTAATTAAAAAATATCGATGTAGGGTCACTGCGTCGGTAACGCGACCGCCTCTAGTATGCGACCACTTGTGGGGCTAGGTTTCTCTAATTAAAGATAATAGCATTTTGACATAAATACGTCTTTGAATTTGCCTTCGAAGAGGGGACAGTTCAAAAAACTGATGATAAAAAAATTGGGGGATACAGTTTGATGTTATTGCTACATAACTATCACCAACATACAAAATATATAAAAACCTTAAAAACAACAAAGAAAAATATCGACACGCGGAGTTTGAACCTGCGACCATCTCCCTAAAGCCGGGACGCTCTTCCACTGAGCTAGTGTCGACAGGCTTGAGGCGGCGAAATTATTCTTTGATATATGATCGAATACGTCGATTGTACTGATCGCTAGGTATACATACTTATAACTAGTTAAATGAGTTCATCGTTACAGATGAAATTCATATTTATAATTTTGATCAGTACTTCGTATTTCTAAATATTTTTGTGTTATAACACTCACCCCGTGCTTGGGAAACTGGAAAAACCTTAAAAACAACAAAACCGGCTAGGAGTGCATTAAAGATGCACACTAGTAGGTATATAGAGGAGGGAGGTGTTTAACTACCATATTTGTGATTTTATCCGGCCCCGGGGCCTTTTTATTGTGAAGGTTTTTGTATTCTTCGGTTTTCGTAAGTAATAGGTGGTACCTTACGGTGGTAGCGCCACCCTACGCTCTACTTCGCTATCCAAATGATGGACGGACGTGGTCTAGGTTCGTAGGCGGGTTTGATGGGGAACATTGTGATTGGAACGATGAATGAAAAATGTGACCATCGCAAGATATTAACCGTGACGTCGTCGTATTCACGTAAAAGATGCACGGCTGTGTCCTCAACACAGCCACAACCCGTTTTTTTTTTCAGGAGAAAACAATGATTAGTAAGCATTAAATATTCATTGAATACTTATGTAATAAGGAAATCATAAATTTAAATCTATCGGGCTTAACCCAAATCTAGAAAATAGTGCCTGAGTCGGGTGATGACTCAATGGTGTGTTTATGTGTCACGTAGTGCTGCAAAAATACCACGCCGGGCGGCGAACAAAGTTACCTTTTGATACCTTACACTAATGTTACACTCGAACAAGAAGCGTTATTACTTCAATTATAGAGCAATGTTTGTTCGAAAGTTGCAGTCATATCATTTTTTAGCTTATATTTTTTAAAATGAAGTGGTCGCAAACTGAAGTACATAAATGTCTAATACGCTAGAAAGTGGCCGGGTGGTCGCATTCTGACACTTAAAGCTACATAATATTTTGCTTGTTATAATCTCAATGATGCTTTTATGATTGTATAATTTAGAATCTGATGTTATAGAAGCATAAAGATGCATGTCATCAGTTTACGACCAAATGTTTTCTTGATAGAACTTTTTTCAATTCACTCACTAAAATAGGTGGTCGCAAACCCACTTTGATCGAAAATTATGATGTTAGTTTGCGACCGCGCTGATTTAGTACGAAAGAAAGTAAATTAAAATAAGTAAATAAATAAAATATTGCTTTCTTTATATGATGGCAGCCCCGCAAGATAAAAGAAACACGAAATGAAAAATACCAGTTTTCTTAGGACTACTTTAAGGAAAATTTACTCGGCGAGGAAAATGACGTTATCAAAATATTGCTTAACTCTTATGTTGTCAACCACAACCAAATTAGTAAAGAAATATTAAGAAAATACGGTCACCGTGCGTGTAATAGCGTTGTTATCATCCGCACGGTGACTACTGACAAATGAGTCTAGTCACGAGTTGGGAAAATCACTGTTTGTAAATAATGAACTTCGATGGTGCCTATAAAAGAGAATTTGAATAAACATGTTTTGTATCTATGCGCGGGCATCCGTATAAGTATAAACATGTCATTGGATAATTAGCTCAACGTTTAAGTACCTACTTTTTTTACATATTCGGTATTAAAATCGAGTACTGAATACCCTCTTTTAGTATGTAGTTTTTATCAGCCAGTTTCTATACAAAATAATTTGCAGATGTGAAACGAAAAAACAAGTTGTTGTTAGTCTAGATGATTAGTGTTCAAAATGAATATTTGTTTTTTATATCATAAGATAGCAAACAGGCTGATGGCTCTCCTGATGGTATGAGAAACCATCGCCTATACTCTAGACATCAAAAATGTTAACGGTGCGTTGCCCTCAGTGTGGATGTGTTTGGTCCAAAACACATCCACCTCCAAACCGGAACAAGACAAAAAACTTGAGAGGTGTCAAGGGACACCCGGATGGAACGAAGTTCCTTTTATTATTATTTACAAAAAACCTGTATACACTCAACAAAAATAATCGTCGCGTCACCACATTGTTCAATGTGAAATAGAAATGAAAATATCTGGCTTGCTTTCTATAAGAGAGAGAGAGAGAGAGACAGAGAAACATCCGCACGCCGCACAGCTTACAATACCTTACTATTGCAAAAAGTGTCGTGACAACTTTTCGTAAGAATTTTTTCCGTCTAGCCCCCTTTCACAACGCGCGATAAGGGACTTCGTAGAATTTCGACCCACGGTCGAATTTCGGCACTCGGTCCTATTTCGGAACCTGGTCGAATTTCGGCACCCAGTCGAAATTCAACCCACGGTCGAATTTCGGCACCGCGAAATTCAACTTTTGGTCGAAATTCGACATTCGGCCGAAATTCTGTATAAATGTCGAACATTTGGCACTAGAAAAAAGTAAACAATCAATTAAATATTAGCACGAGCTTAAGGGAAGTGGCTGGATATTTCTGTGCTTACAATACCTTACTATAGCAAAAAGTGTTGTGACAATTTTTCGTAAGAATTTTTTTCCGTCTAGCCCCCTTTCACAACGCGCGATAAGGAACTTCGCTCCAATAACAAACAAGTGGTAGATTTCTGCGTTGGCTCGTCCGGGTATTTGGTACCACTGCCTTACCTATTTGTGTCAACGCACCGTTAACATTTTTGATGTCTATAGGCGATGGTTTCTCTTTGCACCAGGATGGCTCTCCTGATGGAAAGAGAAACCATCGCCTATAGACATCAAACATGTTAACGGTGCGTTGCCATCCGTGTGGCCGGTTTACAATGCCACATGCACAAGTCTACCGGCTACCTTACCCTCCACACAGAAACAAGACAATGACAAATAGGTGGTAGATTTCTGCTTTATCTCGCCCTCGTATTTGGTACCACCGCCTTACCTATTTGTGTCGCAATAGAGTCAATGCTTGTCATCATCATGTTCCGGTATGAATGGTAAGGTAGCCGGTAAACTTATGCACGTGGCCTTAGACCTCGTTACAAGATAGTAACGCATCATTAAGATCTTTGGTGTCTATAGGTAATGATTGACTCTTTCCATCAGAAGACCCATCTGCTTGGTTGTTATCAAGATTTAAAAAAAATTGACATTATTGCGGTAGGAATAGCTAATGCGATGGTATCAAATACACGGGCGAGACGTTGCGGAACTCTACCACCAAGTAGTTATGATGGTAGTGACACAGGGTGAAGTAGGGGATAAAAGTTGGTATGAAACTTTATATTCCTTGGACATACTTGCATAAAATTTCGTATGAATTGAGTAAAATTGTCTGTCTGTTTAAAAGTGTTATTTGTTATATGCACCGTGTATATACATCCATATGCATTTAGTTAAACCCGGTTATTTTAATGTTACAAACAGACACTCCAATTTTATATATTTGTATAAATTACTTTAGTATGTTCGATGGGTATGTTACCAATAGTTAGTTTTATTTTTCGTGTTTTACTTAAATTTTGATAATAAAATATATTTTAATAAATAACTAATATGAATATGTTAATATTATTTTTATACAATATTAGCGGCCCACCCGACTACGTCGAGATTTTTAATAAAGTAGCTTATAAAGAAAGGTTAAATAAGTTGTCTTGTAAGAAAGGTTAAATAAGTCTACCCCACGTTGATCCCGGGCTCCTTTAAAGAATAGGCCAACTGCCAGGTAGGTCGTAAGAGGCGACTGATTGGATTTTCGAGTCACTACCATCGTGGCTACTAGGTGGTAGAGTTCTGCATTGTCTCGCCCGGGTCTGGTACCACCGCCTTACCTATTCCTGCCGCAATAGCGTTAGTGCTTGTCACTGTCGTGTTCCGGTTTGGAGGGTAAGGTAGTCGGTAAACTTATGCATAAGGCATTAGGCCTCGCCACAAGATAGCAA